>OZ007555.1:75957433-76631130 GCA_963931855.1 Philhelius festivus | reverse complement strand
GAATTTGTACACACTGTATTCTATTTGTAAGTTAAGAAGATAACCGGTTAAGGTGTGGCCGTGGCGCGATGGTTGTCTGCTCGCCGTCAACGATCCCTGCCGTCGTCTATGTCGTCTTTAATTCCATTAAAACCTTCTATTAATTGTCATTAATGGGTTGCTGGTTTACTCATTACATGTTGTTTAGGCATAACACTAACAATATGTGATTGAGTTAAACTAGTATGCCCAACAAGGATAAAAAACGAATAAAATAATGCGAATTATAAGGGACATAGAAATAAGACACGACAATTCTCCGCTTTAGCTCAGCCGCCATCCCTGGAGATAAAAAATCTGAGACAACCACCTTAAGTCTCAGAACATCTTTGCTATCCTTCTTTCTCTTCTGTAACTTCACGCCCACGCTGTGTTGAAACATTTTAAGGGTAATCATATTCCCTTGAGCGTGTGTAGAGTATAAAAAAAAAAAAAAAAAAACATAGTGAGTGTGTATGTGTGAATTTGGAGGTTTAGATTTCTCAAGACGCCCAGACTAGAAAACTATTTTTCAGTAAACCCAACTTATCTGATTTCTAACCATATCAATCGGGTTGGGTTCGGGTCAACAAAAAAAAGATTGGTGCAGTTAATCAGCACGTCTACCCTTACTAACCATTGTTAATCAGTGATGTTGATTTACACAAATTAACATACCGTGGGCTCAGCAAGGATTCAGTTGATGAAAAACAGCCTATACTCCAATAGCTAAGCTTACATGGAATTTGAAATGATCAAAAATAATAAATAAATTAATCGGATGATGTTTCTTGAAGTATACTCTAGTTTTAGGCATATGTATACTTTATAGATGTTGCCAAATCAGAAGGGGAGAAAACCATCATCTGAGAAAACCTAGACATTTCACCACATTTTTAGCAGTATCTGATATGTGGTAGTTCCACAAAAGTTTTTCAGTAAAGCACATACCAAGAGCCGACAGATTTTCAGTTTCCCCGATGGAATTTCTATTTATGTATAATGGAAAAGACGGTATATTCCGCTTCAACGACTGAAGACAGCTTTGGGTTTTGAAGGCATTAAAATCCACACGATAAATAATGCCCCATATAACAATACTAATCAAGTCTGAGTTTAATGAGTTGAAAATATTATAGTGTTGCACCTCGAATTTCAAAGAATATGGAGGTAAAACAGAAAAGGAGCTTGTCATCAGTGAAGCAATTTAGTGGATAAGTACGAGTAGTTTCGGACAGGAGATCATTTATAAAAATAAAAACTAATGTTGTAGACAATACGGAGCCTTGAGGCACACCAGAATTTTTTTTATGAATTACTGACTTGAAACTATCCAAAACAACTGGTATTGAACGCTCAGAAAAGTAATTGCTAATCTAGCGAAGAAGTAACCCGTTGACACCAAAAACATGCATTTATGGTATAAGAGAGCTATCAAATGCTTTATAAATATCAAGCGCAAAAATTATGCTTACTCCAAAGCGATGTAAGGATTCATGAAATAATATTGTGTATGAGAATTTTCGAAACAAATATTTTTTGGATTTAAGTATTAAATTTTTGTTTTGCAAATTCAATAGCTCGGGAAAGGTACGAGTATTTCACCAAATATTTAAAATCAGAAATCAGGCGGCATTCTTATTTATGAGATCAAATAAGAGTTCAAACTATTATAAGACATACAAATAAAATTGACTGCCAGTGCCTTTTAAGCAATACAAAAATTATGAAAATCTGTCGCCGTTTTATTAGTTGCATTCAGCTGGAATTTTAACATTTCGTTGATGCTTATATTATGCTTATTATTTGATTTATACATGGTAAATGAAAGCATCTCCTTTCTTCAGACAGATTTATGAATCAAACACTTCATATAGGTGATTTTTTTCACCTATACTTTTTCACATACTTTTTTCAGCATTCCGGGATTCACGTAGATCTTATGCTGCTCATTTTTTGTGGAATACAAAACGTTAAGGTTTGGTTGGTCAACTTTTACTTTTCCCCAAAATGACTAGCCTACTGGCGATATTGTCGTCAGAATGTGTGCTCAGTATCTTTATAAGAGTTTCAGCTTAATTTTCAAAGCATATTTTCTTTTATAAAAGAAGTTTTTTTTTAACACATGCAAAAATTATTGAGTGAATAATTGAAAACCTAGATTTCACTAGAATGTGCAAAACTCTCATAAATACGATAAAATACTGATGACCTTGCACATACGACATAATTGATATTTATTATTTCCTAAACTAAAAAAGATATCAAAAAGCAATTACAAATATTTGCAAGATAAGATTTTATCTACCAAAACTGCATCAAAACCCAAAAATCGCATTTTTTCACATACGATAATAATATTCTCTGGCAACGATTTGTTGTGATAAGTCTGACTCTGAATTAAGTGCCAAAAAATAGAGAGTACCAAAATTTGCGGAAATCACTCCGATCAGAGCATGACAACATTGATGTTTGGAGAGTTTACCCAAAGATTGACAGAAAAAATTAAATTTATTAATATTTTTGACATTGTTCTTACTTTCCAAAAACAATTCAATAAGCGATAGTATAGTGTTATGAATGTATGAATTTTGAGAAGAGGTTTGCCACCATCCAGAGCTAGATGAGTTGCTAGCCCATCTGCTCTTCTCACAAGTTTATCCCTTTGATGACTTTGATTATTTGGAGTACCTTCAGAGAGGATATATGACTCTCTTCTACCTGGTAGCGTCCCAGATACTTGTTTCATTGATGCATTAGTGCTTCGCATCCGCCTTGTTTGTGTTCTGGGGTTTCGTCATAAGTATTTGAGAATTTGCATGTAGGGGAGTTTTCCAAGCCAAGAATACTCAAGTTTCTTCTAAATTTACAGTTCCATTACCATTCGTAGATTTTTCCTACTTAGTCTGATACAGTTCATGAAACGATCTTTATTATATGTAGTTTCCAAGAAAAAGTTTGGCCTATCTTAGTTTTGGGAGTTCTTTCCGCTTTATGGATCTTTAGACCTTCTCCTCTATTTTGATTTCGTTTTTAATCCTGTTTTCTACTATTCTGCAATAGGGCTCTGGCCCTATTAGAGGAATCCTTGCTTCTATTTTTGCTAGGGAGTATGCCTCTGGATGATTTCATGCCCATGTACTTGCCAAGTTCGTTAAGCCTGCCTTGATATTCCCACACCAACTTAGACGTGGTGGCGTATGAGCTTAGTGCTTTGAGTGTGACTTAACTATCTCACTAAATGGCAATGTTTTGATTTCGAGATTTTGACCTGCACATTACGCTATGGTATTGACTTCCGCCTGGAAAATGCTAGTGGATTGTCCCATTGGATTTGAAAGTTTTGTTCTACGCCAAACAATCCAGCACCAATCTCTTCTCTCGTTCTTGAACCATACGTGTACAACTTAATGGCATTGGCTTTGAGTGTGTAGTTTTCTGTTTCACCTACTCACTCTTTTTTGCAATTTAACTGGCTGTTATAATTTTTTTTAAAGTTGTGTTTTGTAATCATTCTATCTCTAGAAATTTTTATAAGGTTTGACATCATACATTATACTGTGACTTATACATTTGCCGGACCCAGTCCTTTTCTTGAAAAATCTCATAATAAAACCCTTAGAAGTACTTCCAATTACATCATGTAATGGGGCCAAATGAAAAATAACCTTCGTCGCTGCTGAAAAATAAGTTCTGATTGCTCCAATAATGCATAAGCGAGCGAGTCTTTGGACTTTTCCTAGCGCTTTCCTAGTAGCTTGCAACTCGGTTCTTTTGTGCCATGCAACCGCACCGTTGTTATTGATGGGTCTTACCACCATTGTGTACATGCACCTACGGTTTGCATCCCATGATTAACCTGCAAGTCTCTTGCATATCATAAGGGCTTTTGTGGCTTTCCCGACGGTATATTCTACGTATTTATTCCAGAGGAGTTTACTATCTGATCTAATATGATTCCTATATAATAATTTACTTCTTTCTCTGTTACTATTTCTTCGCCAACACCTGATAAATGGTATTATAATCGTTTTTGTAGGGTTGATTGATAATCTTAGAGATAGACATCATTTGCTTGCAATATTAAATGTTCTCTGGATGATACGAGTATAACAGAGTGTTTCTTCAAACTTCCCTAGGGCTGTAAAAACGATATCATCAGCAAAACCGATGCAGCGAATGCCTTGAAAAGTGAGATTTTCTATAGCAGTTCATCCACTAATAGACTCCACAGCAAGGGTGATAGTACTCCTCCCTGAGGACAGACTGTTGTTATGATAATTTGTGTGCATTTGGTCCTGCTATTGTCTCTGCTACTCTAGTGCCGAGCATTTCACCAATCCATCTACATAGTTTTGATTTTGGGTATACACTTCCTTACTAGGAATTTATTTACTGCGACATGGGAGGTATTATCAAAGGCTCCCTCTATGCCTAAGAACTGACACAATGCTCTTTCCTATAGCTTCTTGTAAGTGAGTTCAAACAGGGTAGTTTTTGTAGATTTACCCGCTCGGTATGCTGGCGTACATTGAGAGGCTTATTTACTAAAACTTCCGACCTTATGAATTTGTCAACAATTTTTTCCAAGGTTTTCAGTACAAAGGATGTTAAGCTTATCGGCCTGAAAGACTTTGGACGGGTTGTATCTTTTTTCACAAAGCTATTCTCTCTAGAGAGTCTCCTATTAAAGGCTGGTGGCCATGAAGGTGCGTTTTAAGCAGCAGAGAGGGCCTCTGCTCTTCACGTTCTGTGCCGAGCTGCTTAAAGTATTATATTTAATACCTTCAAGGCTTGTGCTCACGTCATACCCTTGAATCAAATGAAGGAGTAAGTACGATCCAGTGGTGCATATTTGTTCACTTTTTTTTTATTATTGTAGAAAGATAACCAAAAATGAGAAAATTTAATATCTCTTACTTTACATATAGTTCTTTTATCTAGATGATGAAAAATCGATATGATTTTCAACCTTGTGCAACTACAATTTCCACCCACGAACATAAATGCACATAAACTTAGTCTGTTAACAATATTTTGTACACTTTAAATTAATGTTGGAAAGGAAAAGTTATTGCACGTCTGGATCATCGTGCATCGGTCGTAACTTGATGCAACCATAAATACATTTCACTACCAACCTAATAAAGTTTCGAAAAATAAAATACCTCACAAGAGTATTATTATCTTCCTCCGGATGAAAATGAAGAATTGTCTTTCACAACCACTAAACCATCTGAGAAGATAATTAAATTTTATTTTCATCCAACTTTCGTGCCCGTGGTTTGTGCTTTTAATGATTCACACAACAAACACAAATCCAACCATGGAAATTGAATCAACTCGTAAGGTTTTAATTTCATTTAATGAATTTCGAGGTTTTACGCTTCTGTTTTAAAATACTCGTATATGCAAGATTTGTTAATTAATTGTTTCTTTATTGATTTGTTCATTAAGTGCTTAATGCCAAATGCCAAGATGTGTTTTAAGTCATTTAAGCTGTTATGAAATTATTGAACTTGAAAATGATTTAGAATTTTTTAGATGCTAATATATTAACTCAAAATTATTCGTTCATCAAAATCAATCAATGGAAGAGTTTTCATTTTGCTACATTGAAACAGTTTTTTTTTTCTCAACAATGTGTCAAAAAACCCACATATTTTTAGATTGTTAATACAAATAAAGAATATAGTTTTTTTACTGTCAAAATATTTTGCAATAAAATGTACCCTTGAAAATAAAATATTTATTTTGCCTTGCGTGTTCATGTTCATACTTAAACTGAATGTAGAGCAATTCTTGAGAATTTATGCATCATTTCTGGGAAATAAAAATGTAAATGAACATACATTTTTCGTTATTGCTAGGAAAATTATTAAGGTGTATTCAAAATAGAAAACTTATGTACTTTTGTGAATGTTTGTATGAATAAAATAATAATTTTATTTTATTTTCACTGCCGGTCGGGGGTGCGAACGACTGAAGATTAATTTTTGTAGATTATACCTCATATTTGCAAGAACTGAAAAAAAACGAATACCTGGCTATTACGAAAGCTGATACCATTACTATGTCAAGTTAATCTACATATACATATGAATCGACCAAAGTTTAAAGGAATTAAATCAATATTTTATGTGTAATATAGTTATGATTTTTTCCCATTTATATCTGTTATTCTGTTAAAAGCTTACGTAATTTCTTTCCCTAATATTAAGTGAAAAACACAGAGTTTCCAACATTTTACTATATTTTTCAAGGTAATGTTTTCGTAATGCAATATATGTAATAGTTCTAGAAAGTCATTCGAGTGATTGGGTACATTATTTAAATCCGCCCCTATACCAATTGTACAATATGAATATGTCTGTTTTTGGAAAGCTTGCGATGAGAGGTAGACTATTTTCGCCAGAAGTTCATATGAATCACTCAATATTATTTTGAAAATTTTTCAATCGTATTTTAAGAAATAAAATTAATATTTCTGATACACAGAAATTTTGTATAAAAATAAAAAAAATGTGAAAAACTTAAGTTTATTGTTGTATTTGATCAAATTTTTCTTTATTTAATTTTTAATTATATAAAGCAATCGGATTAATAAATTCATCATCGGGCTTATAGTTTTGACAGTTGTTTAATAATCCTAGAGACCACACATGTATTTACTAGAAAATAATTAGGCCATCATGGAGATAATAATGAATTAATAGAAATGAGCTCCCAAAATACTCAAATACTGCATTGATTTGCTTAAAACGAATTCAAATAAAATAGACCTTTTGCCTGTGCCTGACAGTACAATGCACTAATAATTATGCCAAAAGGTTCTAAAGAATACAGAGATTTCTTTTATATAAGTTTTAAAAACTTCAAATTAGTCTACAAAAAAAAATAGAGAACACATAAACGGTTTTTCAGCTGACGCGGCAGTTAAATTTCAGCGGCCTGTGGCGGCCAAGTTGTTTTGGTGAAAACTTTCAAATATGTTGTTTATTATTCATATTCAGTTACTAATGCCAAATCACCATTGCAAGTTACACGATTGAAATTGAATTGCACGTCTAAAAGATAAAACTTTATTATCAATATGAGTGTTCGTTAGTGGAAACGCTTCACATGTTGCCTAAATTTTAATAAAGGTAGACACGTTAGACCTCCATAGTCGAATTTTCAACTTTTGTTGGCCAAATTTGAGTCAACAGTTTCGGTAATCAATCAGATAACATTCACAAGTCAAAGGAACGAAAGATCGACGGAGATCATCGGGCGTAAACATCACCACGGTCCGGGAAAGTGTACAGTACAACCCAAAGAAGTCGATTCCTCGACGTGCACAAGAACGGCCTTTCGCAAACTTCAATTTGGCGAATTTTGCGTCATGACTTCGACCTTTATCCGTACAAGATCCAAATGACTCAGGAGCTCAAAGTTTATGAATATAGATAACGCTGTTTGGTGGGCTTCGGAACTTTTGGAAGAGGACTGCAATTTTGGCCGAAAAATCATGTTTAGCGATGAGGTTCATTAAAGGATGGATGGCTGTGTTAACAACCGATATTGCCGTATATGGAATGACATCAACCCACATGAGGTTCACAACATCACAATGCAACCTCAAAATGTTACCGTTTGGTGTGGATTTCGGCATCATTGGTCCGAAATTGGTGAGCCGGACACCGTCAATTGCGAGCTCTAACGAACGATGATAACCAAATTCCCAAATTGAACCATATGGACCTCTAGATGACATGTGGTTCCAGTAGGACGGAGACAGCGCTACCTGACACACAGTGAAAGCCACGAATGACATTCTGCATGAATAATTTGAGGGTAAGTCTGTGTTCTAGCATCGTTTACTTGAATTAGTCACCAAGGTCATGCGATTTGACCCCGCTAAACTTTTTCTTGTGGGGTTTCTAAAAGTCACAAGTCTATGCTAATAAGCCACAATCAACCGATGCCCTTAAAATGAACATTAACATATCACAGGATATCATTAAAATTCAACCGAATCCATCCGGAAGACTTATTGAAAATTGTACCACTATAGAATCCGCATTACCGTAAGCAGCCATATTCCATACATAATGGCATACATGGGCCTTTCAATTACAAACAAAAAAAACAATTTATTTAATACCTTGTACACATCTACCCGCAAATCAAAGCGAATTCGTTTAATTTGACCCATCCTTAACAAACAATTGAAATTTCTTACACAGTTCGTGATCTCAGCGGGTTCTTAAAGTGTTGATTTTATTTATTTGACTAATAGTATACAATATTTTCATGCCCATATATTCTTAATTAGATTCCAATTAATGCCCTCTCATCGTAGAAATTAATACTCCCAACAGATGCGTGTGTGTAGATCTATTTTAGGAAACAAAATAGATTTATTGAAATTCTATAATTAGAAGTTGTTTCAGATCAGTAAAATAAATACAGAAGAAATAATTTCTGAAATTTTGAAAAATTTAACCGCTATTTTCCAAATTTTTTTAATTTTTAACAAACAACAATGTTCTAGTCTATGCGATGAAAAAAAAACAATTAAACATACAATTACTCTGGATCTGCAAAGAGGTTATGTTTTCTAAAAATATAGAGTTTTATAGTCGTGGATATTTTTTGTTATTTTTTTTTTAAACTTCAGATTCTTTGTCAAAGTGAGTTAAGAGCAAGTTGCAACCCTATAGTCAGAGGTTCGTATTAAGTGGACGCGTTAGTGGTTAGTAAATGCTAACTATCACATAATGTACGTAATTTTTTTAAAAATATTTCTTAATAAAGAGTAACTAACAATCCTATGGAAGAGAACTGGTCTGAAACAATTTTTATAATCCAATTTTGGTAATGTTAAAGTCAACAAAAGAGGCGTTTATGAGGCCGCCCCCTGGTATTTATTGCAACTGATTTATCAGATTAGGTTTTCCAGAGGGGCAAATCAAAACTCCAAATGACTAGCTATTCTTTGTATTAATCATAAGAGCTTGAATTACAAAAGTGCTTTCTTCCACACTTACTTTACGAGTATGTATGTATCTGTATAAGGAAATACAATTTGCAGCATAATACAACAGATACCGTTTTAATTTTGTAGATTAAATTTCATTCAATGTATATTTTATGATTAATCAATTTTCTTGTGGAGCAAATTACTTTTGAGTTGAGTTGTCTTGTTTTGTTCTGTTTTTTTTTTTTTTTGTACGATTCAGGGCTTTAAAACGACAGGAAAGAAGTTTCATGTTTCGATAAAAAAATAAAATGCACGACTGGGTTGCACGAACTTGCTCCTATGTAATAGACTAGGAAATTTAAAAACGAATGTTATTAGAAAAAACTGTTCATAAGGATAAAATTAATTTTTTAAATTCTTTTAGTAGTAAGAGACAAAATCAGAATGCTACGCAAATATGAATTTATGCAAGAACAAAAATTATAAGTCGTTGTAGTGGTTTCTTAATAAAATAAGGTTTTATATATAATCCTTTTTAAATATTAAACTTTAGGTTTTCATTATTGCACGAATGAAAATT
This sequence comes from Philhelius festivus, assembly GCA_963931855.1. Lineage (NCBI taxonomy): Eukaryota > Metazoa > Arthropoda > Insecta > Diptera > Syrphidae > Philhelius > Philhelius festivus. The sequence continues at coordinate 76,621,567 of OZ007555.1, read as the reverse complement.
AAATTTCCAAAAACAATATTGACCCATTTTTGAGATATCGAATTTTCCAAAAAAATGATTTTTTTTTTTAAATTCAAAAAATATTTTTTTTAAGTTTTGAAATGCAATGTTTCTTAAAGTTTTTAGAATCATCTCTATAAAAAATTTCATTAAAATCCGTTATGTCGATAATGAGAAATTCAAAATTTAAAAAAATCGTTCTATGGTAGGTACAGTCAGTAATGTCTTGTTTTCAAAATTTCTTATATTAAATTATAGATCTTAAAAATTAATCGAAAGACTAAAAATTTAAGCAAAATTCTAGGAACGGTCTTCGAGAAAAATACGATTTTCGAAAATCATTTTTTAACATTTGTATGGAGGGTACCGTCATTTTTAGGTAAAATAAATTTCTTTTTCTCATATCTTGTAGATTATATTAAAAAACTTTTATTTATCAAGTTTGAAATATTGAGTTTTCAAAAAAAAAATTTTGAAAATTTTTTTAAAAATCCAAAATTGAAAATTTTAATACACAATAATATCGAAACTGCTAGGGAGCCTTACCGTAAAAAACTGATCAAAATCGGTTGTACCGTTTTTGAGAAAATCAAAAACAAAAAAAAATGGTTCCAAGGGGGGTACCAAAAATAATAATTTTTTGGAAATTTGTTTTTCATTCATTACCTAGGTTTAACAAAATGAAATTTAATGATTTTTTTTTTTAATTTATGGGACAGTTTTTAAAGAAAAAAAATATTTATAAAATTTCGAAAAAAAATCGTATGGCAGGTACCGTTATTTTTGGTCTTAAAAAATCAAATCAAAAAATATCCGGGGAAAAATAAAACCCATATCTACCAAGTTTAAAGAAAATCGGCCGAGCCGTTTAGCTGTAGTCGAACAGGCAGACAGACAGAATTGCGAGACCCACTTTTTTGGTCTTCGCTATTATCGTAATGTCAACTTTGATCAAAATCTCGAGTTCGATTTCTTTTCCGAATACATAACTTGCCTTATAGTACCTATAAGTCGCAAGTAAAAATTGCATGGTTTTTCTTTTCGATATATGTAATTAATTTTGCGAGAATTCAAGGTGGTATTCAAATAAAAGTTTCAGAAGGGGTGGTATAAGATATGTATAAAATAAAATATTTATAAGCATTTATAAAATTTATTGCATGCAAAAAAAAAAATAAAGAATATTTTTGTTCGTCAAAAAAGTTTTATTTCCAAAATTTCTAAGGAGTATTAAAATAACGCCCTGAATTTAAAAATCGAATAAAAAGCTCGACTTGTACAAAATAAGCGATAAGGCACATTGCAGTATGCCCGCAAAAACAAAGGACATAATGTCATATTTTGCAAAATCAAAAAAATGGTACAACACCCAAGAGCTTTAGTATTAAATTGTTTTTCCATTTTCTAATGGCAATATTGGAATATAATTGTATCTTTCGTAACTAGCATTAAGACACATAAATATTTATCGAGCCGTGAAAAAGTGCACTTATTAAAGAATTATTTCCGGATCGAACTTCGGTCAACCTCCCTTAGCTACGGCTCTCTACTACAACTATTACACGAAGAATATCCAACTCCCTACTTCTCAGCCTACCGTCTATAGTCAATTAGCCTAATTACAAAGATGCAAAACACATTTTCCAGAATCCGAGAGATATGCGCGTCTGTTTTTAATCTTTCTTTAGACCATCACTGGAGTGTGTTCCTAGTTTAGTGGTTTGTATCATACAAATGGCTGTGAACATAGAACACACATTTTGTTCTATGATGTTGAATTTCTCGTTTTATTTTTTCTTTCTTAACTTAAGAAATCCCTATTTGAGAATCTTTTCCATGTGCAAGACTTGTATTTGTTGGAATATTTATTCATACAGGTGGTCGGGATGCGAAACATTTAGGCTTAAGTACGATAGTTTACGATTCAACAACATTATGAAGTGTAGTTTGTACCATTAAAATGGATACGAGCACTTTAAAATACATTCGCTTTAATTTTACGCATTCTAATGGGTGATTTTCTTGCCCACACTTTATCCCCCTCCCCCCTCCTCGCCACATTTATCCAACGGACGGGATTAATTAAGTTATGAGAAACTTGTCGGCAAAATAAAATGAAATTGAGTTTTCTAAATATTATTAGGATATTTCTTTTACTTGACTAGCGATGACAAGAAGATTGCATCTAATAAGAGTTTAAAATTGTAAGTTTCTATTAAAGTGGATTCAGACTTTATATTGTATGAAGGTGTAGAAAAAGGCGTTTGATGTAATTTTCCAATAAAATTACAAATCTTATGGAACTTAGTGTAACTGCCAGTAAAATTCTAAGACATCACTTATTTTAATTTTGTGATTTTATGGGTTGGATAGAAATATTTTACTTAAGTATTTTTTATAGAAGAATAAGCTCATCAATTTTCAATTAGTACGAGCTGATACTAAATATGAAACAGGTTGTAAGTGAACTATTACTTATACAAAAAAAATGGAATGATTTTGGTCTTAACATTTTTAAAGAATATTGCACATCAATATTTTGAGAAAAAATACATTTTATTATTATTTTTATACTAAAAAATATTTCAAGATTAGGTTGATGTTTTCTACTTGGAACATATTATGCAAGAACAAGCTTTGCATTAGAAAATAAAATGCACGACTGGGTCGGGTCGCCCGAACTTGCTCCTATGTAATAGACTAAGAATTTCAAAAATAAATGTTATTAGAGAAAAAACTGTTCATAAGTATAAAATTTTTTTTTAAATTACTAAAACAACTTCTTTAGTAGTTGGAGGTAAAAATAGGATGCCATGTGATTCAATAAAATATAGGTTTATGCAAGAACAAAAATTATAAGGTTTTATATAAAAAAATTTTTAAGAAAAATTTTGGTACGCCAAATTAAATTTTCTATTATTGTTCGAATAAAAATTAAATTTACAAAAGGAAATATTGAGCCGTTTTTTCAAAATTCAAAAAAAAAATATTTTTCTTAAAGTTTTGAAATGCATTGTTTTTTTAAACTTTTTAGAAGCTTTTCTCTAAAAAATTTCATTAAAATCTGTTATGCCGATAATGAGAATTTCAAAATTTAAAAAAATCGTTCTATGTTAGGTACAGTCAGTAATCTTGTTTTCAAAATTTCTTATATTAAGTTATAGATCTTAAAAATTGATCGAAAAAAAAAATAAGCGAAATTCTCAGAACAGTTTTCGAGAAAAATACGATTTTCGAAAACCATTTTTTAACATTTGTATGGAGGGTACCGTTATTTTTAGGTAAGAGAATTTTTTTTCTCATATCTTGTAGATTATTTTAAGAAACTTTTATTTATTCAGTTTGAAAAAAAATTTAGCATGGAGTTTTCGAAATATGTAGTGAGTTTTCAAAAAAAAAAAAATTTTTAAATCCGAAAAAAATTTTGTTTTGAACATTTGAATACACAATAATATTGAAACTGGAGAGCTTCAACATAAAAAAATGATCAAAATCGGTCGTACCGTTTTTGAGAAAATTAAAAACAAAAAAAATGTTTCCAAGGGGGGTACCAAAAATAATAATTTTTCGGAAATTTATTTTTCAACCATTACTTAGGTTAAACTAAATGATTTTTTTTGATTTTTTTTTTAATCTGAGAAAAAATTTAAAAAAAAAAACATTTATAAAATTTCGAAAAAAATTCGTATGTCAGCTACCGTTATTTTGTTCTTAAAAAAAAAGAAAAAAACATCCGGGGGGAAAATTAAAACCCATACCTACCAAGTTTGAAGAAAATCGGCTGAGCCCTTTAGTTGTAGTCTAACAGACAGACAGAATTGCGCACCTTTTTTGGTCTTCGCTATCATCTTAATGTCTTTACGAATGTTTTTTACGAATGCATAACTTGCCTTATAGTACCTATAAGTCACAAGTAAGAATCGATCTTAACATAATTACGATGATAGAAAACAGGAAAAAACTGGGTCCAGCAGTTCCATCTCTCCGTTTAAGCTCTTAAACGATTTTTTTTAAACTTAATGTCTCTCCGCCTTAGCTGTATGCCTGTGCCTCAACAACCTACAGCTTGACCCACTTAAGCGATATTCCTTAAACTTGATTCTCAAGTGTCTTCCATGATTCCTTAAAGAAGAAATTGAAGTTTATTTTAGTTCCAAAACTAACTATACCCGCCATACAAGCATCAAAACAAATCTGAATCGTTTCGAAAACGGCTTTAAAGATTTAAGAGAAGAGAACTTATGAGTACTACTGCATTTTGGTCAACAAAATTTCAATGGTTCTAACGAATTCGAACAAACATTTTCACAAAAGCTTCTTATAATTTAAAGTAATAGCTTATAAAAAATATTGCATACAAAAATTCCCGAAAATATATTTACGGATTTTTGAAAAAAATTCAAAATTATTTCTTAAACTTTATTTTCTTGAAGAAGAGTGAATGATTGTTTTTTGAAATTATTTCATAAATATAAAATATCTAAAATAGGCGTACTAAATTTCTTATATAAAAACTTAATTATTAATAAAACAATTTTTTTAAATATTTTGCATAAATTTATATTTTGTCCAGAAATCAGTTGTCAATAAAAAAATTATACAAAAAAATATCTTTGTCTGTAATAATACTGAGCAAGCGTATACTTTGTTTCGGAACATTTTGAACTTAATGATTTTCTTAAACGTCCCTTTAAAATAACTTAAAAATTCTAAAAACCAGTTTGGTTTACTGTGGTTATTTTATTTTGTTGACGTTGGGAACCTCAATTTATCTGTAAATGACTTTTTGCAAGTATTTTTACCTCCTGAAAATAACTGTTCAGTTTCAACAGATTATATTCCACCGATTCTTTTAAAAACTTGCAGATCCACTTTGTTTTATATTCAACCTTTCTTTATGTCAATGTGTTTTTTAGATACTTGGAAATACTAAATAGTCACTCCCCTCAATAAATCTGCATCAAAACCATCTGTTGAAAACTTTAGATCCATTGCAAAGTTTCAATTAATCCCTATGGCTTTAGAAGCTGTTGTGAAATATAAATTATACAGGCTTATTCATAATCATATTTCTGAACAGCAACATGGTTTCTTGAGAGTAAGATCTACAACAACTACTAATTTATCAATATTTTCTAACTACTGTCTAACTCATATGACAACACATTTGCAAGTAGACACTATACATACTGATTTTTCGAAGGCATTTGACCGTGTTCAACATTGTGTCTTGAGTTGTTTTGCTTCCATTCTTCTCTCTTTAGGTGGATAAAAAGTTATTTAGTAGGTAGAAAGCGAATTGTCAAAATTAGTAATGTGATTTCTAAAGAAATATTTAACCTTTCAGGTGTTCCCCAAGGAAGTCATCTTGGACCGCTGCTTTTTACTGTGTTTATAAATGACTTACCACATCATCTATATTATTTAAACGTCTTTTATTAGGTGATTACCGCAGTTACATTTTTCAGAAACCAATCTTCCTGGTGTTTTGATTACAAACTTAAAAACGACATTTTACAGAGTTTTGAAAACCAGAGTCTAAAATCAATTTTACTTTTCATATAAAAATAAATCATGCTATTTCAAAACCAAATTCCATATTGGGTTTCTTAATTCGAAATTCAAAAAATTGCGAAGATCCATACACCTTAAAAAATCTTTATTCTAGTCTTGTTAGACAGCAGCAGGTGTATTGCAGCGTTATATGGAGTAAATCGATACAAACTAGAATTTATCGTTTAGAAAAGGTTCGCTTAAAAAAGTGCTTAAAACTTCTTGTTTTAAAAAGAAAATAAAATTTAGTACTTTTTGCTTTCGATGTCTTAAATTTGCGACCGAGAAGTGGAAATTTCTTCAATCTTCCCTATCACAGTACTAGCTACGCTCACCAAAATCCTACCACTAAAGCTTACATAGTATTTAATGAAAATTTTGATTTTTCTTTTAATTTAAATAGAAACCAAATTAAGAATACCTTAGGTAATTTATTATAATATTATTGACTTAAATTTTATGCATTTGAATATTTGTCTCTAATAAAATCCATGTTTTTATATTTATACACAAATTTTAAATTTGAATAGTACTTGTACATAAAAGCACGAACGTGCAATCCAGCCTTGTATTTTATTGACAATTCAGGCAGGAATGGTGGGGACCAACAATTTTCTACTGAGTCCGAATGGCTGAGATAAGGAACATACTTTTGTTCTTAAGGTGGCTAGGAATCGAACCCAAATTTCTGGCTTGACAGTCCTACCCAACGCACTAGCTATTTCGCCAAAGAGTACTGAAAAAGCGGTATTGATACATTCTTATAAATATAGTTTTAAATATATTTCTATAAATATAGATTGGTCTTAGGTGGTTCCTGATTTTAATGAAATTTGGTAATATGTGCTTTATTGCAAATATAATTAACATTTACATAACAAATTTTTAACACAAAATATAACTACGCTACGCATATGCACAAAGATGTTCTCTATTTTTCGGCTTCCTCATGAATAATCTAAAAATATCGGTCACAATTGTATAAACGAGATCTTTCAACTTAAAAATGTAATAACATATGAAAGTGTTAAAAAAAAAAACAAAATATATTATTTGGATTGGAAAAAAAGAAATTTAATTAAAATTTTTGAACATTGAATACCTCGAAAACTATTTATTTATTTATTTCATCAATTGATCCAAGATCTGCTGATTACAAACATAAACAATTTATCTTACATTTTACATAACAATAAAAAAATACCTTACAATTATATACATTAGACTGGGCCAAAAAAATTGACAATTTAAATTCCCTACAAAAAAGGTCTAATTGAAAATTTTCGTCAGACAAGCCGTTTTTGAGTAATTAAGCTTAATAAATTGTTATTTTTCGTTAGTTACAAAATTCCAAATTAAAAAAGTAAAATCGAAGAAAAATAACAATTTATTAAGCTTAATTACTCAAAAACGGCTTGTCTGACGAAAATTTTCAATTAGACCTTTTTTGTAGGGAATTTAATTTTATATAAAAGTAAGTCAAAATGAATTTTTTTTACTTCAATGTTTTGTCAGTTCTGACGCAAAACATGAAATTATGACTAAAAATCAAAATTAGCGATGATAGCCCTCTTAAAATTGATATTAAGGGCTCAAACTTTTACGAAAAATTTTTTTTGTCATTCTGAATGATATTCTCGATATATCTTTCAAAAAAAAAAATAGTCAATTTTTTTGGCCCAGTCTAATATACATAGATGTATTTAATTTGACAAATAATACATAATCAAATACAATGGTTTAACAATTTTTTGAAGACAACAGAAACATCAATATTACTGCACATTTCATTGAATAATTTTAAAGAGCGTGTTATCGGTTCATTCAATCCGTAATTAGTCCTATGACGAGGAACGTAAAAATAAACGTTTTTACTACGTAACGATCGACTGAAAGCATAGAAAGCATTGAATTTGCCTCCGACCTTTAAGCGGTTTCATGTCAATCAGTAGACATCTCGAATTATAGGTAAGTATGGGACCCATCCAATTAAATTTTCTTAAAGCAAATCTCGTGAATCTTTTTTGAATTTTTTCAATCCGATTTATGCTATTTTCATAGCAATGTGACCAGATTACACAACAATATTCCAAAATTGGAAGGACTAGAGACATAAATAAAGTTTTTAGAGTATATATACATCTTGGAAATCATTTGAATTTCGTTTCAGAAAGCCTAGTAATGAATTTCTCTTGGAAACAACGTAGGTAATCAATGTGTGAGCGAAAATCCATTCTTGAATCAATATAAACTCCTAGATCTTTGATACAGTCTACTCTAAGAATTTTATAATCATTAAAACAATAATCAAAATTTATGACTGACGTGCATCTTGCTATACTTAAAATTTTACATTTTGCATTGTTTAGTTGTAGATGGTTATACTCGTAATTACACCAATTTAAAAAATTGTTTATGTCTTCCTGTATGAGAAAACTATCCTCAATCGAAGAAATTGGAAAAAACACTTTGACATCGTCTGCGTATGTACATTAAACAACTACAAGATTTCAAGACAGAAGGTAAATCGTTGATAAAAATGATAAATAACAGTGGTCCCAAGTGACTTCCTTGTGGGAGACCTGAGATAACATTAATAGGGTTTGATACACAATTTTAAATTTTAACTATTTGCTTTCTACCTGTTAAATATGATCTCAACCATTTTAAAAATGATGAATTTAAACCTAGTTTATCTAACTTCTGTAAAATAAGACCATGATGGACACGGTCGAACGCTTTTATGAAATCTGAGTATAGAATATCAATTTGCTTGCCATTTGCCATTTGGTTGCAGCAAAAGTTGGTAAAAAGACTTAAATTTGTGCTAGTCGATTTACCCTTTAAAAACCCATGTTGACACGGAGACAAAGAATTAGCGAGTGAAAAATAAAGTTTTTGAGTTATGACTTTTTCAAACTAATGGAAACTTATAAAACTTCATACACATTTACATTTTTAACTAAATACCTAAAAAATTTAGTAGGTTCTTAAGAAATTTATTATTAATAAAACTACTTTAAGTTTTTTTAAATTTTGTTCCAATATATGTATTTACTATTGGAATCAGATGGCATTCATTTCATGAGCTTGGTTTTATAACGACGAATAATTTGGTATGTAAAAACAGATATTGACTGTGGCTACCTTTGTCTCAAAGCTTCTTCAAACAAATTGAAGACTGTTCAAAATTAATTGAGTAGTTAGCAATACAATAAAACTCATAAAAATAATACGAGAGCCCCGTCAATATCGGTTTTGATTAAACTAATTTCAAACGACAATCAAAACTTTACTGCTACATTAAATTGTATTGTTTCTTACTATTACTATAATATATTATATTTAGTAGATACATATCTTTCTAAATTAAAGACATAATGCCTTCATCATCGAACTATTTAAAAACTTATTCACTTACAAACCGTTAAGCACGATTTTGTTAAAAGCATTTTCCCATATCTAATCCACACTTGCATCTATATATGTATACATATACAGCTACCTTACAACCCATTGATGTTTGCGATCAATAAAAACGCTTCTGGTAGGTATCCCACAATCACGACAACCATCGAGGAGGTGTTGCATAACCCAATATAAACTCCAGATCATTTGCATATAGCCTATAAGTGTTCACATGCAGCACACAACAATAGGCCATTTAGAATATTTCACATTAACCTATCTATTTTATATCCTATAAGGCACGATTATTTTTGTATCTTCCCAGAGAGATTATTCATAAATTTGCCGTACTAATGTAATTCCTACTAAACCAACACAAGATCAGGCCAGATCTATACTGGATAGGAACTTCTTGTCTTATACTCGTAATCACTTGTAATTTATGTCCGAAGATTAAATGAAACAAGCTCAGGGATTACCTTTTGACTTGACGTGTGGCACCTTTGTCAATTCAATTAATTATGCTCCACATGGGCGATAATTATCAGAGTCGTCAAGTTCGTGACAATCGGTTTGGAACAACTAAGTTGCCGGCTACAATACCGCCACTTCTGCCGCCACCTCAATAGGCTCCCCCTGGCTACTTTAAAACGATAGCGAAGCTATTTGTGCTTAATGATCCATGGACTTAATTCCACCAATTATATATTAGAATGCGAACCAGTCATTCATTCAGTCAGTCGACTCTCGATCTCAACTGAACCCCACCTTTGCTCAAACATTTACTCGTATACTTCTTTTTTCTTAGAACGCAACTCACGACGGTTTCAAAATGTCTCTAGGGCGGTATTTATCCTATAAATTTGCATTTTTGAAAATAAATAAAAATTAATTCAGCACTCAATAAGTCGCCTGAGATATAAAATGCATATGTCAACAATTTATTTGAAAGTAAATACTGTGAAATTAATTGTGCAAGTTGTCTTACAAACGTTTTATGCAAATTCAAATAAATTTATTTTAATTGCATTTTGTGGTTCGTGTTAGTTGACAAAAAAAAATTTGCTCAAAACAGCAAAACAAATTGTAACAAATGTTTGAAGTGAAGTATGAGTGAATGGTTTCAGATCACCAAATATAATTTTGTGTAGAACTTACGATCTCTAAAGGGAACTTATGGATTCGTACAATAAATAATAAAAATAATATTAAATATTGAGCTTCAAGTTATAACGAACGTTTTATCGCTCTCAAGACTTCTTCAAGGGATAGTAAATAAGTTCTCATAAATAATTTGGTTAACTTTTAAAGTGAAATTACTCGTAATGCATGATGTTGAGTCTCTCACTAATTTTGAGTGCTTAGCATTTTTACTTGCGACTTATACGTATTATATGGCAAGTTATGCATTCGTAAAAATATCGAACTCCCGATTTTGATCAGACTTGACATTACTATGATAGAGAAGACGAAAAAAGTGGTCTCGCAATTTCGTCTTTCGGTCTGTCAATTCGACTACAGTATTTTAGCTTGGAATAACATTTTTAAGTTTTTTCCACCACACGTTTTTTTTTTTGTTTCTTTTAAATATGATTTTTTCGAAATTTTATAAAATACACTATTTTCTCAAAAACTGTTCCACAGTTTTTTTACTCACAAAATTTCATTCAGTTAAAGCTAGGCAATGGTTAAAACAAATTTTCTAAAAATGGTTATTAATCATTTTTATGTTTTTGATTTTTTCAAAAACGGTTTAACTGAATTTCATAATTTTTTCTGCTAAAGCTTCCCAAAAATTTTGATAGCATCGTGTACTTATTCATATTTTCAAAACATTTCGTTTTCTTTTCTTCAAAACTCAATATTTCGAAAACTTCATGCTCGATTTTTAAAACTTACTATAGTTTAAAGTTTTTTAAGACACTTACAAGATGTGAGAAAAAAATAATACAATTTTATCTTTCTCGAAAACGGCATCTAGAATTTTGATTATTTTTTTTCTTTCAATTAATTTTTATGATCTATAATAATTCAATAAAAAAAATTGAAATTAAAATATCACTACCATAGAACCAGTTTTTCAAGATTTGAATTTATCGGTATAGGCAAAATGGATTTAAATGAATTTTCTTATAGAAAAGATTCTAAAAAGTTTTAATTTTGCATTTCAAAACTTAAAAAAGAAATATAAATCAATTTAATTTATATTCGAATAATAATAAAAAATTAAAATTGGTGTTAAAAAAAAAACTTCAAAATTTACTTTAATAATTAAAAACTGAATCTTTGAAGTGAATTCAAACCGATTTCAAAAGTTGTGCAGTTAAGTAATGAATCTACATTTTTCTATGCAACAACAATCACCATCACCACATAGGACCTTAAAGGAGCGAAATTTAATCAGAACCATTATGCTTTTTTGCGAGCAAGACAGATGTTTTAACAGATGAACAAATTGATGAATCCTCTTTTTTCGATTTCTCTATCATTTATTTTATATAATTTTTTCTTTAATACACGAAACCAAAATTAACCTTATAGCGGAAATATAAAATCATTACACTTAGCTATATTCTGTTGGCAAATCTTCTGTCGCAAGAATGAGATTTTTATTAAGAACTCTTCGGCAATGATTTGATAGTGTATCAAATATACACAACTGTATCACACGAACTTGCTCTTGAGATCTTAGGCATTAAGGTGGACAAGCATTGAAAAATTGCTGTATCTTAATTTATTATTAAAATCTACGAAAAAGTTCAAAAATCTAAATAGTTGCTAAAAACTTTAATTTCAACTTCGATTTTTTTCTCATAAAAAAGAATTATTTAAAAAATTTTGGAATTAAATTTCAAACGTATAATTAAATTTTAGAAGTATGAGTGAAATTGGAGAATTTTTTGGAGAACTTTGTTGATTCATTAACGAGAAATATGTTGGTAATTCAAAAATATGACAATTTCCTTAAGAAAAACGTGTAAACTTTTTTCCCTTACAATATGCAATTTCCCATTTTAAAGAAACTCAAAAACTACACGATTTTCATCATCATCATCGGCTTGACAACCGGGTTCCGGTCCTGGCCTCTTTCAACAAGTCTCTCCACCTATCCCGGTTTCTAGGCGACGCCATCCAATTGCGCACCCCAAGGCTTCGGGCGTCCTGGTCTACGCCATCTCTCCAACGCAAGCATGGTCTACCACGCTGTCGTCTACCATAGAATGTACCACAAAGAACTTTCCGAGCAGGTTCCTCTTCGCTTATGCGAGCTAGATGCCCTGCCCACCGGAGTCTACCGAGCTTAATTTTTGTCACGATATCTGCTTCTAGGTAGATTGCGTACAATTCATGATTGTACCGTCTCCGGAATCGTCCTTCCTCACATACGGGGCCAACAATTCTCCTTAAGACTTTTCTCTCGAACGCAGCTAAGAGGTCGGAGTGCCTTTTGCTAAGCACCCAAGTCTCGGATCCATATGTGAGTCCTGGCAGGACCATGGTCCTGTACAGCAGCAGTTTTGAAGTTATGGTGAGATTTCTGGATTTGAAAAGCTTTGACGGACTATAGTAGGCTCTGTTGGATTTGAGAAGCCGACCGCGTATTTCTTCTTCTATATTGTTATCGGCTGCTACTATTGACCCAAGGTATTTAAAGGATTGCACCACTTCAAATTCGTGCTCCGCTACCTTGATTGTTTGACCAACTGTTCCTCTCGCATTCGACGCCACCATGTACTTTTACCTTCACTAATGTGCAGCCCCAGATTTTGTGCCGCCTGCTCGATCTGGATGAAGGAATCGTGTACAGCTTGTTCGGTTCTTCCGATGATGTCAATGTCGTCTGCGTAAGCCAGTAACTGGCTGGACCTGTTGACGATGGTCCCTCTTGTTGCCGTGCCAGAGTCACGGATTGCTTTCTCCAACGCCAGGTTGAAGAGGAGGCAGGCCAAACCGTCCCCTTGTCGGAGTCCATTAAAGTTGTTGATTGGTCTGGATAGCAATTCGGCTATTTTTACTTGGCTTGTTACGTTGGTCATGGTCAACCTACATAGTCGTGTCAATTTATTTGGGATGCCGAATTCTCTCATGGCTTTGTAAAGTTCTAACCTGGCTATGCTATCATAGGCGGCCTTAAAGTCTATAAACAGATGGTATGTTGGGATGTTAAATTCTAGACATTTTTCCATCGCCTGCCTAAGGGTAAAGATCTGATCAGTTGTTGATTTGCCTGGAATGAAACCACACTGATATTGTCCGATGACGGTTTTAGCGTATGGGGTTATCCGGTCTTGTAGGATAGAGGAGAGTATCTTATAGGCGGTACTCAACAACGTGAGTTGCTGTACGTTGTGACATCTCCCTTCTTATGTATGGGGCATATTATGCCTTTTCGCCAGTCTTCTGGCATTTCTTCCTGCTCCCATACGTGCACTATAATATCATGAATTGCTTGACGTAAGGCTGGCCCGCCGTGATGAAATAATTCGGCTGGTATGCCATCGGCTCCCGGGGATTTGTTCTGTTTAAGCCGGCCTATAGCCTTCTCAACCTCTTCTATGCTTGGTGGCGGCAACATAGGGTATTCTTCTTGAAGTAGTGGAGCCTCCACTTCTGCAGTGAGCTGACCATTTAGCAATTCATTGAAGTACACTTCCCATCGCTCCAGTATGCTTTCAGGATCGGTGATCAGATTTCCCTCTCCGTCCTTGCAGTATGTGCAGCGTGGTGTGTACTGCGTCATGTTTCGGACGGATTGGTAGAACTTCCGCGCCTGGTGCCAACCTCGCTCTCGGCTGTTTTCTATTTTACAGATTAGGTTCTTCTCAAAGGCTGATTTCTTTTGTCTGTGAAGCCTTTTTTCTGTTCTTCTGAGCTCTTTATATTCCTCTTCGCGTGCCCGCGTTCTATGAGATTGTTGCATTGCTCGGTACGCACCATTCTTACGTTCAGTCGCTAGCTTGCATTCATCATCAAACCAGTCGTTCCGATTTTTACGACTGCTGCCTAAGATGGAGTTGGCAGTACTAATGACAGTATTTTTAAGACGTGTCCACTTCTCACGATTTTAATAAAGTTATATTCATGGTTAAATTATTATTTCTGATAACAATATATACATAGGTGATTTCAACTTTCAAGAATATACCGTTTTATTTCAACATAAAATTCTTGTTAAAACACAAATAACTTAGATTTTAACATGACTCCATTTAATTTTTTACTTTAATGGTGTGCTCTTTTAAAATGATTTTGTTTCAATTTTAATTTAACTATATTGCCTTTTCATTCAATGTTTTACTAAGCATTTTATTTTTTTTAAATAACAACCTGATATTTTGTTACTTTCTGGTCACCTTCAGGAGAACACCCATAACCCGCCTCCAACACAATGTACGATGGACGCAAAGCACAAAATTATGGACGTTTTTTTTAATTTTGTATTTTTTTTAATAACAAAGAACAAAAACACCATACAACGCTTAAGCCATAACAAAATCATATAAGCAAATTTATAAATGAACAAGCCAAATTTTATTTGAACAAAATATGTCGACTGCCCTTCACAACTTTTTCGCTAACACAACAAGGATTAAGTATACATTATGAATACTCATATGCATAATTAATTTTTATATAATGTAATACTAAGCACTAAGCACTTAGCTGTGGATTCTCAAAAAACTTTTGATTTCTTTGAGTGTGTTCTGTCTTATGTGTATTTTAAAAAAATGTATCATCGAGTTTCTTTTGGTGCAGGAAACGTTTCATCAATGGGTAAATAAATGTATATAATAACATAAGAATATATTACCTTAACAACTGTCAAGTGATAAGTTACAAGTTTTTAATGAAGGGAGTTGAACGTTTCCAGGCTTTATTAGCTACATATCTCATGAAAAATTGATTAATCTTTTGATCAGGAAAATATCAATATACCTACATACATACGAACACATTTATTTAAGCAAATTTTAGGGACAATCTTTTCATTAAAAAGAAATAAATTCAAAAATCATTCGCCCTTGAGTAGGTAACGCCCTTAATACAAAAGTTCCTCAATGCAAGGCAATCATATTTTGTAATCCTTCTTTTTTCAATATCCATCGAAATCCATGAGGAATCGATTAAAAATACCAAATATGAGTAAGTTTTCAATTTTCATTATGGTCTCTCATCATCTGTTTATTGTCCTTTCAGTCACGCAGACCATTAAGTGTTTATGACTTTTTGCAGAAAATATTTCGAAATAATCCCAACGGTGCGGGATTGAAAAATGTAAAATCTTTTTTAAAAGCATTGATGATGTCATTGTTTTGCTTCTGGCATTTTATTGCACATAAGAAAGTGCAGAAAATTTTTAAAAGAAGCAGAATCAGCACATATTGTTGACAATTTACGCAAGTCGGTATCGAGATATCCGTTCCATTCTGGACCATTTTCGACTAATATACATAGAAATATTATAATGTTAATAATTAATATTCTTTAATAATTTTTTTCAAAGACAAAAAGAATGTTGACATCTTCATCGCAGCTAAGAACTGATCAGTTTTATTTTTGGTAAGCAAATTGAAAACTCAAACACCATTGAGAAGCATTGGATATATTTTTTTTTAATTTTGTACATATTGCAAATTGTTTGAATTTGTATAAAACCAAAGTTAATAGTGACACGAAAACATTTCGTGCTCTCAGATCAATTGGGCAGCTGAGTGAAAAATGGAATTTTGTTTTTTAGTAAATACAAAAAATTGATTGTTAGTGAGACTAAAAGATATTTTCGACTATACCTGGTTTACTCTTGACAGACCGTGACAGTTATCTTAACTCGGAAATAAATGAAAATATATTTCAGACCATGAAAGTCGAAAAACAAACAAGTCAAAGGAATAAAAAATAAATACTTTTTTTGCGCAACTGAACGTAGGGTCAGTGACATATAACACCGAACCACTCGACATTACATGTTGTTGCTATAAATGAAGGGGACAAGCAATTTTATGCCAAGTCCGAAAGTCTATAAAAATGAGCACTTTTCATGATACGAGTTACTCTTGGAAAATTTGGCACTCACAAAGAAGCAGTAGCAGTACCCGTGAGAAAAAAACATATCAGCCCAATTACATAGATGCCTTTGAATAGCCCTCGAACCGCTACACTATGAATATGTAGGACAAGTCGTAGATCATGAAAATCAGTAAACAAAATAGTGTCATTTAATCACAAACTATGTACTTTATATGTACATGAAAAACAAAAGATGTGAAACTTTTTAGTTGAAGGTTAGACTGCCAGCGATGAGTATACAAGTTCTCCAGAAAAAAAATTAAGTTTAGTTTTCAAATTATTTAAAATTATACCATACTGTTTTCAAATATACATAATGGAGTATACTATTCTGAACCACTATATCCACAATGGCCGCAAACTAAGAAATGAGTTTTTCTATTAGCTAAAGCTGATAAGAACCATTCTGTGTTTGGAAATATATCAATTAATAACTAAATTGGTTTAAATTATAGGGTTTTGAGAATAAAACAAAAGCTAAAGATAAAAATAGGATATTGAAGTTAAAGCTAGGTTTTATGTACGTTCTAAAAAACAAGTCTTAGCAGGCAAGTAAGAGTTATCTTCTAGTAATTGCTATTTTAAAATAGCCTATGCTAGATTCAGATAGCTTTACCTTGTTTTTTTTTTTTAATTATTTATTTATTTAAGTAGCAATATACAATATTTCTTTTACATTTAGTAAGAATATGCTATTTTTAGAGATTTAGGATAAACATTTTCCTTTTCAACTATAGATTTAAACTAACATATAATAATAATAAGTTGTATAATGAATTTTAATATTAATTATTCAAGGGAAAGTTACAATTAAAACCCTTATTCAATTTACCTTGTTCTTCTAGCTAAAGCCCAAATTTGTGAAATTAAAAATTTGTTTAAGCTGGAATTATATAGTAAAAGCTACATAAATATCAAGTTTCCTAGAGTCTAACTAACACTAATTTTTACTTGCGATATAGGTACTATAGGGCAAGTTCTGCATTTGGAAAAAAAATCGAACTCGAGATTTTGATCAAAGTTGATATTACGATGATAGCGAAGACGAAAAAAGTGGGTCCGGCAATTCCGTCTGTCTGTCTGTATGTCCGTATGTCTGTACCTCGAACTACAGCCTAAACTACCGGAGGTATTTTCTTCAAACTCGGTAGTTAAGGGACTTCGGTGATTTCCTAGAGGAGAAAGCAGGAGCTGCTTTGCATTTAAAAAAATATAAACTAAAAATTTTTTCGAAAAAATAGTTTTTGGATTTTAAAAAAAAATAATACAACTTTTTTTTTTGAAAATTCAATATCTTGAAAACCGATACACGATTAAATTTTTAAATTACGTTTTAAATGTATTTTATTAAATACTAACAATGTACATATCAATTTTTTTTATAAAAATTTTAAGGAAAAATTAGTACACAAAAAACATGTTTCAGTGTGTATGTATGTCTGTACCTCTCACTACAGCCTAAACCACTGGACCTATCTCTTTCAATCTCGGTAGTTAAGGGTCTTCGGTGATTCCCTAGAGGAGAAATTGAAATTTTGTTTTTAGCTCCAAAACTAACGGTACCCCCCCATACACCCGTAATGCAAAATCTTATTTATCTCGAAAACGGCTCTAAGGATTTTGATAGAAAATATTAAGTATGATATTATGAACATAGGCTACATTTTGGTCAAAAAAATTTTGGTGCAAAATGTTATTAGGGGTACCTGTCATAGACCCGTTTTTTTTTTTTGATTTTCGACTTTCTCATTAACGGCTCTAAGGATTTTAACCCAAAATTTTCAGCAGGAGTCCCCTTAAGCTTAAAATAATATTGTATATAAAAATATTTGTTGGATTTAAAAAAAAAAAAATTTTAAATCAATATCTTCAAAATCTATGAACGATTATTATTTTTTGAAATTATTTCCTAAAATCAATATTATTTAATACTTAAAATTCGCATCCCAAATTTTTTCTTGAAAAATTTTAGAGAAATTTCTTATGTACATAAAAAAATTTATTTAATAATAAAACGATTTTTTAAAGTTTATTTGCAAAAATTCATACTTTTCCGGAAACCAGACAGCAATTTTATGCATTTGAACATTTTTATCTCATTAAATCCATGTTTTATATTTATAAAATGTATCTTAAATTCCAGGTACTTTTAGATAAGAGAAAGTTCGTGCGATCCAGTCGTGCATTTTAATTAGAATTCTTTTCAGTTGTAGTGTAAATATGGCCGAGTTAATACGCGTGCTACAAAAAACATCTTCTTAGAAACGGTCAGAAATTAGTAAAAATGACGTTCATATTTTAATTCGGTTTTCAAAAGAAAATGTCCAGAGGCTTTCTGATTACTTTTAAGGAGAATCAATAGTGCATAGAGGAGGTACACTTACCACTCAGCAGAGAGCATACTGATATTTACTTTTTTGGAGATATTTGAGTGAAAACGGAATTTCAGTTCGGTGTAGAACAAGATGTTGGAGTTAAACGTTGGAGTTACAGAATGCAAGACTTTTAAGCACGAAGTCAACATTATAGTGGCAATGACTCACATTCATAGTAGATTTCCTTGCAATACTTAGCAAACTGAAACAAAAGAGGCAAAATTGGCAGAAAAATTTACGTTTCCTGGAGCTTTTGAAGATATCGACTGCACCCAGATTCCTATCTCGAAACCTCTAAGCAGCGTTGCAAAAGCTTAAGCCACTTTTAGCTTAAGTTTGGTTTTAATTCACAAGCTAGTTGGTGACTTATGATGACAATTTCCAATCTACTAACTAGCTTATGAATTAAATTTTTTTCTATTCACAAGTCATCTACAGACTTATGACTTATTGTTTTTAAATTCAAATTCGCAACCCTGCCTCTTAGTTTTCCTGATGAAAAAATTATTATCCATCCATTAAAGCTCTAGCTCAATGTGTGGGGGATCTACAGGCACACATCAGACTAACCTACAGTGCTAAGACTCTTCTTAAATCTTGAAATTACATGAAAACGATACTTTCCATATGCAGCAAGTAAACTGTTTTGATAAAAAAAATCCCCTTGCTTAGCTTGAGCTTCCAAGCCGACAAATGTTGAGTAAAAGCAAATGAAAGCTTAATATTTTAAGCTTTAGCTAGAATTTTCTAGCTTAAACTCAGCGTTATTATTATTTTATTCACATAAAACAAGGCTTTATCTAGAACTGTCTAGATTTAGTTACAAGTAATAGTTTTATCTTCTTCGAAAAATAGCTTTTACTTTCTTTTATTGACAAGGTCCATAGACTTCGGTTGAATAATAAAAGAGTTAGATCAGAAAAATAAAATGTTATAGAAAGGTTATTTGTATGGTCTTTTTTATTTCACTTTTACTCATGTGGGAATAGAGGGGGCCCGTCGCCGTGGAATTCTAGCCTAGATGGCCACCGATAATGCTTAAACCGGCACTGTATATCGACACACAACTTAAATTAGTTTTTTATTTAAATCAATAGATAAATGCATTATGTAGACATGTAATTTATAAAGCTTAGAATTATTGTTTTTCTTTGTCCGACAAAATCAATTAATATTAGTTTCATTTTTCTTACATTTTGTTCATACTGGTTTTAACTATATATAGATAATTAAAAAATCATTCATCATAAGAAAACGTCAATTTACTTTAACTATTAAAAAGTACATCAAGGCCAAAATGATAATAAATTATACAACTTGAGATTTATAAGCACACTTGGAAATATAAGATTTAAGATGATTTCGACAATATTCGTTTAAAAATTGCTTATTTTGAATAGTTATAATTTTAAAATGATCGGATAGTTAGCAATTTATACTAAGCATATGTATTTTAAAAAAAATTGATAATGTATGGACAGGAACGGTCAGAAACTCAACTGATCTGGCTTCTCCCTAAACATTTTTGTATTCTTAGAGTGTAACATATTTGTCCACAATATTTATTAATTTCATATTTTAAGTACAAATTATTATATTATAAAGAATCTAAAGTTAACCAACACGGCTTCTTAAATGTGTTGTGCTTTTTTTGATAACCAGTTTTACTATTCTTTTTCTTTATTGACTCGAATTACGGAAAGATTGATTTTTAAATTTTTTTATATCACAAAGATCGCTGCAATGGAAGAATTATTGTTTTTTTTTTTTTGTTGGTAAAAGATGTAATTTTATGTATTAATGATATTTCAATATTACAAACACCAAAATTTTGAGCGTTCATTTATTTACATACAAAGTATAGAAGAAATAAAACTCTTCAACTTCATAATGCGCAATATCACTAGCGTTTTCTAAGAGGCACTAACAGTTATAGCACAGACAAAATTATTTCACATTTACAAGTACATAGGTAAACTGCGGATTCCATGTGAGATAAAAGCAATGAAACGCTAATTTTTGTGAACTAAAGGTCATTTAAATTATGTGTGCCTTTTTACTCAAATATTATTTCTTAACGATGTTTTGATTAAATCAATTGATTCTGAAAATCTGTTACCACAACACGACGTAAATATTTTCTCATAATTCTTAAAATTATAGATTTTTTAAATCACAGATTTTAAAGAAGAAATTATAGAACTCATAAAACTTTGTTTGCTGCTTCTAATAAAAATAAAATTATATAGAACTCTTCAATCTCAAAGCTAAATAATTTGTTAATTTGTACCTAAATATATAAGTAAATGATTATGTATGCACACCCCTCGACGTAGGTTTTTTAACGAGGTTACTAGGTATTAGAATTTCCCGGACTATATTGCTCAAAAAATTAAACGCTTTTAGTAATTTCAGTTCAAGCGTTTTAAGAATTTGTTTTAGCAATTTAAAAAGGAAATGTACATTCAGTGAATTCCATCCTTCTTGATCAAAAAAGTAAGTCCTCATTTTTTTTAAAAATTTGATAATAAACTGTGATGTAGGTATTGTCTACAGTGATGGTAAAAAATTGACTGACATTTGCGTCGATTGAAATGTGATATTTATTAAAATTTCATTTTCTTAAAATATTCTGCAAATAATAAAAATAAAAATAGTTCTTATTTTAACCCTAGATCAGTAATAAGTCTTCTACTGGGTGCAAGCATTCTTCCACTAAAATGATTTTGTGATGACGAAAACTTTTTGATAGATTACGTGTTTTTAATTCGTCTCCAGAAGCCTTCTGAACCTCTTAAAATAAAAGTTCTTTTCCTGAAATCAGGGCAATATTTCTGTTTTTCGATTCAGAATTCGAACCAAAAGTCTTATGGACGATCAATGAAAAGCGACATTAAAAAATGCCCGACGAAATGCATTTTCACTTCAGCGGTCTTGTAAATATACAAAACTCCCAATTTTGAAGATCATAAAATTCTTGTTACGAGTATTGAGTAAAGGATTTCCGAAGTCGATAAAAATCCATTTGACGATCAGAAGATCTATGTTTTTAATTGCTATAAGTATTCAAGATTTATTTCTTGATGTAGGAGTAATCCCAAATAAAAAGTATAAGTGAATAAGCCAAAAACCTTGTACGAACTCTAAGAAAGCATATTCATGCACATGTAGTAATACCCCGTTTATAGCGCAACAAAAACAAAATTTTTAAATTTGTAACATTGAGTGGATTTGTTTTTTTTTATCTAAATGCATTATTAAATGCAAATATTGAATATTTAACTTCATTTTCAAAGAAATGAACAATCAGCACGTGATATTCTGTTGTTATCTTAAATCCATAAGAACATTATTGAATTAGGTTCAAATTTGTATTTATTTTTGGTATAAATAGTTTTTGAATATGAACAATTCAGTTGTATTTGCTTTGGATTCTTTATTTTTGTGAAAACGGAAATGCTGACAATGCGTCATTCATTCATTTATTTGAGTTGAATTTCAAATAAATAACAAATATCATATGATGTCAGAGGTATTCTATAAAACCTACATTCTGCTTAAAAGTTAAGAGCAAATGAATTCAAAAATGACTTCAGATTCTTCACTTCAAAATATCAGCTTTTGGAGGTATTATATTTTATTTAAAACAAATACAATTATGTATTATCAATTTATCAAATTGTTATTATCTTATCAAGATACTTATATATACGCAAAACCCTTACCCTTAGCAAAACTTAAGCACTCAATGCCACGAGCCCTAGGGTTTAGTAAGATAATATTATCCATAAAATAATTTTGTCAAAACAAAAATAATGGAATAGAATTGGAAAACTACGTCTTTTTTTTAGTTTAACTTGTAACAACAAATTTTATTTACTTTTAATGTGATAGAAACTGTCTAACGATGTATCAACTTTATATAAATATGTAAGGTGTAATCTTCCCACAACTGAGATGTAGCCCAAAACTTGAATAAGAAGAGATAGAGAAAGAAGAAAATGAAATTATCATCATGACAGATTGTCGCATGGTCACGATGACTTTAATTAGGTTATAAAAAGAATAAAGAACAAAGTATAGAATAATTAAATGAATTTTGTAAAATATAAGAAAGTTATATAATTTGTAATTGGAGAAAAGGCATATTCAACAATAGACATTAAATGTCGTTTCTCTTTATTACAGGTAAAATAATTGTTAATATTTGTAAGATTAATAAAATTTAAGAAAATCTCTTTATTACAGGAGAAACTCAATAGTGTCTTTATTTTTGTGCCATTTAAAACAAATTAATTGAATTATCTTATAAATATATTAGAAAGTAGAAACGTTATATAAGTCGAGTCGAAGTCTTCGTCTTCGTTCCTGAAGTCCATGTTTTTTGCTCTTCTATCTGCTTACCCACCGTACCTTTTATGGCTCCAACGAACCTATTACTTGCGTTTTGTTATCTATGGATATTCATACATTGATCCGGATCTGGATTCATTTTTAACATACATATATTACAAAAACCAATTGGGATCCTGGTCTCTATTTAGATCTATTTCAATAGTATAACTCGGTTATTACTCGGTTATTATGCCCATTTCTTTTATTCTTATGTTTGTTGATTTTCAATTATTTCTTTTTTTTTCTTTGCACTGTAGTTTACATTACCTTACCATAAAAAGCCATCTCCGCCACAGTAAGAACTAATTGTTAGATCTTTCGATTTGGGCATAGAAAAAACTTGCCAAGTGATCCCATCAAATTTTAGTCAGTAATCATTAAATAATAAAATTTCTCTATTACATTGTAGCTGTTAAAATATTATTTTACTTTAAATATCCGGTATTAAACCTTCATGAAGTAAGAACTTGGCGTACTTTTAGATCTCAGTACTTTTCATGGCTGACTTGTTACACAAAGGATTTTGTATAGAAGCTCTTTTTTTAACATTTTTGTCTGATCTCACTCGTTTTTGCAAAGATTTTAATATTTTGCCATGTCGAAATCTCGAAAGATACGGAAAGATAGAAGGGTGGACTCTACCTAATAAAATCAACTTAGTTTATAGCTTCCTGTTTCTGTTGGTATATTTTCTTTTTGTTATTGGTTGTTTCGATTTGCGCTTCAATTGTTTCTTCTTCTCCTGGCAAGATACCTAACACTAACATAACTACCTTAATTATAAATACTAGTACCTACATCCGCTCAAAACCATAAAAAAGCAATAATTGTTGAGGATGCGATGATGTTTTTGTTGCAATTTTAACTCCTTTTTTTAAATGCAGGTAGACCACCAATTAACAGCCTAACTAGTGGTTTTATTATAGTTCACATGACAGTTAAGAGTTTTTTTATGTAAACTCATAATTTTTTCAGATATGCAAATGTTTTCTTTTTTCATTCATGTTAACATAACATAGAGTACCAAATCGAGCACTCTAGTTCTAAGAAAAGTCATGAAATTTCAAAATGCATGTATAGTTTCAAAATGACAATAAATAGACACTTCGAATGAAAAATCTTAGATTTTCTATTTTTCGCTTTGAATGTACATTAAGCTATACCCTTCCACCAAACTTCATCATTCTACAGCAGTCGGAAGTGCTCCATATAAATCAAACTTTTTCTCGTAAAGTGGGTGAATACCACGCCCCCTGAATAGAAAACCTCAATTTTTATTGTTGGTCCTTTATATGCAATTTGAGCCCGATCGTTCTATTAAATTTCATTGTTCTACTGCAATCGGAAGTGTACCATATAATTTACATATCAGTTCTGAGGAAGTGGGTGGATACCACGCCCCTGAATGGAAAATCTCAAATTTTATATTTTTTTCTTTGTATGCAATTTAAGCCCTATCACATTACCAAATTTCATCGTTTTACAAAATTCGGAAGTAAAAGTGGGTGTATTCCACGCCCCCTGAATGGAAAACCTCAATTTTTATTTTTGGTCCTTTATAAACAATTTGAGCCCTATCGCTCTACCAAATTTCATTGTTCTACTGCAATCAGAAGTTTGCCATATATAATTTACATCAGTTCTGAGGAAGTGGGCTGATACCACGCCCCTGAATGGAAAATCTCAAATTTTATATTTTTTTCTTAGTATGCAATTTAAGCCCTGCCATTTTACTAAATTTCATCATCTTGCAGCAATCGGAAGGGCTCCATTCAACCAACACCAATTCGGAGAAAGTGGGCGGATACCACGCCCCTGAAAGGAAAACTTTGGTGTTTATTTTTGGTTCTTAATATGCAATATAAGCCCTACCGGTTCACCAAATTTCATCGTTTTACAGTAGTCGGAAGTGCTCCATAATACGATGTCGGGAAGCGCTAAAATTCGGAGAAAGTTTGCGGATACCACGCCCCCTGAATGGAAAATTTCAAATTTTCGATTTTTTCCTCTGCTTGAATGACAAGACCTACCTTCGTGCAAAATTACAAGATTCTACGATGTCGGGAAGTGCTCCATAATTTTGATGATCTGTCAGTCAGTCAGTCAGTTACGGTTTTTGTGATTTTTGAGGCCTTATATCTCAGGAACCGCTTATGCTAGAAAATTGAAATTTGGTGAGGGGCCTGTGCCTGACTACCTTAGAAAATATTCGGAGTTTTAAGTTTCTGACTTCATTGCTACTGAAGATAGGGAGGGGTCAAAAATCGCCTGAGTTTGTTCCTGTAAAAAGGGTGTAGTGCCAGAACTTGGCTGGGCACTACCGTGCCCTTTGATCCCCAATTGTCTTTGTAATACGTGTTAAAATTAACCCAAATCCATATAAATCCGTAGATACTAAAACGCTCCTTATGATAACATAACATAGTACATAGAAATCCTACACCGACCTAAGATGAGAGATTGTTATTAGGTATTTAATTAAATATTAACACCAAACTGATGAGGCGGTTAAGTGGCGGTGTTGCTTTAAGTACGGGATTAAGTGCCAAATTTATTTAATAAAATATAAAACAAAATATCTACTACATTATGTTTAAACTAACTGTGACTAAACAAAGAAGGTGATTTAATGAATGATTGAAAATTATAATTGTCAATTTTTTGTATTAAAAAAATAAACAAAAGTTCGAAGTTCAAATTATGTTTAACTAGCTAGCTCAAGGGTTTAAAACTGCTTAAACGCTCCATACGTCACTTTATTCCGTGAACAATATTTTTTTTTAATGGTAAGGCCTAGTACGCAGATCGCGCTAAATTTTATCTCTCACATTTTTCTCCAAACATCAGCTAAAATCCAAGCTAAATTTTGACATAAGAACTTTATGGAAAATATGGGCGTTTTTCTTTTTTCATTCAGAGTAGAGCACTGAACAGAGCACGAGCATGTCGAACATGCTCTGAACTTTCTCCGAATCGAGCGTGTTCTAAGAGCTCTGAATTATTTTATAAGCACACGCGAGTTTTTGAGTCTTTTTCCTGTCTGTCAGAATGATTTCAGCATTTAACTTCCTCTGCTCAGCTATTTTATACAGAGCTCATAGAGTGCGCTCTGAACAATCTCTGAACACACTCTCAACGAAAAAAGAAACACAAATTTGAACTGTTATATACTCTGAGCTAAAAAAGAAACACGATTTTTTGTTTGACAGTTCAGGTTCTACTCTGAACTAAAAAAGAAAAACACCCTATGTCACAGAAAACAGCTTTTCTCTAAATGATTGATCAAAATTTCTCTTCGAACTGTACATAACTTATCTGTCAAAATTTAGCACGCGCAATAATTGTCTGGCATATTAATTCTCGGGCTAAATTTCAATTTCAATTTGAAATGGAATAATATTTAGAAGAATTTTTGGTGACGGAAGTCTTAAAAGATTCTTAAAATAGCAAAAATCGCTCATAATTTTTTTAATTTTTAAAAATCGAAATCAACAAATTCTTTTAAATCTTTGAAAAAATTCATTAAGAGAACAGCTGTTTTCTGTGACATATTCTCCACAAGGTTCTCATGTCAAAATTTAGCTTGGATTTCAGCTGATGTTTAGAGAAAAATATGCGAGATCAAATTTGGCGCGATCTGCGTACTAGGCTTTAGGCTATAATTTATTAGATTAGTTTTTTTTTTTTTTTGTTAAAGTGACCTTTAAGGGTTTTCCATGAACGACGATTTAATATTACCCCCTTAAGAGCAGTCGTGAACAGCCACGATAGTGTACTATGGATAGATTCCCACCCTAAGTTACATCAAACAAATTCAATTCATTTCAATTTATTTTCAAAACAGGGTATACAAGTAGGGCTTAGTGTTTTATAGTACCTTAAAAAATGGTTACTTGTTTGGTTAAAATCAAGTACTGAAATATATTTCCAAATTAAAAAAATTAAAAACAAAAACAAATTTTATTTACGGGTACTGTCAGAACCAGAAGTGAAAAGAGAATTTCTTCTCATGAAGAAGTGAGTATAATCTTAGCCGTTCGGATTAGGCAGAAAATTACAAATAGCCTCAATACAGGTGGAGATATGATTGATAGATGAAATTCAGTAGTTGCTGGTTATCCGAAATTTGTTTTTTTATACAAAAATTAATAATTAAAAACTATAATGGTCAAAAACTAAACAAAACCAAATAATTCACTGTTTTGAAAATTAAAAGTTTCTATAATAAAAAATGTCTAATAAAATTTCAAACTACATTAAAACAAAAGCCCAAAAACAATCAGTAAAAGCTTATGAAAATAAATTGATATCCCGCCAGTTTTATATTTATAAATTATATCCCACAATAAGACAAGCCTGAATTAACACATCATATACAGAGAGCAGGCCTGCCACTTTCCAAAAACTGTTAAAAATCAATAAAACTTAAGTGTTAAAAAAAGAGTGCATTAAAATAGACAAAAATAAATAAACATAAACAATATATCGTAACAGCCTGTCAAGTCTTATTAGAATTAGGCGAGATGTGAAATACTGTGTGTGGCAAGAAGATTTAAATTGAATTTTATAGCATCTAATATGGACTCAATGGTCTCGAATAATATAAGAGATAGTAATTAAAAAAGAATTTAGAACGCCACAATAAAATAGTGGTTTTATATGAACTGCATTTCCATATCTGGGTTAATTAATTTTATCGAAATATACAAAATTGCGATTGACATTTAATAATAAATAGGAATAAACTTCAAAGTTAATATTAATAATGAACTCACCGAAACAAAGCTGTCAACTTGAAAATAAATTATTATATTTGTATAACTTGTTCAATAATACGTTTTAAATTTTTTAAATATTTTTTTTTTTGTTTTTACAAAAGCATTTTCAGCTAAACATACACAATAAATTTTTCTTGGTTAAAGAAATTAATGTAAAACACACAGAACCTATGTAATGTATAAATAAATATAGGTTTTTTCTTAAATAACACCACGCCACATAATAAATAACAAAAACAATAAAAAAAAATAGGTATGCGATCTTAACAACTCAAAGAAGATGCGTTTTATATCTTTTATATAAACCCTTTACACGATCGTTCGAATAAGTCCACATGCCGTGCTAGACTAAAATATAAATTCGTACCGTTTCAGCTTTTTAATAAATAAAACCGCTGAGTCTATAGTTTATTTTTTGTTTATTTTTGCTCTCCCCTAAAAGAAGATACACTCCACGACTCTGCTCATATGGCAGCGGCGGCAGTGGGTGCGAATTTAGTTCCACATTTCAACTTTAACTCAACCACAAGTCCAAAATCCACTCAATTTGTGCGTGATCAAAATGTGGGGAAAATGTATCTGTATATGGTGCAAAATCTGGCATCTAAAAGAGTAGGTACAATACTATAATGCGGGCAGAAAAATAGAGATTTAGCAGTTCATTATTGATTAGACATATCGCTTCAGCATTGCCATTTCTAGTGTATAAAATAATATTTTAAAATTGTAAATTGAATTTATAGAAATAAACATAAGCTACTTCCATATAGACTGAACTAAAATAGAAATATATGAAAATACTAAGCTGTACAGTTTTTTCTCCGACGACTCTTACATATATATGTATGTTTATGAAGATTCGACTATTAAAAAACCGGATGATGTTTTTTTTAAACAACTTATATTTAGAAAATTTTAAAATTTAAAAGTTTGCTACAAATGATTCAAAACAAAAATTATAAATGGAATTGTTTAAATTTTGAACATTTTCTTAACACCGTTCATGTTTTCATACATATACATATGAACCTATCTACAGAATTTTTAAGATTCTTAGGCTCTTAACATAATTATCAAATATGTGCTTCCAGTCGTGCATTTTATTTTTGGTCAATTTGATATTTTTAATTTTTTGCATTTTGAGCGACTGCATTAATAATGCGGAAGAATTTTGAAAGTTCATTTGCGAAATAGAAAAGAAACAAGTATAATATTTGACAGACCACTAAATAGTTGTAAGAAGTTGACTAAGTTCAATAGTTAATTGGTATAGATATATAGGTTTTTATTAAAAAAAATTAAAGTAGTAAAAATCTTTAAAAAATTATTTTAATTTTCAAAAAATATATACATATATTGCTGATCTTATTAATTAACTGGCTGACCTATTATGTCACTTTTATGGCCTTGCAATTATTATTATGAACAATTTTCTACTCTAAGTAAAAACTCTTAATTAATTGAAATGTTTTAAGTTAATTTTATAATGTATGTAAGTTTAAATGAATGTTGTTAAGCTATTAATAAGCTATTGGTAAATAAATAAATAGGAATCGGAATATGGAGAAATGCATGTCACAAATTTTGGTATGTTTGGAGATATGTTCGTCTTGGCGCATCAAATTACTAATTTCAAATTCTAAGATCTGCAATAAATTTGTCGTGATGAAAAACTTTAACTTTGGTAATACTTGAGAAAAAATCGTTTCCAAAAGTAAGAAAGAGTCGTGAATAATTTTGTATCTACGTTTCTAAAGATCTTTTGAAAACCAACAGCGAAGACAAAACTCAAAAAATTCGTTTAACAAAATATTCGCAAATAGTCTTGCATATGTGGTGGAAATTAAAGATAAAGAAAGATATGAGTCAATCTTTAACAGCAAATCATTGTAAGAAAAAAAAAATATTATTTTATTAATCAAAATAAAAATTGCTGTTGATTTGAACATTTAAAATTTCAATTAATGAAACGTATGACAAAACAAAACCAAATTTCTTCTAAGTTGAAAATATTTTAATTTTGCAGACAAATGGTTATGAAGGGTGCTTTTTAATAAATTTAATTTGAAACAAAAACACTGGCAAATGTTTTTAATATTCATGAAATTGGGTTTAATGGAACGATAATTTTGTCATTAATGTTGGGCATATGGCCGCCGTGGCTGGTGCGTACATGGCGTAATTTGGAGGTCCAATTTTCATACAAGATCTTTACGATATAATTTTCCATAAAGTGCATGAACACAAATGTAATTTTTGAGCACGATGACGAATTGATTTCGATCAACACATCAGAAATCGCTTGTTCTGTGCAGTGGCGTAGATAGCTTTTCGCTATGGGGGGGGATAGATCTAGTTCGCTCATTTTTTTAAAGTTTTAATAATTAAAAAAAAAAAAAAATAACAAGACTTCATTGAATTCATTATGTATGCCATAAAAAAATTATATTTTTTAAAGATAATATATTATACGCATTAATTTGAATATGAACTATAATAAATATTGATATTCAGTGCCTTGCATAAGTATAACCGCACCTGTAAAAATGCGTTTTGTAGAAAATTAAAATGGGAATGACACTTTACTATTTTTTGTATCAAGTAAATTGAGAAGAAAAAAAGTTCCGTTATTTTCTCTTCTGGTGTTTAAAAATTAAAAACAGATTTTTATATATTGCAAAAGTATAACCGCACAATGCAAACCTCTCTGAAGCTTCATTCAGTTATGTGCTTCGAAATGACAAGAAACAATGCCGCGTGGTAAACATTTAAGCGATACGGAAAAAGTCAAAATTCAAGCTTTTCGGTTAACTGGCCTAAGCTTAAGGGCTATATTGGTAGGAAAATTTAAAGATCCGATTTCTTACATGATCCAGAATCTTATGAGACGGAAATAAGACCCGGGCATCTGCAGAAGCTGACACGTCGAGATAAGAGACGTTTAATAAACGCTGCATCCAATTCGGCGCATTCTTTGCCAGACGTTCGTGACGAATTGGGCTTAGGAATTTCGGTTTCAACGGTTTTTCATGCCTTAAAAAGCAGTAAAGTGATTGTTCGGTGCAAAATGATGCCAGCTCCAAATTTGACAACAGTCTACAAAAAAAGTAAGAATTTGCCAGCAAAACATGAAACGGAATTGGAAAACCATAAGTAACATTCCATTAATTTACACTTAACTCTTGTTATTCCAAATGGCATAATTCAATGAATGTTTTTTTTAGATTATTTTCAGTGGCGAAAAAAAGTTTAATATTGATGGGTCAGGTGGTTTTAACGGATATTGGCACGATCTGAGAAAGGAAAAAAGTTTGTTTTCAAGAGGAACTTTGCCGGTGGCAGTTGTAAGGTTTGGGGGGCCTTCTGCGACCGTGGTAAGGTTGCACTTGCCTTCACCTCTGCAAAGATGAACAATTCAGCTTGCACCCAGGTGCTTCAGGATAATTTGGTACCCTACTTAAGACGATTTCGTCGAGTTTGGCATGTCTTCCAACATGATAATGCCCCAATTCACGTTAGTCGTCAAAATTTGGGATGGTACGAATCGAATAACATACATTTTATGGTGTTCCCGGCACGTTCTCCAGATTGTAACCCTATTGAAAATCTTTGGGGAATGTTGACCTGCAAAATGTATGCCCATAATAGGCAATTATACAGTGTTGCTGAGCTGCGAGAGACGATTGTGGAAGAATGGAACTGTATAGACGATTCCATATTAAATAACCTTCTCAACAGTATGTCAAAAACAATTTTAGATTGGTCGAAAATAGGGGCAGCAATGTCCTTTACTAATTTAGCCGAAAAAATTTACTTAAAAAAAAAAAAAAACAGATCAAAATAAAAAAGCGGTTATACTTTTGCAATACAAAAAAAAATCTATTTTAATTTTTAACCACCAGAAGAGAAAATAACGGAACTTTTTTTTCTTCTCAAGTTACTTAATTAGTGATGCCATTCAATAAAAAATAGTAGCGTGTCATTTCCATTTTAATTTTCTACAAAACGCGTTTTTACAGGTGCGGTCTTACTTATGCAAGGCACTGTAGTAAGTAAAATAATAATAATTTCAAAAATGAATCACAAAATAAAATCCAGTTTTCTGTTCTTTTTAGATAAAACACTTATAATCTCGTCTGCCAGTAAAGGTATTTCGCGATGAATAGCTAGAGCAGCCCAACCATTCAAACGATCCTGCAAATAAGTAAACATCCAAAGCTTATCACACTGTTATTAAAATAGACATATTTTTAATAATCTCACTTCGTTGGTCATTCTTCTTTGTATTGTTTTTATTAACTGACTGGAGAAAGTTCTTTCGGGAGTTGACGTTGAAGTCGGCAGTGTAGCTAATTTTTTCAATAAAATATAAAAAGCTGGATGGAAGCGCTTTTTCTTGCACGTTTACCTATTATCAATTGGTGAGGGACGTACAAAAAATTTCAGAGTGCGTTTCTTTAACTTATTTGGTTCATGACTGGTTATGTTGAACAATTATCGATCCCAATGGGGGGAGATATATCCCCCTGATCCCCCCCTATCTACGCCACTGGTTCTGTGCGCACTTAATGTCGACTATACGTGTCGACTATAATGACAGCAATTTTTGTGTTAATATAAATAGTTCTTCTCACGTTACAAAAATATATAACTCTATATAGGATATCTTAACTAAGCAAATATTTTTAAATCTTTTTAAGTTCGGAATAAGTTTTATTTATTTTTTCTTTGTAGTTGAAAATTGCTGTTTACATCAGAGCTACAGCAATGTTATATACGCATTTCTTTTCAATATGTGCTTGTTTATTTTTAAAGAGTTTGTTAACTTTTTCTGTTCTCTACTGACACCTTTTGCAAAGCTAAGAAGCCATCTATCAGTCAGATTAAACACTATGAAAAATGATCCCGTCATATGATGGATCATATCTGATAATAAAACCAGCGAATATTATGTACTTTTCATCTACGTAAATCGATCCGAAAAATTGTGTATACATTTTTTTTTATATAAACAGACATTCAAACGGCTTCCATTTTATGCTAATTATCCCTAATATGTAGGTACATATTGAAAAACAGATTAAAATTTTGAAGAAACAAACAGTAGATTATGGTATTTCCAAACTTTTATTTTAAAAACGGGGTTTCACTGATTTCAGTTACTGAACAGTTTTTAAGTCAGTAATTTGTTGATCAATTTTATGATTTTTATTTTATTTTATCTTTAAAGTTTTGAAAAGAATTATAGCACTTAATAACGATACATAATTGAATCGGTCATTTCAAAAACCTCATAAGTCATTCAATTAGAATTTTTCAGGAATCAATAAAAACTGTTTCATGCACAAACAAATAAGTTTTAAACTACTTTTTTATGCTTAATTAAGTATTTTAGTGGTAAAAAAAATTAAAAAGCGAAAAAAATTCACAGTTTATTAATAAAAATAATGAAAAAAACCTAAAAAACTGTTCTTGACTTAAGTTGTTTTAGCAAGGACTGGGGTAAGTGGTATATAATTTAACCAAAACAATGGTAGTAATCATATTTTGTTTAGCTTATTATTGAAAATTACACTTAAGAATAACGTTTCGTCATGTTTTAATATCTTTTAGGTACATAGATTGATTATCTTCAACATTTTCTTATTGATGGGCACTTTTAAAACATAACCCTTGGCTGATAGAAGTGAAAAAGAAGTTGTAACTTTCTTTATTAATAAGAATGAATGTTTAATCAATCCATCAATATATTCCTATGATAGTACTTTTCTATGTGAAGCATTTTTAAAGCTCATGTATGTCGAAGGTGCTTTTTTTTGTTTTTGTGGGACTTTTTTCTATAAGATTCAGTGTTGACAAACATGTTTTTTTGTACAAATTTGGCCACCATTTCATGAATTCCAAAACATCTTCAGTTTTTCTATATTTTCTAAATTTCTAATGAGATGGACGAGACAGATGAGTATGAAAAGCTGAGATAGACAATGAAGTGCAAAAGATCATTCAGTTTCAGAGATCATTCATTAAAATGAGAAAGAGAGTCCGAGACTAAACGGAGCCCTTGGGGACCCCAGCATTTATTTTGTGAAGATCCGATTTGAAACCTTCCAAAACAAAATTTATTGAACAATCCAGTAGAAAATATCTAATCCAACGAATAAGGGCTTCATTGATAGCAAACTCGCGTATTTTCGATATACTCGTAAAAACTTGATGCCAAAATCTATCAAATGCCTTAGAAATATCAAGCTCAATGATCTTATTTCAACATATGATTCTTCTCTTCTGCAACTTGATATCGACAGTTTCTCGGTTTTTCAAATCTCTTAGATAATTAGTTTGTATTGTATTTCAATTTTATAATTTGTTATAATATTTCATTAAGTTATACTTTAAGGAATTACACGTTCTCTTCTTTTTCAACGCACCATCACTCTCTGTTTCACTTGAAGACATTTTTAAAACTAAAATTACTTTTTGCAGAAAACAGTTGTGTGAAAGTTGTAATTATGGCATTAATGACGGTTGTTATCAAATTGAAGATTTGAATATTTTTGAACAAATCAGAGCAAAGCAAATTTAAAAAACTCAGTCATAAGACTACTCCGGCCATTTTGGTAGTGCATGCAAAAACCTCTTGAGTCAATGACTAATGTTGTTTATGCAATGAACGTCTTTTCTACGGTATTATTTGAAGGGGAAGGAATGTACAGACTTACGTGGTTCTTACCCAGAATACGCATCTCCCTTTAAGGAACCATTTTCAGCAACAAAAGCATTTTGGAAAAAAATGTGACTTAAGAGGTTTTTGAAATGACCGATTCAATTTTTGTTCGCGCTACAAATATACTTTTATATCTATACTAGCTTTGTTATACTCGTAATTATAACCTATAGTATTGTTGTGAACAGAGCTTTATACTCCTACAGCGCCATCTGTTGAAAAATTGCATATCTCCTTTATGGAAGGAACAAAAAGCTCTGTTCCAATATCATATGTATTTCTCCTTATTCCAAACAACTAGAACATTCTAAGACAAAAACCTCCATATGTATTTCCCCTTATTCCAAACAACTAGAACATTCCAAGACAAGAACCTTCGAGGACAACTAATTTGAGTATATAAGGGAGTGTTCACGGTGAGCGGAATATAGTTGATTCTGATTACGGAAGTGTGCAAAACTCTGCTTATTGGATTGTGGAAAGTGTAAAACAAGTATGATTTTAATTCGAATAAAGTATATGAGTTGATTATAAATTGAGATTTATTGTTTGATTTGGAAAGTGTAAATAAAGAAGAAATACTAAAAAGAATAATAAGTTTTATTTAATGAACCTAGTCAAAATATATCAGTATTATCATGGAGCGCGAATTTGTGGTACCACCGCTATCCTGGTGGTGGCGCTGAAATAAGCGCACGATCGAACGATCGCTATGCTTAAGATGTAGCCCCAATCGTTCGTCTTCATAAGCGTACAAAAAGTTTTATATACAAAGATACTACTTAAAATTAATCTGAAATGTACCAGTATTTTTCAAGTTTTTAAAAATTTGTAGGACGTAGGACAATGAGAGTACACTTTTGTCTTTGGTTTGTGACTGATTCACTGATTCATGCATGAGGAAACACCGGACCACATACTAGAGAAAGGTTGTCCACTCAAGCACTAAAGGAAAAACCATTTGGGACAATACCAGCTAGAAGAGAAGGTGCCCTAAATACTCGTACTAAAATTTCTAAGAGCACTCTTATTATTCCCATTTATCTTTTTTGAGCTGGCATTGCTGATAGCGTCTCAAGCTTAAATCAGTTTTTTTAAAACTCACTCCACCATGCTTTCAAATTCACTCAATTACACAGATAGAGAAAGAGATAAGATTCAAATATGTATTAATCGACAACAATACCTCATTGATCCATTTGATTACTTAGGGCAGAAAATCGTAGCACGTACTAAATGTGGGTTGGAAAATTGCTCATTTCCCCTTAAGCAAATGCGTCATAGGTTTTATTTTAGACTTGCTGAGACAGCGATGATTAGTTTCGGGAACGCTGTTGTTGCTGCTTTTACGAGAACTTTAGCTCTTCAACCACTTGATGACGATCGATCGTGGGAGGGCGCCATTCATGGTATTGACATCATTTTGTCTGTGTGTAATGTGTGTGTGCGTAGTAAAGTGACTCGGTCTAGTAAAAACACGACATAAAACTGATGTTGAGACTTTGAACATGTCCGCCATCCGTTCGTCGCGTCGCTTCGGTCGCACGCCCGCCACCGCCGTTTTCGATTTGTTATGGTTTTTAAAATTGGCAGACGGGGTCGCAGCCTAAGAGATAAGAAGTTTGTTTATACACAAATGGTTATGTAGGAAGATAAATAGGTATATCAGGTGCAAACAGAAGGTATGGGTTATCAGAGATACTTAAACTAATACAAAATGGTCTTGAAATTATGTTATTTTAATAATATTAGCTGTTAAGCGGCTCATTCAAAGCATTCCATAGCTTATACACAATAGCAGTAGTGCATTCCGTTTACAGGAAAAACCACTTAGGTCAATTTTGAATATTCATAGATCATAGCTTTAGAAATTCTATTTAATCTAAATATTTTATCAAATAAGTATAACGGAAATTTATTTTATTATATAGAACTTGAAGTCCATGTCAACTTGAAGTGGAAATTCTCATTGAATAGTATTGAAGGGTATATAACTCATATCCAATTGTGATAGTTTCCTGGATATTTAATAAAATCAATAAATTCCATTTCAAAACAATTAAATATTTATGTAAGTTAATTTTTCCGTTTCTTGAAATTTGTTATGTGTATAATAAAATGAAAAATATGTTTATAGACAGAATTGATGTTGATGTGCTTGAAACATAAGAAAGGTCATGCAATTCTGGGAAATTATGTTAACAAACATCTTACACAGTAAAAGAACCTTTTTAACATTAAGCTGCGCACCACAAGTCCATCAGGTTTCTTCTTCAGTGAGCAAACATGGCACTCATAACTTTTGTTTATTATAAAGCTATTACGTCGCATGTCTGATGGTTTTAAGTCCAGCCAATATCATGAGAAACTGAATTTCATATTAGGTGGGTGAAAATTCTGATCACACGGAATTCAGCCTGCCCGGTTATAGCTTAGTGCCTCTATTGTTTCCTCACCATGGCCTCGCCATATATGTACGTAATGATGTTGCTTATCAGCTTCAACCACAATATGGCACTTGTTTAAATGCAAATTTTAATTTCATGTGGTTTAAATTTACATTCCATAAGCATATCATTCATACATGCTTTATCTATCGCAGCCCAAGTTTGGATAATAACTCGACTTCTAGTGAATTCGATGCGAGAAATAATTCCCAAGAGAACCGTTTGGCAATACTCGAAAGCCAACTGGGATGGTTTCAACGATTTTTTCAGGAACTTAAACTGGTCGCTATGCTTGCTCGATAGTGACGTGGACTCCTGTGCAGATATGATTAAAAATTTTTATTCTTTTCGGAATGAGAAATTTTATTCCGAATAGGGAAAAATCTATCAAACCGAAAGAGAATTCATGGTTTGATTCGAGCTGTAAAGGGATTATTAGGAATAAAGACGTAAGTTTCCGACATTATAAAGCCAACCCTACTGAGCAAAACCGAAATAAGTTCAAACAATCATGTCCGATGAACCAAATTTTGGCATGATCAACAATAATCCAAAAAATACTGCAATGTCTCAAAGGTAGTAAAATTTGTTTGGTCATTTGTAAAAAACGCTCGTTTTCAATGACACTCCTTATGTAAGTTCACACGAAAAAGCCAATTAGCTTGCAGCACAGTTTGCTGTCAACTCGAAGCTGTCTGGTAGTGTCATGATTCCTCCTATAACTGAGAGCGTTTATGATTCTATAGGACCAATCTTCTTTCGCACTCGTACAGTTACAAAAGTTCTGGAAGGAATCGTTATACACAAATCCGCTTGCCTGGATAGTATTGCCCCAATTGTTCTGAAAAGGTGTTCATGAAAGCTGGCAAAACCATTCCGTAAGCTTTTCCATCTTTCCTACTCTAATCTGGTCTCTTTCCGAGAGGATGCAAAACAGGATTTGTCCAAACTGTCCTCAAAAAAGGCGAATCTTCTTTCTCCTCTAACTATTGTCCAACTGCATTTACATCCCTTCTTTCCAAGGTCATGGAAACGCTGATCAATTTTCAGCTTAAGAAATATCTTGAAGAACGAAAGCTCCTTAATGACCGGCAGTATGGCTTTCGTAGCAATAGGTCCACTGGTGATCTGATGGTATATCACCGAACAGTGGCACAAATCTTTACATCGTTTTGGATAAAGTAAGATTATTGCACTTGATATTTCAAAAGCATTTGATAGAGTTTGGCATCAAGCTTTTTCATCGAAAATGAGTGCATTTGATATTGATGAATCTCTTCTTCGATGGATTAGAAACTGCCTTACGAACCGCTCAATACAAGCTGTATTAGATTTTTTTAAGTATTTAAGTATGCAATTCATAAAATAAATGTTGGAGTACCACAGGGCTCCGTTTTGTCTCCGACGCTCTTTTATGATATTCAGCACTAATCTCTTGTTTGAAGCTTGTAATCCATTAAATGGTTTTTCTTACGACAGTACTTGTTCTTCGGATGCGGGTCTAAAATGGCAGCGTATGATAAGCTCATCAAATTCTGATCTCGATAGCATTGTCAAATGGGGAATCATAAACCGCGTAGAATTTTATGCTTTAAAAACGCAATACTACATTCTGTCGTTAAAGCGTAACCCACCCCCATGCCGCTATCCATGCATGGCACTTGCATTGATAAAAAGGAACAGCTATCAGTTCTCGGTATATGCATGACAGACTACTTTGTGTGGAATGACCAGATATTCGACGTCGCCAAAAACGCTACTAAGTGTTTAGGTTTCCTTTGAACGTTGCAAGAAATATTTTACTCTTTCTGAACTGGCTGTAATCTAGAAGGCCTATATTCGTCCAAAGCTCGAGTACAATTCCCAAATTGACAGGTCCTTTAATAACTCACTTGAGTCACTTGCATATAATCCAAAAAAGAGCTTTAAAAATGATAAGTGATGGTAATATAACAGAAATATTTGAATCTCTCGAGCACAGCTGCTAAGTTTCTTGTGTTTCGTTATTTTACCGTTATTTTTATAAACAGTGTTCTAGTGAAATAGCCAGTTGCATTCCGGCCCTTAAACAATTTAACCGTAATACTCGCGTTTCAGGGAGTTCCTATAAGTTTACCCTTGAGCCTTTCTTCCGACGTACTGTTAAATTCAAAGATTCTTTCTTTAGCCGCACTACACGAATGCTTTACCCGACTCTATATTTCTCCCATTATAATATTCAATACCAATGTGCATCGGTATCTCCTTTTAAATCCTCTCCAACATTCCAAAAGCGCTCGCACTGTGCTGAAACATTTTAAGAGAAGTAATAATACCTACATTAATAGCCTTATTTATTATTTTTCACTAATACTGGGTTCAACCTCAGAATAGTTAAACCGAGCCGAAGCACTTACTTCGGGTTTACGCCACGTCAAACAAATCTTTATTTAAAATTATTTTCTTAGTCGTTTTAGCTACGCCTTCCTTATGTCAAATATACTGGGAAAAAAGTGACCAATCTAAAACTCTGGTTATTATACACCTAAATCAAACCCCAGCTGATTTCCATTATTATTTATTTTATTATCATTGTATGCATATTGGAAATTGGATACATTTAAAATTGGATTGTATAAAGTTTAAATCCAATAAATGAATGTACCTACCAACCACATTGCGTTCCCTATACGCTATACCGTACAACTGTGTTTTGAAAATGTAAATAATTTATTAATGCAGAATATCTATCCTTTTAGTCTTAGTAAGAAAGAAAAAATTCCTTGCACTCCTTTTTGTAAATTTCACAAGATGTCATCTCAAAATGACACTTAGTCCCCTATTACACGATGTCTCACGAGACGAGGCTCACGTAAGTGCGAAAAAGAAAGCAGATATGAGGAAATGAGATGCAAAAAAATATTCCCGGTGAGTACCGGGCTGATTTTTAGTAGTCTCATTTTGACGTTTCTTTTTCTCAAATTCGTTTTATGTTGTGTTGTGCATTAAAAAATACGAACAACAGTCAAATTTAAGACATGAGTCTCATGAGACATGAGTCAACGTGTAATAGCTTTTGTCTCACGGGATACAAATTTAAAAGGAAAGTCAAAAATGAGACATGTCTCATGAGGCAACGTGTAATAGGGGACTTAGATACTACAACGGCCTTAAACCTCCTATGAACCAGTTTTAGCTTATTCCACTGCTATTCCTCGTGCATTTTCGTTATAAATAAGGTTTTCAGGATTAGAGCCGTTGTAAAGTCGAAGTAACTTTACTCCGTCCCTAAAACGAGTTAGTAAATAAGGCTGTAAGTGCGTGCAAAATTATATAAAAAAACGTTCAGATTCGGTAGTAAATTTTAGTTCCCTTCCATTTCTGTTGACCTCAACATGCACTCAGTAACGGTTGAGAGTCTAAGTCGAAGTTTAAGGTGTCTCCAAATTCCTACAGAAATTTTGCGAAATTTAAACCATAACTATAAAACTGACAGTTTAGGGTTACCAAAAATAGGGCTCTAAACGAGAAAACAACTGCGGTTCACAAATTTCGTAAGAAAAGTGATCGGAATAATGATTGAAGAAAAATCGTGAAATTGTGGTTAAAAGCCTAGGAACTTGAATTCGTCAACAATATTCTATAATATTTGGAAATTCTCTACAGCGTAATCTCAAGAATGATAAGCATCTTCAATCACACACTGGCGTTGAATTTTTTAATTTTTTTAAGTCCTTAACTTTCGACAACACTGGCCGACTCATTCATTTAACATCAATATCAATGAAATTCAGCCAAATCTGTAGAAATAAGTCTCGATCAATTTTGAAAAAATAGCGCTTTATGTGCGAGCATTGGAGCAAAGGCATCTAGGCTCTTTTCCGAATAGGCTAATCCATACATAATCCAGGAAGTACTCGTATACATTATGAATCAATATCATATATTCGTGCATATACTTTGAGATACCCTTTAGAGAATGCATGATAAAAATTGAGTAAGACGCTTCGTCTGATTTATAAAAACAAACAATTTGTGTCTCATGGTTGATTCTTCAGACCTCTGTTGCCACTATTTATGAAAGTCGGTAAGGACCAAATGATAATTTGCGGGTCTTTGCATATAGAAAAGGTAATTAATTATTGAAAACATTTTCCAACAAACTATTTTTTTTTTATTCGTCCCTGTCCTTTTTCCGAAAAATCTCAACAATATGCATAGGTAACAAATTTTCTTGGAATTTATTATGAAAAATATTTACATATTTCTATAAAATAAAAAAAAACATCAAGATGTATTACTTTTTACGTGACAAATTAGTCATCATGGCATGTACGTTTGGCACAGATTGCCCACACTTTCCATCACATCATTGCTAATTTTAAATCTCACACTGTTTATCTGATGTACTTATTTTATTATGTTTCTTTTTGTATCATTGCAGTTCAGCTGGTCGAAATTCCCGTGTGTACTTAAGGCAGGGCACTGCCATGGTGGTATGGCGACAGCTCGGTTAGATAATACCAGCGCTCTGCAAGACGCAGCCGGCCTTGTGTCGGGATCAGTGACCAACGATGCGCAATGCTACTGCACAATTGAACCGTACATCGATGCCAAATTCGATGTTCATATTCAGAAGATTGGCCCCAACTACAAGGCTTTCATGTGAGTGCTTAAATTAAACTAAACTATAGTAGATATGTGTACATATATATATAATAAG
Source organism: Philhelius festivus (assembly GCA_963931855.1). Classification (NCBI taxonomy): domain Eukaryota; kingdom Metazoa; phylum Arthropoda; class Insecta; order Diptera; family Syrphidae; genus Philhelius; species Philhelius festivus. The sequence goes on along the minus strand of OZ007555.1, from coordinate 76,580,117 downwards.
TAGAAATATAAATCTGTTCGTTTGCCAATCAAACTCGCTGACCTTGGTGGGAGATAATTACCTACTCGAAATAAGTCTGCTCCTCCGGAAGATCTTGCAGTGCAGCGAGTGTTGATGATTAAAATAAATTATTTATTCAGTAGCAAACAGGTTCGTCTGGACTGGGCTGTCACTTTAATTGCAAACTAATGGTGAATTTCAGAATGAAAGTTATAGTTAATATTTAAATTAGCTTTAAGCAGATAAACGGACATGAAAAACCCAAACCATGTCAGGTAACTTAAAACTCAAGGAGTTTTGTCGTTTTTTTCTACAATTCTATATGGACTTGCGAAAAAAACATGGCTTACGTAGAAATATTTGTTTGAACTGACAAACCATCAAACCATCAATATATTAATATTTATAACTGACAACTTTCTTACGATATTATATTTTCAGTTCGCACGGTTGAAAGAAAGTCTGATATTTTCATTGTCAGATGGTTGAAAGATATTTATTTTTATTAAAAATTGGTCCATTGGTTGCCGGGCATTGTCAAAAATTCAAAAATTTTTGTCCATCGTTTTAAGTTTAGAAAAAAGTGAATAAGAAAGCCTACTGGTGAACCTTGTTTGCTCTCAAAAAAATAATTGGAAGTACTTCCAGAAAATTGAGACCGTTTGTTGGCAGATTTACCCCACTTCTATTTGTTATAATTTTCGACATTGATTTGAAAAACATATATGATGCGCATATTACTCCATTTACTCTTGCACTCATTAAAAATCAAATCAACAGCTTCAGAGATTTCTGCAAATTTTTTTTTTGGAAAACTGTTTCGCGTCTGAGATCTCTAATGATTCGATTTGCTTTCCACTTCAGAGTTTTTCTCAATGGCGTTTTCACTTTCCATTTTGAATTTATATATTAAATTTATTATAACTTATGTCTTTTGGGCCCGCTTACAATTATCTGACACACGAACGTCGTTTTCGAAAAAAATACGTACCAATGACGCCACTGAGGCTGGCCCAAAATCCACACCAAACCAAAAATTTTTGAGAATGCATTTCCACCTGGTGAACCCCTTGTGGTTTGGTGACGTCCCATATACTTGTAAACACAGCGATTAATCCATAAATGAGTCTCGTGGCTAAAGATGATTTTTCGGCCAAAATTGGGGTCCTTTTCCAAAGACTCTGTAGCCCAGACAAAGGCATTGTCTATATGGTTATGATCTCCTGGGTATAAGTTGGATCTTGTTCGGGTGTAGTCCCCATGCGGAATTCACCAAGTTAAAGTCCGCAAAAAAAAACCTATTGCCGACCAATTATTGAAGATAGCTGACCTTTTTGAACATTTATTGACCTTTTAAATTGCTTAGTTTTTTTCAATGACCCAAATGGTGTGCTAAACATTTTTTTTTAAATTATAAGTAAAAATTATGACTGACCAATTATTGAAAATAGTTCACTTTTTATTAGAATCCAGTGATGATTCTGTTATGAAAATTCCCGAACGAACAAATTATCTTTAGGATGAATGGATTTAATAATTTATCAAGGCGGGCAACAATCCGCAGACTCAAAATAATTAGTTTAAGAATAAAATAATACCGGCGCGCGTCGCGAAGAATGAAATTAGATTAGAATATTAGATAAGATATGACGTACGAATGTCAATCACTTGAACTGTTCGGCAATTTTCACCACCGACAGCAAATACAGTGCTGCAGCCCTATAGCTCAGCTTGGGGTGGGTTCAATCGAAAAATTTGGGGAAGTTGATAAATCGTTTGATTAATCAAAAGGTTATCAAAAATTATTTTTGATAATGGAAAAAAAGGAATAGGGTGTTCCTGGAATAGGAAAATTACAATTAAAGAGAATAAAAGAAAATGGGCGCCAGTAATTTTTTTTATGAATTAAAGGAAATTACAAACCTTTTGGAGCGGAACCAAGGAATTTTCGTTTGAATAAATTAAGAAGAAGAATTTAAATTTGTTTTGAACAATTTTTTTTTTTTAATTTATATCGATTTTTGCTTGGCAAACCTTGCAAGTAGGATTAAAACCCAAGATCTTTTCAGATTTTTAAGAACAAAAAGTTTCGCAAATTTAAACTGTCAAAGTAAAACCTAAAGGAAATGAAACGCAAGTGGGTCGTTAGCGAATAACAAAAGAAAACCGTGTCCCTCAAATAACTGGGATGAAAATTAACACTGACTACCTAATTTAAACAAATCTTTAAGAAATTGACACACAAAAGAAATACACTCTACTTATATTTTTTTTTCTGAATTTACGGATCTCCTATCCGCCCCTTTTTTTCTGTCACCTCGGCTATCCTTCTGTTTCCTCTAAAGTTTCTTCTCCGCCTCGAATCACAACTTTCCTTCAAAAATTTCTTCTTCGAAACGACAAAAACTTTTTCTCAATTTTTCTGTTTCTTTAGACTTTTCTCGACTTCTAACCAAAATCAACTTTATGCTTCAAAGGTTCTCCAAAGAGTCCCTTTCCAAGCTAAACCTATTGTCTTCCTCGGCCATTCCATTATCTCACACATTCATACGTCCCACCAATCGTTTTCGAGATCTTCAGTCACGGGATCACGGCTTCCTGGAAAGCTACGTGCTCTCCTCGAGAACCTCCGTTCCTCCGTAGTCGAATCTCATCGAAACTTTACTCTCACACACACATTCAATGATTCAACAAGTTGTTGGATGTCTTTCCAAAACTTGCCGAATCCAAATCGAGTCCGCCTGACTCGATTACTTCTTCAGCTCATCTGCTGGCACATCGAAAAGAGACCGCCCGTCTTCGTTATAAGTTTAGAACCAACTGTTCCACTTCGTTTGCATATACCTACATAGCTCAGAAACCTATTTTTGTTACTTTTCCAAAATACTTTAAGAGCAGGTCTCTGGCTGATGGCTACCAGGTATCTACTAACTCTATAAGTATTTTGGAGCAGTGACGGAAAAAGAGGCTTAAAATGATTAAAGGCAGGTGAAACTTGTTGTGGTAAATTTTACCGCAACAATTCGATGGTACCTAAATAATGTTTGCGAATGTCCCACAAATGGGATGCCAAAAATCACTCGTGACCTTCCGTGACCTTGCAAAAGTTTAAGCCTTGATTACAAATTTTCTATTACTGAACAATTTCCATGACTAGTTGATCTATTTTGACCAATTAGATGGCATACTTTTTTTTACCAATTTCCCATATACACATATGGGGTCCCAAGATGGCAGAGCCTTAAATTGATCTGATTGTATCCGACTCGATGCACCTAAATTTCTATCTATTGCCATTATCTATGTGAAAAATATCTTGAAACAATCGATTCAGAATTAAAATTTAGAATTGATTTTTATTTATCCGAATGAACGCTTTTTGCAAAGCATCAATTTCTCTTTTTTTTGTTTCTGAGAGAATGGTTATACTGGTGAATTTTCAATATTTTGTCACAGTTCGAAAACTAAGAATAATATTTTGTCAATTTAGCTCTTAAAACTTAAAAAAAAAAATAAAAAAAAATCGATTTTAAATTTTTGTATCTACCAATTTGCTCACAACATTTTTCAGAGCAAGTTTAGACGTTAGAAATGATAAAACAAAAAAAAGAACATCGAGACTTCAATTTGATAAGAAAGTTTTTTATTAGTTTTCTATTATGTTTTGCTGTACACTTTGACGGACCGCAGCGATGGTCTCGTTATAGACGCGATTGTGAAGGGCCACCAACTTAACGGTAAAAGGAGCACAACAAGCGCAAGTTTTGTACTAACGAACATTCACTTTGATAATAAAGTTTTAAAATTTGGACGTGCTGTTTAATCGTGCTTGACATTAGTAACTAAATACTAAACAACAGATATGACAGAAGTCAAAATCCCTTATATTCTTAGCATCTTAAACTATAAGAGGAAGTATAGCCGACATTAATCATAAAAGCAAGCATGAATGTATTTGTTTTTTTTTTTTTTTTGTAGTAAATAAATGTATTAAAATTACTCTGCTGAAATTCACCTGTTGAAATTAGCCTCTACTTAAAAAAAATAAAACTTCCGTGTTTAGATATTTCTGAAAATATCTCGATATGAAAAATGAAAACGATTCTTATATCTGCCGATATCTGGAAGAGTAGGAATTATCTTTTTCGAAATTTACATGTCGCCTAATGCGATTATTCGATATAACTCGATCGTGATGAATGACGTTCTCGGTTTTGTGCCGTCCAACTAGAAAACAATTTTTAAGTAGAGATTAGTTATAATATTTTTGCCGCGGGCTGGCGGGCGCAGCGGTTATATTGCAATTTAACTATGTATCTTTTTTATGAAATATGAAGACACGCAAAATTATTTACCTTTCATATTTTGCGTATTTTCAGGCGAAAGTCAATTTCTGGCCATTGGAAGACCAATCAAGGCTCAGCTATGCTGGAACAAATCGCAATGACCGAGAAATACAAGTCTTGGGTAGATGAGGTAAGTTGATTAAATATAAAAATTTTATCGCAGGACTAGTTGTTGGCATTTTCAGGCCGACATAATAATAATATAAATCCGTTGATATATTATGTGTATTTTTTTTTTATAAGAAAGTTTGATATAAAGTTGGAAAGATGCTATCATCAATCAGGAGTATTTTCAAGATTAATGACAGAACATCTTTATTGCACTTAAAGTTATTTGGTTTATTTAATTTGATTTAAACCTTGATAATATCTCCAAGATTAAATGTACTATGTAGATACAAGCAAGGTTTATTTTAATGTAAATATGTATATATACCTATATAATGTACGCAAAGCCACCATAGTATTACCTATAAATGTTTTTTTTAAGGGTTATGAATACCCTTATAATGTCAAACACAATGCGAATAATTAGGAAAGTAGGATAATACTCGTATTAGAAAGGAGATACCGATGCACATTGGTTTTGAATGTCTGCATTTCAAATTCGTGTAGTGCGGTTAAAAAAAATAAAATGCACGACTGAGTCGCACGGACTTGCTCATACGTAATAGACTAGGAATTTTAAAAACGAATGTTATTAGAAAAAACTGTTCACAAGGACAAAATTATCATCATTTTTTAAATTCTTTTAGTAGTAGGAGACAAAAACAGAACGCTATGCAAATATGAATTTGTGCAAGAACAAAAATTATAAGTCGTTGTAATGGTTTCTTAATAAAATAAGGTTTTATATATAAAATTTTTAAGATATTTAAAAAAAAACTTGGTACGTCAATTTTAGGTTTTATTATTGTATGAATGAAAATTAAATTTCCAAAAAAAAAAATACTGACCCATTTTCGAGATATCGAATTTAAAAAAAAAATGATTTTTTTTTTCAAAACTTCAAAAAATATTTTTTTTAAGTTTTGAAATGCAATATTTCTTAAAGTTTTTAGAAGCATCTCTATAAAAATTTTATTAAAATCCGTTTTGTCGATAATGAGAAATTCAAAATTTTAAAAAATCGTTCTATGGTAGGTACAGTCAGTTATATCTTGTTTTCAAAATTTTTTGTATTAAATTATAGATCTTAAAAATTAATCGAAAGACTAAAAATTTAAGCAAAATTCTCGGAACCGTTTTCGAGAAAAATACGATTTTCAAAAACCATTTTTTAACATGGAAGGTACCGTTATTTTTAGGTAAAATAAATTTTTTTCTCATATCTTGTAGATTATTTTAAGAAACTTGTATTTATCAAGTTTTAAAAAAATCGAAAAAAACCCAATTTTTTGAAATATTGAGTTTTCAAAAAAAAAAATTGAAAATTTTTTTAAAAATCCAAAAAAATTTTCTTTGAAAATTTGAATAAACAATAATATTGAAACTGCTGGGGAGCCTTAACATAAAAAAACGATCAAAATTGGTTGTACCGTTTTTGAGAAAATCAAAAACAAAAAAAATGGTCCCAAGGGGTGTACTAAAAATAATATTTTTTTGTAATTTTTTTTCATTCATTACCTAGGTTTAACAAAATGAAATTTAATGAATTTTTTTTTTAAATTTATGGGACAGTTTTTGAGAAAAAAAATATTTATAAAATTTTGAAAAAAAATCGTATGGCAGGTACCGTTATTTTTGGTCTTAAAAAATCAAATCAAAAAACATCCAGGGGGATAAAACCCATATCTACCAAGTTTAAAGAAAATCGGCAGAGCCGTCGAACAGACAGACAGATAGTACCTATAAGTCGCAAGTAAAAAACAATTTCTGTACTTGACAGTACATTCGAAATCGGACTCAAGGGTAAATTGATGAGCATTCCGAGAAGTACGGATATTAAGGTTGAATTGTTTGAGGGGAGCACTATTTATGAAAATAGCGGTAAGATAATGATAGACAACAAGCATTGCAGCGGCGGTGCTCGAGAAATTCAATTGTTTCCGTTATATTTCTATCACCTATTTCTTTTTACCTGCGACTTATACATAGGTACTATAAGGTATGTTATGCATTCGTAAAAAAAATCGAAATTTTGATCAAAGTTGACATTACCATGATAGCGAAGACCAAAAAAGTGGGTCCCGCAATTCTGTCTGTCTGTCTTTGTCTTTTCGACTACAGCCTAAACGGCTCGGCCGATTTTTTAAAACTTGGTAGATATTATCATAATTTTTTTTCCCACACGTTTTTTTCATTTTTTTTTAAGACCAAACGTAACAGTACTTGCCATAAATTTTTTTCGAAATTTATACATTTTTTTCGAAATTTTATAAATATTTTTTTTTTTTAAATCTATCCCACAGATTGTTTAAAAAAATTCATTTAGTTAAAGCTAAGAAATTTTTGAAAAATTTTTTCCAATTTTGATCATTTTTTTATGCAAAAGCTCCCCAGCAGTTTGAATATTATTGTGCATTCAAATTTTCAAACAAATTTTTTTTGAATTTTTGAAAAAAAAAAAAAAAAATATTTTTTTTTTTAAATTCGATATCTCAAAAACTGCTCAATATTTTTATTGAAAATTTAATTTTATTCGTACAGTAATAAAGACTTTAAGTAAGCGTACCAAATTTTTTTCTTAAAAATGTTTTAAAAATTTTTTATATAAAAGCTTATTTTTTTAAGAAAACATTACAACGACTTATAATATTTGTTCTTGCCTTTTGAACACTTTTCTCTAATAACATTCGTTTTCAAAATTCCTAGTCTATTACATTTTTTTGCATTTTTGCATTTTACATATTTAATTCTATCCAACAAACGCTTTGGACGAATATAGGCTTTATAGATTACGACCAGATCAGAAGGGGTAAAAATTTTCTCGCATCGGCAGAGAAAACCTAAACAGCAGCGTTTTTTGAGACGTCAAATAGGGGATCACTCCACAACAGATGGTCTATGATACGCATACCCAGAACTAAACGCTATTCAGGCTCCTCGATGCAAGTAATTAAGCAAATTCAATGAACGTATATATGATAAATTAGGCTTCGAACTCTCCTAACATAGACCACTGTTTATATTTCTTAGTTCTCAGAAATCTAAGTATGAGTATGATGTACAAATATTGAGAACAAATTGTTTCGCTTGCTCACTTAGTGGAAGAAGTTGGTAATAGTCCAGAAATATAAACTGATTAATAGAAGTTTATGTATCCATATCCTTATATCCAAGCAGGTCAAATGGATTTCATTCAATTTTTTAATTTCAAATAGGTTTTATATTTAATTAAGAAGAAGTAAAAAAAATTAATTAGTAGTTCTCGTTTCAACTTTGCAAATTACATTTAAACTAAGCTTAAGGTTCATTGAAACATTAATAATTTGTTTGCTTAATTTATTTATTGGTCTAAATTTCAAACTATTTCGCCTTAACCAAAGAACATGTATCGACCAATGCCGAAATAATTAGATAATATTTTCATTTTTAAATTTCTAGGACTAGTACTCTTGTTTCACCATGTTACTTCGGTCCCTATCGGGCACTACTACTGAACGGAAGGTTCTCTACTCCACCTAATGCTAAGTCGGTTAACTATAAATAGTCGCCTAAGTAAAGTTCTACGCCAAACGTGATAGCTTAGCGGAACCGGAACTGTTTCTTGAAACAGCCCTCGACTGTCTAGGTAGAGTAATGTGGGCAAAGTAGTATTTACGAGTATCGAGCGTATGTCGAATACATTACGTAAATATAGATATTTATAAGTCTTTTACTCGGCAGTAGATGTCCATGTAGATCTACAATTATCAGCTTACGACAGTTCTTTCGGATATCCCAGAACTTCACTTCCCATATTTTAGTTAGATAGATAGATACTAATAATGTCATCATAGCAGTTTATTGTTCTTCTAACTTAAGAGACATGAGTAATATATTATTACGAGTATCTAGCGTTTGCTCTACTTGAAGCGTTTTGAAATGCATTTTTCCATTTTCTATTTACCACCATGAATCACATAATAATATTGGACTTATTTTGATTCACTGAGTCGGACAATATCAACGTTAAAATGAACGAAAGCCCACTCAATATTTACTATGCCTTTTCTACGATGACGGATTTCTTTTATTATGCAGCTGATTGCAATTCTTGTTACAGATAATTTACTAACCTATAATTGTATCTTTTAGATCTCAGAGTTGTTTGGAGGGATGGAAGTGTGTGGTGTGTCTGTAGTAGTTGGAAAAGATGGACGTGAATTCATTATCAGTGCTTGTGATTGCACTTTCTCTTTAATTGGAGATAGTCAGGAGGAAGACCGGCGACAAATTGCAGATATAGTATCATCCCGGATGCAGGCAAGAAATTCTATTACTTACTCATAATTTATTTATTAAATCATACAAAAAAAATTTAGAATGTCTGCCGTCCTGCAATGGCAACTAAAGCTCCTACATCAAGATCATCAATTTCGTCACGTGGTGAAAGTCCAACCGAAGATGTTCCTCAAGCTCCAACAGGGCCTCGACCAGCCCCAATGGGTGGACCACCACCTATTCCTGAGCGATCTTCACCAGCAGTTGGATCAATCGGACGTCTTAGTAGCCGAAGCAGTATTTCCGAGACACCTGAGGAGGCAGCTGCTGCAACAGATAAATCTGCTTCACTAGCTTCCAACGGACGTCGTGACTCTCAAACATCTCAAGCATCTACTGTATCGAATGCATCCAAAGTTTCACAACGTCCTCCGCAATCTCAGACATCGGTTGTCGAGGATGCGGAGGACACTATGAAAAACCTCAGGAAGACTTTTGCAGGAATATTTGGTGACATGTAGGAATTAGCAAATAAAAAACGTGGAAGGACTGTTAGTGACACCAGCTCGTCCTTTTTGGGAAAACAATTTTCCTTCTCAGCAGGAAAACCAGATGTAATATCCTCGCAACCCACTAAGCCAGGATCTGTTTCGAATAATGATTTCAGTAATATTGCTGAGAATATTTCTTCCCAATTGGCAAAAAACATTAAAGATTCAAGTGGTGGAGGAGCACCAGTGTCGAGCAACAGTGGCAACAGTGACACCAGCAGCGATACACCTTCCAACGTTTTACAAGCATTCGAAGAGGAGAACAAATACAAGCCAGTGACCAACTTTGAGCCTCAAGAAAGAGTAAATCCATTTGACAAAGATAGCAAGACTTCGGATTCTTTCTCAGCTTCATCCATATACAACAAGACCTCGGCAATTCCAGCAACAACTGCACCAGTTCCAACAGCAATCACAAGCAAAAGTTCTTTTTCTAGTGATATCGGCACCAAAGAGTATCTGAAGAAGTATGATTTTGAAAGTTCTACCGCTTCCCTGGACTCAAGGACTGATTCGATTGGAGGAAGCGATTATAGGCCACCTCTACCAACTCATAGCCCAAATGTGGCTTCTAGTTCAAGTGGCTATACATCACAGTCAGCTTCGCATACGGCAAGTCCTTCCAATGGTTACAAGTTGGCCGATATTAAATCCAGCTATTCACGGACTGAAAGTGAGTATTTTGAAGCCTGTTATGAAGTTTAGAGGATTTTTTTTTATCTCAAATGTCAATTTATAGGTACAAATAAACACATACATACATATACAGACAAATAAAATTACTTACATATATCAATTTTTAAGGATATTGTCAGTTAATATGGATTCTAAGCCACCTATAATTTTATAGATATTGACGTCTTTACAATTTTGCACACCCACCATATGAAATATTTTTTAGGGTTTCAGATACTCTGTTCTAAAATGCTTTCTTCTGAAAGCCTAGATCGTATCATCCATGAGAAAAAAAAAAAAACGAGCCATGATAGTTTTCTCGTTATATTTAAAATTTCGATATAAAGGACCACACAAACTAAAGCATTATTGAAAAATGTACCTAATTTTATCAATCAATCAATTTTTTCTGTTTTCAAAGTCTTAAATCTCAAATGCAATGATTTTGTGTTAAAACATTAGAAAATTAGTCAAATTCCCAGTAGATGAAGAATATTTTACTATTTATGTATGTGTGTCTACTTATTTTTGAGTTCTCGACTCGTGAAGGGTCTAACACTGAAACATGACAGCCTTCCATCCTCTACGATTAAGAGTACACTGCTTCCAGCAATTTCCAGCAAAATAGACCAATAGCTTTGGCAATTCAGATGGCGGTTTATCAAACCGGAGTCTTGCACCTCATTATCTTCTTAAAGTTAGGGGATGAGATTCGAAGACTATCATAGGGCGCTTGAAGTAATGTTGTTGATGCCATTGATGTCAATACAATTATATCGTTGCAGTTTAACTTTTTGAACTTATCTACTTCTTGGTACAGCTATAGTTCGCAGTTGTACTATTTCCTCCGTTTGCCCTTTTGCACACGCGCCAAATATTCGTATCAGTCGAAGAACCAAACTTATATTTTTAGCCGTAAATTGCTTCTTACGATAAATGCTAATGGTTGCGACTTTAAAGTCGATTAAAAGTAAGTGAGTCGCGACTTAAAAGTATTTAGACTTTTCTAGAATTTGTTTCAGTTTGAAGATTTGTTTTATATTTTATCTCCTGATCCAGAACCCAAACTGATAGCTTCTGGTTAAAGTTACGAATCTTGCATGCAGTATTTAGCAGCTTTACGCCTATATAGTTCTGGCAAGACGTCGAATTATCTTTTTCGTATCTGGGGCGTTAATATTCCGGCCATCAGGAAGAAAATAACCAATACGAACAAAAAATTAAAATAAACAAAAACTAAATAACCAAAGATATGAAATATGGTTGAAAAAGTATGCAATTAATATTTTTCCTTATCGCGGGGAAAAATCTATGTCCTACCTTATTCATGTTTCGTTATTCATCTCCTTTGGGGAATTTTATAAACGTCGTTCTTGATGTAGATGTGCTCATATTCGTTTGCTCAGCACCGCAATATTACAAAGCTATTCAAGATATTTGCGAACTTTTAAAGTAATTTTTTGCTCGTGTTTATTATGGATGTATTTTGCTAAAGTAAGGCGAGGCTTTTATGTAATGTTAAAGTACCTATACTTTATATCGTATATAGAACCGATTTTCCCCTTAAACATAACATTTCTAGGAACCAGTTCCCATTTTAGAAATGATTTACAGTAGGTTTCAAATATTTTAAATTTTACGCCAGTCACTTCTGCCAGGTGCCAGAGCAAAAGGACGTTCTAGTAAACTGTAAGGTTGACGAACTCGACAAAAGTGGAACATTACCAATATTACTTGATAAGGATAGTATAGTTATACCAATCCATGGCTACATGTAAACTTATGCAGAAGCAAGATGCTATTGAAAGGACAAACCTTAGATGGAACCTGTCTGATAACAAAACAGATCCTTAATCAAATTGCAAATCAGCTCCGCAATTACTGGTGCCATAACTGGACACTGTCTCAGCTCTCAGGTTAACACCAGGTTTGGCGTTTTTGCAGAAACTTTATGAACGAGGAAGAGGTAGAATCAATTCTTAATCTTCCAAGTACATGCCATGCTCTATTCCATAGACGTTGACTCCATCTTGGAGAGTTTTTCTTCGAGGAACCTAGTGATCCTTATTAATATAGACATTTATAGTCTATCCCGCCTCATAAGGAGCTCCAAATAGTTCAACGAGTAAGTAGAAAATCTCTAGATTCATGTGGTATCCAAATGAACCAACTCTAGTCTAAGTGTGTCAGCTGTGACACTGGCAGTTCATCTACGTCACTCGGTTAAGATTCCAAGCTGCAATTCATTTGATTTCTATTCAATTTTATAAATTTAAGGTGACTTTAAATTTTATTGGAGAAAGCTAAAATTAATTGAAGCTAACTTTATTTGATTAAAAAAGGAATTACTCGTTGAACTGTATACTATATAAAATTCAGAAAATAATATTTACCGCCCCGCATGGAATATGATAACGATTTTAGAACGGTTGACTCATTTTTGCTATAGATGAATTTTTATTTTGATAATTAACGCGCACTCTAGGGATTATGACTACCCTTTAAATGTTGGTTGAACACAGTGCGAGGATTGAGTATGAGAAATCGATGTACATTCGTCTTAAATTTCTGGACATTGAAATGGGGAGGAAGAACAGAGTCGGTTAAGCAATTCCACATTCGAGTCGTACAGCAAAAGAAAGAATCTCTGTACTTAACTGTACGTCCAAAGTTTGGCTCAAGGGTATATTGATGAGCATTCCCTGCGGCACGAGTATTACGATGAAATTTTTTTAGGGGGGGAATGTAACTCGCTATTTCAATAGAACATTGTTTATAGAAATAACGATAAAACAGTGATAGACAAAAGACATTTCGACGATGTTTCAACGAAACAATTGTTTCGGAAATTACTCTGTCACCTATCAGCCTTAAAGCTCTATTCTGGATTCTGTCTAGTAATTGTAAAGATGTTTTTGATGCACCAGTCCAGATATGAGAATTGTATTCTTGTTTACGACGTATATAAGCCTTTTAAATTGTGGCCAGATCAGAGGGGGAGAAAAAGTTTTTACATCGTCTTAGGAAACCTAAGCATTTGGCCGCATTTTTAGCAATATCCAATATGTGGTCATTCCACAAAAGGTGGTCAGTAATAAGCATACCAAGAATTGATAGCTTTTCAGTTTCTATGATGCAAGCTCCATCCATAAATAGGGGCATAGAGGGAATTTTCCGCTTAATTGACAAAAAACAGCTTTGAGTTTTAAAAGCATTAAATTCAACACGATTTTTAATACCCCATTTGACGATGCTATTTAGATCGGAATTTAATGAGCTCAACATAATATTGCCGTTGCAATTCAACATTCAAAGAACAAGGAATTGAATTAGGAAATGAATATGAAAAGCTGATGGTGCTGTCATCAGCAAAACAGTTAAGTGGATTAGTAGTTTCTTTAAAAAGATCATTTATAAAAATGAGAAAAAGAGTCGGAGACAAAACAGAGCCTTGTGGGACACTAGCATTTATTTTACGAACTTCAGACTTGAAACCATCCAAAACGACTTGAATTGAACGGTCAGAAAAGTAATTACTAATCCAAAGAATAAGAGATACCAAACGCACCCATTTTTGATAAAAGAGCAGGATACCAGACCCTATCGAATGCCTTAGAAATATCAAGCGCAATAATCTTACTTTCCCCAAAAGGATGTAAGGATTGGTTCCACTTTTCAGTGAGATATGCCATCAAATCACCAGTGGATCTATTACTGCGAAAACCATGTTGGCGGTCATTAAAAAGATTATGTTCTTCAAGATATATCCTAAGCTGCCGATTGATCAGTGTTTCCATGACCTTAGACAAAAAGGACGTCCGTGCGATTGACCGATAGTTAAAAGGTGAAGCAGATGCACCTTTTTTGGGGACTGGTTGGACGAACGCTGTTTTCCAACTCTTTGGGAAGTACCCTGTAGAATAAGAAAGATAAAAAAGTTTGCGCAGTGGTTTTCCCAATGAGGAAGAACATTTCTTCAGAACGATGGGTGATATACTATCCGTGCCAAAAGATTTGTGAATATCGAGATCTTTTAATATTCTAGCGACTGCTCGGGTGCGAAAATAAATTTTTCTCATTGAAAAGTTTACGAGTACATTTTCAAGAACCGGTGGATTCATGTCGCTATCGGGCAGAGAAGAATTTTTTGCCAACAGTTCTACAAACAAATTAGCCTTATTTATGGAACTAACAACAGGATTATAATTGTAAATGAGCGTGATGGGAACCGACGAGGAGGTGGAGTTTTTGATTTTCATTACGAATGACCAAAAGTTTCTACTGCCTTTAGGGCACCGAATTATTTTTTGTCTTAATTTTTGTTCGTGAAAGAATTTAGTTCTTTGGATCCAAGCGTTACAAGCATTCCTTGCTCTCTTAAACTTAATGTGGTTTTCCTCAGAAGGGTTGGCTTTGTATGTTTGGAAGCACAACTCTCTCACCCTAATCACTTCTTTACAGCTACCGTCAAACCAAGAGTGTTCTTTAGGTTTTAAACTCTTTGATCTGTGAGGAACAAACATTTTCAAACTATTTGTGATTATGTTTGTTATCATATCAGCACATGCATTCACGTTCCTATCGAGAAAGCTTATCGACCAGTTAAAGTTGCGGAAAAAGTTGTTGAAACCATCCCAATCGGCTTTCTCGTATTGCCATACGACTCTTTTAGGGATTTTATCTTTAACTAGAGCGTTGGAGCATGGAAAAACAGCTGACACTACAGAATGGTCTGACATACCTAAAGGCGTTAACACATTTACTGTATATTTCTCAGGGTGGGAAGCGAGGAATAAGTCAAGGGTATTAGGAGATTGGCCAGCAACATCTGGAATTCGCGTTGGCTCATCTACAAGTTGAGTGAGATGGTTAAACTCAGAGAAGACTTCTACATATACACCTTCTGGTGTTGCCTGGCCTGAATATCGAAGCCAATTAGGATTATGCACGTTAAAATCGACCGTAATATCGATTTTAATGCTTGGATTACAAGAGATAATCACTTGTATGGAATCCGACAGCGCATCAAATTGGTCCAGTGTAGATTTACTGTCTAAATTTGGGCTTCGATACAAGAAACAATAATGAATAATTTGTTTACTGACGTACTAAGCTATATCCAGGAAGGTTAAACTCAGAAGGATCGGAGCTTTCACCTACCTGTGATTCGCTGAGTGCCAGAATAGCTGGTTTGAATTTTTCAGCGTATGTGAATCACTCCTTGCAGGGTTCAGATCAGACCCCTTAAATTTCGGATCTAAATTTGACAAAAATCTGAAATCTTAACTAAACCACTTTTTTCAAAACAATATCAATGCTACGTTTGAATAACAATACTCTTGAAGAGACAACGGCTTAAGTTGTCAAGTCATTTGTGTAATGTTGTTAGGTATAATACGAGAAAGCCTTTGAGGTGTTGTTCAAGGAAGAGCAAGTCTGCCTAGAAATGTGATGTAAAAATTATTTAGTAAATGTGTGACATAAGGAATGCAACTCAAGTCATTTGCACAATAAAAGTATACTTTAAGAAGAAACAGGTAATAGTCGACTCATAATCAAAATCAAAAAAACTAATAACTTGTACGATATCTCTGTACTTTATCATGCCATCTATGATTTTGGCTGACATCAAAATAAGTTTGACAAATTTGACCCTGAAAAACACATTTGCGTAACATTTGTTTTAACCCCATACTGTTTCAGACGTACTCACTCACGAGTGTAAATATAAAAGGCAGACCAAAATTCGTACTTACTCCGATAGGCGAATACATCTGATGTTCAATATAACATATTTTTAAGTTGAGTAGATATATTTCTATAATGTTTGTGTTTTAAGCCTCTACCAGAAAGGATTTGCAAAACATTAGTTTGAAAGCCATTCGTTTCAGTACGTTTTCGCAATTATCATTCACTCGTATAGGCCGTAGACTGAAACTGCTAGATTGATTAATCAGAAATTTGTGAAGTCCTTTCAAAGCCTTAGCCCTAAATAAAACAAACAAAACTCATAAGTACGAGGTGTTCACAAATCTAATCTCTCTTATCATAAAAACTGCTTCTCATTTGAGCCTCGAGTCCGACAGTCAAAATCTAGATTTGGGAAATTGTGTTCACGCTTTTGGAAACTTCTTGAAATGATGGTTAAACAAATGCCATGCAAATCTTCTGGTTAGGGTTTGAGGTACAAACACAACGCAAACGACTTGTGCTGCCTGGTTTTTGTCACATATTTCCGTCAAATCTTACACCCGTTGGTCACATGCACAAGAAAGCAGACAGTGGATTCATTTCGAAGACTTCCAACCTTAAAGGTGTGGTTTGAGATAATTATTATTGAAAATATTTTCTTCCGAAAAAAAAATTAATATCTAAAAAAATTCTCTTCTAATTTCTTTGCAGGTAATGAGAAACCTTCCGATTTAGATATTATTTTTGGAGAAAATAAGTCGTTATCTGGTGGCAACGGCAAAATCACACGCTCCGGAGGTTCC
Source organism: Philhelius festivus (assembly GCA_963931855.1). Taxonomy (NCBI): domain Eukaryota; kingdom Metazoa; phylum Arthropoda; class Insecta; order Diptera; family Syrphidae; genus Philhelius; species Philhelius festivus. The sequence continues at coordinate 76,563,686 of OZ007555.1, read as the reverse complement.
CTCTCCGATGCTGATATTATTTTTGGAGGACCTCCAACACGTTCTGATCGTTTTGCAACATCGAAAAGCATGAGCGTTACAACTGATAGCCGAATCAGTTCTGTTGCTGGCGGTGGAGCTGGTACTAATTCATATAAGATCTATGAAGGCATTCAGAATGTTGCCTTCCAGGATTTTGATTCGCAGTCAATAGGTTCCACAGAAAGTGATCATTGGACCAAATCCATTGAGGATGATGGCGATATTGATCTTAAATAAATATATCATTAATAACATCGTGTTATTTTTAAAATGATTTTTTTTATTTTTTATTTAAGAAAAAAAAATGAAAACCATTTTTCGATACCATTTCATAGGAGTAATTGAAATTCAATAATCTATAGAATATGGAAAAAAATGATAAATTCAAGAAACATGTTGTCGCCTCCATAGTTTCCTGGTTTCAATTCAATTATTTTTCCAATCATAAAAATCATCATCGTTAACGTTCATAAATAATAAAATGTATTCAATAGATCCTAGCTCTCCATTTTTACTATAAAATAAGTTCAAAAATAAAACTGAAATAAATTCCCACAGAATGATATGAATGCTGATTGATTGAAACATAAATAAATTATTCATTTTAAAACTAAGGCTAAAATTAATATTTAATGATATCATCAACTAAAATATATACAAACAAATAAGTCAATATATAAACTTATTTATACATATATTATTATATACAATATGAATATATAAATTGTTTTATTGTTACTGTTAAATAAAATACGCATCAAACAACCTATCATAATAAAACAAAACAACACATACATAATTACATTTAAATTAAACTTTATTGATTGTGTTAATGTTAAACTTAAACAAGAAATATGACATTGCAATTTTTAATTCATTCATAGACGTTGCATGAAGAAGGACATACAAACATATAAAACAAAATTAAATAAAAACTGTAGTTCATTTTAATATACATATATTATAAATATCATACATGACAATATTTAAAAAAAAATTCTTGTTAGAAAATAAATATATACAATACAATTAAAAAAAAATATTTATAAATACGCAGAAGTTATGTGTTTGATATAAATGTTTGTTACTAAAAAATAATGTTTAAAAAATATATATTAAACGGAAGGCCATTTACAACGAAAGAAGGTACGTTTTTGAACAAATTTTAGGACCATATGGCCAGTATTAAAAATATTATACATTAATGTTCGCATACACGCCTAAAAATACACTTGTGCATTAAAAATACAAAAATACTAGTTAAAGCTACGCACACGTTCACATAATGCTGATAACACAAAATGCATAAATCATTTCATTAGATTATACATTTATGTAAAACTAGATTTAATATAAATGTGAATAAAAATATTACATATTGTGTATGTAAATTGCACACAGTTAAATAAACTTCCTATAAATATTTATGGTCTTTTGAACACTATACGAAACACATCTCTTGAACTTCCTCCTTTCATGATCGCCGTTTTCATTTCAAAAACTATAGCTATATATTATACCTATATAAGTTAAGCTTATGCATTAAACTATTAAATCTTGTCCTTGTTTTTTTATAACAATCTTCAAAGACTTTTTCACAAATTCTTAATGTTTTTATTACTTTAGAAATAATATACAGAAGTAATATACATTCAACACTATATCTATTTCTTTCAAATTAAATCTATGATAAGAAATGTATTTCTAAAAATTATTCACATGTTACATAAAAATCACTTAAAAAAAAAAAACAATGTTTAGCAAAATATACATTTGAAATAAAATAATGTTCACATGACATAAAATTCACATATTCCAGAGTAATGAAAGATACCTATGCAGTGTAAATGCAATTTAAATGGGTCGAAAATAAATGCATGCATTAAATCCGGAGTATTTATGAAATAAAAACAAAATGAATTATTTATGATGTTGAAAATAAGATAAATATGAAAACAGACGGACACCCTGAAAATCTACTAACAATGTCATCATATAATTAATAAATATGTGTTGTGTAATCAAAAACAAAAAATACATACATACAAATATAAAAATTGAGTTAAATAAAGGAGGAATTTTTAAAACTAAAATCTTTCGTTTTATTTTTAATAAAATTATATTTTTAATAATATATTATTTTTAAGGCTGGTCATACCTACAGGGTGGGTCAAATAAAATCTACCGATCTTAAGCAAGAGTTAAACTCTTGAAATAATCATATGTTTTAATTTTTTTGTATATTAAATACATTTTATGTAAATTAAGGTACACTATGCATGAAATATGACATCAGACAAATGTCCACTATTTGGCTTCAGACTGACACTGGGTTTTTTAGGGCATTTTCCATTAGACCATGTAATTTTTGTGGTTACAGGCTCAGTTTTTCGTCTCGAATATTCTGCTTCAGCTGTCTAATAGTCTCTGCTTTATTAGTACATACTTTGTCATTTAAATATCCGCATACAAAAGTCGGACAGTCAGTTAAAATGTAGTGAGCTCGATGGCCAAGGAAAATTTGAATATTTTTTAAGTCAAACGTTTACGCAGCATATCATATCAGCATATTTTGCCTAGCAGTGTGACAGCATTTGAAAGTTCTCGGTTGTTTTGAGGTTAAGTAATGCAGCCTGATTTACTGCGAAGAGTGTGTAAAAATTGGACCTCCAGATTACACCATGTACGCGTCAGCCGCGGCAGACACGCGTAATTTGGAATTGAGCCACAAAAACTAATTCTTTTGCTGCGTCCTATTTTGTAGGGGTCCGATCGGACACCTGTTGGGAAACTGTTCGGAAAGTAACCTTGTTCTGAGTTTGAAACTCCGTGTCCACAATGTTGACAAGTTTTTCTTGATAGTAATCGGCATTGACGCTGCAAATGTCCGGTCTTGTTGCAATTCCAGCACTTTGCAAGTCCGTTTCATTGGTTCCTTTGGACATCAGTTCTTGGGCATGAGTATTCTTCTATGATGGCTTCTCTAAGTCGATGTACTTCGTGAGAAGCTTGCTTTGCTACTTCCATTGTCAAGGCAAACGCTAATGTTTCGGAAAGCGTTCGTTTTCCAGCAATTCGCACGGCCCTTCGAAGATGTATGTTGGAAATGGCTCCTCAACTGCAAACTGGTTACAGATTAAGTCTCCAACATCTGGATATGCAAGATGAAGAAGCCCTTCAATGTCCGCTTGGAGCTGTTGTAGAGTTTCGCCCCTCTTGAAATAGAGTTATACTTTGAAGACTTCTTTCATATGGCTTTGTCCATAGCCTCAACCAGTCAGTATGTTCTTGTATATTGACCAAGAAGTTTGTCCATCAAAGGTAAACGGTTGCATCTCTTTTTTCTCAAAGTTTCCCCAGAACTTTCCCGAATCTTTATATTTCGAATACGGTCTAACTCTTTTGAAAACTTCTCCATTTTGTTGTCGAATTGATTCTCTAGCAATGAAACACGTTCATCTAACTCTTTTGAAAGGGTCTCCATTTTGTTATCAACTTGATTCTCCAGCAATGAAACACGTTCATCAAGTGCAGATACATTATTCTCGATGTTAAAAAGCTTGCCTTCTAGCATGTTTAGCATGTTTCTCTGCTCTTCGAGAAGGTTTTTTTGTTTCTCCAGGCGTTCGAGAATCAACTGTCCTGTGCTCACGGTGAACACTCCCTTATATACTTAAATTGGTTGTTCTTAAAACTAAATCGCGAAGGTTCTCGTCTTAGAATGTTCTAGATGGTTGGAATAAGGGGAAATACATATGAAATTGGAAAAGAGCTTTTTGTTCCTTCCATAAAGTAGATATACAATTTTCCAACAGATGGCGCTGTAGGAGTATAAAGCTCTGTGCGTAACAATATTATCTATGCTGCTTATATTAGGTCCGTTTTATAGAGCTCTGATGAAATAATAATGTTTGTACTCCTACTCTGGTGTTCTTCGTAATCTAAGGCAGCGACGTAAGCACTCCCTCTCAAACACCCGAATATATTTTTCATTTGAAATAAAGCAACCTTTACTTTAACCACACCGGTTCAAACAGGCCATCATCGTTCTGATGAGAGCCATGTAGTAAATCATATTTACCTTGGTGTCAAGGCAGCTGCTATAAAACAATCCTTTCGTCAGGGCAAAATCTCCCCTAGCCCTGGCCAGAGAAGCATTTACATGTCTGTCGAAACACAATTCCAAGGTACTTTACTACATTTTTACTCGCCAGTTTGTCTATATCGCCCTACGATCACCAGCTTGAGCCAACTCTTTCTCATATCCCTTGGGGCTCTAGCCAACGGAGTCCTAAACAGAATCGTTTCTGAGTTTCTGAAAGTTGATTTTCAACTTCCAGTCATCACAATATCGCTGAATTTTGTCGAAAAAGAATTCTGATGACCTCAATTTTTGGAGCCCTTCTGTACGCAATAAGATCGTCGGCATACGCAATTGCCTGAGTTAGACTGCCTATCAGATCACTGGTGTAAAAGCTGAATAGAGTCGGAGAGTTAGCCCTCTCTGCCGAAGACCATTTTCAACGTTGAATACTGTGGTATAACGAATAAGTTACATTGCCAGTCTTGGCTTCAGAAAAAAATGGTTTACTTATGCCCAGTCTGGTCAACTCTAGACAAAAACAGACACGCACCCGTCCACTGTTTTTTGGATTTGTTGCATTGGATATCAGAAACGAGTTTGGACGCCACACAAATGGTGTCATTTCCGCCTTAAAACTCAGCTGATTATCCGGTATGATATTAATGCAAGAAATCATATTCAAACTTTAATAACAAAAAATTATCTTTGAAATACAGCCAATTGCATCACTATTAAAAATATGGTTCCGTATTTTATTTCAAATCAAAGTTCTGCGTCTTTAAAAGAAAAATACCCTTTATATTCGTGTTTTAAATTTGGCATCGAAAGTCAATTGAAGACGCTATAATTTTTTTAAAATCTTATTTATCTATTTAAGTTCATAGGTCCAATTCATCAATTTAAAAAAAAATCATATAATTGATCACCATTTGCCTTACAGAACGCCCTTAAAGTATATGGTCAGTCATCGATTCTAGCCCGTAACTCATTTATTGATAAATGTTGTTCTGAACGGGCAAGGGCTCGCTCAGAATATTTCTCAATATTTCGGTGTCGAATAGAATAGATTATTACCACTAAACCGGATCATTTTGAATTGGGTAGAACTCAGAACTGCCAGCTTGCAAATCATTCGGTGATAAGAAAATGCGTCGTTGTTTTTGAACCACTCTTGAAAAGTTTTCGACTTTCAATTTGTAGCAGGATCTACATATTTGTATTGTCCATTGCTTGCGGGGGGACGGGGACATTGTTTGGTTGAAAGGCCTTACAACGTTTCCAAAACAGTCTTTCATGAGAAACGAGTTCTTCTACTTGTTGTGTTCAAATTATGTTTCAAGGGTCGTACACTATCAACTTGCATTACATTATGATACTTTTAGGTATTATACTCGTTTTATTGTGAAAAAGATATTTTACCTCATATACGAAGGCGATCCGATAAGTACTTAGCCTCACCGCCCCGATGATGCCAGTATCGCAATAGAGAATTACTATCGTCTAGTACATTCTACTGTCAAAATTTCGGCCGAATCGGACTCGTAGTTTTGTTTTGTCCGTGAATTTTAGAAAAATGGAAAAGAGCAATATCGGTCGGTGATTCGATTCTTATTTTTGGAAGGGAAATCGGGCAGCGAAATCAAAGAGCACTTGGGTGATGTATACGGTGACTCTTCTCCTTCGATGGCGACCGTCAAAAATTGGTATAACGTGTTTTAATGTGGTTGCACATCGGTTTTTGATGAGCCCCACCCAGGTGCTCCGAAAATGGCTACCACGGAAGATAACGTGTCAAAAATTCATCGTATTGGCAGACCGCGAGATAGCTGAAACAGTGGGCATCTCAAAAGACCACGTGGGTCATATCCTCCATGAAATTTATTTTGGGCATGAGAAAGCTGTCGGCGCGATGAGTGCTGCGTTTCACTCCATGGTCATTCCGGACAACAAGCGCAACCGTGTGACCAAACGCGAAATTGGTCGATTTGCATTACGAACTGCTGCCCCATCCATAGTTTTTTTTTTGAAAAAATCACTCGCCGGGCAAAAAATTTGAGTGGAACGAGGAGGTCATCGCTGCACGGAGGCCTTCTTTGCAGACCTCGACAAAACCTATTTCTCGGATGGGTTAAAGACGTTGGAGCATCGCAGGATCAAATATATCGAGCTAAAAGGAGACTATGTTGAGAAATAGATCGCTCAAAATGTTTGTTTTTCTTTTGTAGGCTTAGTACTTATTCGACTGCCCTCGTAAGTCAAGTGATTTGACGGTCTCAAATTTACGTTTTAAAGAAAGTGCTTCAACACTTTAAAATAAATCCAGCAATAAACATCTAAAAATCATATAATAAGCTTTGTATGTATTTTTCAAGCGATATTGAATAATAACTTTTCCTTTCGTTTTCCTTTCTTCCGTAAATAACTAATTCACTTATTGATTACAATAATCGGCATATCAATTTAATCTTAAGTGCATTTTAAAGAAGTTCCTTACCTGTATGCTCTATGCATATACCGAATAACTTACCTGAGCCGTTCAATTGAAAAATGCACCTTTATTTCAGGCCTAAATTGTTCATGCATCGGAAATAACGCAGACTAATTTGAAAAAAAAAAAAACAAAGTATACTTAAATGGATACACCACTGAGTAATCCTAAATCGACTTGGCGACAATATTAGTCTAGGTATTATGATGTGATGAGTATAGTTCCGTGCGTCGTTGTCGTCGTCGTCGTCAAAACAATCTTTTCGCTTTTATGCTCATCGAACCTTATCGTTTGTATCTTGTTATTGTGTGTCTTCAGGTATAAACAACCATTAGGTTGCAATAGCGCAAAGCAAATTATTCACGACACTTGTAACATAAACTCTGAACAGTATACAGTTACATAAAAGAACCAAGGACACTTACTCTTGATATTAGTTTAGATTTTCAACTCGTACCAAGCTGTTGTCTCCAATTTTTGAGAGCTGCTTTCGAGATCACCGAAATGTATCACATAGTGAAGTGTGTTGTGATTTATCTTATAATCGCAACTGGAATAAGTGCAAATGAAGAAAATGTCGGAAACGAAATTGCAGAACGCGATAGTGGTTGGTTAAAAAGTGCAGAAAATATGCTTGCTGGCCCAGCAGGACATGTTGTTGTGGAAGTAGCTAAGGATCTTCTTAGTCGTTCTACCGGAAATAGTCAAGTTTTGAGCTTAAATTTAACAAATTTACTCGTGATAATTCTTCTGAAAGTTTTAATTTTTGCTGCTGGCCTTTTAGGAGCTGGTCATTGGAGTCACTATGGCAGAGGCAGGAGCTTAACTTCAAGTAAGTATGTATGTACATCTTAGAGATGCAAAAAGATGAATTTACTCGGTCCATTCTAGTTCAGTCGTAGTCTTATTACACATAGCTATTATACATTTAAAATTAGTATAACAGTTAACTTTAAGTAAAATTCTTAAGGATATACATGCAAATTAATTGTTTCGTGCTGCACTTCAATTCACCACCTTTTCAATTCCAATTAAGCTTGGAGCTTGGAAAATGTCATAAATATTACACCTATCAATTAGTTCCTAAAAAAATAGAGGCATTTCTAAATACCGATTTGTTCATTTGTGATTTTTGGAATCCTTACCGCTTTCTGTATTGTCAAACACTAAACAGCTTTAAAGCAAACTTGCAGCTCTAGTAGCTTTGTTGGATTTAAGATTTTTTATATAGGTTTTTTCAATTCACCCTTGGTGGTCGCATAAAATTCAGTACGTCAGAAGGGCATCTTTAATGCAGGGTTGCGAAATTTTGAATTAAAAAAACCATAAGTCATAAGTCTGTAGATGAATTGTGATTTAAAAAAATCTAATTCATAAGTTAGTTAGTGACTTATGATTTAAAAAAAAATTAATTAAAGCTACTAAGTGACTTATGAATTAAAAAAAAAATAATTCACTACCTATAAGTGACTTATGAATTGAAAAAGAATTAATTCACTACCTATAAGTGACTTATGAATTTAAAAAAATTTAAGTCATAAGCAAGTTAGTGACTTATGAGTTAAAAAAAATTAATTCACAAGCAACTAAGTGACTGTCTGTCTGTCTGTTCGATTACAGCTAAACGGCTCGGCCGATTTTCTTCAAACTTGGTAGATATGGGTTTTAATTTTGTACCCCCGGATGTTTTTTGATTTGATTTTTTAAGACCAAAAGACTCAAAAACTGTCGCAACGATTTAAAAAAAAAAATCAAAAAATTTAATTAAGTTAAACCTAGATAATGGTTGAACAAATTTTTCCAAAAAATGAGTAGTTTTGGTACCCCCCTTGGGACCATTTTTTTTTTTTTTGTTTTTGATTTTCTCAAAAACGGTACCACCGATTTTGATCATTTTTGTTTATGCTAAAGCTTCCCAGCAGTTTAAATATTATTGTTTATTCAAATTTTCCAACAAATTTTTTTTGGATTTTTAAGAAAATTTTCAATTTTTTTTTTTTTTGAAAATACAATATTTCGAAAACCCCATGCTCGATTTTTTCAAAACTTGATAAATAAAAGTTTGGAAAAATAATCTACAAGATATGAGAAAAATAAATTCATTTTACCTAAAAATAACGGTACCCTCCATACAAACGTTAAAAAATGGTTTTGAAAATCGTATTTTTCTCGAAAACAGTTCCGAGAATTTTGCTTGAATGTTTTTTCTTTATATTATTTTTTAATATCTGTAATTAAATAAAAAAAAAATTTGAAAAAAAGATATTACTGACTGTACCTACCATAGAACGATTTTTTTAAATTTTGAATTTCTCATTATCAGCACAAAGGATTTTAACGAAATTTCGTAGAGAGAAGCTTCTAAAAAGTTTAAAAAACAATGCATTTCAAAACTTTAAGAAAAATATTTTTTTTTGAATTTTGAAAAAAAAATCAATTTTTTGTTTTTTGAAAATTCAATATCTCGAAAACGGCTCAATACTTTTTTGTAAATTTAATTTTTATTCATACAATAATAAAAACTTGAAACTGGCGTTCCAACATTTTTTCTTAAAAATGTTTTAAAATTTTCTTATATAAAACCTTATTTTTTAACGGAGTTGCGATGATATTGGTCTTGAATGTTTGCAAGCTTAGAAAATTATCAAATAATTTTGAAGACATATTGGCTCATTAACCATTTTTACTTGCGACTTATAGGTACTACATATAAGGCAAGTTATGCATTCGTAAAAAAAATCGAACTCGAGATTTTGATCAAAGTTGACATTACGATGATAGCGAAGACGAAAAAAGTGGGTCTGGCAATTCTGTCTGTCTGTCTGTCTGTTCGATTACAGCTAAACGGCTCGGCCGATTTTCTTCAAACTTGGTAGATATGGGTTTTGATTTTTTACCCCCGGATGTTTTTTGATTTGATTTTTTGTGACCAAAAATAACGGTACCTGCCATACGATTTTTTTCCGAAATTTTATAAATATTTTTTTTCTCAAAAACTGTCCCTGCGATTTTCTTAAAAAAAATTCAAAAAATTTAATTTAGTTAAACCTAGGTAATGGTCGAAAAAAATTTTCAAAAAAATGATTTTCTCAAAAACGGTACCACCGATTTTGATCATTTTTTGTATGCTAAAGCTTCCCAGCAGTTTGAATATTATTGTGTATTCAAATTTTCCAAAACAAATTTTTTCGATTTTTAAAAAAACTTTCAAAATTTTTGTTTGAAAACTCAATATTTCGAAAACCCCATGCTCGATTTTTTCAAAACTTGATGAATAAAAGTTTGGAAAAATAATCTACAATATATGAGTAAAATAAATTAATTTTACCTTAAAATAACGGTACCCTCCATACAAATGTTAAAAAATGGTTTTCGAAAATCGTATTTTTCTCGAAAACGGTTCCGATAATTTTTGTTAAATTTGTTTTCTTTCTATTATTTTTTAATATCTGTAATTTAATAAAACAAAATTTGAAAACAAGATATTACTGACTGTACCTACCATAGAACGATTTTTTAAAATTTTGAATTTCTCATTATTAGCACAACGGATTTTAATGAAATTTCGTAGAGGGAAGCTTCTAAAAAGTTTAAAAAACATTGCATTTCAAAACTTTAAGAAAAATATTTTTTTGAATTTTCAAAAAAAAATCAATTTTTTGTTTTTTGAAAATTCAATATCTCGAAAACGGCTGAATACTTTTTTTGTAAATTTAATTTTTATTCATACAATAATAAAAACTTCAAATTGGCGTACCAACATTTTTTCTTAAAAATGTTTTAAAATTTTTTTATATAAAACTTTATTTTTTAAGAAACCACTACAAAGACTTATTATTTTTGTTCTTGCATAAATCTATATTTGCTTGAATCACATGGCATCCTATTCTTACCTTTAACCAGCGTTCGGACTTTACTGCGAGAGCAGTAGATCTACTGCACTTTTTTCTAAATTTTTAAATCTACTGCACCACTGCGCTTTTCCTACAATCTACTGCGATTTTCAGATTTTGTTTGAATGGCATCCCTGGTCATAGAAATAAATGTGCTCATAACAAAGTGTAAAAATTTAAAAATTCTCGTCTCTTTCGTGCAAGTCTTGTCAGCTATGTAATTAACACAAAACAAAAAGAGATTCTTTTTATATCTTATTATTCTCTTTTGTTTTCGATTGAGTATTTAGGAAATCCAAAGAAAAGTCTACAGGTAAAAACGACGAGGATTCACAAGCCCAATCCCAAAAAAATATGAGCAGAAATATAAAATAGAATGTGAAGCAAGCAAAAATCGGCTGGAAACTCAAAAAGGATATTGCAAGTTATGTAAAAAAAAAGCCTTGAAAATAATCTTACGCATTTAGAGCGCCATGCACATTCACTGTACCACAAGAAAAAAGAAGCCGAGTTCAAAAATCAGCTATTCATGTTTCAAATTACCTTCCATTCACCACCATGGATTCGTTACCAAATCTATTTAATGTTTTATCGGATTCAAGACCAAATACAAATAAAATTAGATGCAGTGCGAAAAAGGCAACTGATTTAGTTTGAATCATTTCACTTTACAGCAAAAATCAGATTGCAAATGTTTAATTGGCTTAGGAACTGATAATGCCTCGGTCATGAATGGCACTTTGAACAGAGTAATGCAACAGCTCAAAGCTTTGAAACCAAACCTTTTCTATTTAGGATGCGCTTGTCACTTTCTAAACCTATGCGCGAAAGCGGATAGTTGTTAATAAAATCAATTTTTAATTTCTTTTGGAGAAGCTCTAAGCGACTTGCAGATTTCAAAACCTTTAACGATTATTTCAGTACAGAAGAGCATAAAATTATGAACACAAGTTTAACCCGATGGTTGTCCGTTTAGGCTGCTGTTGATAGAGTTTTGGAGCAGTGGGTATCACTCAAGCATTATTTCTTTCTTGTGTCTTTTGAGGAAAAAAAAAAGAAAATAATATGGAAAGCATATCTGAAAAATTAAATGATACAAATAAAGCTTACTTATTATTTTTGTCCTACATTATCAGTTCAATAAATTACATGAATAAAATATTCCAATCGGAAAAACCTATCATATGTACATCTTCTTTATTTAATTGTTAAGGAACATTTCTTAAAATTGCTTAACAATTTTATAAAAAAAGAGTTCATTAGTACAAAAATCGATCTTGAAAACCAAGACTTTCTTGTTTTATTTTAAAAAAATTTTGTGGTCTTAAGTTTGAAATACATGAGCGAACTTTATCAGAAGTGACGCTTTTTGAAGTAAAACAAAATATTTTAAATTATTACGTTATGCTTTGCAAACAAATTCAGTCTAGATTTCTATTTGAAGATAGTAAAGTTATCTTGCTTGAATACCTTACTCCGAAAAAAATTGAAGAAGGTAATCTACCTTCAATTTTAAAAATAACTGAAGCATTTTCATTCAATAAAGTATCCGTGGAAATAATTAATGATGAATGGAGAACATTTTTATTATATGATATAAGTCGTTTTTTATTGGGAATTGTATAGGCAGCGCAGTAAAATTTTACACAGTAAACAACAACAAAGGAATAGTGCGTATAAACTAGGCAGTAATAAGAGTGCACATAATAGTGCTGATAAAGTTTTGGAGCATCTGGATTACAGTGACACTCAAATTGGTTGCAAAAGTTTTATTTTTCGTGAGGTTGGCAGGTTTTGATTATTCGAGAATGTGTTCGGTGATATTTGTTCATTTTATGGTAAATTTTCACAAGAGCAAAATTATGTGGTTTGAAATATTAATTTACGATTAGACGGTAAACGTTAATAGTCAATGGTCAAAATTTTGCCTCTTAATGCGTGTGCATGTTCCCTATCTGTCACGTGAGAGTATGACAATCATCGAAGGTAGGCTGCGATGCCAAACGATAAAAAGGACATGAAAATGATTTTTTTCTGACACCGAGCCCTTAATTTGACTTTGTATACATACATGCCATTGAGATTTTATTTTATTAATAATTTTGCCACTTGTTTGACAACAAATTTTTCAGTGATGTTAATTCAGCATAAACCACATCAAAACGTATACTTTTCCAACGCATCCCTTGGCTTATTGAAAAGTGGATTGTTTATTCGTAGGTATATATTTCATTTTTGCTTTTCATTTCCTTTTACTTTGTTCACTTAATGAGTCTGAAATATCTACTAAATTAAGATGATTTGTTAAAAGAAACTCAGAAATTATGTACATATAGCCCTTTTCTGTTTTGGAACTTTATTCATTTCAATTTGTATTATTTTTGTAAGAAATTACATATTTATTTTGCTTCTTTTCCAAATCAGCTGATTTTGACACGGGTATAAATGCAAAGCATACCAACTTTAAAATTTAAAGTAAAAGTGTATATGCAGTCAAAAAAGCATTTTATTCGGACTTCCATTGCTGCACTATGTATACATTACCAATAAAATACGCCTATAAATGCAATGAATCAAGAGAACATTGCAAAGTTTTGGTATTCTTTAAAAGACCAGATAAATGTGGTAGAAGAATTTCTCTTTCACAATCTTTCGGAATACATGCTTGCTATCTCTAACGATTTTGCCTCATAGCAGTACAGCGGCCGAAAAGCAATTCTCTTTAATGAACTTAATCAAAAGTAAATTTAGAAATAGGCTTAACGTACAAACCGTAGAAAACTTAATGTTTGCGCACGCTTTAATCAAAAATGGTGAAGATATTTTTTTACCACCACTTAATTTGATTGAGTTTCTGAACAAGTACATATTTGTAGATGGTACATTAATTTTGATTACCTAGCTTCATATATTTTTGCTAAAACTAAACATTTTCATTATCGAGTAAGAGTACATTTTTGTACACACATACTATGTAAATGAATCGATGATTATTAAAACAACATAAGTGAAATTTTAATTTTTTTACAGAAGACACAAAAAATTCTACATTTTTGGCCGTGTAGTCATTTTTTAAATCCAAAAATCTTATTAGAGTATTTTGACTTTTAAACCATTAGGGAATGTTTACAAAGGGTTTCTTAATATGTTTTTTTTTTCTTTGGGTAAAAAATCAAAATATCATTATGTGGTTTTAACAATCAACGATTCAAATGTGATTTAACTTTAGTTCGTTTGGTTATAAATCGAACACATAATGTGCAATTTAATTTATAATATTTATTAATTGTTTTTGTTACTTTTTGGTAATCAAAAAAATATTTGTATTTCTACTGCGAAAAATTTGGTTTTACTGCGATTTCTTGGTCAATTTACTGCGATCTGCGATTTGTGAAGTCCGAACCCTGCCTTTAACTACTAAAGAAGTTTTTTTTAGTCATTTAAAAAATGAATTTTATGATTATGAACAGTTTCTCTAATAACATTCATTTTTGAAATTCCTAGTCTTTTACATAGGAGCAAGTTCGTGCGACCCAGTCGTTCATTTGATTTTTAATTCATAAGTAACACTAGGTAACTTTTGAATTACATGTTTTTTAATTCTTAAGTCACTTACTTTCTCATGATTTAAATTTTTTTAATTTATAAGTCACTAAGAAGCTTATGATTTAAATTTTTTTAATTCACAAGTCACCAACTGACTTATAAATTAAATTTCTGAAATTCATAAGTCAGTAACTGGCTGCTGAATTACATTTTTCTTCATTCATAAGTCACCCACTAGCTTGTGAATTAAAGCCAAGCTTAAGCTAAAAAGTGACTTAAGCTTTTGCAACCCTGACTTTAATGGCATATTAGCAATGTTATCACTGGTATTGGTGATCTCGTATGATTGTAAATTTCCTCATAAGGAGGCACGGAGTTGTCGATGATATTGGTCTGGAATGTTTGCAAGCTTAGAATGTTTTCAAATAATTTTGAAGACATATTTGCTCATTAACCATTTTTTTTTTTGTATTATACTTAAAGTCTAAGAGCCGGCAGAAAATGTTTGGTTTGAAGGTATAACCAAAATCTGAGTATGAATACAAAAGTCTGGCAGGTTTTTTATCGCCATTGGTGTCGGTGAGGAATAGAAATAGCAATATTTATAAAAAGCAAAAGTGAAAAAGAAAAAGTCTCAAAGAAAAAAAGCCGATAATGTTAGGGTAAATAGCTTACATGTTACATCTTGACTTTTATAAATGGGATAATCAAGATTAATATGTTTAGGCTTAGGGAAAATGGCAAATCCTCATTTCCTGTTTTGAATAGGGGAATTGAAGTCGTTATACACCTGACACAAAAATAGCAAAAATCGCTATTTTTAACACCTCACCCACATCAATGACGACAAAAAAAGCCTGCAAGACATTTTGATATGTTAGTTAAAAACCATCATACGAGTACTAAAGGAATATTTAAAAAAAATTGAATTTAGATTCCAAAAAACATATTTTTCATTAAAACTTTAATTTGCAGCTTCATTCTTTGAAGATGGTGAGGGGCATTTAATTACTGGATTTTTGGCTGCACAAGGTTCTGGAAATGACGGTTGCCTATATCAAGCCGCTTGCAGTTCTCCATTAGCAGCCTATGAATATGCTCGTGCTGCAAGAGCACTTCTCAATGGAATCGAAAAATTCGAAGGGTATATAACACTATCATGATTTACTTAATTTATCAACTATTTTAATTCAATCTGCAATTAAATAATTGTATAAATAAATGAAATTCACTTTTAGAAAAACTTATGACAATCCCCGCTATAATGATATGATTGTTCTGGTTGAGAAAGCAGCCTATGATGGATACAAAGGAGCTCCTTGTGACAAAACTTATAAATGCAATATGTAAATCTACCGATAAACAATGATACGAATATTTATGTTTTCTTTTTAATTAAATACTAAATACTTATTTATTTTGATTTTGCTAACTTATCTTTATATTTAGTAGAAATGGCAGAATTTGTAAATATGTTGGAAATTTCAACAAAATAATGAGGAAATAATGTTTATTTTTATATAATACCATTTAAAAATAAAGTCTTTTATATTAAGTTTTGTTCAACTTCTTTGCTTTCGGAAACAGCCTTCATGTACTCTGGATAGTGTAGGAACCCATCTTTGTTGGTATCCGCAATTAAAAGGAATTCATCGATTACCTCTATAAAACCAGTAATGATTATTAAAGTATCAGAAAAGGATAAGTAGAGTTTAAATTTTAAGGATCTTACCAACAATATGATCCAGCTCATCAGATGCATTTTGCAGGTAAGTCTCTTTGTCTAGTTTTTTGTATGAGTCGTCTTGATGAAGTGCTGCTTGCAACATCTCCAAGCCATCCAAAGCGTCATTTTTATCGTTGTCATGAATCTGGAAAACAAAGTTCGTATTTAGTTCTAGTGTGACACTCATTTTGATAGTGTTTGAGTTTCTTTTGTTCGTTTTTTAAAAGAATTGTCTCGAGGTCTTAACAGCAGTTTCGATTCGGACTCGCGATATGTCACCCTCAACACTTGTTCTAAGTGAAGTGTATGGGCTTTACCAATTATCAAATTTAGAGGCGACTTTAATATTTCAGAAAAAAGAACCATTATGACTGTAATGGTCTCTATAATTAATTTTTTTAAGTTCCATACCATGAATGGTTCATAACTTAGAGTTCACTTAAATATTAAGTTCATGTTAATTATACAGGCGCAAAATTTTAAACAACCTAGCTTAAAGGTTTTGGTTTGATACTACTTAACTATTTTCTAATTTTTTTTTATAATTTGCCCACACTCAAGGGATTTTGACTACCCTTATAATGTTACGATGTAACACAGTGCGAGCAAGGTGGAGAGGATTTTAAAGGTCTTTGAGGGGGGAAAATCGAGAAGGGCAAAGTATTCCACATTCTATAAAGGTTGAAGAGTATTACGGCGGAATTGTTTGAGGTAAGGAATGTAACTGGATATTTAAATTGGCGGTGTTCAAGGGAAACAAATGTTTCCGTAATGGATGTGTCTCCTATAAGTTTTAAGGCGCTGTTTTGAATTATATCCAATAGGTTCAAAGGAGTAAGACGGGGCACCAGCCCAGATATGAGAGCTAGTAGCTAGATAAAGAGAGAGTGCTGTCGTCAGAAAAACAATTGAGTTTCAGACAAAAGATCATTTATGAATATTAGGAAGAGTGTTGGAGATGAAATGGAGCCCTGGGGTACACCAGCATTTATCTTATGAATATCATACTTGAAACCGTCCAATGCAACTTGTGTTGAGCTGCCCCAAAGATTATTTCTTATCCAACGAAGAAGAGACTCATCGATACCAAATACACGCATTTTCGATAAAAGAACTTCGTGCCAAACTCCATCAAGTGCAATTACCTTTGTTTATCGAAAACGATGTAAGGACTGGTTGGACTTTTCGGTGAGATATGCCATCAGATCGCCAGTGGACCTATTGCTATGAAAGCCGTACTGGTGGTTTCTTAAAAGCCTTCGTTCTTCGAGATATTTCTTAAGCGTATGATTTATCAGCGTTTTCATGTCCTTGATTAAGATTGGTCGATAATTGAAGGGGGAGAGGAAGATTCGCCTTTTTTAGGAACCGGCTGAACAAATGCCGTTTTCCAGCGTAGATGAACTAAAAGGGTATACAATCTGGAATAGCGGACTTATGTATTTCAAGATCTTTGAGGATTCTTTTGACTGTACGAGTTCGTTTACGCTCTCAGGCAGCAAACTTCTTTGGAAGTATATTTGCTTTTTCTTGCTAGCTGACAAATTAAGTGTTATTGTGAACGAATTTTGGAGCCTAAGAAGAGTTTTGAATGTTTTTTACAAAAGACCAAAAATTTTTCCTACCTTTCCGATATTATAGAATTTTTCGACGTATATTTTGATCATGTAAGACCTTTGTTCTTCAAATATGAGCAGTACAGGTACCTATTACTCGCTTGCCTGTAATTTTTCCAGTATCCTCAGTGAGGTATGTTTTGTAGAATTGAAAGCTTGACTCTCTTAACCTGTTAGACTCTTTACAGCTATAATTCTACCAAGAATTCTCATTGAAACTATAATTCTCTTAGTCCTGCTAGGAATAAAAGATTTTACTAAATTGAGAATAATGCCTTTTATCATTTTAGCAGTGGAATCTATCAAGGAAGCATAATGACCAGTTAAAGTTTTAAAAGAAGTTACTTAGACCGTCCCAATTGGCTTTCTCATATTGCCAAACGATTCTCTTTGGAATTTTTTTCTTTAACTGTGTTGGTGGAGCATGAAAAATTTGCTGATATGATGCAGTGGTCCGATGTGCCTCGGGTGGTAATACACTTATAGTGTATTTATTTGGATCAGATGTGAAGAACAGAATCATCTGCAACGTCAGGTATTCGAGTTGGATCCTTCACAAGCTGAGTTAAGTGGTTTAACTCAGCAAAAATCTCTACATACCTTCCTTCGGGTGTTGTGTGGCCAGAATGTCGAAGGCACTACTTTAAAGTAGCTTACTAACATTTCTAAGACTATTTTTTTAATAAATTGCTTCTGAGCACAAGCAGTTCGTGCAAAAAAAAAGATTAAAGGAAAAGACCGTTTTTGACATGTGTAAATGTCAAATGAAATGTCATATGAAGCACAATACTAAATAAAATAAAATAAAATAAAATAAAATAAAATAGTTATTTGATGATTTCAACTTTGATAAAATGTTAGAGAAAATATAATGCTAAACTCAATTAAAATTAGCAAAAGTCGTTGTTTTCACCATGAATCATACTAAAATATTTTAAGATCGAACTAATTAGACTGAAATTTTGCGTCATAGAATCCATTGCTTAATGGTCAATTTCGCTCAAATATCATATCAAATATCGTCTCTTAATTTGATTATTGGTAAGGTCCTATGAGTTTTGTGTAGTAGTTGGATTACTCGACAATAAACTAGATAAGGCGCAGCGCCGACGATTCCTCAAAGATCAAAGAGAGGAAGAAAATGTTCAAAGTACAATTTTGAGAAAAACTAGTGCTTTTAGGTGATGCAACGATATTTTAAGAAACAACATTTGTTTGTTATGTAATAAAACATCAAACATTGTACACGTAGCTGGAAGTTTATCAAATTTAATCAAACTAGCCGACCCAGCTCTCGAAATTCGAGTGCCAATTTATTTATTTAATTCATTATCATTCAATAAAAGACAGAGAATTCATGATTTTTTTAAATTGTTGAATGCAATGAGATGTACCTACTAAGCACTCAATCCTGGAGTCCAAAGGAAAACAGTTAGTGGTAAACAAACTTTTAAACCTATACACATTTTTGACACATTAACAATTTTTGTTTCGATTCTTTCATGTCATTGTCCTTCAGCTGTTGTTATGGCCATTTTTTCATATCACGGCAATAAAAAAAATATTTATCATTCTATTGTAAAGTGAAAATGTTAAAAAAATCTGCTCTCCTTTTTCAACTCAATTTAAGATTTTATCTCCCATCTAAAAAAACCAAACAGTAAATGTTTCACTTTTTGAAAACACTAATACATTGAATAAATTGCTTCAGAAAATGACCGATAGATGTCGCAAAACTGAAAGCAACAGATGTCGCTAGTGTATGTGTGTATTCTTTTTCATTTTTTCATATATTGTACTTTTTGCAAAAATTGCCAATTGTAGTTAAGTTAAAGAGCTCAAATACTAAACAAACACATGCCTAATAATTATATTGTTAATATTTCTTCATTTAGGGAGGTTCACATTCAACAACAACAACATGTTCATCAACTTCTGTCGTGTTGGCGGATTTGTGTAATATGAACACCACTGTGAACCCACCTTAATGTTTCGGGTTCTGGCTTTGGGTTTTGCGTTTTCGCTGAATGGTTTCATTTTTCATATTCTAGATTTGACATTTCTAATTATGTGTTAATCGATTTGACATTTCTAATTGTTTTTATTTTTGTTTTTCGGGCATTTTTTTGTAATTTTTATTTATTGTCTTAAACAATTTCTGTGTAGTATATTTAAATAATTTTGGCATTCTGCACATCTATGCACAAAATGCTTTCGTTTAATATGTAATTGATGCCCCTTCGGTTTTTGTGGGCCGCGAAAAGTGTACCACAAAAAACATGTTCGCCGTTTTATTATATGATGAGCCCAAAACCATAAAAATACCAACATCATAAAAAGGTTACAATTTTATGATCAAAAACCAGTACACGTATGTTAAGACGATCATTTATTTGGAGGTGCAGAATTTGCTTTAAATAAAATTTAAAGAAAATTTTACAAATATCTAATGTTGTTTTTGTTCTTAAATTTAGTAGTCAGGTACAATTGATCAAACATTTTTCCAATTGTGGATGTTTTTGGGGCAAATTTATTTTAATTGCAGAGTTTAACCATTAACTTTATACAAATGCAAACATTTTTTCGATCTTGACCAAATTGACTCAAATTTCAGAGTTTTACCAATAACTTCTTACTCACTCTAAATATAATAAAAACTTATATCATTTTTAAGATAGTTGGTCTCTGAAGCACACATACATTTTTTAAAAAACCAGAGATGCTTAAACTTTTTAAAAAATTATTTTCTTCAGCATTTTGTATCGAAAAACAAATTTAATTTTTAATTAACTGCCCAACAGTTATTAAAATTTTCTACCACTTAATTTTTGGCACAAATACTGTTCAAAGTAAGACAAGATTTATTTCCTTGTTGTCGTGATATTCAAAAACTTGTAGCAAGGTTAATAAAAATACACTCTGCAAAAAAATGCTAACATCTTTTGTCCTGCTTGGGATACATAATGTTTTTATCAGTTTTTAGAACTGTCATAAAGTCTACTCTAAAGCATTCCAGACTAACTGGTTCCTTATCGGACACCATGTATGGTACATAACCTCCAAATATTTGCTGATTATATATACAGTATACCAAACATTGAAAATCATGAGTTCCCCTTTCAAAACAAACGAACCTCTATTACCCAAAATATTTTGTTAGCTTGTTGATCCTTCAAGCTTCATTAAGAGACCATTATTTTTGCAGGGTTTTTGGAAAGTAATCATCTATTGTACAAAATATTTAATTTTTCTCATATAAATAGGATAATACGTCGAAGATATTCAACACGCTTATTTCTATTTGAAATGTCCTTGTAAAGCTAAACAGAGTAAATTCTGAGCACTTTTGAATTTAGTGATTGAACCCGAACAGTTCGTAAAACAAAAACAATCAAATCATGTAGCAAATACTCGTATGTAGAAAATTGTTATTTTGTGTAAATATTTATTAAAGAAAAATAAATTGTTTTCGAGTTATAGGCAAATGAGATTCTTTACAGATTTTGATAAATTGTCCATTTTGCTTAGCGAAATTTTATTATTTCATATTCAGATTCAATACCATTAATCCATAAAGAATAAAAGTAAACAAATCTACTAAAAAATATTCCTAGAATAGAAACACAAAAAATCCAATTGAATGGCATGACAAAAAAAACTTACTTTGAAATAGTAAAAATGTTTTTCATCTTCCGTCATCTCATCAAGATTCACATTGATACCCATTTCATGTAAATCATCTTCAATTCGACTAGAAAATAAAATTATGAAATTTATTTTATCCTTATACAAAAATTAAGCAATCATATTCTTATACTGTTCTTCATGTGTTAAATGTTGATCCACTTTCTTAGTTTTCGATTGTTCACTTCTTGGATGATGTGGTCCTCTTTTCAGGCCACATCCCAAATTGAACTCAGCTAGGAGAGCTAGCCAAAGCGTTATCCATCGCCAAATGCTTTTCGAACCCATTTTTTGGGGCTTTAAAATACCGACATTGTATAAATAATAAAATTCTTCACGTCTTCGACTTGAATCCCATTGTTAAGTTTTGTAATATTAAAAATCAATAAGAATATAAATTTCCTCATTGCGCATGACCGTTAAAGAAAAGGAATAAGTATTCGTTTTCACTAGATGGCGCGAATGATGTTTGAAAGAGAATTCATTTTTACTTGACAACAAATTGCTGATAAGGAGCACTTTGAACATGTTTTGTCAATAATAGAAAATTTTAATCTATTAAAGCAATATATTTTTACATAAATTACTTATTTAATTAAATTTAATAAAATGTGTGATAAATTTTGTGACCAGTTTGAAACTTTCAACCCCGAAAAAGAATATCAGAAATTCCTCAAAAGAAAGCCTATAGTCAACACAGCAAAGCTATATGAAAACTTACATGTTTCTGAACGAATGAAATGTCCTTGTGAGCGAATCTATAAGCAGACATGTTTTACTAGTTCAGTAATGACTTTTAATTCCAGATTTGTTTAAAGGATATGGAATAGAGTTGGATGAGAACCCCATGTATCGAACCGTTAACTCCGAATACGGCTACTATTCACCCAATCCTTATACAATTCCAACAAGAAATTTTCCACTTTCTCAGAAGTTTTCTAATGATATTTCCAGATATGGAATGTATAGAAATTTTTCACTCAATACTCAAATGGATAAGAATATTTATTGAAGGGACTGTAGTTTTTTAGAAGTATATACGTTAACCACATGCACAACTCAACATACGTTTCATTTTCTGTATTCATGTATCTACTTAGATATATACATATTAATAATTAACGCTTTTTAATTTGTTATTTATGTACACATCTAGATGTGCATCATTTAAACAAAAATGAACATTATCAAATAAATACACGTGTGCAAAGTATTCAGTATTCATAGTTTTTAATTTTCATAACGTATTTTGCTTCTTAGAGAAGCCCCTCGCTTCTGGATAAAGGAATTAAAGGGAAAATTACGACTTACACTGGTATTAAAAAAACCGGAAAAATCGTACTTGATTTATTCCAAAGAACAACCTTCAGTAGAAAGAGCCAGTTATTTCCAAAAATCATCAATATGGTTGCTTTGAACGATATTGAAAAATTTATATTCGAGGATTGTTTGAATTTCGTCCATAGTTGATGAAAAAATTTAGAATTTAGAAAAATAATAATCAATCAAACCACCCTGGACCCCCATCTCCCCATTTCATGCGGAAAAACCGATAAAAATAGAGAAATACTACTAATTGCCTCGTAGAACAAATTGTGAACGCTTAAGAAGAGCCGTGTGATCTTCAAACACTCGATCATATGTGAAACAATCAGAATTCATATGGAATGGCGTTCAAGACGAATACAAATTTTCGATTCTAAAGCTGAGATGGAAAAAGAATATTTATTCACATCAACCGATGCACTATTATTTTGACTGGAAAAATTTTCAGTTTTGATAAATAACGGTTTGTTTAGCATAGGAACGAAAAATGTTTGCCTACATGATCGATGAGAAATTATTTATTTATTTCCATCAATTGATAACAAAGATCTGTTGACTACAAAAATTTACAAAATAATAATTTACAATTTATTACATTGAACAGAAATTTTAATGATTAATTAAATAATTAAAGTACTTTCCTCTTAAAGCAATCTTTATTCATAAAACGATCAATCTCATGAAATACTATATCAGACCAAAAACATAAATGTTAAAAAAAGAGCCAAGTTCTTCTATACAAAAACCTTTGTGTAACAAGTCAGCCGTGAAAAGTAATGAGATCTAAAAGTGCGCCAAGTTCTTACTTCATGAAGATTTAATACCGAATATTTAAAGTAGAATAATATTGAAACAGCTACAATGTAATAGAGAAATTTTATTATTTAATGATTACTGAGTAAAATTTGATGGGCTTACTGGTCAAGTTTTTAAAACCGTTTGAATTGGGCATAAAAAAAAACTTGCCAAGTAAGCCCATCAAATTTTACTCAGTAATCATTAAATAATAAAATTTTTATTGTTGGTCCTTTATATGCGACTCAATTTTTATTGTTGGTCCTTTATATGCGACTTGAGCCCTACCGTTCTACCAAATTTCATTGTTCTACTGCAATTGGAAGTGCGCCATATATAATTTACATCAGTTCTGAGGAAGTGGGCGGATACCACGCCCCTGAATGGAAAACCTCGATTTTTATTTTCGGTCCTTTATATGCAATTTGAGCCCTACCGTTCTACCAAATTTCATTGTTCTACTGCAATTGGAAGTGCGCCATATATAATTTACATCAGTTCTGAGGAAGTGGGCGGATACCACGCCCCTGAATGGAAAACATCAATTTTTATGTTTGGTCCTTTATATGCGACTTGAGCCCTACCGTTCTACCAAATTTCATTGTTCTACTGCAATTGGAAGTGCGCCATATATAATTTACATCAGTTCTGAGGAAGTGGGCGGATACCACGCCCCTGAATAAAAAACCGCTAATTTTATATTTTTTTCTTCGAATGCAATTTGAGCCATACCACTTTACCAAATTTTATCGTTTTACAGTAGTTGGAAGTGCTCCATTCAACCAACACCAATTCGGAGAAAGTGGGCGGATACCACGCCCCCCGAAAGGAAAATCTTGGTGTTTATTTTTGGTTTTTTATATGCAATATAAGCCCTACCGGTTCACCAAATTTCATCGTTTTACAGCAGTAGGAAGTGCTCCATTCAACCAACACCAATTCGGAGACAATTGGGAGAAAGTGGGCGGATACCACGCCCCCTGAATGGAAAATTTCAATTTTTCGATTTTTACCTCTGCTTACATGACAAGACCTACCGTTGTGCAAAATTACAAGATTCTACGATGTCGGGAAGTGCTCCATAATTTTGATGATCTGTCAGTCAGTCAGTCAGTCAGTCAGTCAGTCAGTTACGGTTTTTGTGATTTTTGAGGCCTTATATCTCAGGAACCGCTTATGCTAGAAAATTGAAATTTGGTCAGGCGCATGTGCCTGACTAGCTTAGCAAATATTCGGAATTTCAAGTTTCTGACTTGATTGGTACTGAAGATAGGGAGGGGTCAAAAGTCGCCTGAGTTTGTTCCTGTAAAAAGGGTGTAGTGCCAGAACTTGGCTGGGCACTACCGTGCCCTTTGATGTATTATGCAATTTAATAAATAATTTATCTATCACTAGCACTAACAAAATACATTGGACCTGCCTGCGACATTTAAGTGTTTTCAAGTCAATGAAAAAACGTCTAGATTTATAATCTGGCGTAGCGAGTAAACCTTTTTTGAAACCTCTCAAGTCTCAATTCTTAAAGTGTTGTTATCATGGTATGTTGACCAAAAAACGCAGCAATATTCCAAAACAGGTATAACTAAAGACATAAGCAGCCTTATCATCGTACCCACGTTTTTTTCAGATTTCAAGAAATGTACGAATTTTGTATCATTGCAGCCGTTCCGATAGGGCAATCGGACAAATCTACGAAAATAAAGTTTGTGTGCGTTGAAAATGTCAAATCCTTGCGTTGCATGTCGATGAAAAGTCAAAATGGCAGCAACACATCGTGAATTCATGCGATGCATGAAGGTATTTGATTTCCGATTTCTCCGACAGAAAATTATAAGTGAAAAATTTTCCGAAAAAACAAAAACGAAATGGACGCTCAGTTGGAAAATATTTGATATATTACAGTGGTGGTCCAGTATAACAAATGCCGATATAACGAATGATCGATATTACGAACACTTTTTTCAAGTCCATTAGGTATTCTATATAACGAACAAATAACGAATTTCAGAAAATGAAAAAAAAAATACAAATTTGAAAGAAATGTGTTAATATCTACTTTATGATAATATTGGAAGATATGGACAATACACAATTTTCCATTACTCAAGTGTTTTTTTTCACTTGCTTTGTTACATCCTACGTATTCGTCTTCGTGTATAATATGTAAACAAATGCTAAAATTTTCGTTCGCTATGCACAAAACTTTACCGGATTTTTAGTCGCATTTTTTTGTTGTTTTACGTTTTGTGGCGTCTGGAATATTTTACATGTTCTCTCATTTTCATATCTGAGGATGATATTTCTCTGTCAGCTCTCCGTAATCAAAACGATATGATCGTTGAACAAATACAGTGGCTCTTATGAGAAATATTTTTACATCAGTTTTTCAGACTGATTTCACTACTTATGATTTTGAGTCCTGGAATAATGCAGATGGAGTAATTCTTCAACCCGAAAATATTGATAACAACAATGTTGAAGAAATCGAAATTGTGGATAATGATAGCGATGAAAATGTTAGCTCAGAAACTGAAGTTCAAAGAGTGAGTCATTACGAAGCTGTCAGAAATTTTGACAATTGCATCCAATGGGCAGAACAAAATGGCATTGAAAACTTTTAAGTCTTAGTTCTAAGAAGTTTACGGGCAGAGGCATTCAATCATAACATTCAATGCCCAAAAACAAAAAAACAAATGCATATCTGTATGTACATAATTTGAACAAAATTAATAAGTCTACTTCTTATATGTAAATTAAGTTAAATATGTTTTTTTTTTTCGTTCTTTTAAATGTAGTATGAAATAAAATAATGAAAAATACAATTGTACTTTCTATTTACCTAAAGATTTGTAAAGATAACGTATTCGATATAACGAATTTTCGATATAACGAACTGACTCTGGACATTATATCATTCGTTATACTGGACCACCACTGTACTTAAAAATCTTCTTTTTTCTTTATTTAATGTTCTTTGTTTATATCTTTAAGCTTCCAAAAACACTGCTGCACTATCCATGGTTCTTCTTTGCTTATTTGACACGAATCAACACTTAATTCATTTATTGGCTTTTACGTCAAATGCACGCATTGGCAAACGTCGGTTTTTCCGTTACGAAACAAGTACCATGAACCATGAAGGAAATAAAAGTTACGATCGTAAGATCTCTCCGATCGTAGGTTTCTCCGAACGGATACGATGATAAGGCTGAAGGTGTCTAAAATATAAACATCCCTTAAGCCAATCAAGTTCCGCTTCAAAAAAACCTAGCAAGGAATTACCTTTACAAACAATATATTCGATGTGACATTTAAAGTCTGGTTTCGAATCAAAAAAGGCACTCCAAGATCATAAATAGCATAAAATCTGTGATGACTAACATTAACAAAATTATATTCAAACTCAATGAATGATGGTGATTTTGTTTTTTAAATAATATAATTCGCACCAGCTGAGATAATTATTAATAGTTAAAAAACAGTCTGCAAGCGATGAAGTTGCAAAAAAAACTGTAACATCGTCAGCATACAACAAACAGTTACATTATCTTAATACTGACGAAAAGACAATAAATAGAAGTGAGCCCAGATGACTTCCTTGAGGAAGCCCCGAAACAAAATCTACAAGATTTTGCTTGTAGTTTTCTGTCAGACAGATATGATTTGAACCATTTTAAGAAAGTTTCGTTCAATCCCAATTTTATACTTTTGCTTCTCCTTTTCCATATTCGATTAATACAGAAATTTGCAAAAAGACTACTTCAATTTGTACAGGTCTACAGTTTACGAAACGATGCAGATTAGAGGATACCGATTCCTTAACAGAAAAATAAAATATTTGAGTTTTGCAGTTTCAAAAACTGGCCATGTTTGTAACACCATGCGGATTTTTCTGATTTTCATGTAAAAAAAAAACATATTACTTATTTTTCCTAAATCAAATTTGGCCTTATTTCGTTTTGGAGATGGAAACAAAACTAATTTGGCTTAATTTCCATTTTCAAAGTGAAATAATGACAAATTTTTCAGTTGGTCTTATTTCGTTGGGCCTTATTTCACTACTATTATTTTCACTTTTCAGAGACTTGATTTCAATTTGAAATCTGTTGTTCGTGAATCGTGAGCAGTAACTAAATTATGTACATATACTATATACATAGCTGGGCACCGTTAATCAAACAGTTAACTTCGTTAATCGTTAATCCGCTACTAAAAAAGTTAGCTTCGTTAAACGTTAAAGCGTTAAATTTCGGAAGAATTAACGCAAGTTAACGTTAATCGTTAATCCGTTAACATGTGGTAAAAATTGCATTTTTTATATTTTTTTACTCTGAGCACCGGCGCTAAGTAATGCCGGTCGTCCACTAGGCGATCAACGCACAAATTTCGAATTCAACTCTAATGTACGGTGCCTTCAATTCTTTTCAACCAACGGGTTGGATCTAGTTGTTGGCCGTTGCTCAACGAATTGCGCAACCAGTGTACGGGTAGTGTACGAGCTCGTGTTGCTCCTTGAAAATGTTCGATCAACACGTTGAGCAACATTTTCAAGATAATGCGTTGCACATTATTTGTTCAATGCGTTGATCAACTTTTTAATTTTCTTTGGGATTTCTTGACGTAATATTGTGTTGCGTTGGCTGCAGTGAAATGTGTCTACGTGGTTAAACTATTGCGTTGCCATGAACTTGCAGTTGTTGCAACTTGCAAACTGTAGTTTATTTTGGTTTTTCGTCATGGAAGGTGATAAAAAATCAGAGTGGACCACGGAATTAATTTTGCAAATGATTTCAGCAATTGAGGAAAAGCCCAATATATGGGACAATAAGAGCCCCTCTTATAAAAATCGAGATGCCAGGGAATTGACTTGGTCTCAAATTTCCTCGAAAATGCAATTGCCTAAACTTGGAATTCGAATTCACGGGCGCGGTGGGATCAATCGATTTTAATTTCTCATATATTTCATTGAAAAAACAATTTTCTTCGCGACTCAAGAAAAAATCATCTACCCAGAATCGTCTTGGCTGTTTTTTCCCCTTTGTCGTTCACTTTCTAATATTATTAATGCGGCTGCCTTTTTTTTTTTCTTAGAGAAAATCATACTCATACGGAACAAATTTAAGAATGTTTTAAAGCGAAGGCGTGCGTCGACAATAAATGTATGTACCGAACTGAAGTCAAAGTTATTTCAGGTTTTACGTTTGAGTTTTTTGTTTATCGTGATGCGTTCAACGCGTTCCCCAACGAGTGATCGTTGGTTAAGTGTACGAAGGTATCAACTCGTTCATCAACTGGTTGAGCAACAATATCGAAAACGCAGTTGATCAACTCGAAAAAAAATTTTTTTCTGTCAAAATCGAACAAGTTTTACAACTAGTGTACGAGGTTATTCAGCATTTGAGTCAACTAGGTGTATGGAGCTATTCAACACTGGAATAAGTTTTAAAAGTTGATCAACTAGGTGTGCGGGGTTAATCAACATATGGGAAAATTGGTCAATTATGTATACGGGGTTCCAAACGCATTTTGTTCAACTTTAGTTGCTCAACGTGAATTACGTAAGTTGCCGCACTAGTGTAAGAGGTTGTAAATTCGTTTATCCAACGAAAGAGTTGAATAAAAAGTTGAACGAAGTTGGTTGAACTTATCTCATACATAGTGGACGACCGGCATAATGAAATGATCAAACGAAACGAATCGCTTCGCAGTTTTCTCACTCGCACGCGCCGTCAAAATATAATACGTACCTAGCTGTTTCTGTTTCACCCGCGGCACGCGCCGCACGGCACTTGTCTCATACTTGTCTGAACCTGTTTTTCGCGCCGCGCGGTAAATAGTAGGCATTGGGATTAACGGTTAACGAACTTAACGTGGATTAACGGATTTAACGTGTCCGTTAACATTTTTAAAAGTTAACTTAAAAGTTAATCCGTTAATCAAAATTTTAACTTCGTTAATTAACGATTAACGGATTAACGAGTTAATGCCCAGCTATGACTATATATGTACATAAATATATATATTTATTACAAATATTTGACTCGTTGTACAAGTACAAGTTTGTGTTTAACAAAAGTTCGTTGGATTAATTTTCGGGAGCAAATTAAAAAAAAAAGAGAAAAATTTATTTCTCATTATCTGTTAACTGATTTTTGACATCGTGCGTATTGTACGTACCTTAATGTCGTTTTCAGCGGTTTTTCGTAGTGTTTAACTCTTTTTCCATTCCTAATCGATATAAAAATCTTCCCAAACACCTACACAAACACTTAAAAACGTCGCCAAACAATAGTTTCTTCAAGCTTTAATCACTTTGACAAGTTGTCTAAATTTATTCAACTCTTTTACTGTTCAAAAAGTCAAATAAAAGTAAATACATAAATAAAATAAGCCTTCATTTTTCATTTACAATTTATACATACAATATGTATGTACATACATATTTATTTGTTTTGTTTTTAATTTAAAAGATAAACTAAGCACAATTACCATATTACTTTGTTTGGTTCAACAATGAGGTAAGAACGCATTAAGGCCAAAACCGTCTTTATCAGTTAATTTTAAACCTCGAGTACGTTTACTTGTAAGTTGTTTATTTTAGTGAAATCAAAAGCCTACTCAAGTCTCTACTTAGAGAGATTTATGGTTCTTCACCATCAGGTCGCGTCAAAAAACAAAAGCACAAAATGCATCCTAAGTTATATGAGGAACGTCTTCTAGAAAAGCTAAGTACGAACAAATAATAATAATTTAAATAAATGTTTCTTTATTTCGCAACCATTTTCTTAAAAATTATATGTTCTTGAGTGGGCTTAAGTGACATTTAGTTCACTCAAGAACATGTTATAATTAAAATAATTTAAATTTAAATGATATGACTTAATATGTATTTTTAAAAAGGTCCCAAAGTTCTAAAGGACATTTGTGAAATTCTTAAATTTGAAATCCGTCTCATAAGTAAGTATCTGGAACGTGTCCTTATCAGCCGAGACAAGAACCGCACCCATCGGACCATACTTTGTGGTTTTCTTGACATTTTGGCTTCGTCAAGATTCGGTAAGTTCTAACAAACTGTTATCAACAAAGCAACTGCGCATGTTTAATATCTGTCAAAATAATCAAATACTATCTTATTCTCTTCAATAACAAACTCATGAATACGATTTTCAATAAGGAAATGCATAAGTGCTCGTAGTGCGAGACAACAATTTCATTGAAGATTGCCTTTGTCAGTATTGGCTTGTTCTTTTCTTCAGTAAACTTCTAAACTTCCAATCGCTTACACTCTATTATATTACTCGTCCCGTTATCTTAATCCTTCAGATTTTTTTTTCAATTCTTTTGTTGTTGAGGAGAAAAATTTTAACACGGTTTAGCTCCTTCATCTTTTTAATTAATTTATTTTTTCGAAAACGAAGTTTTCAAACTTTAGAGGTTTGAATAAATTGGGTTTCTTTTGTTTACGGTCCCCTCAAAGTTATGTGTGAAAAATTTGCATTAACATTTGAAATATCGATCGACTAGCTAAAAAAAATATATATCAATACTAAGAAGTATACTCAGTGAAAAATTAAATAAAATTAAAATGTGTGAAATATAATTTATGTAATAAAATAAAAGTGCCGTGATTTGTGTCAACGATGTGCTTATTATTGGTCTGAATAATAGAAATCATAATTTGATTAAAAAAAAATTGATTAACGATTCTGGTGAAAAGTTCTTTTGTTTTTTTTTTCATTTTCGACACTTTGTTTTTATTTTTTATTTCAAAGTGGGTCAAGTTGAAATAGAAAAGATTTAAAACGTTTGTTTAGATTTTTTTTAGTTGGTTGTCAATTCTGTGAAAATCTCCCTTACTGAATAATAAACGGCCTTTAGCTGAGGATATACTTAAAAATACATAATCTATCATCAAAGTGTTGGATAATTTTGTAACACTTTATCCGTCTTAAGGATATCTTTGCGATGCGAGGTTAACAAGGATATTTTGTCGAATATAGCGAAAGGACTGAACTAGAATTTGGAAAATGGGTGATTACGTTTTTTTCTTCTTATAAGATTTTGTCGGTGTTTTTTTTTTGTAATATATTTCGAGTCTTCTGCACCTTCTTCCTTCTCTATCTAAGATGACCTTTATCTTCATAACTACGGTGTACGTTTGTGTGTATCTTTTTCACTGTTGCATGATTGTATCTACAAATACATAGATATGTATTTTTTTTATTTTTGATATTGTAAATTAATGTTTTCCTGAATTTTAACTTCTCTTTATGTACCTTATTATTTCTTAAATGATATACATACATACATACATGTGTAGGTACCTACTTAGTATTTTTTTAATTCAACAGGTTGCGATAAGAACGGAATCCACAAGAGACATCCTAAAAATTTTCATTTTTTTTGTATGAAGCAGAGTGTTATACAATTTTTTGTTGTTGTTGGTAGTAATGTAGGTGTATTAAAGTGAAATCGTTTTCATTTTTGGAATAAAGAGCATTAATTATGTATATGAGAGGAGCTATGTATTTTCTTGACATTTAACATTTGTAGAATACATCAGACTTCGTCTTTATACAGTTCAAAGCTTGAGTAAATAGAGCTAAAATTTATTACCATAATATTTTTTTCGAATTCAGAACAATTAAAATATCAATTAAGAACGTATCTACTAAAAGGTCAAACAAATAAAATTGTAAAGATACATTAAAGAATATATTTTCTTAGCTTGTATTAGAAATTGTTAGAAAGCCTTTTTTCGGTGAAAAAGATGTTCCTTTGGGTTTAATTAAAAAGACTGGTCAGGTTACTTTCTGTTTCACATGACGAAAAATAATGCGAATCGTTATTTGAATGAATGATAATTCCCTTGTTTCAGTGGTTCAGGGATTTGGTTTTATTTTTATGGACGAAATGTATTTACTTTCATGTCTTGGCTCTTAATTTTCGCATTGGTAACATTAAACCTATCTACATAGCTAAACTGTTTAAATTATATGAAATGGTGAAAATTTTGTTTATTAACCTAAGGCGAGCTAGTTTAATTACTTACTAGCCGACCCAGCTCTCGAAATTCGAGTCGAGTGCCAATTTATTTATTATTTATATTATTGGCAGTTTTTTCAAGCAAATTTATTAAATTAAATTTCATTTTATGTAATATGCAAAGTGTTCGACAGTGCAAAAACAAAAATGACCCACAGTGTGTAAATGCGTGTCTCAAGTATATTCTGCACATCTCCGTTACTGTGGCTTTCCAGCCATATAAAATTTATCGAAATCGGTTAAATACTTTTGGAGAAAAGTGTACCACAAAAAACATGTTTGCCGTTTTATTATATGATTTGTAAAAAAAAATGGCGCTTAAAATAAAGCTTACGATGTTGTTTCAATACCTTCTTGGTCTGATAGGTATGATAAATAATTTAGAATTTATATGTGAATATCATTAAGATATAAGAATAATTTAATAAAAGATGCACGAAACTATTGGTTTTTAAACTTAATGGCGCAAAATTTTTAATTGAATTAGTACGATGCTAAAGCTGTTTTAGTATGATACTAGGTTAAAACAACGAATTTGCAAATTTTAATCGAATATAGTGTCATACTTTTTCTACCCTTTTATTAAAGTTAAAATCATCGAATACCTACTTTATTTTTTTAGTATCGTGCTAGCTTCATATAACTCTTTGACATTTGCAAACATCAAAAAAGGTTCGTGTACTTACTTTTTTACACGAAATGTCATTGTTTTAGGTGTGTTTATTAAGAAAATTCTTTTAGTACGATACTAGTTAGAAAATGTTTAAAATTAAGAATGAGTTAGTAAACTACTATAAAGTTAGCAAATTGTTAAGTAGTAGGTATCATACTAATGTCTTAATAAATAGGCTGTTTAAAATTTTGCGCCAATATTTTTACTTGTGTATAATTATTTGTTACTTAGTGTTGAATTCAATTTTATTTTATTGAACATACTACTTACAATTTGGCTTATATCTAATAAGGTACTAGATACTACATATGTATGTATGAAAATTTACATTTGCTGGCTCATAGGGGGCCTAACTATATACAGTGACTTGAGTTTAATTATTTTTATATAAAATTTACATGACGAAAAAAATTAAATTCAGAAAGTCGGTTGATTGTATTGTCCTCAAGGTGTTCATTCCCGGTCGTCAGTGGTGATTTTCGCGGGTTGTGGGCAGGGATGGCGTTTTAGCCGCGGTGGTAGGCTGACCCAATGTCAGCGAAGAACGAGCCTACTTACTCGTTGTCCATGATTACGTTGTCATCCAGAGTTTGCATCGAACTGAGGTACCTCGGTTCGGGATGTCGTTGTTCTGTGGTCATCCTTCTCATTCGCTTCTGTGTAGAGATGCTCGTTCCTATAGATTTTGTTACTTAGTGGCAAATGATGCCACTATCTCTTCTTCCTCATCAAATCCATTCCTGTTTGAACTTGGTTTCATGAGTTGATTTTTCATGTCCGCACATTAATTTCGTATTGAATTAACACGACTGCTTCAAGTACATAATACTTTGTCAGCTTTATGCATACCCAATTCTCAAACTCCTTCATACTATTATAGCACTCCCACACAAAAAGATTAAAAAAATATATAACCAGTACCTTGTGACTTACAACTTAACCCATTCCTTTGTCAATTTTGTCAGAAGACGAGAAGTTAGGAAACACAGTTGTTTTTTTTTTGACAAGTAAGGCAATTTTGGTACGATAATTTTATTCTTTCACTAGATGACCCGGTGAACTTCGTATCACCTACATACATATATTTTTAAAAAATTTGTCAAAACCTAATACAAAATTTAATTGAACATAATTATACACTTAATCAATTTAAGGCTTTCTGGATGTACTTTATTTTTTATTGCGGTGCGTAAATATATAAAGATAATGGTTTTCAACGACTGGCCTTGCGATTTATTTATGGTCATCGCCAATTCCTGACGGACGCTTAAAATCGAATGGCAAACCCGCTGGAATCATCGGTATACAGGATCAAAACATCCTCTCCTTTGTACTTTCCCTTGATGATCTTGGCCTCGATGCTCGATGACGTTATTCATTAGCTTTTTTACAGCCAGTCTCGTTCCATTGCACAATCGAGGTTGATTTACGATACGCAGAATATGTCAACTGATCCTAGTTTTGATTGTAAATTGTGAGACGGTAGTCCAGGCAAATCCAGGGAATAGTTGACTATGTGGGATAGTTGACTATGTCATCCTGGTTTGTAACTGTGTCAACTGATTTGTATGAAAACAACTCTCCGGAAAGAAAATTCTGAATGGTTGCATTTAGATTATCGACATCTTTGTTTTTGGCCGCAGCTTTCTTTTGACAGTGTCTGTGTATTCAAGTGCTGCACCCATAAGGCAGCACGGATTCAACATTGGAATAGTCGTAGCTTGGTCTTTAAGCTAAGAGTTATTTCTCCATATTTTGGACAGCATTCCGAACGCAGCCTTTGCTTTTCTGATTCGACTGTTTACGTCCAGTTCAGTTCCGCCACACATAGAGACATTACTCCCAATATATTGGAAATAATCTTCCATTTCTACCGGTTGTCCAGAAATATTTACTTGCCTTGATGAGGGAGTTCCAAGGCTGATCATTTTATAGTTTTTGCCGAGTTTATCTTTAGCCCCACGATTTCTGCTTCTCTCTCCACTCTTGTTGTCATTTAATGGAGATCCATGATCCTATGAGAGAGTAAGAATACGTCGTTCGCGTAGTCCAGATGTTAGATTGCAGAGTCTACTGAATTCTTCCATTTTACAAAGCTCAGTGCAGTATGTCACTTATGATCACCAACAGGATCAGTATTGGTGACAGTATACAGCCTTGCCTAACCCCACTTTGGATTTCAAACTCCTCTGACAACCTTCCTTTATGCAAGATGTGACATTTGAATCCGTCATATGTAGCCTTAATAATAGCAATCAATTCATCTGGGATGCCCCTCCTGCGTAAAGGAAGCCAGATAAATTCTCTATTGACACTGTCGAACGCCTTTTCGAAATCGATGAACAGCAAGTGAAATGGAGATCGATATTCAACGCACAGTTCGATGATGATCCGCAAGGTGATGATGTGATCCACACGGCACATAGGAGGATCCAGTTCAGCGTCGAGTGTGTCTTCGAGGTGGTCTTTTATTCGTTCCAATTATTATTGGTATTATCTTGGCTACAGCAGGCAGAACGCATATTCCTCTCCAGTTTTCACAATGCGTGAGATCTCCTTTTTTTGCGAGATTGACAATCATTTATCTAATCCTTTCCATCATAGCCTTAAGGCGGTTAAAATAGTGAAAATATATGTTATGCCTTGTACAACATATGAAAACATTTTAGGGTTGAATTTATTTTAGAAAATTTAACTTTGGAAAATAATGATAACGACTCTGATCAGCTTTCCTCTATACCACAATCTCGATACATGACCGTGGCTCAACGTATAAAGACAGATATAGGAAATAGTCTGTATCTGTTTAATAAAAAATATATATATTTAGAAAATCAGAAAATAAATAAATGATAGTATTTATTAAACATGGAAAGAAGATTCTAAATGAAAACTAAGTAATTTAACAATAATACGAATATTCAAATCATTTTACATGCCTAATATTTACCGCGCGGCGCGAAAAACAGGTTCAGACAAGTATGAGACAAGTGCCGTGCGGCGCGTGCCGCGGGTGAAATAAAAACAACTAGGTACGTATTATATTTTGACGGCGCGTGCGAGTGAGAAAACTGCGAAGAGATTCGTTTCGTTTGATCATTTCATTATGCCGGTCATTCACTATGTGCGCGATAAGTTCAACCAACTTCGTTCAACATTTTATTCAACTCTTTCGTTGGATAAACGAATTTACAACCTCTTACACTAGTGCAGCAACTTACGTTATTCACGTTGAGCAACTAAAGTTGAACAAAATGCGTTTGGAACCCCGTACACATAATTTACCAACTTTCCCATATGTTGACTAACCCCGCACACCTAGTTGATCAACTCTTAAAACTTATTCCAGTGTTGAATAGCTCTGTACACCTAGTTGACCAACTTACTCAAATGTTGAATAACCTCGTACAATAGTTGATAAACTTGTTCGATTTTGACAGAAAAAACATTTTTTCGAGTTGATCAACTGCGTTTTCGATATTGTTGCTCAACCAGTTGATGAACGTGTTGATACCTTCGTACACTTAACCAAGGATCACTCGTTGGGGAACGCCTTGAACGCACTACGATAAACAAAAAACTCAAACGTCAAACCTGAAATAATTTTGACTTCAGTTCGGTACATACATTTATTCATTTATTGTCGACGCACGCCTTCGGTATTCGGTTTAAAATATTCTTAAATTTGTTCCGTATGAGTATGATTTCCTCTAAGAAAAAAAAAGTGGCTGCCGCATTAATAATATTAGAAAATGAACGACAAAGGAAGAAAAAACAGCCAAGACGATTCTGGATAGATGATTTTTTCTTGAGTCGCAAAGAAAATTGTTTTTTTTTTCAATAAAATATATGAGAAATTAAAATCGATTGATCCCACCGCGCCCGTGAATTCGAATTCAAAGTTTAGGCAATTGCATTTTCGAGGAAATTTGAGACCAAGCCAATTCCCTGGCATCTCGATTTTTATAAGAGGGGCTCTTGCGCAATTCGTTGAGCAACAGCCAACAACTAGATCCAATCAGCGTTGCCGCTGGGCTTCACGAAAGCGTAACACATTTTTTTAAAAAACGTAACAAAAGCGAAAAAAATGTAACAAATTGAAAAAAAAAATGATTTAAATCAAAGAATGCTCTTGAACTCAATTTTTAATTTTTAATAGTAAAAAAAGTTTTCTTCATCACAGTTTTTAAATTCAGTACAAAACTATACATTAAATAATAAGTTAATAAATTATTATAAGTAAGACACATTTTAAGTTTTACATAAAACATGTTTAGGCAAATTAAGAGAATTGATCTTTTATTTGTTTTGCAAACATTATTGATTCAATGGTATTCAAGTGATACCTACCTATTGGTTAAATCATTTTTTATCAAATTTAGCTCTGAAAAAATACGTTCTGCGGCCGCAGAACTGTGTGGTAAACTTAATATTTTATAAACAAATTCTGTTATATTTTCAAAAAGATTTTCTTTTTGAGCATTTTGCAAAGAGCCAACATGGAATATGGAAACTCGAATACTTTGAGGAATGGATATCTAACCATGTTTATATGCTGGATCGAGAGATCGAGTTTGAATTTGAAGTGAAAGATAGCAAGATTTCGAATAAACTGTAACTGAACGAGTTCGATCGAGTCGAATGAAAGTGATTTCAACTCAATTTAGGACGTAGGTGTACAAATAGGTGGAAGTGTTGTTTAAGCGCACTTCACACTGATTAAAAAAATCATAAAGTAAATTTTTAAAGAAAAAAAAAGTTTGGAGAAAAAAGTGTAACAAAAAGAAAAAAAAAGTAACATAGTAACAAATACAAAAAAATTAAGAAAAGTGTAACACTTTTGTTACACTTGTAACATTGTGGCAACGTTGGATCCAATACGTCGGTTGAACAGAATTGAAGGCACCGTACATTAGAGTTGAATGCGTTGAATTCGAAATTTGTGCGTTGATCGCCTAGTGGACGACCGGCATTACTTAGCGCCGGTGCTCAGAGTAAAAAAATATAAAAAATGCAATTTTTATCACATGTTAACGGATTAACGATTAACGTTAACTTGCGTCAATTCTTCCGAAATTTAACGCTTTAACGTTTAACGAAGCTAACTTTTTTAGTAGCGGATTAACGATTAACGAAGTTAACTGTTTGGTTAACGGTGCCCAGCTATGAACCTCGGTTATTCTCAATTTTTGCCTCTACTTCAATTTTTCTCATTTTTTACGTTTCAACATTATGCCGGATGTTTTCGTGCAGATGATCGTTTTTCAATTCATTTGATTTGTTATTGCACGGTAGCGTGCTTTTATGGTTTCGTTGTTTTCCGACAGATTTGAGCACATGGCTTCTTGGATTGAAAGTTCTCAATTCAATTTTGTTTTATTAAACATATACTATTTACAATTTGGCTTACAACTAATAAGATACTATATACATGTGTATGAAAATTTACATTTGTTGGCTCATATGGGGCCTAACTACATATAACGGGTGATTTTTTTGAGGTTAGGATTTTCATGCATTAGTATTTGACAGATCACGCGGGATTTCAGACATGGTGTCAAAGAGAAAGATGCTCAGTATGCTTTGACATTTCATCATGAATAGACTTAATAACGAGCAACGCTTGCAAATCATTGAATTTTATTACCAAAATCAGTGTTCGGTTCGAAATGTGTTTCGCGCTTTACGTCCGATTTATGGTCTACATAATCGACCAAGTGAGCAAACAATTAATGCGATTGTGACCAAGTTTCGCACTCAGTTTACTTTATTGGACATTAAACCAACCACACGAATGCGTACAGTGCGTACAGAAGAGAATATTGCGTCTGTTTCTGAGAGTGTTGCTGAAGACCGTGAAATGTCGATTCGTCGCCGTTCGCAGCAATTGGGTTTGTGTTATTCGACCACATGGAAGATTTTACGCAAAGATCATGGTGTAAAACCGTATAAAATACAGCTCGTGCAAGAACTGAAGCCGAACGATCTGCCACAACGTCGAATTTTCAGTGAATGGGCTCTAGAAAAGTTGGCAGAAAATCCGCTTTTTTATCGACAAATTTTGTTCAGCGATGAGGCTCATTTCTGGTTGAATGGCTACGTAAATAAGCAAAATTGCCGCATTTGGAGTGAAGAGCAACCAGAAGCCGTTCAAGAACTGCCCATGCATCCCGAAAAATGCACTGTTTGGTGTGGTTTGTACGCTGGTGGAATCATTGGACCGTATTTTTTCAAAGATGCTGTTGGACGCAACGTTACGGTGAATGGCGATCGCTATCGTTCAATGCTAACAAACTTTTTGTTGCCAAAAATGGAAGAACTGAACTTGGTTGACATGTGGTTTCAACAAGATGGCGCTACATGCCACACAGCTCGCGATTCTATGGCCATTTTGAGGGAAAACTTCGGAGAACAATTCATCTCAAGGAATGGACCGGTAAGTTGGCCACCAAGATCATGCGATTTGACGCCTTTAGACTATTTTTTGTGGGGCTACGTCAAGTCTAAAGTCTACACAAATAAGCCAGCAACTATTCCAGCTTTGGAAGACAACATTTCCGAAGAAATTCGGGCTATTCCGGCCGAAATGCTCGAAAAAGTTACCCAAAATTGGACTTTCCGAATGGACCACCTAAGACGCAGCCGCGGTCAACATTTAAATGAAATTATCTTCAAAAAGTAAATGTCATGGACCAATCTAACGTTTCAAATAAAGAATTGATGAGATTTTGCAAATTTTATGCGTTTTTTTTTTTAAAAAAGTTCTCAAGCTCTTAAAAAATCACCCGTTATATAGTGACTTAAGTTTAATTATTTTTATATAAAATTAACATGGCGAAAAAAATAAAATTTAAAAGGTTGGTTGACTGTATTGTCGTCAAGGTGTTCATTCCCGGTTGTCAGTGGTGATAATGATGATGGTGGATTGAAATTTCTTTTTGAAGAACATCCGCAGCACTAGGTTTTGGAACGCTTTTTTCAAGGATTAAGTACCCGTTGGAATAAAAGTATTCTGCGTATAGTCGTCTTCACTTTTATCGTTCTAATTTTCTAAAACCTCCTGAATGGTTTCTTCAGGGTTTGATCTTATTTTTTTGAAGGTGTCAATCCAAAGAACACGTATTTTGGTATATCTTCAACAGCTTTCTTTGTAGCTGGCGATGCCCACTTTTCTCCTTGGATTTTTTTCCTTTTTTTGAAAATTGTTTATGATTGGAGAGTATCACACTTTGCTTTGATCCTATATCTATATTAATCAAAGATCGCACCTGATAATAATATATTTTATTCAGTGAAAAAACTTTGTTCAGTCAAAGTTTTTCTTTAAAATGGTGCCAATAAACCAACAGTGTCTTCGAATTAATTATAAGAATTAGAAAATAAAAACAGCTTACATTTATAAAATCTAACATGATGTTGAGGAGAACAAATGAGATTATTGATTTGCTATGAGCCATCTTTTTAATTCGATAAAAAACTTAGCTGGTAGCTACGTTCAAAAGGACTCGAATCAAACTTCAGGTAATTATTATAATATTTTAAAATCATAATATAGGTAAATATTATTTTACTATTTAAATTTATGTTATATGCACGATATTTAAAAATTATATGCAAATAACTCTATGTTACGATATTGTCAACTATCAATTGATAGGTATTGAAATTGTATGTTAAATAATAATCCAATCATTGTTCGCAGTTCGGCTTATCATCTTACTTTCTTGCACAAGCATAAGTAGAATTATTTTTTATTAATGAGAATTTTCATTTTGTAATTAACATATTTTCACCTTTGAATGATCTAAATATTAGCACGCACGAAAATAAAATAATCGGACGAAAATTCGATCATTCAAAAACAAACAGACATTAGGATAAAGAGAGAATGGAATGACTTTCGATCAGTTGCGTAGCTAGGAGGGGCCGCCGCCCTGGGCGCTACGAGATAGGGGATGTTGCAAAATCATCCTCGTTGCTCATAAGAAATTGGAAATAAACACAAAAGCTAAATTTACAAAAAAATATATGATTATGGTTGAACACAAGGGACGGTAAATTATCGTTTTCGTGAGCCGGCAAATATCCTAACCATGCAAGGCTTGCGATTAAATGAAACGGAAAGCGTTGAACTTAGAAAAAATAGCTTGGTTCAAAATTCAATTGATGTCATTCAATGGAAACTCCTTAAGTCAATGTGTTTTTCTTTTAAGTTTATTTTATTTTGTAAGATTAATTTTACTGAAAAAAAAATAGAAAATGGAATTGACGAGTTTACGATCTGGAAATAGAGAAAAATATTACATATTTATATGTAAAATTAGCCCTTTCCAGAAATTGGATTCTGATATTTGATTAAATATGGATTTCTCTCTCCGAGTTTTCATAAATGTAGACTTAGAAGATTTTTCATTGAATAATAAAGGGTGGTTAAAATTTAGGGGCCGATGTTGAATGTGAACCACAGCTAAACGTTAAGTTTTTTTCTGAATTTCATTTGACATTTCACGGAAAGATACACAATTAAGCAACGCCTTAAAGTTATTCAGGCTTATTATGAAAATGGACGTTCAAATCAAAATGCATATCTTGCACTTCGTGATTTTTTCGGTCAATTTAATTGTCCAAATGTGCGTACAATCGGAAAAATCGTTCAAAAATTTGACCAAACCGGGTCTGTAGGAGATGTTAAAACACCAGTGCATGCTCGTACAGCTTGTACTGTAGAAAATATTGCTGCTATTTGAGATAGTGTGGCTGAAGAGCCGTCCACCTCAACACGTCGTCGTTCCCAATAATTGCACCGCTCACGCTCGTCGTTGATGAACATTATGCATAAAGACTTGCATTTACACGCTTACAAGGTGCAATTGACTCAAGAACTAAAGCCTCTTGACCATTTCAAGCGTCGTCAGTGGTCAGAATGGTGGCAAGAAATGGCAACAGTGGATGATCAATTTTCGAAGAAAATCATCTTCAGTGATGAGGCACATTTTCACCTCAGTGGATTCGTCAATAAGCAGAATTGCCGCATTTGGGCGAATGATAATCCAAGAGTGATTGTCGAAAAACAAATGCACCCCCCACAAAGAGTGACTGTTCGGTGCGGTTTATGGGCTGGCGGCATCATCGGGCCGTATTTTTTCCAAAATGAGGCCGGTCAGGCAGTTACTGTGAATGGTGTTCACTGTCGTGAGATGATAACCAACTTTTTATGGCCCGAATTGGAAGATACGGATGTGGATGATATGTGGTTTCAACAGGACAGTGACACTTGCCACACAGCTAACGAAATAATGGCTCTTTTGCGCGACAAATTCAATGGCCGTGTTATCTCACGTGGTGGCGATGTCAATTGGCCGCCAAGATCATGTGATTTGACACCGTTGGACTTCTTTCTTTGGGGTTATTTGAAAGAAAAGGTGAACGTCGATAAGCCAGCAACAATTCAAGAGCTAAAGGATGAGATAATTCGGCACATTAACGGCATAGAATCTTAATTATGCCTCAGCGTAATCGAAAATTTGGACCATCGGATGGAGGTGTGCCGCCGAGGTCGCGGCGGCCATTTGACCGATATTTTGTTCCATACATAATTGAACCATACCAATATTATCATAATAAAAAGAAATGACAGTAATTTCCTTAATAATTTGTGTTTTATTCAAAATCAACATCGGCCCTTAAAATTTAACCACCATTTATTATGAGAAATATTTTATTTTTAATTAATAAAAAAAAACAATAAATTTGTAAGAGGCGTACTGTACTTACATATATATATATCGTTAATTTTGTATACTTACATATATATAAAACAGATTTTTCCTAGCTATTTGAAATAGTGGTACACCTTGGCATAATGGTTAGTACGTTGGACTGTCATGCAGAGGGTGTTATGTTTTATTCACAGCCACTACAAAAAAGTTTTTCAGGGGTGTACTACCTCTTGCGAGGAATTTACAAATCCTCCAAGTGTATCTCTTCTCATGAAAAGTGCTGCTCATTAGCCGTCGGGAATCGGCACAAAATTGTAAGCCCCTCCATGCCTGATAACACGCACACAGGAATGGTTGAGAGTTATAAGTCACTAGGTCCTGCTTCTCTTCGAGCTGTTGCTCCACCAAATTTAATTTTAAATTAAGTGTTTTTTTAAGTTACAAAAATGTGTAAATCTTCATTTCCTATAAAAACACAATGATAGATTCTGTTACAAGCACTTTCTAAACGATTCCCTTGTAGCTTAGTTAGGATGGTTAACTGTAATAATATAGACTAAAAGCTTACAAAATATTCTTGAAAACATTTAGCAACTTTAATCTAAAGAAAAACTAAAAAGTGGTAAACTTTATGGAACTCAACCCAAATGGTTTATCTACCAAGCACTTCGTCCCACCGACTTTAATCTCTTTGTTGTATAATTCAGGAGATTTGTTGCCAATCCATTACTTAAATTACTTAACAATAAATTACTAAACTTCTTTTATTACAGATTCATCCCATTAAAAATAGTATGAAAAATGTATGTTTGTTAGCTTGAGATATTAATAAACATTTGTCATAATTACAATGTAATTTAGAATCCTTTTTCGAAAAATGGTTATGCTGTGCACTTGTGCAGACAAAAATAATCAGAGACTTCGTTGAATCTTAACTGAATAGGTACCTACTATATAAACAGGGAATGAATACAGAATTTCGTTCTATCCGGAGAATTTGTTTTCTTCAACGGTTTCTTCTTAGCTACAAATATGCTATGGATATGTATATCGAGGACAAAACAATAATTCATTTTCCCATTCAAGATATTCTGAAAAATTGTTTCCCTTTCTCAATGGGTGGTTGACTAATTTCAACTGGCATTTCGATGAAACTTATAGTCTTCCTTGTTTTGGCGAAAGCGGATTTTTGCAGCTTTTATCCTGCTTCAGGCCCATATTTAATGTGCGTAATATATTTCTTTGTCTTCCACACCACGTTGGTACTATGTATAGTTTTCTTTCTTTTGTTTGACATTTTTGAGTGCAGATTCTTTTAATAACAATAGACAACAAAATGCAATTATAAAAATAGCAGAATATCTCGAAATGTAGTTTGTGGGCTTTTGCTTTTGTCAAATCAAAATGCTTCATTGCGGTTTGATCCGCAAGTAGCATATTTATCGTGCAAACAAAGACATAAAGTAGGTTCATCTTGTGCTTATGTATGTAGGACATACTGAAATTTCCATTCTGTCTGTCCTCCTTCTGTCTATCACAAAATTACCACGATGATGGCTTAAAGGGTAAAATGGTTTTGAGATTATGAGCGCGCTCCCACAACACATATCATACATAGATAAGGTAGTTGACTTGGCCCGTTTTCACTTTGTTTATATTTCTTTCCTGGGATATTTTCTAAAGAGCTG
This sequence comes from Philhelius festivus, assembly GCA_963931855.1. Lineage (NCBI taxonomy): Eukaryota > Metazoa > Arthropoda > Insecta > Diptera > Syrphidae > Philhelius > Philhelius festivus. The sequence continues at coordinate 76,519,382 of OZ007555.1, read as the reverse complement.
TCCTAAAAGATTGGTAGGAATAAGTCTTATTTAACGACTTTGTCACTAGAACTTGCGGAATTTCAACTCAGTCAGCAACAAAAAAATATTTTACTGTCGATAGATAATTTCTAGCGACTTTTGCAGAAAAGCATTTCCAAATATGTATAAGTCGTATTATTTTTTTCTCTAACACCCCCGGTTATATTGAATCCCTGTCCTTCAAATCATATTTTAAAATTTTCTATTCTGAAGTTCACCAAATATGAGTGCGAATGGGCGCATTTGATTTAGTCAATCCATCGGAAATCAACTTAAAAAACTTACAAATAATTGTTTAAATTCTTAATGACCAACAATTATACTATAGAAAAATGTTTTCAAACATACTGTCCAAGTTAATGAAACCGATAAAATCTATAATGGAAGAGTCATACACTCTTGAGTTTTTTCCTAAACTGCTTTCACTTTTTCAAAAAAGAATAAACTTTATCAAAGATTGGCGACTTCTAGCGTTTAATATCAGTTTGCGACAACACTGTTCACCGATGCCAAACTTAATTATTACTCGTATAAACCCCGATTGTATTTTATTAGTATTCATTTAGAAATATGATTTTTTTTACACTGTCTATATCTATGTGAATAGAAAAAAGTAATTTCTCTGAAAAGATGAACAGGTTAACGAGTTAGAATTATGTCCGAGAATAACAGTTAAGTTCAAAGATTGATAAGAGTTTCAAATGACATTCCCAGAAAAGATACATATTCTGAAATATTGTCAAAACGTCGAACATATCGTACTGCGTTGTTAAATGCAACGGTAATCATTTTTTACTTTCGAAGTCAAGTGTTTTCACGAATAATTTTTGGATATGTAAAGGAGTACAATATTGTGTGATCTAAAAGGTACCAAGAACACCATAATAATATGTCTCATCAACAATATAAGTTTCATGATTTTTCCAAGTCAGACTGCGGTTAAAAATAACACCTAAATTCTTCGCCGATTCTATAAATTGATGGAAAATAAGATAGAATTGGGTATCACCTTTGCAACCTATATTATTATCATGATATCATAGCGCACGATTTTAAAGTGGAGAGTAGGATAAGATACAAAACAAGTAGTAAAAAAGAGAATATTTTATTACTAAATTTAGCAGAAACAAATCTAGCATATACTGTTCCTTTACTTAAGATGTCGCCACAATCTTTCGTCTTCTTGATAGTACTATCAGTTTTATATACAAAGGTGCTACAAGTAAAATAGAACTAGAGATTTTGATTGGAATTTAGATAACGTTGATAGATAGGGAAGACGAAAAAATTGCGTTTCGTATTTCTGTCCGTCCTCCTGTTCGACTACAGTATAAGCTGATTAGTCGATTTTCCTTAAACTTGGTAGGTAACATTTTTAAATATTTTCCTTGACACTTTGTTTTCTTTTTTAAGACCAAAATTAACGGTACTTGTCTTAAAATTTTTTTCGAAATTTAAGAAAATTTATTTTTTCCTAAAACCCGTTCGTCAGATTAAAAAAAATCGAAACTTCATTTGGTAAAAGCTAGATAATGGTTGAAAAAAATCTTTTTTCGTTTCGATTTTCTCCAAAATGATACAACAGATTTCGTTAATTTCTGCTATGCTAAAACTCCTTAAACGTTTAAAGGGTATTTTTTTATATTTAAAAAAAAATCTAAATTTAGTTTGTAAATTAAATTTTGCAAAAACCACATGCTTGATTGATTTTAAACTGGAAGACTTACAGTTTTTATTACTATCAACAAGTTGGGAATTTTTTTTTTTTAATTTATCTTAAAATAACGGTACACACAGTAGAAATGTTAAAAAGGGTAGTTGAAAATCATATTTTTCTGTCTCTTAATTTTTACGATTCAATACTTAATTTTATAATTCAATACAAATTTTGAAAGTAAGATATAACTGACAGTATTTACAAGGGAACCATTTTTTCGTTTTTTGATTCTTCGTTATTGGCATTTTTTTTTTAAACAATGATGTTTTTTTTCGTATTCAATTTTTTATTTCCATAATAATAAAATTCTAAAATTTAATGTTTTTTTTTCTTGCATAAGTTCATACCAACCAAAGTATTTAGTTTTTAGCTTCAACAACTAAAGGAGTTAATAAGGCCATTTAAAAATAAATGTTTTACTTATGAACCTTTTTCTTTAAAAAGATTTATTTTTCAAATTGTAATTCTTTTACACATAACAACAAGTTCGTGTGATTCAGTCGTGGATTTTATTTACTTTTATTATTCTATCAAACCAATCATGTTGTTTTAGCAGTTTTTAAAATATTTGCAAACTCTAAATTTTGAAGAAAATGAATTTTAAAAAAATTAAAGGGTTCTTTTGTTCAAAAATGAATATGTGGAACTTTCAACGATGAAGCACTTTCGACTTTCGGCTTTCGACGAAAGCATATGAGAGCCTTTTGACACTTTCTGCAATAGTCTATGATTCAAGAAAAACACTTTTTTTTTACTTTTGGAGGAATGCTCGACGCACCATAAGGAGGTATCCATACCTCCCCGTATGCCGGACTCTCGAATGGATTTCAACCTTATTACGGCCTACCGGTTGAACCTCCAAAAGTGTCTCGGAGATTATATCCTCGGAACCACTTTCGTATTACTTCAAGGTGGAGGTGTCCTTGTCTTGTTCCAGTTTTGTTCGCTGGCCAGCATCTTTTCGACAATGTTGTTTGGAGTGATGATGCCGTTGTTTCTCTCCAGTTCTTCTCTTTCGAGTTCCCATCTGCTGCAGGAAAAGAAGGTATGTTACGCGTAAAATTCTTGAGAGTCCCCGTACTGGCAGCCTGGGTTGCTGGTTTTGCCGATCCTGTGGAGAAAGGCGTTGAAGTACCCGTGTCCGGTGAGTAAATGGGTAACGTAATAGTTAACCTCACTGTGTTTCCGGTCTTTCCACTCAGCCACGTTCCTGATCAGCCTCGCCGTCCATCGTTCTCTGCTTTCCGAGTTCCAACGCTCTTGCCACTTCTGTTTCGTCATCTGTTTAGCTTCCTCGGATGCCGCTTCCACTCCCATTTTCGCCTTTTTGTCGTAGACCTACTTCCTTTCCGTCGCTAGGAGATCGATAGGGGTCACTCCAGCGACTACAAACAAGGACGGCTGGTTCCGACACCGTTCGGTAAAAGCTGGCCACCCTTAGAGCTCCGCGTCTTTGCACTGTCGCCATCTGTGCCCGGTACGTGTCCTGCTTAAGTGCGTCCGCCCAGATTTCGCTACCGTGCAGAAGGATGGAATTTGTTGTCGCCATTTGTAACCTTCGTTTACTAGCCGTTGGGCCCCACGTTCGCAATCAGTCTATTAGCGATGCGGTTGTTTTTGAGGCTCTTTCCGTTGCTGCCTTTATTTGTTGCCAGAAAGTAAGCTTTGTGTCGAGTCTCAATCCCAGGTACTTCACCGCCACGCTGCTTCTTATCACTTCGGACCCAATTTGGAAGTCGATTTGTATGGGAATCCTCTTCCTCGTCAGAAGGACTTTCTCAGTTTTCTCCGTGGCTAGGCTGAGCCGGTGCTCTTTCATCCACGAATTTGCTCGTCGCATGACCTGATTCAACTTTCTTTGCGCGTTAACGGTGTCTCGTGCCGCAATCACTGCGGCGATGTCATCAGTGTATCCGACCAGAAAGGTATCATCAGGCATCTCCATGCGAAGGATATCGTCATCTGCACTGCGCCAGATGTGACTTCCTTCCTTCGCGGGTCTTCTCTGGTCTCGTAAAGCAGCTCTCGATCCCTGAGAGATACCATCCGCAGGAGATATGCTGGAACGTGGAATCTCCGTTCGAGCGCATCCAGTATATCGCTCCATCTGGCCGAGTTGAAGGCATTTCGTACGTCCAGCGTTGCTAGCAAAACGATCTTCTTTGAGTAGTGGTTTCCTTGTTGGGCGATTTGGGTGACGTGCACTACTTCTTGTATTTATCTCTTGCTCGAATTTATGGCCCTCTTAAGCTCGGATCTCTTGCTTCTAAACTCTGCTAAGGCGTCCTCCATAGGTCCAGCGTTTCTTCTTCTAACCCTGTGACACTATAGCTATTCTTAAAAGATTCTATATGAAGGTTTTTTATAATACAAATTCTACCTATATACACTACTGAAATAAATACGTAGAAGACTTATCACTATTATTGGACTTGTTCAATTATTGATTCAAAATAGCTTTTTTCTTAAAAGATTTTTATCATCGAAACAATAGTTTAACTGGTTCTCAAGGAAATTTTAAGAAAATAGCATGAACTGGCGGATGCCTTAAAATGGTGTTCCTCACAAACGTTTGTTTTGATTTTAAATACATTTTAAAATTCATTTCGTTCATACATGTTTCTTAGATGAATTAATGTAAGTTATGTTCGATTAAATAGATTTGGTTGCCTGCTTATTAACAGGGACAGTACACTCAGAAAAAAAATAGTTATTTTTGTAACTATTGCAATAGTCATTTGATAATTTTCCATGAAATTTATAAAATGACTATTTTTTATCAAAAATAATTCAAAAATAGTTAAAAAATAGTTAAATATAGTTAGAATTAACCTATGAAATAGTTAAAAATATAAATGACTATACAAAAAAGTAATGTTCTACTATTTTGAAAAGTTATTAACTTCCCATAGGGAGTTATTGTAATCGGTCCGATTTGTCAAATTGGAATTTTTGACATTTCTCGACGTTTCAAGGTCCCTAGAGGCTATATCAATCATTTTTAGAGAGATGTGTGTGTGTGTGTGTGTACGTACGTTCGTACGTTCGTACGTGCGTACGTTCGTACGTCCGTACGTTCTCGTACCATTTTTCGTCGTCGATATCTCAAGAACGAGTAAAGATATCGACTTCAAATAAATTTTGTTTAATAGATAATAACTTCGAAAGAGGCTGAAAGGGCGTTTATTAAAATTCAGTGAGTAGTTTTTTCACTATAATGGTTTAAAAAAAAAAAAGTAAAAATTTTGGTTAGTTTCAAATATCTCACGAAAAAATAATTCTATTGATTTCAAATAAAATTTAATGTACTCATTATAAGGTCATACAGATTTGGTATGAATTTGGAAAAAAATGAACATACCGTTATTTGTTTAAATAAAAAAAAACTGAAAAAAAAATTTCATAACCCAGATATTGTAAGAACGGAAAACAATTTGAAACTCAAAATAATTTTATTTTACGAAAAATAATGTGTTTGACAACTGGTGAAAATTTCAAAAAAAATCAGCTTACAGTTTTTTTACAAAAAATAAAAAAACTATATAAAATCCTATTGAAAATTGGTAAAAATTGTTTTTCGACTCAAATTTCTCGAGAACTAGTAGTGATATTGACTTCTAGTTTAGTTTATTTTATACATAGTATAATTTTGTACAACTGGTAAAATGTTGACAAATATTAAATTAATAGTTTTTTTTAAATAAAAAAACTATTAAAAATTCTAGTGAAAACTTGTTAAAATTGTATTTCAAGTCGAATTTCTTGGGAACGAACACCGATATAGTGCCTTCTAAAGTATGTTGTTTTATACATCGATACCTTCCCGTAAGAATGCATACTAAGCGACATTTCTAAAATTGTTCAGGAAATGAAAAAAACGAAGAAAGTTCTAGTTGAATCATAGTGTGCTAAGAGACAATTTTGGTTAAACTAAGTGACATCTAACAAAATTTGTTGTTGCTCACGACAATGAGATCTTTATTAATGTCGCTTAACATAATTTTTTTGGCGGATAATACAAATTTCAGGGGGCAACATTGTTTTAATGAGAAAACATGGCAGTTAATAATTTTTTTTATTTGTACTCTAGTTTCCTTTTCATGCATAATAGGTAGGCGAAACCCACGCCAAAATGTGGCCCTTAACATATAGTATATTTCCTCATCAAAAAGTCATTTTCGAAAAAAAGTGTCGCTTAGTACATTCTAACGGGAAGGTATCGACATAATACAATTATTAACATATGGTTAAATTTTGACAAGTATCGAATTGACAGTTTTAACAAAAATATTTCGTTTTTAAATTTTTTTTAATTAAAATGTTTGGAACCGAAATAATAAAGTAATTTCTTTAATATAATATAATTATAATTATATTATAATATAATATTTTTAGAAGAATGTATGTACTGTACATACGTGTATGAATAAGGTTGTTCAGTTGTACCCAAGTCCCACATATATTAAAATTCCATTAATAGCTATGGTAAAATTGAAGAAAACGTCACAATATGTTTTTATCTTTTTGTCCATGAAGAAGATGTAAAATTCTACTCAAGTTTTTCTTAGGTGCAGGAACACAGATATATTAAAAAACACGGAAATCTATAATTCAGTATATAATACGAGTATGTACCTACCAACCTTCGTAATTATTACAAGAAATTTAACATTTTAAATAGAAAAGTTTAAAATTAGTTAAACACATTTTGTGTAAAAAAAAAAACATAAAATGAGCGACTAAGTATCCTCATCATCAACAAAACAAAGCCAATTTCCTAATATCATAGTATGCCACAAGCATCTTCGATTTTTAAAACAGGAGTCATTATAATATCCAGTGCAGATCACAGCCTTTCAATCCGGAAAAACCGCAGCAACAATTACACTATGAAACCATTTACTTCGATCTTCCATCTACTGCTCTACGATCGAAGTATGTATACAAAATATCATACCAATTACCACAACAGATACAGTACAGATACAGATAAAGTTTGTTTCGCTGAAAATTTGGTTATTTGAAAAGAAAACTAAATATAAAGTTTTCAAGACCACAAATGGGAAGTTATCAGTGTGGGTCGCACCCAGCCTCTTTTACTTTGATTGTAATAAACCACTACTAAGAATAGTTGAATGCGACTATGGAGAATTCTGACTACTTAATAGTAAGTTTTAACTTTTTAATAGTCAAAATAAGAAAATATCTACTTAAATAAGTACTCAGTTCTTTAACATTTAATAACATATATGTATTAACATTTTAATAGTGAAGAAAATAATAAATTAGTTTTAAATAGGTAGGATAAATTGTTTTCACAAATGATTTCTTAAAATAGTTGAATACGACTATGGTGTAGTAGACATAAGTATGTAATTTCAAAAAAATATATGGTAACCCTTTGTCTGATAAAAGTTATAAATAAAATAATTTAAATATGCATTATTTTGAAGGCGCTTTGTTTTTTTCGACGTAAAATGTTAGAATTAGTAGATAAAATTTCAACCGCATTTATATTTCGGTTCCCATATTTTCCATAATAAATATAATGCATCGCTATTATAATATAATAATTTATCGACTTACGAAATAAATACTTTCACAAACATGAAGTTGTTGACTTAGCACATGTATGTGTTGTGTACAAACCTAAAAGTATTTTGTTTCTTTCTTTATTCAGTTTACAAATACTCTTATCTCTTTTTACCTACCTCTAGAGGTTACTCGCAACAACAATGTGCATATAATAGTCAAGTTTAACTATATGTATAGTTAATAGTTATAGATAACTACTATCGATATAATCAAAATAAACTATGTGCATAGTGAAGTTTAATTGGGATTATAGTTATTACCAAAATAACTATTTGTAAAAGTCGTATGTAACTTCTTTATGGTTAATATTAACTAGAAAAAAAGTAAAAAAGTTAATAACAAATAGAAATACCTAGTCATAAATAACTATTTTGTAACTATTTTGCATAGCTGTCGCTATTCGGACTATGGAAATAGTCAAAAAATAGTTATTAATGACTACACAGGTATACACACATTTTGGTGCCGATACTTTTTGAACTGTTCTTTGGTAAATTCCTGAATACGAATCTGCAATCGGTTTTTGCCTAGCAGCTCCCGTTTTCATATTATGGGGTAGGGTGTTGCAAACCTCACACCACTTAGAAATACCCAAAATAATTGTGAAAAGAAGAAAGTAAAACATTTTTCTTTGAAAATCCAAACTCATTTAGTGACATATAAATATAAAAAAATAATAAATATAAAAAAATAATAATTCTATTAACAAGATACTAGCGAGTACATTTCATATACAATATAATTTTCACTGCTGATTTGATGTACTAGAACCCAAGAAGCTTAAGCTAAGTGTACACGATTGGTAGATCTTACAATATTGTCAGATCTGTCAGTGAAAAACATGCTTACAATGTCGAACAACCGTGTAGTCTTACAATCATTTGTCAGAAAATTTGTCTGACAATTAATTGTTAGATCATTGTCTGACAATTAATTGTAAGAATTCTGACAATCGTGTGTACGCTAGCTGACAATCGTGTAATCTTCCAACTAATTGTCAGAAAATGTATCTGACAATTAATTGTAAGAAGGTAAATTGTAAGGTATTTGATAATCGTGTATACACACACAATTTATTGTCAGGTCTGCCAATTTTTATCGTTGTCTGACGTTTCTGACAATGAAGAAATTGTAAGATGTACGTTTTTTAGCATCATACAATTTTTTCATTGTCGGACAATTTGCAGCCAAGGTTCAAATGAAGCAGATTCCATAACCAACAAAAACTGACAATTAGTGGTGTGTGTACACGATTGGTAGAAAATCTACCAATCTCTTACAATTAATTGGTAGGTATTTGGCCAGCTATCTGAAAATAAATTGTCAGCCAACTTCTGACAATAATTTGTAAGAGATTGGTAGACTTTCTACCAACCGTGTACACACACAACTTGATTGTCAGCTCATTGGTAGATAATTGTCAGACATTGTCAGGTCTTACAATATTGTAAGATCTACCAATCGTGTACACTTAGCTTTAGTTTTTTGCTTGATCTGCATTGTGGTTTTTTCGGAAAATCTCTTAGCAGATTCCAGCAGTAATCTGCCATCATATGCTTATTCCACATGCCCTGGTATCGTTCTTCCATTGTCCTTATATCCTGGTGAAATCGTTCACCTTGATCTTCACTCAAGTCTCCAAAGTTTTCAGGAAACCGGTCCAAATGGTTTTTTAAGTAATACACCTTGATGCTCATGTTGCATCCAAGCTCACGAAAAGCAGTCAGCATGTTCTGAACTAAATCCTTATAACTTGAAGCTTTCTTGTTGCCTAGAAAGTTTTCGACAACTGACACAAATGATGTCCACGCTTTTCGTTCTTTTTCATTCATAGATTCAACAAAATTAGTGTCCTTTATTAACCGTTTGATTTGAGGTCCATCGAATATGCCAGCTTTTCTTTTTTCAATGCTTAATCCTTGCATCTTTGTAGATATAAATTTAAAACATGATGAATCCTTATCAGAGCCTTAACAAATTGCTTCATTAAGCCAAGTTTTATATGAAGTGAAGGCAGTATTATTTTATCTCATTAATAACATTTTTTCCTCCAACAACCATGTTCTCTCCTTCAGGCCAGTCTTTTTTTACCCAGTGATCTTGTTTAGCTCTGCTACCCCAAAGGCACAAGAAGCAGGGATATTTTGTGTATCCACCTTGCTGTCCAAGGAGAAAGTTAACCATTTTCAAGTCAACACTAATGACCCACCCATGTTCGTGATACTTAATCTTTTCCAAGACTATAGCTATACATATTCTTGTACTCTTCTTTCATTTGGGTTGAGTGAGCAATAGGTATTGATCTCAATTCGTTACCATTGTATAAAAGCACACACTTCAAACTTCGCTTGGAACCGTCAATAAACAGACGCCAACGATCTGGATCCTACTCGGGAAGGCCCATTTTTGTTAAGAGACCTTTAACATCCTGACAGAAAACGAGATCTTCCTCCTGAGAGTAGAACGTAAGCAACTCTGCTGCCCTTTTACGATAGAACGTTATTGTTGTTCCTTCATCAAGTAGATTTTTTTCTTTTAGCCGGGATGCCAGTAACTCAGAAGATTTTTTTGATAGGTTAAGATCCCTGATGAGATCACTTAACTCACTTTGGTTAAATCCTTGGGGACTTGATGCATTTTCCTCATATTCACTGTCTTCATCCTCCGAAAGATCTGCTAGCTGATGAAATGTTGGTATGGGAACTTCATCGGAATGAGAGATGGGCCGTCGAGTAGAATCTAAATCAGGATACGTCCAATTGCTTCGGTTGTTAATATTGATGCCTCTGATATTCACTAGACAGAAATAACAGTCGTCATAGTGTTTTTTTTTGGTTCTCTTCAAACCATAGGCACACTAAATTTCAGATTCCTCCTTTTCCCATTAGTCCACTGACGTAGATGTTCAGTACATGTTTTGCAAACTACATGTGGTGCCCAAGATTTATCTTGATCATTCTTTCATACGAATTTCTTGCATATGATTTTTTTAAATTAGGGTAAATTGAATATTTCTGTAACTCAAAAACTAGAGCTGCTAGGGAAAAATGGTTTTCAGTTTTGAAATCAGCGTTAGAAGTACAAATAAAATCAGCTGCAAAACTCAAGGCACCAAACAAAATTTTTTTTTGTAGACCTGTGCTATTTATTTCTCTGAGTGTACAGTACCCAAAAGACCACAAATTAGATATCAGTGCATACTTTTTTTTCAATTATTTTAAAAAATTTTGAGTGTACGAGTTAATCATGTGAAAAATAATTTTCTTTCTGAGCATGCAAATTAAAAAAAAAATGTGTTTGAATTTTACATTTTCTTGTGTTTTGTTTAAAAAATATAGTTTGTTGAAAAATTCGCGAAACTAATTCAAATGGCGCCTTTGATAATGAATAAACATATGTATGTGTACCATTTTTACTCAGCACAACATGTCTACGTACAAAAAAACTAAAAAAATTTAATAACATTTCAACAATTATTCTAGAAGTACAAGTCATTTAAAAAAGGACAAACAAATCATTTGATAAAACGAAGCAATAAACTAGGTCCACGTAGTGGACTTTCAAATAAGTGGGTTTTTGGCTCATGCTGTATTTAAATTTTTTTAAAAACTACTTTAATAACTTTGTGATGTAAAAATAGATAAGTACATATGTATGTATATGCACAGTTTAAAAAAAAATCCCAAATCCTGGCTGAGAAAAAAGCTTATTTTAACTGCTTTTGCATAAATAAAATTATTAAGTAATGTTATTTTACTAAGCTTTGAGACGCCTTTTAAATAAGACGAAGAGTTATTGTTTGTATTGGTTTTTTTTTTTATTTTAAACAAAAGTATTGAAATACATATTTTCATATTTTGATTTCAATCTGAATTTTGTTGTAAGAAACACGCTGGGTGAAAAAAAAAATTCACCATCACAAATAACTTTTAAAATGTTGGTTCTGTGTTTCCTCGGTAAAACAAACGGTAAGGAAACACAGAAATCTTGATTCCTAACTGTTGTTATATGTCTTGTAAGATATTAAGCAAAAGTTCTTTCACCTGCTGAGTCAAATCTACAGCAAAAATGAAAACACCTGCATGCTAAAATCAGATGAACATTTCTCACCAAATACATCTATAAGGCATGATTAATCCTTCTTTAAATACTTGAACAAAACTAATACTCTTCGTTTACTCAAGCAGATGCCATTTGTAATTAAATAGTAAATTCAATTCTATTATTTCCTTTCAGGAGAATCGAGCCGGGAAATGCGTTTTGGACTCTCCTCACCGCCTGGCAGTACACAAAAAGGACGTGGAGATGCAGTAGTTTCAGCAGGACGGTCAATAATTCCCGATGAAACGAGTTCTTCATCAGATTTCAATCAATGGCTGCATGCAATGAAAATGGTTGCCCGTTTGCCTGGAGGGATGCCACCAGAGTTTAGGCGAAAGGTACGGGAGAGAATCGAACTAAGTATACGTGCCTACATCATTCGTCGGAGACATTTTGCTCGAGCTCGATGCCGGCAGACAGGAAATTAAAATGTAATTCAATTCTAATTTTAAATCGTTTCAGCTGTGGCTGGCCCTAGCTGACAAGTATTTGAAATCAAAAAACATTGACTGGGAAAAAGAAGAAGTCAAATGTTTTAGCGAACAATGGCGAGAAGATGATGAAGAGTTGGGTATTCAAATAGTGAAGGTTTGTTAAGCTGTTTATATTTAGAATACAATGTAATGAAAATATAATCAATGCAATATACGTGAAGGACCTCCATCGAACGGGTTCCAGTCTCTGTTCGGGGCCAGCAGGTACTATAAATCAAGCAAAACTTAAACGAATACTTTTAGGATATGCTCGATTTAATCCAGAAGTTGGATACTGCCAGGTGAGTTAACAGATATTGAAAGTTTTTGTTGCGATAAAAATAGTTTATTAGACATGTGTCTAGGACACACATCCGGATTGATATGAAGCATATGTGAAGCTAAATGAATGATGAATCGAAACACAAATAATTGTATTCAATATAGGTTTTTCTTTAACATGAGAATTTCGTAGGACTGGTGCTAGGTTATCCTTATTTTTTTTAAAAAAGGGTTCCCAGAACTTCGAGCGAATACCTCCAAACTAGTTTTTACACTATCGTCTGTTCTTTTCTCGAAAATTCAGTTGAATTCTATTCTATTCCCGTTATAGAAACTTCTTCTGTAACGCATCGGACGCATCTTACTCGCATCATTCATCGTAGGAATATTATTTTAAGTTTTGAAATACATTTAATTCGTTATTTTGAAATTTTATTATATATCTTACAGGGCTTCAACATGTTAGGAGCACTTATCCTTCAAGTAATGGATAAAGAAGAAATAGAATCGATAAAAGTCATGATTTACCTTGTTGAGGGTATTCTTCCAAGTGGTTACTTTAGTGGATCATTGGGCGGCCTTCAAGCTGATATGGCAGTTTTTCGGGAATTGATGACTAGTAAGCTTCCTAGATTAGCGAAACATTTACAAAAATTACAAGGACCTGTAGAGAATGCCTTTGAGCCACCGCTAACGAATGTCTTCACAATGCAGTGGTTCTTGACTATGTTTTGTACCTGTTTGCCAATGACATGTGTCTTAAGAGTATGGGATTTAGTTTTGATTGAAGGCAGTGATGTACTTTTACGAACAGCTTTAGTTTTATGGAGTCTATTAGAAGAGTATGATATCATTTAGAATAGAATAACTTTTTGGCCCATGATTGTTAAGGTCGGTTTGTTTTTATTTTAAGGCGAATCTTAAATGCAAGAACTGCGGATGATTTCTACTGTCAGATGGGATCATTTTCGAGTGAACTTCTTAATGGACACCTAGTCGACTCTAATGGATTGATTGAAAAAGTTGTAGATTTAGGTCCTATAGCAGATCTACAAAAACTAAGGGATAAACATCTGTACAATATTACTCCATTTAGGGACAAAAAGGGTCTCCAGTAAGTCACAATGTTAAGGTATATTGAACCAATTTAAAAAAAAAAAAATTTCTCCGTTTTCTAGACTTTACTATTCTGACGAAGATGGTGACTCTGACGAGGATTCAAGAATGGCTGTTGCTACAGCTTGGGGTATCCGCCTTAGAAGAGGCTCAGCAGGACTAGGTTCTAAAAATCAAGGCAAAGATCGAATTGCACTCGATATTTCATTATTAAAGAAACAGTATGATCGCTTGCGTGAACGACAACGCCAGGCTCACATAATTCTTACTTCAGCTGTAGCCCGTCAAGGTTCGAATCCAAATCAATCTTCAATTCAAATGAATCAATTGTTGATTGGGCGTAATGCAATTGTAACAAATAATGGCCGACGCCTCGGACCACCTCAAGGAGCCATACCACCGGCAAGGAAACCATCACTTCCAACTACCAAACCACCAAAACTTGCACAAACCAAGAAACTCCTTAGCGGCGAAACTCTTCATTGGAGGGATACCGATCTCTCTAAACGTCGAAGAGGTAGTCTTAAGTGGAAAGACATAAAATCAGACAGCTCCCAATCCGGGCTGGATGATCGTCCAACGCCACTAATCGAGAGTGCACCCTCATCCAGAAGTAGTTCTTCAGAACCAAAATCAAGGAGAACTTCTTTAAGGGCTTCACGTCAACGAAGTGACTCTTCATCTTACAGTGAAGAAAGTGACGGAAATTCTAGCACCAGCACAAGTCTTTGTGATGAAGATGAATTAGCTGACCATAACGTATCTTCCTTAGAAGGAAGTCCCATGAGAAAACACAAATCTAGTAAAAAACATTCGGAAGTTTCAAAACAAAAAAGCCTGGAAGATGTACTTAATAGCAATGACGGCCAGCCGACCGTAGATAACCAAATACCGTTTATTCAATTAACCACGATAGAATCACCAGTTTTGAATGCTAATAAGACTGATATTGACCCTTTGGAATATGGTAAGGAAGATAGTGAAACTGAATCCAATCGACTGGATTATGCTGGTTTTGTAGACGATTTCAGCTGGCCCGATATGAATGAACCAACAAGTAGTGTTTCCTTAGAAGACACAACGATCGATGCAACCTCTGTTGAGGGAGATTTTCTTTCTTTATCAAATGTAATCACAAGCACAAGTCAGCTGTCACCGATACCTGATATAACAACCTACATAAGCAACTCAAATATAAGTCCTTTACGTACTCCAATATCAGGATTTAACTATGCCAGTTTGGTTGCAAATATAGATGATTCGAAAAGGTTTGATGTCAATGAAGAAGGTGTGACTAATGAGTACTTTGAAAGGGTAAACATTGTGGAGAGACCAACAAAGTTAGATCTTCTCTACTCATTTAATGAAGAAGATAGCATACGAAATGCTTATGTGAGCTGTCCGCCATCACCTGAATCTTCAAAAGATGTGGAAAACACGAAGCTTGTGAAACCTCAAATAAGCAATACTACCGTGACTCAAGTTTCGGACGAGAAACAAGACAGAAAAATGAAAGTTCTCTTAGAATATTCCAATAAATCTTCGTTGTCTTGCATTGCTGAGGCTAAGCATGAAATTTCATCAGGAATGTTTAAGGAGATGGAATTTGATATTGACTCGTTAAAATACCAACCCTCATCGCTGATTCCCATAAAAAAATCAGATGTATTGGATTCAAGAACGGACACAAATGATACTACCGATCATGCGATCAGTGTACCCTCCGTTCCAGAGAATACCAAACCTTCTTCGAACTCCGAAGCAAACAAAAACTCAAAAGCTGATAGTCAATCTACTATTAATAATACGAAACCTATTTCTCCAGTAAAGAATCTTGCTGAAGAACTAGCAGAAACAGAATATAATGCTGAGGCAAGAAAAGATGTGAAGCTTGAAAGGAATATGAAAATTGAAGAAATTGAAGAAATTGAATCCTCCGAACAGAAGTCTCATGAAGATGAAATATTTACCAATGTCACCAATAATATTCCATCTACTGAAGACCTTGAGACAAGATTTAGAGCCCTCGAAGTAAATTTTAGTGGAAGGAAAGACAATTTAATAAATAAAAAAGATTCTCTAACTTCGAAAGAAGTTTTTCAAACTGAGCCATTTTGTGAAAGCATCAGTTTTCCAAGGAATTTTACTGAAGAAACCGATTTTTCTACAAAGAGGTCTTCAGTTATGGAAATTACTGAAGAATATTTAGCACCTCAATCGGAAAGCCTTGGCGCTGTCAAAAGAGATGTTGAGAATTTAGAAAATGCTAACGTTGAAGATGTTATTAAATCTGGTCGAGCTTCCGAAAGCATGGAGTCAAATTTAGACCAAGATATTCCTTCTCTTAATGAAAATCAAATTCCTACCGAGAACATAAAAGAGTATTTACCAAACAACAGAGAAAAAGGAACAGAACTAAGTCCTTCCTCAACGAAAAGAGAACTTTCTCAAAGTATTGATCGATTAGTTCAGAGTCCAAACCATGTTTCTGAACCCCATTATGAATTAACTGATAAAAGATTGGCGGACAAAGAAGAAATTGGTGACAACAAGCAACTTAAACTGCCTGAAGAAGAGCTAGAAATCAAAGATGAGGCATGTGATCTTCCAACTGAAGAGCTTAACCCTATTTCTAATGCGTACCATGATCAAACATCGGTTGAGGAGGATTTCGTTCACGAACGAAAACTGCCTTTTCTCTCTAATATACAACAGAATTCTGTTTTTCTCAAAAGAAAGGATTCAAAGGAAGATCTTAATAAAAATTTTGCGTCCCCTGAGAATCAAGATGATATTACTCAATTTCAGTATTGCTCAGCTGCAGAAAATGACTTGAGAACGAATAATAATGAAGAAATATCCAAATCTTCGTCTCCAACAGAAAAGAAAGAAAAACTTCCTATCTTGCCCAGCATGAGAGAGCAATTGAATGAAGAATGGAAGTCATCTGATCTTCACTACCAATATCAGTCGCCTAATGAAGAACCTAATCAACAACAAACATCTGAAAATAAAAAACAATCATCTACATTTGAAAAAGATAACAGAAGTGTATTTCCTTCTGCTGGTGAACCAACTTTAGATAACGATTGCGAATCAACACATCTACTTTCAGAAGAAATTGAGTTTGAACAGAAGAATCAGCATTCGACTTCGACAGAATTGTTGGAAAAAACAGGAACTAGCGATGGAGAAGAGACACCTAGTTTAAAGAAACAAGATCCACCTGTATTGTTATCTACCAAAGAACCTTCAGTTAATCAGCAAATTAAAGATGAAGGGGAGTTTGAAGGAAAACAAATATCTTCAGTCAAAAATGATGTTTCACATACAAAGGAAGAAAATATTTATAATTCAACCACTATCAAAGAATCTCCATCGGGAGATGCTGATCTTTCTTGTGAAGAAAACATAGGTATATCCCTAAAAAAGGAAATAACGTCCCACAAGGATGAAGAGCTTTCTATTCCAGCTTCAAACCAAGAATCTATTAAAGAGCCTGCAAAACTAAACGATATTGACAAAATTCACGAAACAGCGCCGTTAAAAAAAGTCTGTTTTACAACACCACCCATAGAGCCTACTACTACTTCTGAATTATCTGCCGAGGGTGCAATCGTAAAAAATCTAAGTGACGATAGTAAGCAGTCCCTTCTTCCAAAAGGAGAAAAAAAAGAACTCCACTCTTTAAATACCAACGAACTTTCAAAAGGAGTTCTTTACTATGAACATCATTCGGCCAATGAATATAGCTCTGAGACTGAAGGTTTAAATGACCCAAAGAAATCCGAAGATGATGTAAGGCAAGATCAGTCAAAGAAAAATGAACATCCAAGCACTCAAGAGATAATTCCGCATGAAGAGGATTCAGGTGAAGAAAGATCAATTGTTCAATCAACAACTGATAAGTCGGTCAATAAGGCTCTACATAAACTTGATGAAAAAGAACATAATTTCGCTACTGCTACAACCGTGGATAAGCCTTTATCGACATATAGTTTTTCGTACACGCAAGATCATTTTAAAGATCATGTGAGTGTTCTTTCCGAAGTACAGAGCTCAGAACTAAAAACCTCAACAGCAAATCAAGATATCGGTGCTTTACAAAGCACATTTAATTTAAAACACTCACTAGAAAACTTTGTTGCCGTGACAACTTCAGTTTCGGTAAGAAACGCAGCATCTGTTAAGTCTTCAGTTTCTATTAAAAGTTCAGTTTCTCTTAAAAGCTCCTCACTTTACGATCGAGAACGGTCTTTGAATTTAAATACAGGTATAACCGTTTTTGAAGATCCGAAATTCGAAGAATCAGAGACGATTTCATCAAATCAGTTAGAAATAAGCGAAAACAACAAAAGGTTAAGTGAAGCGCATTATAGACTAAACCAAAATATTTCTGCAGAAAACCAAAACAATGAAGTAAGCGTCGTGAAATCTGAATACAAAAGTTTACTTTCAGCCGGTAAATCGAACATATCGTTGTCTATGCAAATTCCCAATCATTCTGAGAATCCCGTAAGTAGGAAACGTTCGAATACAGAAACCATTTTGGAACGTGAAGCTTTACAAATTGTCGATTGTTCATCGCCAAATATAAACATTGAAGATACTTCGAAAAACAAAGTTAAGAAAAACGTTAGTGAAAGCTCTAAGGGTGAAGTTGAAGTTATTGACGAATTTCCAAAATCTCAAGTTGAAGTTGTTGACGAATCTCAAAAAGGGAAATGTTCACAAGATATAGACGAAAGGCTAACCGCACTAGAAAAGCGATTCAGTGATAGAGCGTCGTCTATTTCTAAGGGCACCAAGAAAACTTCCGATCAATCTACAAATGAAGACAAGGAGTTAAAAAAAGAGCAAATCCTCACACTGGACGATGTACAACCCATGAAACTTAAAGAAATTGCTTCATCACCAACCAAATCTACATCCGTATCAGAAACGATTTCTAAAGAGGAAACTGAAAAGTTTGTTCCTTCAACTGCTGACTTAGAACATCGGTTTCGAGAACTTGAACGAAAGTTAAGTAAAAAGAACATGCATCTGCCGGCGAAAAATGAAGAACAAGAGCAAGAAATGACTAAAGCTTCTAAACAAAGCACTTCAAATCTGAATCCATCAATTACCCTGTCTAAGAATGAAGAGTCAGCATCAATAAGAGAATGTGATGACAACGTTTTGCAGAACAATGAAGAACAAATATCTACACCTCGAAGAAGGATCCCATCAACTGAAGATCTAGAAATCAGGTTTGAGGCTTTAGAAATTCAAAAATCACTTAAGTCTCCAACGAACTTATTGTCCCCATCGAAAACAAAAGACGACTTTTTTGTGGCTTCAACCGAAATTGATTCAAATAGAAAACCTGAGATTCCATCAACCGAAGATCTTGAAAATAGATTTCAAGCATTTGAGCAAAGCAAGAAAGGTGACCAAAACTCAACAACTAAAAATAAAGAATTAGACCAAACGAAATTGTGTTCTAAAAACAGAGAAATTGAAAATATACATGGTGCAATAACAACAACAAATGAATCTGAAAAAAAATCCAATCTGCATTCAGAAAAAGATATTCGTTTTAAAACGAAAGATGCTCCGAAAGTCACCTTTGCGGAAACATCTGAAGGAATATATAACAAAACAAAAGAATCTCCTACAACTTATGAATTTGAAACGGAAAAAATTTTGAGAAAAGTTCCCTCGGCTCGAGACTTGGAAGCAAGATTTGAAGCATTAGAAAAAAGAAAATCGTTCACAGGATTTAGTACTAAAACACAAGAGCATCTACGTGCTGAACAAAATCGAAATTATTTAAGCTCGGATTCATTAAACTCTGTTGAAAGCCTTAAAAGACGAGAAACAAATGATAAAAAAGTTGCATCCACGGAAGATTTAGTACTTAGACTTGATGCTTTAGAACAGAGAATAGCAATCACCGAAAATTCTATAAAAAATAAAATTTCTACAGACATTTCTGATTTGTCTCAGGTTAAAAAAAATTTTCCTCCAAAATTGGACTTTGAATGCAAGTTTGAAGCCTTAGATAATCTCAAGCCATTAAGTGAAAGTCGCACTAAAGAAAACATCAGGTCAAATAAACCTACTGATGTGTCTAAAAAAGAATGCGTGACTTCTCAGAATCAAACAAACGCACTTATGTTAACCAAAGACGCGTCTCAAGAAATGAAATTGAGTCTTATAAAACGAAGTCTTTTTGAAGATAAAGAACCAGAACCAAAATGGCTTCCTTCCACTGAAGATTTAGAGAACAGATTTGATGCCTTAGAAAAGGAAAAAACTAAATCGCTTTCCAGTAAAAAGAAGACTACTTCAGAGAAAGAAGAAATAAAGTCAAAAAGCACTTCGTATGAGCCCCAAACCAAGTCGACACAAAACTGGGAAACAAGATTTGAAGCTTTAGAACATCGAGCACCAAAAACAATATCTTGTTCGCAGATAATACCCACATGGGAAAAGGAAACTCAGTCGAAATTCCCTTCTACAAAAGACTTAGAGAGTAGATTTGAAGCTTTAGAACAACAAAAATCTATTATGGACAGGTCTTCTAAATTGAAAGACTTCCAAAAAAGGTTATCAAATGAAAAGGATCTCAAACCGACACCTTTCTTTTCAAAACCCTCACAACAAAATCTCGAAAATCCAACAAAACCTTTGTCAAGCAGGTCAATAGATCAAGTTTTAGAACAAATCAGTACTAAAACTGATGAAATTGAACGGGAACACCAAATGATATCAAAAGTTCCATCAACACAGGACTTGGAGATAAGATACCATGACTTGCAAATAAATACAAAAAGAGGTGACGACTCCGATCTTGAAAATGTGCAAAATTTAGAAAAAACAACTGATATTAAAGAACTTACAGGGAATCAAAAACGAAGGGATCTATATAAGCTGGAGTCTCAAAGTGATGAAACCCTCACTGTCTCAGATCCAACTGGCACTGAATTCGAAACCAAATCGGAATCTCGGCCAACATCATGCCCTGAATACCGGGATCCATTTGATACAAACATTGTCACCACCGATAGGGTACTAAAAATAATCGAAGAAAACTCCAAGATATTACACCGAATTTTAAAAAAGACTCTTGCAGATTCCGGTGGCAATGGGAACTCAACCGAGTCTATGAACTCCCGTTCTGGCTTCACCGATTCACTGCTAGCACTTGGAAATATCTTCCCTCGGAATGATGAAAGCATTTCACCCAGTCGCATTAAGTCACAATCACGAGTTCGCTCGACCATTACATTTCGTTCAGAAGATAGTAGTATAACCGATCGATTAGCTTCCATTAAAAGCACAATCAAATCGATAGACACCTTGTGTGAAGACCAATCCTCTCGCAAGGACAAATGTCAACGATACATAGATTCATTATTCACCGCACGTCCAAGCAATGCAACATCCCCAACCCCCCCTGTAGCGAGGCCACTCATAAAGGTTGATGATTTCGAGTGTGGCAATAGGCTTCCTGCCCAGGAGCGTGTAGCTATGAGAGAATTGAAGAAGGAAATCTCACCACGTCGGAGACGCGATGAAGACCGCGAGGAGTATGAGAGCCGGGTAAGACGAGACATGATGCCAAATAATGTAGATGCACCTAGTGAAATTAGTTGTAGCTTAGAGAACATTGCAAAAGTAGATAGCGAAGTAGATAGAATTAATCAAAACAAACAAGTGGAGACGCAGCTAGAGAGACCTCTATCTCCCTACTACGCTCCCGGATATGATCTAAATAACAGGTCTATTACTCCGGTGATCTATATACCAACAAAGCTGGATATTCGGCACACGACCGTCACATCGACTTTTTACGATCGCTACCTCACAGAGAAACACATTGAGAGGACCTTCCCCAGGAGCAAGAAACAGTCCCCCGTCTCGCCGACTATAACCAAAAGCCACTTAGATATCTCCAATAACTGTTCCTCTAATTTTGATGATCGAAGTTCTAAATCTGCCGAAAATTCCCCGTCCCGACAAAAAGATGGCTTATCCCCTAATCAAACTGTGTCAGCTGCTGCGTACAGGCGCAGCTTTATCTCATCACTTGAGGTTGCACAAAAAGATTTACACATAAGAAGCTGTGATAACATTCTTCTTCAGCTAAGGTCTTCAACACACAACAATGACATTGTGCCATCCATTATGGTGTACAACCCACTTCCAAACAAGATCAGAAAATCACCAGAGCTTGCAATAAGTTTGGGCCTCTACAAGGACTATGGCAGTAATGCATCATCCAAAAGCTGAAAGAATTCCAAAAGATCTATTCCAATATTATAAATAATAAATACATACATTACATAAATTTAGGTTGTCTAACAAAAAAAAAAAACAGAATTTTCCAAGAAATTTCGAATTCGAAAAAAAATATTTTTTGAAGTAGAAGAATCAAATTCAGGAATAGTTAACACAAACAAAAAAGTTAAGAAAACAAAAGCAATATAGATACTATTTTCATGATGAAAATAACGATAGTAGAAGAAAAGCAGCAAAACTATTTTCATCAGGTATTTATTAAAATAAAATAAAAGAATAATAAATAACTTAAATCTTTTAACAAATTTAAACAATCATCCCTTTTCTATGGCTTTGAATGAAACAAATAAAAATTATACTGTCGTTGTTCTTTCGTATTTTGTTCCATTTCTTTTTCACGAAACTTCGAAATTTTTTTCTTCAAGTTCAATACGTTCTTCATATATATATAAAATATTAATGCAAAATATATATCAATTGAAAAGTTTAAAACAAGAATACTATTTTAAAACTTATAATGTTAATGACTGATATAAGAAAAATATATATTATATATAAACACTATAACATGATAAAATAAATATTTATATATTATATATTTTAAGTAATAGAAAAATCAATTAATTTACGGTAATTCTCGATATAGTGATAGAAAATATTTATTACTAGTTCCATATGTTAAACTAAATTGAGAAGCAAAACAAAATACAAATTGCGTTATGTGTTTGTCGTTAAATTAAATTCAATTGGGATACGAACAAGGTTTTGTCATTATAGCATGATTATTATATTTATTTTAAACAGTTTGATTTATTTAAGATTAAAAGAAGATAAAACACAAATTATATTAATATCTACAAAAAAAAATATGTGTATTCATTTCATTTTGAAGGGACTGTGGAGTGAAATACGACTGGTTCGCTATGTTATTTAAGGGGAGGTTCTCCTTTTTCAGTGTCAAAAATGACACTTTTTCATGAATTTTTTTTTCATGGAAGGAATGATATATAATCAATTCAAATTTTTTTACTTGTTTATTATCATATTAAGTACAAAAAATAATTTCTTCATCAAAAAATACCGGGCCGTTAAAAAACAACGCGCCTCGGAACGAGACCACCTCCAAGAAAGTTGTTCGCTGTTGGCCACTCTAGCTCCTGCAAAAATGATCAAAAATTAAAAACTCCAAGTTTTTTATAAAATAGAAGAATATAGTTGGAGTCTGGACAAAAATAATTGCCCAAAGTCAAAAATTAAAAAAATGGCGGACGCTTGAATTTTAGTGTGCGTTTTTTCCACTTTTTTCGCTCTTCTGAGCGCTGTACAAAAAAAAAATTTGATATATTAGCCTGATTTTGGTCCAGACTCCAATAAATTTAATAAGCTTTAAAACAAAACAAAAATTATGGCGATCCGTCAAATACTTTTAAAGTAATCGTGGCAAACAGTTGGAAAAACGTGGTTTCGAGAAAAACGCGTTTAAAGTTTTATTCGAGTCATGGCTCATGTATCGACACCTGGTGGCCCTTATGGTACCTCTGCTTACCATGGTATGGATATACATATAGGCACCAAATTCAAAAATATTTATGTAAAACATGTTACGCTCAAAATACCGCCAAATGTCAATTTTCGAGACAAAGAGGTAAGTCTCGTTTTTGTTTTATAAATTAAAAAAAAAAAAGTATTCGGACAAACGGTCTTATTTACATATTTTACTAGAAAAAAAATGAAAAATTTTTGGTCACAGAAAAAGGAGAACTTCCCCTTAAGTTAAATTCATAAGGCTTATACTAAGAGAGGCGACCGGAGAACTCATACCCCACCAGGACAATGGAAATTTACTCACTATTTGGTAGTTGGTACTAGTTCGATGGGCTTATTTCAGAAAGAAAAAAAAACAGGTTTTTCATATCAAAAATACTTACCGCCAACTTAAACCGTTCATCAATTATATAGTATGTACATATAGACTAAGAGCCCACAGCAATTTTTGGGTGTGATTGATAACAAAAAATAATACGCATTATTAGATAGGCCTTTTATAGTTACTTACAAATGTGAAAGTCCTGCATACTCTAGTGGGAGCAATAGTGCATAATAGTGCATTAAGTATGCAGTTCTTTCCAGGTCCAAATAATTTTGATAACAACTTTGCCAAAATGTAGAGCTAAGCCCCCTGATTGAAAATATCGAGGTCCAAGACGTTTTACAGACAGCCTTCTGCCTGCCAGACGCGATAAGAATAGGCTACTTCTTGCACTAAGAAGGCCACCTTCAACACGTCTTGGACTTCGATATTTGCAATCAGGGCACTTAGCTGTTCATTTTGAAGTTATGGAAAATTTTGTATCCCAATTTTTTATAATTTGGAAAGAACTGCATACTTGATGCACTATAATGCACTATTGCTCCCAATAGAGTATGCAAGACGTTCACATTCATAAATAACTATAAAAGGCCTATCTAAATATGCTAATTATTTTTTGTTATCAATCACACCCAAAAATTGCTGTGGGCTCTCGGTCTAATATATGTAAATACTAGCTATTACCAGCCCGCTTCGCTGGGCGCTATTTTAATTGATACAAAATTGCGAGAGGTTCATAACTTCTATACTCTGTCCAACAAAAATATGCAGTGTGGGCAAAATAGGACGTTTGCCTCGCATTCTGGCTACAGTGGATTGCATAAATCTGTCCTTCATTAAAGCTCTCACAGAGTTGTCGTAGTGTTGATTTTAAATGGACCCTTTTTTTAAAGCTCTAAAATGAAAAGCACCTCAACAGAAACCCAAGGAAAAAAAACTGAACAAGTTAGCAAATGAACAAGGGTAACTCTGAATGCACATCAGTATTTAATGGGGGTTGAAATTGAATATCACCAACAGCCATAGGCCACAGCAATTCAGTGCACATGCACAGGCACACTCAGATGTGCGGTCAATAGGACGTTGGGTCTGCGTCAGATGCAATCGAAAATTTACGGGCGCACAAACACTTTTTTATGGAGGAGTTCTTTGAATTTAGTATGGTGCAAAAATATAGCACGCTACTGATTTTGAAAAGAAAAAGCTCTCCCATAAGACGTGTACTGCATATTTTTGTTGGATGAAGTATAGCAATAAATTTTTTTAGAATTTTAAAATTATTTTTAAAGAACTCTGTTATCATTTTTTATTTATTAATTTTTATACGTCTTCTAAAGAGTCATCTGTAGTTTTATTTTTAATACTGGAAATAGCGATGGACCTTATTCGGAATTCCCCCTCCCCCCCCCCCCACCAAAATGCACTTTTTTTTAATGAATCGATAAAAAAGGGTGCTGTTGATAAAAAATATCAAATTATGGAGTAGAAACTTTTATTTGGTAAAAAAGTGAAGTATAAAAAAAATGAAAATTTTATAATTATATACGATAAAAAAAACGGTCGTTGGACTGAGGAAAAAGCAAGGTGTGGCCCCCGAAAAGGGAGTTAAAATCATGAGAACCCGCGAAGCGGACCACCCACAGTACTGTTATACAAAAAAACTGTTGACATAGGCGCCTGACTGGCGTCTTTACATACCCTAAGCGGAGCAACGAAGTTGCATGAGCGGGTGTGGCCCCCGAAAAGGGAGTTAAAATCTTAAGAACCCGCGAAGCGGGCCACTCACAGCACTGTTAAACAAAAAAAAACTGTTCTCCTCCATAATTTGATGTTCTTTATCAACAGCAAACACTTTTTTATCGATTCGTTAAAAAAAAAGTTAATTTTGTAGTTGGGGGGGGGGAGGGGGGGAATTCCGAATAAGATCCATAGCAATATTATTTAGTTCTTGTGCTAGTTCCTCGACATCTTCATCTTCAAATATTTTTTTTAATTTTAAAAATATCTATTTTTTCTTTGTCGCTGAAGCTGATAGGTACTTGTTTTCAAAGTCTGTTCTTCTTTTTTGAAAATTTCATTTTCTTGCAAGTTTTTTTTTTCAATCGGACTTTATGCTTTGGAACATTTTAAGTAAAATAACAAATTAATTAACATTCTATAAAAGTCTGTTCAATCAGTTTTACCTTCATTGATTTAAGTTTTTGTGGCAAGATATTTTTTTTTTAAAAACATCAATTCTTATGATATTTTGTTGGACTTCAGAAAAATTTTGGATATAATCTTTAAATTTTGTATGGCTTGCATTGTCTTTTCTTAATTCCATCCATTATTTATATTTTCTGGTTTTGAAATATTTGTTAAAAGAAAACAGTTAAAATATAAAACTGATATGATAAAAATTTAAAAACTGGAATTTAGGTATCTATCTATCTATTTATGAAAATATATGATTTTCTTGAAATCATCTTCGAATTCTTTCACAACATCAATGAAATTCAGCTTTTAGTATAGCAGCATCATTGTCAAAGTAATAGAAGAAATAAGGACCATGGATATCAAGAATGTAACCATCAGGATCAACTATAAGAACAGGATTTATCAAGTGATGCCTTTTATGAATCGATTTTCGAAGAGCTTGAAAGTTGCTATATTTTTGTAGATGAAGCTGTATGTTCCACCAATTCAGACAATTACTCGAAGAACTTCAGGTTTTTGGTTATATAATTGATTTGCAAATTCTGTAACATGTCTTTCAATATAAGTTTCTCTATCTTTTGCATCAAATCCAATATTAGCTGAAACGAAACGTTTCATCAAGGACTGTCTAACAGTACTGAAACCTAAGCTTGTTTGCTGCCGACTTGAATGTTGAAACATGACACATAAAAACTCATTAGAAAGTCCCTGACGCATTTTGCACAAAAACAAAAGTAAGTCCCTTCTGCTAACGTATATTGAATATTCCTGTTTTGTTATGGGAAAAAAATTTGCGAATTCATCTTCATTAAGACTATTTTTGTCAAAATTTCTCGACACATTTCTTGCTACATTTCGACAACATTTTGAGATGTAGATAATCCATTGATGGCATATCTTCTATTCATAGAGCCTAGTCCAAGGCATAAAGGCGGTAATATAAAACCTCTATCATCCAAGATTGAATTAAATTTAATTTTTTTCTATTTTTTATTTATTATTTTTGATAAATAAAGGTACTATATCCCTTATATCTAGCGTTGCCAGAAGTCTCGGTTTAGCCGGGACATCCCGCCGGGACAGGTTTTTTCCCGGGTTGGGACTCAAACCCACAAAATAATGCCTAATGTACCTAAATACCTTTCAGTGATAAGGAACAATCGCTGCATAGTGATTTAAGAAATTGCTTTTAAAATTTCAATCAAATAAACCTAACTTAACGAAGAATGTGTTTTTCCAAACTGACATCTGTCATGAAAATTGACAAAAGAAAAATATTTGCAAATGACAAATGACAAAAAAGTCATTTAATTAAGCTAAGTGTACACAATTGGTGGATATTACAACCTGACAATGCCTGACAATTATCTACTAATGAGCTGACAATTAAGTTGTGTGTGTACACGGTTGGTAGAAAATCTACCAATCTCTTACAATTTACTGTCAAAAGTTGGCTGACAGCTCGAAGTAAGTCCAGGACCTAGTGACTTACAACTCTCAACCATTCCTGTGTGCGTATTACCAGAAGCGGAGGGACCTACATTTTTCTGCCGATTCCGAACGGCTAATGAGCAGCACTTCCCATGACAAATGATACTCTTGGAGGATTTTTCAACTCCTCGCAAGAGGCAGTACACCCTTGAAAAAAAATTTCCTGTCGCGTCTGAGAATCGAACTGGAGACCTTCCGCGTGACAGTCCAACGCACTAACCATTATACCAAGGGGTACTACCAAAAAATTGTATGATGCTTTAAAACCTACATCTAACAATTTTTTCATTGTCAGAAACGTCAGACAACGATAAAAATTGGCAGACTTGACAATAAATTGTGTGTGTACATGATTTTATTAAATACCTTATAATTTACCGTCTTACAATTAATTGCCAGATAAATTTTCTGACGGTTAATTACAAGATTAAACGATCGTCAGCTAGCGTACGCGTGATTGTAAGATTTCTTAAAATTAATTATAAAACAATGATCTAACAATTAATTGTCAGAAAAATTTTCTGACAGTTAATTGTAAGACACTGTGAGCATGCTTTCTACTGACAGATCTGACAATATTTTAAGATCTACCAATCGGGTACACCTAGCTTTAGTAATTAAATTATTAAGAGAATTTATTTATTTTGATCTACACGCATATTATGTATGATTTTTTATTTTGTCCCGGGCAATATGTTGAAATCCCGGTATTTTTCATGATTTTAGCCATTTGTTCCGCCGACGTGTAAGAAAAATCTGGCAACCCTACTTATATCTCAGTAAAGCTATACTTCATCCAACAAAAATATGCAGTACACGTCTTATGGGAGAGCTTTTTCAAAATCAGTAGCGTTCTATATTTTTGCACCATACTAAATTGAAAGAACTCCTCCATAAAAAAGTGTTTGTGCGCCCATAAATTTTCGATTGCATCTGACGCAGGCCCGACATCCTATTTAGACTCTGATTTTGAGGTGGTACAAACTAAAAGATCAAAAAGAAAGCCTACAGAGTCACCAATAAGATCACCAAAGAAGACAAAAAAGCCTGCGATGGATAATGAAGCTTCTACCACCAACGCAGAGGAAATAAACCCAATAAAACAACAAAGCCTCGAGAAACCCAACAAGGAACCCCGGTCCACACTAATGCCACCAATTGTGTGCTTCAAGCTAAACGTGGCGGAAATCAGTAAACATTTGAAAACTCAAGGTGTAGTATTCAAAGTTCACAATATCAATAGTGAAAAATCTGTTATCACAACAAAGACCAAAGAGGAACACCAGAAGATCCGAGATTTTTTGAAGGTGAAGAAGACAGAATTCAACACCTATACCGCCAAAGAAGACAAGAAGACATTGCTGGTCCTTAAAGGAATTCATCAAACTTACGAAGCCACTGAAGTTAAGGAGGAGCTCATTGCGGAAGGCATCGCAGTCTTAGCAGTAAGTCCCTACAAGACCCGATCAGACAGGAAGTACAATAGCTTCGTCGTTGAAGTTTCCAAAACATCTGATATCCCAGCAATTTACGGAAAAACGCTTCTTATGCACCAAAAAGTCCATTGGGAGAAGTTTAAATCCACCACCATTACACAGTGTAAGAATTGCCAAAAGTTTGGACATGTTGCTAGTAACTGTGGCATGAAATACCGTTGTGTAAAATGCAAGGATGATCATATTCCAGGAAACTGCTCTAGGACCCTCAACAAAGTCAGTGACGATATGGTATTCTGCGTTAACTGCCAACAGACTGGGCACCCTGCCAGCTACAGTGGATGCCCTGCAAGGAAGAAGAAACTGGCCGAAAAAACGAAGACAGCAACACAGAAGCGTGAAAATCACCAATTTGCTGTAACATCAGCAAAAAAAGCGATTGTGAATGGCTTATCATACGCTAGCGTTGCAGCCACATCTGGAGCAGCTTCAAAACCTTTAGGAGGCCCATTTAAGAAGGCAGGGATTAAGCCAGCTCCACCAGCACCAGCTACAACGCCATTTGCCAAACCAGTAGTCCAGAAGAGGACTGCACCATCCAACACATCAAGCCAAAAAGGACAATCACAGTCTTTCAACATATTTGATGATACCGAAAGACTGTTTGGAACAGATCTCCTTTCTCTTCTCCAAAAGGCAAAGGAGGTAGTTCCAAGCAATTACGGTAGTCTCAATGATAAAGAAAAAACAGTTATATTGGGTAAACTTATTTGCTCATTATGTATATAAGAAACTACCTATCCTTCATTACATATAACGTTAATTCTATTTATTCTACAGCCAGACGTATTTCACTAAACTTTTTTTTAAAATCAAAGAAACCCGATATTATCTTTTTACAGGAAACAAACATAACAGCAAGAAACACGCTTAAACCGGAAGGCTACACATCCTACAGACAGGACAAGACATCTGAAGGCAGAGGAACTGCCATCCTCTTAAAATCGGACCTCAAAAGCGAGTACATTACGGTACCTGTTCTGCGCTGCATGGAGACTACAGCCGTTGCGATCAATATGTCGGATAATGAGACGCTGCTTCTTGTCTCAGTATACAACAAGTGTAACGCAACAAGATGTGACATCATACATGACCTCAACGCCATCAACAATCTGGCTAGCCAACATACGTACTGTGTACTTGGAGGTGACTTCAATGCACGACACCCACTCTGGCTGGACACCAGGGAATCTACACAAGGAAAAGCAATTGTGGACTGGCTGGAAGACAACCCCGAGCTTCACTCATTGGTGGTTATATCGCAACATAGGCCCACATTTCCAAGAACTCCGTCGCTGCTAGACTTCTTTTTAGTGACGTCCAATTTTACGAACATCCTTCCTGAGTTCCAAAACTTCACTTGTGTTGCACACGATAGTGACTCGGACCATCTGGCGGTTGAGATGAGAGTCAGATTGAATTACAGGATTACAACTGAACGTCGTATTCCCGAATTCCAAATCCAATACGAAAAACTGAACTGGATAAGATTCCGTTCAGAAGTTGAAGAACGCCTACCAGAAGTCTCCAGCGTCAACAATCTCAACAACAATGAGATCGATAACACCATTGCTCAATTTGAAACAGTGGTCAACAATGCTTTGGACAGGCAGAAAACACCCCGCACCAGCAGAGATAAATATGCAAACTTACCCCAACATATACAATTAATATATGCTCACCGGCAAAGACTTCGCAAAAGCCTCCAAAGAATATTCCACAGGACCTTTAACAGGGAAAGTGTCGAATACCGTCGGCTACACTCAGAACTTCAGTGCACTAACACAATGTTCAACCAGGCAATAAAACATTACCAGGAAAAGGATTTCAGGAAGAGACTCGAAGATATCAAACCTGGACCTGACACGTTTAAAAAGATCAATCTGATTGTTGGAAGACCAAACTCAATTCCAGACACCATCCTTTATGGACAAGAAGTATCAACAACTTCTGCAGAGAAAGCTGAAGCGTTTGCAAATCATTTTCACGATAGTTTCAAAGACCGCCCTCCCGTACACCTTCCTGACTTTATCGAAGACGTTGAAACTCGCTTTCAAGAGATATCAGCGACCACCGAAACCGTGACCCTGTTCAACGAGGAAAACCCATCATCGGAGCCGACGCTGACAGATGTTTTCACTTCCCCTGAAGAAGTAGCTGACATTATCTTCACTGGAAACTCCAAAAAATCAGCAGGAAGCGACAAGATTTCTAATTACGTACTCAAAAGGTTACCAAATCTTGCTGTTCTCCTGTTGACTATAATCTTCAATAACTGCCTGAACAACAGCTATTTCCCTGCAGCCTGGAAAACCGCAAAAGTGGTACCTGTCCCGAAGAAGAACAACCGCGCAAATGTGGAAGGATATCGGCCAATTTCTTTGCTCAGCAGCATGAGTAAGATACTGGAGGCGTTGATATTGAAGAAACTCAACGTTTTCTGCAGAGAAAGAGATGTCATACCGGAGTTTCAGTATGGCTTTCGAAATAAACACTCTACCCTACATCCATTACTGGGACTCCATACTGATGTTACAATTGGACTCAACAAAAAGGAAACAACTGTAGCGTGTTTGCTGGACATCGAAAAAGCTTTCGACAGCGTTTGGATAAAAGGATTGCTATTCAAACTCTCGGAACTTGGACTTCCTAATTACTTAGTAAGAATAATCAAAAATTTCCTAACCCATAGACTTTTTTATGTACAGGTAAAAAAACATGTGTCATCAACCAAAGGAATTAACGCTGGAGTTCCTCAAGGATCAAAACTTGGACCGCTGCTGTTCAACATTTACACTGCTGATCAACCAGCCAACTTACCAGGTACAAAGACGAAGCTTTATGCAGACGACTCAATCACATACGCTACCGCTTTTTCACCAGAAATTGCTGCCAGGAGAGTGCAAGAGCACATTAAAAACCTATGGGAATACTATGTCAAATGGGGACTGAGGATAAACAGCGAAAAGACTGAACTCATCTGCTTCAGAACACCAGTGACTGTCATTCGAAGACGAGCGTTTGCAACACGCTGTGATGCAATCAAAATAAAGCTTCCAGACAACTCTGAAGTGACTGTCAAATCATCAACGAAATACTTGGGAATCAACTTTTCCAACAAATTCAAATTCAAAAGGCATGCAGACTTGATGTTGAAGAGAGCCAACTATTCTCTGCACTTGGTCCATCCGCTTCTCAGGAGGCGAAATGGACTAAGTAAGAAAACCAAGCTGCTTGTGTACAAACAACTTATTCGACCCGTTCTGACCTACGCCTTTCCCATCTGGTTTACTATTTCACCTACAGCAATGAAAAAGATGAAGCTTTTTGAAAGAAAGATGCTCCGCATTTGCACTGGACTGTACCGTAACCCACTGACGAAGAAATATATACCAACAAGGAATCTGTATAAAGAAGCAAAATTAATACCACTAGACGAGTATTTACTGCAGCTCTCCGGAAAAATCATCAGGAACCTGGAAGATCATCCCAACACAGAAGTGCAACAACTTCTCCAGCATGAACTAGAGCCTCGTGACAAGTATCTATACACCCGAGCCATCACTGACGATCAATTTGAAGACATCATCCATAACGACAACGCACCCTTTTACGAGAAGAACAACAATCAATACTATAGGGGTTAAAATACCCACTCATCAAAAATTATTATTTAGTTAATATTAAAAAATCATGAATTAGATTAAGAAAACATTAATATGATATTGTAAGCAAATAGCATTATGTAAAGCCAAATGAAGAACGTTGGGCCCCTATTGTTGAGCCAACATGATTTAATTTAGTAATAAGTTAGTTTTAAGTCAAATTGTATATAAAACAAATTGAAAAATAAAATTCTTAATCTAAAAAAAAAAAAAAAAAAAACCCGACATCCTATTGACTGCACATCTGAGTGTGCACTGAATTGCTGAGGTCTATGGCTGTTGGTGCTATTCAATTTCAACCCCCATTAAATATTGATGTGCGTTCAGAGTTACCCTTGTTCATTTCGTAACTTATTCGGTTTTTTTTCCTTGGGTTTCTGTTGAGGTGCTTTTGATTTTAGAGCTTTAAAAAAGGGTCCATTTAAAATCAACACTACGATAACCCTGTGAGAGCTTTAATGAAGGACAGATTTATGCAATTCACTGTAGCCAGAATACGAGGCAAACGTCCTATCTTGCCCACACTGCATATTTTTGTTGGACAGAGTATAGTTCCCATCATATTCCGTTTTTCTGCCCATGCTAATTTTTTGACTTTGGTTTCAATTTTCGTAATAAACACCGTTTTACTATTTTTTTTTCCGAATGAACATAACAATAATAAAAATTAAACTCAACGACAAGTTTGCGGAAAAACCCATAGATTGTATGATACTTACGAAAACCTGAAACATGTAAGACTAAAAAAAATGTTTTTTTTTTGTTTTTTGGAAAACCTGCAGCAGATAAAAAGGGTTTTCTGATTTTGTACACGTTTCTAACAATAGTTGACAAGAAGAGTGGTTTTCTAAGAATTTTGAAATTATTTTCCAAAAATTTTGAAATGCTTTTTTAGAATATCATAGCAATGCTCGTTATTTGAGTACCTGTCAAAACCCTCAATTCTTTTCCTGTTTCCTTAAAAGTTCTCAAAAATAGTAAGGTTTGGAAAATTGACCTAACAAAAATGGTATAAAAGATTACAAAACGAAATTAATTCATCAGTTTAGTTTTTAACGCCAAGGCAGTAGTTGATTAGAAACGCTGTTATAAATGTCTACATTTACAATCCAATGTGCAATGTAACTTCAACTAGAGCGCGATAAAGATACCAGCAACTTTATCCAAACCGACGACTTCCTAGTTTACGAGTATTTCGAAGTACATGTCAGAGGCTTCGAGAAACGGGTGCAGGTTCAAATACACAGCGCAAATTCCCATACAAATCACACAGATCGCACCTACCACAAAAATCAAAACTTAGGGAATTGAATGGAGGCAATTTACAAAAATGTGAATTTTTAGTCCAGAAAGTTTTTTGTTCCAGTTTGGTATTTAAGCTCTGTAATTCCCAGCTTTCTGATCTTAGTTAAATTTGTGTTTTTTTTCGGTTTCTCCAAACACGGCATTTTCGAATTGTTTTCTATTTATATAAATTCATATGAAATGTAACTTTGATAAGGCAAAACCAAAGCTATACAATTATTCATTCAAACTCGCCCATTCACTTCTTAGTTAAAAAAAAATACTCGTAATAAAGATTTTAATTAAAAACTCGTTTAATATTTAATCAGAAATTAACGTAAAGAAAATAAAAATGAATGAGTAATCCTCCAAAAAAAAAATATAAATTACATCATAAACTTGTTGTTTTTCTCTGATAGGTGCTTTGAAGAACGTTTAGCATCAAGGAACAGCGAATGCACATCGTTGATATCGTCTTTAGAGATAATTGATCGACCATTAACTTTGCTCATTTGGTGAGCTGGAGTAAGTAGTTGGACTGCATATCTAAGTGTTGATGCGCTTCCAATTTCACTTAGTTGTGTGAAAGCGTTTTCTTCAAGCTGTAATCCTTCAGTTTGTGCACGTAACTTGATGATTTGTTCCATTTCAGATGTATTATATGGAAGCGTACGAATGATAAGAAGCCGATCAATTAAATCTAATGGAATACCATGAGGTGATGAGATATCAGTAGTTCCTCTGAAATTAAAGTTAAAATTTTTAGAAAGAAAACAACACTTCTTTAAGATCTTACCTTATGACACAACGACCACGGTTTGTGGCGAATATGACAATTGGTGCGATTGGTGACTCAAGAGACTTGTGTAAATAAGTAAAGGTCTCCAAATCCAGCATGTGAATTTCATCGATGAAGAGTACACCAGGCACAAGCTCAGCTATTCCCTGATCGATATACTTGTTTACAACTTTGTTGATCTCCATTCTTAGTTTATCTGCAATTACAAATTTAAGTTTCGAAAATGAAAATTATATGTGTACCAAAAGTGTTTATTGAATTGAGGGATTTATAATGCATCGACAGCATTTTGTTATGAATGAAGTAAAACGCTAGTGGAGGGCTTGATTTGTATTTTTATATAATGTGATATACTTAAATAGCTTAGTCACTTTATTAAATCGTTGTGGTTCAACCTTTCCCCATTTTTTTTCAACCAGAGAATCATTAGTTGTTTTTTTTTTTCCATCGTGACGAAATTGCCAAATATTCATACTCAATAAAAACAAAAACTTGACCTATATAGAATTGCTGTAAATAAATTAATACATATTCTGAATGATAAAATACTTGGATAAGTTAAAGGATCCAGAATCAGTTTTGTTTGTGTTTGGAGTTTTGCAAAAGAATCATCTAATGTTCATGCTGTTCAATAAATTGCATAAAGAATGTCTCATTGGTTTTCAAAATTTTTCTATTTTATTGTTGATATTAAGTTCCCGTTTGGAATTGAAGAACAAAACAAAACTCAAAGATCAAGTTTTTAAATGCCTGCCTTGGGGGTCAAAATAAATTCATATAAATTCTGTCTTACTTGCACAAATGCTCAATCAAAAAACATGCTTTGTAGTAAAAGAGCGTATGTACATTTTTGTAACAGCTGTGACAGCGCTTAATAAATCAACTGTGCTTAAAGCTACATAACTCTTACTCAAAACAAAATCAGTTTGCTTCAATTTGAAAGGATACAAATATAAGAGGTTGACTTCATATACAAATTTATTGGGAAAATAAATTTTAAGATTTTCAAGATTGTTTGACTAAAAAATTTGGAGCGTTTCTCCTGAGTTAAACAAACATTTTAATGAACAAAATTCAATATTCTGAGAAAACTATACCTTTATTGTAAATGGCGAACATAAAAACAATTAGCGGTATTACGTGGGTTATAAGTTTTTTTTAGGTCAAGAGCGGCGGAAATTAAAAAGTTTTGCACAGCAAGTTGGTTGAGGTCCTTCCACACCTGTGTAGCGTTCTTCTTCTACTGCACTGTCCCTAGGGATCGAATTTGAACATTTTCCAGTCCGGAGCATTACAGTCCATTCGTTCTACATGGATCAAGAATACCTCCTTCACCATAAAGAGTATACTATGGTTGTCCTTCCTTGATATGCAGTCGATACATCTTTAATCGCGATTGCAATGTCATCTCTGAATGTAGAAGGTTCGCTTGCAGAATTGATCAATCAAATGCTATTTAGCAAGATTATAAATTCAAAAACCTGTTAGTAGAGGGACACCTCAAGGCGGTGTCCTATCACCCCGTCTTTGAAACTTGGAAGCCGAGAGTTAACTAATGCTAAAGCAAGATGCTATACCGAGAAGAAAACTAAGGAGGAATAATATCATCACCTGCTTGGCGACAAAACAGATTTCGCCAATGCTGTTTTAATATCTTTAAGCAGATCACACATAGGATCCGTAATAGGTACCAGGACACTGTTTGATAGGCAAGCACCCAACGCGGCTTGGAATTTATTCTAAACATTTAAGAGAACCTGCATGGAAGGAAAAGAGGAGGAATCGATCACTCACCTTCTCTGTACATGTCCCGCTTTATCCCAAAGACGTAGACTTCAGCTGTTAGTTTTCTACTGCAATGATCTAAGTGATCTGGCAATTATAGATATAGGCAATCTCGCTCGCTTCATAAAGAGCTCCAATTGGTTGAACGATTAGAGGGAAATTATCTAAGATTCAATTTGGTATCACAATGGATCTACTTTATTGCTGACAACCAGACCAACTCTCCTGACAGCTACGTTGACCAAACCTAACATGGCCAAGACATCTCAGTCTATGGATTTTAATTCGACTAAGTCGGTTTCTGTTTATAGCACTTACAGTTCGTGGTTATAACCTCTCCTTCATACCCAATCTATACAAACGGATTCAAAAATCACCCGGAGAATTTTCCTCTCGAAACATCATCAAGCGTCCTCATCCATTTTTGACAAGGTCCATATTTATGCACCACATACAATGACCGAGATGATAAATAAAACACTTTGGTTGCTGGAGAGAGGACTTTGCTACTCAATTACTTTCTTCATGCAAAGAAGCAGCGATTAGCAAGAGTTATTCTGTTTGATTTCAGTGCTGGTGCCATTGTCCGAATTAGCATGTAAGCAAGTGCTTTATATAATAAAACTTTTTCAACTAAAACTTTTTCGAACAAATAATTTAGTATCTAAGCAAATTAAAAAATCTGGCTCAATTTGCGTTCTAAAAGGCATCCAAACAAGATTTTGACTCCCACTCGCTAGCTCTTTACTCGGGCACAAAGTTGGTTACCATAAGCACAAAAACATTTCATGCTTTAAGATAAATAAAATGATAGTTCCCAATAAAAGTTTACGAGTGTGATTAAGTCAATGTTAGTATGGAATGTCTAAATCATACCAAAAAATTTCGTTTGAAAATTCCATATTTCGGGGATTATAAAATGCATATTTACTTTAAGAAGGCCATCTATTATTCAAGGTTCTTATTTATCTATCTGTTTTTACCTAACATAATATCATAGCTGGGCACCGTTAATCAAACAGTTAACTTCGTTAATCGTTAATCATTAATTAACTCTAATGTACGGTGCCTTCAATTCTGTTCAACCAACGGGTTGGATCTAGTTGTTGGCGGTTGCTCAACGAATTGCGCAACAACAGGTGTACGGGTAGTGTACGAGCTCGTGTTGCTGCTTGAAAATGTTCGATCAACACGTTGAGCCACATTTTCAAGATAATGTGTTGCACATTATTTGTTCAACGCGTTGATCAACTTTTTAATTTTCTTTGGGATTTCTTGACGTAATATTGTGTTGCGTTGCGTTGGCTGCAGTGAAATGTGTCTACGCGCATAGTGGACGACCGGCATAATGAAATGATCAAACGAAACGAATCTCTTCGCAGTTTTCTCACTCGCACGCGCCGTCAAAATATAATACGTACCTAGCTGTTTTTGTTTCACCTGCGGCACGCGCCGCCGCTCGGCACTTGTCTCATACTTGTCTGAACCTGTTTCTCGCGCCGCGCGGTAAATAGTAGGCATTGGATTAACGATTAACGGACTTAACGTGGATTAACGGATTTAACGTGTCCGTTAACATTTTTAAAAGTTAACTTAAAAGTTAGTCCGTTAATCAAAATTTTAACTTCGTTAATTAACGATTAACGGATTAACGAGTTAATGCCCAGCTATGCATAATATACAGTCTTGGCCAAAATTATTGAGCACCCTATCAATTTCGTGCGTACATGCTTTTTACAAATTAAATTAAATAATGAAATAATTTTGTAGTCTCAGATAAACTAAAAAACCGTTATTTACGTTATTATTGAAAATGCATCATCCGTTATCTGAAGATTAGTCATTTCCACATGTTCTTTGGTATTAATCAGTTTGCTTATTTGCCTATTCTTGTGAAAGTGTTTTTGTAGGTTTCATTTTAAGTATTGGTTAGTATTATTGGAAAGTGCCCAAAAAAAGCGAACTAAGTTTAGTTAAACATGCGCAGGTACAGCAGGTACATGATCAAGTGAAATCTCAGGTAGAAATTTCCAAAGCTGGAATATTCGCGTCGATCTGTCCAGTACTCTCTTAAGCGGTTTAGAGAGACCGGATAGCATGAGAATAGGACAAGAACTGGGCGCATACGAATCACAACAAACCGCGAGGATCGAAAATTGATAAGAAGCTCCAATTAAAAATTGCAAAAAAACTTCCTTAGAGCTCGCTGTCGAACTTTCAGCAGAATTTAAGAAGCTAATTTTTGCTGGAACTACTCGTAGAAGACTCCAAGAAGCTGGTATGGAAGGCTATAAGGCCAGGAAAAACCATGGTTATTTGAAAAAAAAACAAAAAGGTGCGGCTTGTATGGGCTCGAAAATGCCAAACTTTTACTGAAGAATATTGGTCAAATATTGTGTGGTCAGACTAAATGAATTTCGAGCTAAGTTAGATCATACGATGTTGCAACAATATGTAGTAAATAATTTAGTATATTATAACTCGTAATGAAAATACCTAATTTTCAAAACTTCTTCATTTATGGTATGCCGCTTGAAGATTTTTAGTACCGCTGGTGCAACCTTTGTTCGTCGTCGAGCCGGTGAAGAATTTAGTCTGGAGTGTTTAGTACCGAGAGTAAAATATGGCGGCGAGAGCGTTATGGTCTGGGGGTGTTTGAGTTCTTCAGGGACAGGCGAAATGTTTGTGTGTCACGATTGCATGGACTCTACGAAGTACATAAACGTACTGGAAACTGCACTCCTGCCCTCATTTTTCTTACTGTTTGGCGTTACAAACATGAATGGAGTAAAGTTCCAGCAATATAACGTACCTTGCCCAAAAGCTGCATGCACAAAGACCTGGTTAGGAGAAAATTGCGTCCAGGCTCGAGGTTCCTGATTGGCCTACTCAGTCCCCAGATTTAAACCCCATAGAACATTTGTGGGCTTATTAAAGCACAAGATCAGGCAGAACACAATCAGCAACAAAGACGACCTAAACCGCCACCTGCGTGATGAATGAGGGGCATTAAGTGCAGAACAATGCAATAATCTTGTACGCTCTTTGCCAAAAAGAATTGCTCCCGTGATAAAGGCAAAGGGCGGTCCAACTAAATATTGATATTTGTTTAATAAAAAGCAATGTTATACTATACAGTTTGAATTTATTTAAATTAAACAATTGCACGAAAATGGGTGCTCAATAATTTTAACTGTACATGCACAGACAGCCTTGGCTTTTATAATACAAAAGTGCGTCAACTATCTTGGATGTTTCACACTTTTGGAGAATATTTTGGATACCGAAATTCGAACGAATTCAAAAAAAAAAATTGGTATATATTCACTGCATGAAAGAAGGAAAATGCAACAACTCTTCCATTTGCTTGGCCAGAATAACCAATAAAATTATTCAATACTTTTGACTTGAATTCTTAGAATTCTGATAACTTTATAAGAAAATAGAGGCCATTACATACAAAAAAATATCAAATCGAAATAAAAAAAAAAAATAAATTCTCTTTTACCAGTTATTTCAGTCTTCTTTGGCTTCATCAATTGTCCCATCATCGAGAGGACATCCTGACCGCCTTGCGGGCGTGCATTTGCAACATCTAAATCGTGCAACGTGACATCCTGAATGACTTCCTTCTTCTTATGTACTTCTCCCTTCGGCAAAGGGACATACTCTTCGGTTTCCAAATCGAATTCAGTTGCAAAACTGTCACTGCGACCTTGTCGCTTAACAGCTCCACTATTAGCCTCGATGTAAATGACATCGCCGACCTCAACTTTTTCCTTCTGGAGCGATTCAAAGATACTCGGATCAAGCTTTAGTTGTTTTGTGCCTTTGGCAGTTTTAAGGCCAATTACTACATTACTGATTGTCTTGCCATAGCCACCCATCGGATTTTCTGTCTCAACGGGTGTCAACTCGATAACTTCGCCTTCGTAGACTTCTTTTGTCTCACGGATCCTCAGACCAATTGAACGTCGGAAATTCTCCATCAGAACTTCGGTCTTTTTAATTTCACTACTGAACACCTCGGAGCCAACCATTGGGCAGAATGGAACCTTATTTCCAAGTTCCTGTGCGATAGCGAGAGCAATAGCTGTTTTTCCAGTGCCAGGTGGACCGGCCAGAAGAAGAGCCCGTCCTGCCATCTTCTTTGATTTGATTAGGTCTACCACAATTCCGGCTGCCTACAGATTAAACGTATTATAAACAAAGTTTACAGATCTTTGTCCAATATATTTACCTCTCGGGCGTTTTTCTGGCCAACTAAGCCGGCAGCAATAGCAATTGGAGCGCCACTCTCATCAAGTCCAAGTCCCTTAACGTGACTGTGGGCAGCAATTCGCTGAGTACGGACGGTGCTTTTTACTTCTTCAATTTTCATTTTTATTTTTCAATTAAGAACTCAAATTGTACTTATTTAATTTTCTACGTATCGATCAAACAAACAAATTGTTTCTAGAAAGATGTTGCGCACATGTAAAATGTAAGGTAAGACAAACCAAATCATAAGCAATTAGCAAGGCGGCAGAGCACACTTTTGTTTTCGTTTTGCGGAATATTTCAAACAAAGTGACATTTGTCATTGTCATTTTGGGCCGAGATCGGCTAAGTTTTCTCACCGCAGATGTAAAAAAGTTGTTAAGGAAGAAACCAATATAACAGAGCTGTCAGATACATATGTATAGAGGAGTAGTTAAATTCTGTTCTAAATTAACTCTTATACAGTGTTATGAAATGAAATTTCTCTGTCGTCCTAATATGTTATTATTAGGTGTGTTTTTTTTGCAAGTCCATATAGAATTGTAAAAAAAAAACGACATCGGGATTTAGGAGTTTTTTTTCCACATAGCTGGAAGCACTGTGTACGCTATGACATTTGTCAGCTTATTGACGACTAGCATCAACCAATCCAAAAACTTCACTTTTGACGTCTCTGAGCAAATTATCGATAACATATAGATAATACTATTTTGGCATCACCATTTTTATCGGGTCTTAGATTAACGCTCGATAATTATCTGGTCTTAGCTAACTCTGTATAGATTTAAGTAGTTGTTGCATTTGCATGTAAAGCGCTTAGTCCCGATGTCGTTTTTTTTTACAATTCTATATGGACTTGCAAAAAAAACACACCTATTATTATGTTATTATTGAAACTGCTGATAAATAAAATAAATAAAAACTCACATATAATATACATATTTCTTAGCAAAGAAAAGTAAATGGATACGTTCATATTAGGTGTGTTTTTTTCGCAAGTCCATATAGAATTGTTAAAAAAGCGACATGGGGATTTAGGAGCTTTTTTTCGAAATAGCTGGAAGCACTTGTACGACGCTATGACATTTGTGAGCTGTATTGTATGACGTCGCTTTTGACGTCTCTGAGCAAATTATCGATAACATATAGATAATTCTCTTTTGGCATCACCTTTTTTATCGGGTCTTATACTACGTTTCCACTGACCGATGATCTAGATTAATTTCCAGTTTGATTTAAAATAATCTAGTAGTGTTTCCACTGGACTTGTTGGATTTATTTTGACATCTAAAATCTTAATTACAAGCAGTGTCAGTTATTAAATTTTTTTTTTGTTCAGTTTGTCAACAGATTGTTTTTTTTTTTTTCTTTTTTTCTTCCATCAAACTGTCAGATTCATTGGAAATGGAAAAGTGAATCCGTTCTGTACAGTAGATTTCAAGTAGATTTATTTGAAATCTCGAATCGAGATGATTAATTTTTGTATGGTAAATCTAGTGATTTCAAGAAGATTTCAAGTAGATTTGAGTAAATCTCAGATTATCGTTCAGTGGAGACGCAGTATTAGATTGACTCTTGAAAATTATCTGGTCTTAGCTAACTCTGTATAGATTTAAGTAGTTGTTGCATTTGCATGTAAAGCGCTTAGTCCCGATGTCGTTTTTTTCTACAATTCTATATGGACTTGCAAAAAAAACACGCCTATTATATTTTAAGACGAAATATACTGCATTAATTCACTTACATTTTTCTTATGATACAGGCTTTATAGGTAATGTTTTGGATTCGGAAGATGTTTTGAACTGGAGATTTGGATCCAAACTGCCAGCATAAAGTGCCTTTGACTTTATTATCTAGCGAACCGATTTGGTCCTATCTTTGTAATATAGTTTGTTCCTATATTGAATACAAAATAAACACACAAGTAGAAGCGTTTAAATATTATATTCTTGCGAAATTATAATTGCTTATTTAATTTGCAAATGGTATACAATTTTCAAGTGTTAACACCTTTTATTTAATCAATAATATTCCAATTCTTTTAACATATCATGAACCATGAATTTCGAGGATATATGCTTTTACTTTTTTATATTTTTAAGTAGAAGTTTCTTATAGTTTTTCAATAAACATTGCAATTCATTTAACAGATGAACAATATTTTTAATCTTGATTGATACTAAATAAAATATAACTCAAAATATCATATAAAAATGACATTCTACCTTTTTTGAACTTTTGTTAGAAAAAAACGAACTATGATGGACAAAGGATGAATATGGCAACTTTATGTTTAATGTTTTTGTATCCCTAATTTTACTATTGTATTTCTTGAACTTTTACATTTTTGTTGGAGATAGAAAAAACACAATATTCAATATAAAGACATTTTGTCAGTTGTCATATAAATTCAGCATAATGCCACAGTTACACTGCATTTCTGAAAGAATACCAGTGTACTGATATAAAACATACTAATCAAAACTTCGTGTAAATTGATTTAATATTTTGTGATAAAATTAATGACAGTAGTGTAAAAACGGAATTATGCGTATGCATTAAAATTTTTAATTTGAAAAAATACTTGTTCTCTAAATTCCGGAGCGATCACACTTTGGGCTAGTGAAGGAAAGTAAAAGAAAATAAATGCCAACGAATACACCCTCAAGCATGCTAACATATATTTTTTTGGACACCATCTAAACACCTCTCCTACGTTTCAACATCCGAAACTCCATTCTTTTTCATCACTTACTCATTTTTCTTTACTAATCGTTTATTGTTGTTTTTCTACTAAATTTTGCAATAGCCATGTTTTTTTGCAAGTCCACATAGAATTGTAAAAAAAAGACAACGGGCGACTCAAGCTAAGTGTAAACAATTGGTAGATCTTACAATATTGTCAGACAGACCTGACAACTATCTACCAATGAGCTTACAATAAGTTGTGTGTGTACAACGTTGGTAGAAGATCTACCAATCCCTTACAATTTATTGTTAGAAGTTGGCTAACAATTTATTTTCAGAT
Organism: Philhelius festivus; assembly: GCA_963931855.1. Lineage (NCBI taxonomy): Eukaryota > Metazoa > Arthropoda > Insecta > Diptera > Syrphidae > Philhelius > Philhelius festivus. The sequence goes on along the minus strand of OZ007555.1, from coordinate 76,475,917 downwards.
AGCTGGCTAAATACCTACCAATAAATTGTAAGGCCAGGCGCGCACATTCAATTTTTAGTTTTGCAACTGTTTGGTTGCTAAAATGAAACATATTGGCTTATATGGGACACCGCGCACTTTGAGCAACTCGATTCGAGCAACTAAAAAGTTTGTGTTTTGACACAAACTAAACGATTGCCTTCGCAACAGTTGAGCTGTTTTCTATAAGCGCAAGAGAGAAAAGAGTGTGAGGGTGAGTAAAGAGTTGCCAGTGCGCGGTTCTCTTTCAACTGGTGATTAAACTATTTGATTTCGATCACAGTTGCCAGTTCGCGACTAGCCTAAGAGATTGGTATATTTTCTACCAATCGTGTGCACACACAACTAATAATCTGTTTTTGTTGGTTATGGAAACTGCTTCATTTGAACCTTGGCTGCAAGTTGTCTGACAATTAAAAAATTGTATGATCTTACAATTTCTTCATTGTCAGAAACGTCAGACAACGATACAAATTGGTAGGCCTGGCAATAAATTGTGTGTGTACAAGATTATCAAATACCTTACAATTTACCATCTTATAATTGAATTTCAGCTATATTTTCTGACAATTAATTGCAAAATTACACGATTGTCAGCTAGCATTCACATGATTGTCAGATTTCTTACAATTAATTGTCAGACAATGATCTAGAAATTAAGGCTGGTATTCACCGAGCGCTTCTCACTGCCAGCTGTCATTCAAGTTCGAAAACAGTTTGATTTCACAGTTTGGGTATGCCTGAACAAAAGAGAGTGGCTCTCATTTTCGAACTTCGAAAAACAGTCGTGACTTGTGAGTGGTTGGTGAATACCCCAAAGAAATTTCAAGTTAAGAGCCTCGTAAAGTTAAGAGACGTTTAAGAGCGCTCGGTGAATATCAGCCTAAATGTCGAACAAGTTTTCAGACAATTAGTTGTAAGACTACACGGTTGTAAGACATTGTTAGCCTGTTTTTCACTGAAAAATCTGACAATATTAGCCGTGTTTTTTTTTGGAAAGTTATCCGTAGTACAGTAGGATTTTATATGAAAAACAAATACAACATCCGCAGTAGGATCACTGCCGATACTCGAATAAACGTCAAATCTCTATCCGCAGTAGGATTTCACTTTTCCTTTTATCGGCAGTGGTCCTACTGCGGATGTTGTATTTGTTATTCATATAAAATCCTACTGTACTACGGATAACTTTTCCAAAAAAACATGGCTATTGTAAGATCTACCAATCGTGTACACTTAGCTTTAGGAACTTCTTTCCAAAAGGTACGAAAAAAGTGGGTTCCTCCACTGAAGCGATTTTCGTCTTATTTTCGCGTTTCATTCCGGAGATCTCACCTGTACTCATCAGTTTACTATTGAGGACCTTGTCAATAGGTAATTTTTGTTGAATTCAGTTCATCTTACATTGATTTTTCGACAAAAATCCAATATGTGAACTATATTCAACAAAGATTAAAATTTCTAATCATTAACACAAACTCTGCCAGCCATATTAATAAAAAACACTTATTCCACCTATATTTCACGGTTTTACTAAACCATAGAATAGGTGTTAAGCCCTGGCTTAAATATTTACATTAATAAAAGTGAAATGTTCGAGGAATAGTTAAGTGACGTTTATCAAAAGGCCTTTAAAAAAATCTACTACAACAAGTAAGCGATCTCTTTTTTATATTCTGTGTCTGCCTAAATTGATTGTCATTTGCTTATGTCTTATGTCGTTTTTATTTGGCAATCCGGAATCCCAACTGAACACTTTTTTTTTTATTCTGATGATTCTGAAGTTTTTTGTGATTGTATATGTGCAACATCAAATGTGGACAATAATGAAAATCAAGAATAAAATTTGTTTCACACAATTAGGATACAAAAAATCACAGCAGTTGAGTTTGACGTTTAAGTATATGTGACGTTAACAATCAAACAGAGGCTAAAAAAAATGAACATGAAACCGAGCAAAAGGGCGGAAAACTATAATTCCTAAAATATTTAAGATAATTTAATGCAGTAAATTTTGTAAAATTTGTAGAAGTCTTTTTTATTAGATTGACCAATAAAAATACTAAAGGGACCTTTTATTTTCGTCCTTTAGTGAAATGTTTTTTTTTTAGGCAGTTTTGTTTGTTAAAAATATATTTAGCGCGTTTTGAAAATAAGTTTCTTAAATTTTGATTCTCAAATGCCTGTAAAATTAAAAAAGAGAAAAATAGAGCTGTTTTGAAAATTACAAGCATTGTATGGAAAATAGCACCCATTTGATTGTTAAAAACATTAAAATAGTAATAACTTCTAAACCAGCCCGTTTTGAAATACAATTTTTCCACCATTCTATAGCTCTCTTTAATACGCAAATTTTGGTATACCACACTCCATATTTTGAAAAAAGTGCCTTTAGCACCGTTTTGATTGTTAACGTCACATATATGCATGTGTGAGTGCTTCTGCTTTCGATTCTGATTTCAAATCCAGAAGCAAATTTCTCTTCTTTTCAGAACTGTCATTTTTCCCCAAGTGAATACTTTCAGAAGAGTCCAGAAGGCTCCCGGATTGCAAAATTAAAACGACACATTATTGTCGTTCTTTCAGCGCAGTGACAAACTATGTCAAATGTACCTATGACTTGTCGAAATCCCTTTATGACCTTAAATCCTTTCGTAGTTCTCATTTTATTAATCTGTTTTGTTTTCAAAGCAAATGCCTTGAGAAAACAAAACGAGTTTGACAATTCTATTTCTTATTCCTTCGCTAAACTACCTACTGCGGTGGTTTAGCTTAATCATAGTTAGTAAACGTCACTTAGCAGAAAATTTGTTTTATTAATGAAATTTCGCACTTAGTCCAGGACTTAACGATAAACCTCCACTAAACCATCTTTATTAATATGGGTGTCGAGTATAACTACTGAAATAAATCAGCCAAGTGGAAGACATTACTATTTACTTGGACATGTTAAATTATGGAGCCAAAATACCTTTTTTGACCCAAACTTTGATTGAAAAAGTTCACAAGCGTAATCATATGGACTTGCCAGTGTATTCAACTAAATAGTTGAGTTGTTTTCGATAAGCCCAAGAGAGAAAAGTTAGAGTGTGACTGAAGTGTTGCATGTGCACGCTGCTCTATCAACTGGTTACTAAACTATTTGATTTGGATCATCGTTGCCAGTGCGCGCCTAGTCTAAGTCCACGAGAATTTGGCTTTTCATCCCGGTGATCTCAGTTACAGTCATCAGTAGACTATGTTGAGGGAAGCTTCTTAAAGTGCAATTTTATGTATGGTTCATGGTTTTCAAAAAAAGGGTACCAACAAATTTGAGGCACAGAAGTTAATGGAGAACCATCTTAACCGAATCAGCAGGAATGGAAAGATTGGGACATAAGATTGCCTGGAAAGCTCACAAATCTAAGATGAGAAGCACTTTTCATGAAAGACCTATTCTTGGAGGATTTATTGATTCCCAAGATTCACAAGAAACAGCAGCCCTGAAAAATCATTTTTTGTTTTATATCGAAGTGACTCCTGTGTGACATTCCCAACAATGGCGTAAAGGGTTACAACAGATTTTAGAGGGTACACTTCTAAAAATTGGCAAACTAATTTTTTGTTTATATGTACAAAATTAATTTTTAAGAAAACGGCTATAAAGATTTTAAGTTAGATACTAAAGAAAAGTTCTGCAATCAAAGATATTGATCAAACTTGACATTGCGTCTGTCTGTATGGCTGTACCTCAACCTACAACCTAGCCACTGGAACTATTTTCTTCTCGGTACTTGTCTTCGGTAATTTCCTAGAGGATAATTTAATTTTTTTGGCTCCAAAACTTACGGTACTTGCCATACACCGCCTTATGCAAAATCTAGTTTATCTCGAAAACGACTCTAAAGATTTTAATAAAAAAAAGTTATGTGTGCTTTCTAAGGTATGAACTTCATTTTGGTCTAAAAAATGTTTAAAAAAATGTTTTTAACAGTAAACTTGTCATAGAACGGTTTTTTTACTTTCGACGTTTTCAATAACGGTTCTACAGAGATTTCACTCAATATTGTTCTACAGGAGCTCCTTTGAATTTGAATAATGTATTGTGTAAATAGTTTTTTGAATTTTTGAAAAAAATTAAACCTAATTTTATTTAGATAAGCGGATTCATTTTATTTTTATTAGCTTACACATTTTTATGAATAAATTCTTTAAAACTCCAATCAACTTGAAATAAAAGAGCAATTTTTTTGTATGTCTAATATCAAATCTAATATCAAGTCAAAATTAAAAAAAAATGTTTGATGTGATTGGCTCTGATGGAGATCACAATTTCAATTTTTTTTTGGGAATCTCACAAACTGTGACCGATGATACCGACAGAATACGAACAATTTACAAAAATCTACTTCATCTTTTCTGGTGACTCGTTATAGATCAGTGATTTTGGAAACGATCGGATTGTTAGTTCAGATCAAATAAATCTGTGCAGTTTTTCCAGCAAATGAAAGAGAAATAAGTAGATAGAAAATCTGATAAAAAATTATGAAAACAAATCAAATTTTTATAAACGCTTCCAGCGCAATATGGGTAAAGGAGTTAGTTCAATTTGCAAACCTTTTACCCTTTGAAAATGTAAAAACATCAATTTCTTTTCTACAAGACTAATAAAATACATTTTTTTTATAAATCTTCAATATTTAAAGAAGTTTAAAGCATTTTCACAGTCTCTTTCACATCCAAGAGACATAAAACAAATCAACACTTTCCGTGCGGAATATTGAACTATAAATTAAACATCAAGTTTTATTTTAATAATAGATATAATATTTACATACATATATACAAACACATACATACATTATGACCAAACAAAAAATATGTTATGGATTAAAATTCTGGAAGAATAGGAGGGCAAGTACACACCAAATGCTTATCACCGTATGCATCATCAATTCGTCCAACTGTTGGCCACATCTTTGATCCAGATTTAACGAAAGGCTGTCAAATAAGTTTCATTATGAATTCGAAATTTTAATACCATATTATTAAACATACCGCTGGAAAAGCTGCCAATTCCCTACTATATGGTCTGTTCCAATTATCTGATACGACTTGTGCTTGTGTGTGGGGAGACATTTTCAGAGGATTCACGCTCTTATCCATTCGACCCTCCTCAATTTCCCTGATTTCAGAGCGAATGGATAACATAGCTTCGCAAAACCTATCTAACTCCTGTTTATCTTCAGACTCAGTCGGTTCAATCATAAGGGTTCCTCCGACGGGCCATGACATTGTAGGAGCATGAAATCCATAATCCATGAGACGTTTGGCTATATCTACTGCTTCTATGTTTGCAGTTTTCTTAAAATCTCTCACATCTAATATGAATTCATGTGCCACTAAACCATTCTTGGGGTCTTTGAATAATGTCTTGTATTCGCCTTCTAGACGCTTTGACATATAGTTGGCATTAAGGATGGCAACTTGTGTAGCTCGTCTAAGGCCTTTACTTCCCATTAATTTTATGTAAGACCATGAGATTGGGAGAATCGCTGAGCTGCCAAATGGTGCTGCACTAACAACTCCAAAACTGTTAGCTTCACATTCTAGAGGACTTATCACTGGATGACCAGGTAGATAAGGAGCTAGGTGAGACTTGACCCCTATTGGACCCATTCCTGGTCCACCTCCACCATGTGGAATGCAAAATGTTTTATGCAAATTCAAATGAGATACGTCGCTCCCATAGTCTCCAGGACGACACAGACCCACTTGCGCATTCATATTAGCTCCATCTAGATACACCTGCCCACCATGCTTATGGATCATATCGCAAATCTCAGCAACTGTCTCCTCAAACACCCCCATAGTCGATGGATATGTTATCATGAGACAGGATAAATCTCGTTCATGCTCGGATACTTTGTCTCGTAAATGACTCATATCTATACTTCCGTCAGACTTCAGTCTAATTGGTTCCACCTTCATACCAGCCATTTGTGCGGAGGCAGGATTTGTTCCATGTGCACTGATTGGGATCAAGCATATATTTCGATGACTCTCATTGCGATGTTCGTGATAGGATCTAATAGCTCGAAGACCAGCATATTCTCCTTGCGCACCACTATTGGGCTGGAATGATATTTTATCGTATCCTGTAATCTCACAGAGATCCTTTTCAAGCTCATCAAACATTTGATGATAGCCCTGAGCTTGCTCCACTGGTGCAAACGGATGGATGTCTGTAAAGTGGTGGAACGAACACGGCATCATTTCGGTTGTAGAATTGAGCTTCATAGTACAAGAACCCAGGGGAATCATAGAATGAACCAACGAAATATCCTTGTTTTCTAGCTTTTTCATGTATCGAACCATTCTTGATTCACTGTGATGCGTGCTAAAAATAGGATGAGTCAAGTAAGCTGAAGTTCGAAGAAATTTCGTATTCTCAATTGAATTCTTAGTAACATCTGTTTCCTTGAGAATTTCTTCAATGGACTTGCATCGGAAAACCCATAAGAGATCAGAAATATCAATGGGGGAGACCGTTTCATCAAGGGCTACACCAACTGAGCCGTCTGGGTAGTATCTAAGGTTTATTCTTTTCTCTTCGGCTCGAGAACGAATTTCTTCAATTGCCATTGCCTCCGAAGGAACTATATGAAGGGTGTCAAAGAAACGCTGATTGCTGACTGTGTGTCCAGCACTAATAAGTCCCGCATAAACTGTAAGTGCTGAATGGTGAATTCGTTTGGCTATTTCTTTGAGACCTTGCGGGCCATGATAAACAGCAAACATTGCTGACATATTTGCCAATAAGGCTTGAGCGGTGCAAATATTACTGGTAGCTTTATCACGTCTTATATGTTGTTCGCGAGTTTGGAGAGCTAATCTGTATGCATCATTACCATCTGCATCCCTCGTGACACCAATCATTCGTCCTGGCATAAGTCGCACCAAACTTTGCTTGCATGCGAAAAATCCTGCATGTGGACCTCCATAACCAAGTGGAACACCCAAACGTTGAGATGTTCCGATAGCTATATCAGCACCAAATTCAGCTGGAGGTCTAAGCAGAGTCAAAGCCAAAAGATCAGTAGCTACAACCGTTAAAGTCTTAAACGGAAAAATTTAAATTAAATCATTTACTAAAGGAAAAGAGTTTTCGAATATTTACTCCATTTTTCTGAGCAAGTTCGGAGATACTTTCAAAATCATTTACATCTCCATATGTGTCCGGATATTGTAAGAGAATTCCCGCCAACTCACGGCTTTTTAGATCAGCATTCTGAATTGGACCAACTTCAATATCAAGATCTAAGGCCGATGCACGAGTTTGAACTACAGATATTGTTTGGGGATGTACCTTGTTTGAAATGTATAACTTGTTTCGCTTATTGTGCCTGTAAAAGAATATCATACACATATAAAATGTACTTAAATAAAACTAAAAACAATACATACCTGGCACATAAGCACATTGCTTCAGCTGCTGCAGTTCCTTCATCGAGAAGAGATGCATTTGCCACATCAAGTCCAGTCATTTCTGAAACCAGCGTCTGATAATTAAGTAGGGATTCAAGACGTCCTTGAGCAATTTCTGGTTGGTAGGGAGTATATTGAGTTGTCCTTTTTGAATAAATTGAAATCCATTATACAATGTGAAACCTTGATTAAAAAAATATGTACTATGTACCATCCTGGGTTTTCAAATATATTCCGCTGTATGGTGTTCGGTACATAACAGTTGTGATAACCCATCCCAATGTAAGATCTCCAAATTTCATTTTTATTCGCAATCGAACGAATTCTCTCAATCAGTTCGTGTTCACCTGAAATGTTTTACGCTTGTTGTAAGTATAAATATATTATATAAAATTTTTTCAAAAGGCTTCGTATTGTTGGACCAAAGTTAAGTGTTAAACTATCTTCAATATACGAGTACATTTTATATGAGAATTTACCCCATTAACAAATTGAAGAATGATCGATTCGATTTTTAAATTCAAAACCTTCATGCTTAAACTTTGGTAAAAATAAGTGTTTGAGCACAGTGTGGGCGTTTAGGAAAGCAGGAATGAATTGGAAAGGACATACTGATGCACATTGGCTTTGAATGTATGATTATCATAATGGGAGGGATATATTAAGCCGTGCAAAGCATTCCACATTCGTGTTGTGCGGCTAAAGAAAGAATCTCTGAATTTAATAGTACGTAAAAAGTTGCTCTCAAGGGTAAACTGATCTGATGGGCATTCCCTAAAGCGCTATTTCACTAGAACACTATTTACCTACATATATAAAAATAACGGAAATCTAATGAATCTTTAGGAACTTTTTTAGAACATTTTCAAGAGATTCAAGTGGGTTATTGGAGCACCTGCCCAAATATGAGAATTATACTCAAGCTTTGGACAAATATAGGCACTATTGACAAAGGCCAAATCAGAATGCACTTAGCAGAGTTTTTCACGAAGTCAAATTTGTGGTCATTACACATGAGGTGATCTGTCAAAAGCAGTGTTATTTTTGTTGTAATACTTAAAATAAAATCATATCTATATATCTATCTGGAGAAGAAGAAGAAGTGTCCATAGTGGGCTTTCAATTTTCATTAGATAACATAAAAAAAATAATCAGGCATTTTTTTTGCCTTTTGCTCAACGAACATGGATTATGACCTTACAGCAATTTAAAGATATAGGGGTAAGAGAACAAAGCAAAAGTCAGCTACAAAATGTATGCAGAAAGCTTAAAGTGTTTGGCACTTCCCTGTATGCGATAATACGAATATCCTGATCAGTGGCGTAGCGAGGGGGGGGGGGGCACTTTGCTTGGGGGCGGCAAATTTCAAAATATGTTATGTTTTTATATTTTTTCTAAGCTAAGTGAAAGCTTACTTTTGTAACAAATTTTAATTGTGAAAAAATATACTGTCCTTTTCGGAAATATATTTTTTCCTTTTGAGCTGAAAGTTCCGTGTGTGTGCGTAGGACGTAGGTACATAATATAAAAACATTTTCGCGCCACGGTTTTGCTGTCGGCAATGATACACGTCTTTCTCTTGTTTTTTTTTTTTTCGTTGTTGTTGTGTCATCGTCATGTTGTATCTGAGATGTGTATAGCGCCATAAGGAATTGTGAAGTACAATGATCGACAACGACTCTGATTTGGAACAGTAAATGATTGTTTCGTTCTATGTGTGTCCTGGTGCAAAGCTTTTTCGTTTGCATTCTTTCGACTACCACTCATGAGCAGCGTTCGAATCTTACTCCAATCGGAGTAAATTTACTTCAATTTTACGAAATAAAATAGATCTACTTCGTTACTCCGTTTTTTAAGATTTAGGTAGGTACTAATTTTTTTCCACGCTGGAAAATTCAAAATTTCCTTAGCCAAACCACATGAAAGGGAATGACCACTGTGTTAATAAATTTTGCAACCAACTCTGACTCTGAATTACTAAATCTAAATCTACTCCAGAAATTTGCAATTCGTTTATTTTTTATAAGTCTGCTCGAAAATTTTACTACTGCGGTTCGAACCCTGCTCGTAAGGCTAGAAGTTGAGACAAAAACATTTCGTTTGTTTCGATTGATTCGATGTGAGTTGGCTCATAAGACTCCATGTATTCGTATATTGTTGTATCTTTTATCTAAGGTGTGTTAGTCAGTTGTATTTTTTTCTGTTTAATTTTATCGTAAAATGCAGTAAAGTTTGCAAACATCCTAGTTAAATACAAAATTAGTTGCAGTCTAACATTTAACTTGTCTGTGTTTCGTGTGTTGTGAAAATTTTTTAAAATTGTGTGTACGGGTACAGTGCCTACTTACATAAGCGCAAGAGATTTTAATTTTACCCCTTTGGATTGATTACATAAAGTAAGTAAATTGATGAAACGAAATACCTAGCTGATGGCTCGGAAATAATCCATTGATTTTTCTGAGTTGAAACGCCCATTTGTCTTTATTAATATTGTTTTTTCCATATCTCAAGAACCTTTAGTTCCATAAAAAACATTTTCTCACATTTTTGTAAAAAATTGAGTTCTCTATTTTTTACCGAGAAATCGAAAGTTAATAAGTTATTATTAAAAATAGAGAAACGATTTTAAGAAAATTTTTTTTAATAAATTAATCAATAAAAGTTAAATGATTTTTACTTGCGATATATACATATACATAGGTAGGTACTATATTGGAAGTTATGGATTCGTAAAAAAGTTAAACTCGACATTTTGATCAAAGTTGACATCGTAATCTCTATGATTAATAATCGTAATCGAAGTTGCAAAAAGTATGTCTTGCAATTCTGTCTGTCTGTCCTTTTGGCTGTAGCCTAAACGACTCGGTCGATTTTCTTTAAACTTGGTACCTAGCGTTCTTTGGGCATTTTAATACCAAAAATAATGGTAGGTTCCTGTCGTACAATTTTTTTAGCAAAAAATTAAAATCTTATTTTTCTCAAAAACGTTACCACAACTTAAAAAAAAATCCAGTAATTTTTTTTTACAAAAAGGCTACCATTTTATTTTTATAAAAATTCCCAAAAATGGTTATAAATGGTTCTTCCCATAAAACCATTTCTTTGACTTTCAATTTTCTCAAAAACGAATCCACTGATTTTGATCATTTTTTTTTACAGATAATGTTTTCTAAGGCTAGCCGCGCACTAGCAATTTTTAGTTGCGAAACTGCTTGGTTCGAGCAACTAAAAAGTTTGTGTTTTGACACAAACTAAACGATTGCCTAAAATAAGTTCGCAATTTTATTGAACATATAATTATCTGCAAATTCACCGACATTCAACCAAACAGTTCATCTGTTTTCTATAAGTAACCAAACAGTTTCGCAACTAAAAATTGCTAGTGCGCGGCTAGCCTAAAAGTTTAAAAGTGTTGTATACCAAAATTTTCAAAAATTTCGCAAACAAGTTGGTCGATTTTTACTAAACTTGGTACGCAACAGTTTCTTGACATTATCTAGCAGATTTTAAATAAAAAAATTTCATACAAAAGTTTAAAAACCGGCATGGAAAATCTCATTTTTCTCAAAAACGACTCCTACGATGTTGATCAAAATTCTTGTGTGAGTTAACATACATACATAAATACGATCTACGATAATATTATTGTAAAAAAAATGTCTATCGTCTAATAAAAGTATCTCATGGAACCATTTTTTTTCGACTATCTCATTATCTGCTCAACCGATTTTAATGATTTTTTTTTTAAACAAGAGCTCCTGTTTGAATAATATTGCATATCAAAATTTTCAAAAAATCAAATTTTGGATTAAAAAAAAATCTAAATTATTTCTTGAAAATTCGATATTTCAAAAATGGGTGGATAGTTTTTTTCAAAATTAATCTTTAACTCCGCATTAATAGGTGTGTTTTTTTTGCAAGTCCATATAGAATTGTAAAAAAAAACGACATCGGGATTTAGGAGCTTTTTTTCCACATAGCTGGAAGCACTGTGTACGCTATGACATTTGTCAGCTTATTGACGACTAGCATCAACCAATCCAAAAACTTCACTTTTGACGTCTCTAAGCAAATTATCGATAACATATAGATAATACTATTTTGGCATCACCATTTTTATCGGGTCTTAGATTAACTCTCGATAATTATCTGGTCTTAGCTAACTCTGTATAGATTTAAGTAGTTGTTGCATTTGCATGTAAAGCGCTTAGTCCCGATGTCGTTTTTTTTTACAATTCTATATGGACTTGCAAAAAAAACACACCTAATAAGTACTAAAAAATGGCGTACAAATTTTTTTTTAATATTTTCAAAATTTTATATACATAAATGTACATACCTACATAATATACCTAATATAAAAAACGATTTTTAAATAATAAATCAGACGCGGTGTACATCGCGTTGGTGTCAAATCAATTTCAGATTTTAAAAAATAAAACCAGTTTTGAACACTTTAATTTTGATGGGCTGTTGTGAAATATGTTTAAGTTAAAAATAATCCTTGGTATAACAATAATTGAAATAAAAAAATATTATAGGTATAATAATTATTACTATAACTATAAGAATAATAATAATTAAAGGCAGTGCGGGTTGATTGTTTTTAAAACTGGTTTTATTTTTCAGCAATCATCACCCGATTAGACACTTCTGTCTACATAATATAATATAAATAAATATAATAAATCTGTGAATAAAAAATTAAATTATAACAAGGTAAGTTAAGTAGCTGTTTTACTTTGATGTTTTTTTAAGCAGCAAACAAAATTAAAGGCCCAGAAAAAAATTGCTAGGGGCGGCAAAATTGGCTCTGCCCCGGGCAGCAAAAACCCACGCTACGCCACTGATCCTGATACTTTATTCTGTCAATACTTGCCCATCACGTTACTGTCTTGAACAGCAATATGATGAAGTTCTTGCAATCCAGTCGTATATATATTTTCATACTTAAAAATTAGTTTTTGGTCCAAACTTATTTTCTAATCAACAAACTTATTTACAGGATTTTGAAATACAAACACAAATTTTCGAAGTAGTAGGTATTTTCAAATGCAGAATTGTTAAACACAGAATGTCGGTCGTTCATATTAAATTCTGTACAACCAGAATTTTTGGAAAAAATTACCACATAACACTTTAAATCTTAAATTACAAATAAATAATGATCGTTCTAAGTTCTCTTACTGCATTTTGAGATTTGCACAGAAGAATAGTATTATATTTTATTAGTAGAAAGTGTCCCTTAAGTTGTCAATTAGTAGGCATTTAAAATAAATTATAACCAATATAATGGGGTACCTGATAGCACTCTTAAAGAAAAGCTCTTTCTTTTTTTTCTTAAAAATGAGCATAAGGACATGGTATATAAGTAAAATTTAAGACACTAAATGATTTATACTAACGTTCACATTCCTGATTCAATAGAAGATAAGACAAGTGTGGCATTTGAGTTAATACGGCAGTCTGCAACTGCAAATAGCACATGTCTTACTTCACCTTGGTCAAAATCTAAATGGTATACATACAATGAAGAAAGCAGAAAATCCAGAAATAAATCTTTTAAATTTTTAAAATTTTTAGGGAATCAAATAATAAATCTTTTAAACATCTTTACTTCCAGCGAAATAAAGTTTACAAAGATCTTTGTAAGCAACAGAAAAAACAAGTTTACATAAAAAGTGGTTAACAATATGTAAAGATTCTAAATCCTTTTGGTGCAATGTTCGGGAGGGGTGCACTAAATCAGTGTTTTTTCAAGTAGCAGTATTGATAAGCTTGCTTTATACTTTAAAAATCTTCTATTACCAGACCCGTAATTAAAATTCAATAAGTCTTGCATTCCCAAATGTTAATATCCCAAAATTAGACTCCAACTTTACAATGTCTGAGCTACTTACATATATCATTAAAAAAAATTAAGAATAACAAAGCTGCAGGATCAGACGGTATTTCCATATAGTCTAAGAGCCGGTAGCAAATTTTGGGAGTGGAGGTATAACCAAAATTCATATGGTCAAATGTGTGGGTATACGCATTACCATACCAAATCCAACCGTCTGTCAGGTTTTGTTTTTCAGCCGCGGGTGGGGGTGGGGGTTCGAAAATGGTATTTTTGCCGATTTTTGTGTAGAGGGTATAACCACTTTAATTAATATAGAAACAATAGAGCATTGCCTACTGATTTAAAATATAAAGGCCTCAGACGATTCAGTTTCAGCCTTCGCCCTGACAGACGACTGTTAAGTTTGCAAGAAAATCAACTTTTTAAGTTCAAGGTATAACCAAATAATTGATACACCAAAAGATCAGAAAAATTCCCCTGATTATCAAAATGTCGGCCTCAGACGTTTTTTTTCAGCCTTGGGCCTCTCAGACGCCATTTAAGAATTTTCAAATGCGTTTTTCAACTAAAAACCTCAAAAACTTTTTTCTTTTCTTATAATAACCAAATAATTGATACACCAAAAAATCAGAAAAATTCTCCTGATTATCAAAATGTCGGCCTCAGACGTTTTTTTTTCAGCCTTGGGCCTCTCAGACGCCATTTAAGAATTTTCAAATGCGTTTTTCAACTAAAAACCTCAAAAACTTTTTTCTTTTCTTATATAACCAAATAAATGATACACCAAAAAATCAGAAAAATTCTCCTGATTATCAAAATGTCGGCCTCAGAGGTTTTTTTTCAGCCTTGGGCCTCTCAGACGCCATTTAAGAATTTTCAAATGCATTTCTCAACTAAAAACCTCAAAAACTTTTTTCTTTTCTTATATAACCAAATAATTGATACACCAAAAAATCAGAAAAATTCTCCTGATTATCAAAATGTCGGCCTCAGACGTTTTTTTTCAGCCTTGGGCCTCTCAGACGCCATTTAAGAATTTTCAAATGCGTTTTTCAAATAAAACAAAGAGCTTTAAAACTCTGCAAATATTCCCTATTACGAATATTTAAGTTTTAGACAAATTTATTTCAGCCAACCCTCCACCAGAAGTTATTAAATTATCCTCAAACGCATTTTCAACCACCAAAACTATGCGCGTTGGACAATTAAAGCTGCTCAAAATTTATTGAATATGAATAATACTCATCCGGATTTAGTGCAACAAGTAGAAAAGTGTGGCTTTGGTGTTAAAAGAACGCAAAAATGCTTCTCGATGTCACCTGTGGATTTGACATTAGAACAAACAATTAATGCCGACGCAGCAAATAGGTTGACTGGAGTTTCATCCTTCACAAACTCCATAGCTGCCAGGCAAAAATGGGCGAAAACGCATGCGGACAGAACTGCAAATATTTCATCCTTGTACAACATGTTGGGCCTATTGCGGAAAGATGATATAACGCGGGATTTAAAAAGCGGAGAGATTAGAAAATTTAATGAAAATTTAAAGAAATTGACAAGAGAAATTGAAAACATTAGTAACCCTTTTTCGGATACACCACATCAGGAGAGTGAGAGACTTTTTAACATCTGCACCGGCAAATGTGCATCAAGGTCCACCGAAGAGTTTTTGCTTAATTTGAAGCAAGTGGGAGAACAGAAACGAGACAAATTCTTAAATGACTGCAAAATCAATCCCAAGAGATTTGAAAACACAATTCAAAAAACGAAAATTTTAAATTTTGCTTCAGAATATAAGGTCACAAAGACAGTTGCATGTGGAAAAGTTCGTGAAATGAAAATGGAAAGGAATTTGATTGGAAAGCTTCTTTTCATAGCATCACAAAATTCAATGCAAATAGATATGAAGGAAATTTTTAAATACCCGTTAACTCCCGTTCCCCAATCCTTTGGGCATTTAGATGGATCGATGATTAAAACTGATAAATCTGTTTTTCTTCGACATCTTGAGAAAATGACCGTAAGCATTTCTCCAACACATGTTGATGTCATTCTTGTGGATGGATTCTTTCTACTGTATACTCTAGGGGAAGTATCTGCTTCTTATGTTTCAATTGCATTACAAGTTTACAAGTATTAAAAAAGATTTGTCGGATGAACGCAAAAGAAATTCATGTTATCTTCGATCGAATTATTTCTCCTTCCATAAAAGATATTGAACGAGATAGACGAAATAGTTTAGATGACCAAGTAATCTATTCGGCATTCAATAAAAATGGTAGGCGCCCAGCTAATTTTATAAAAAGTCTGAGAAATAGTTCCTTCAAGAAAAGATTAAATGAATGGCTAGTTCAAGAATGGAGTGAAGATGAGTATCACCATGTTATCGGCGACAAAAAACTATATGTTTCGTTTGAAACAAAATGCTTCGTCTTTAAAGCTGAAAATGAAACAATGCTTCGAGAAGAGGTCAAAGAGCTGGAGAGCTTGCAGGAAGAGGCCGATACTCAAATGATCCTTCATTTAGCCTCTCTTCCACGCGACTTGTCGGTGGTCATAAAAACGGCAGACACAGATGTACTTATCATAGCCCTTTATTCTCTCCCCCATTTGAAAAATGAGGCTAAAGTCTGGCTGGAAATAGGAAATATTTCTAAAAACACATTAAGGTATATAATTAACAAAAACTAATATTCACAAGAACATATCGAAAATCTATATTTTTATATATTAAGGTATATACACATTAATGAAATGTTTAACAATTTGGGCCCTACGCTTTGTGCTGCACTTCCTGCATTCTACAGCTTTACTGGTATTGATTATACCCCAAGCTTTTTCAAGAAGGGAAAAATTAAACCATTTGAAATCCTTAAGGGTTCAGTGGAATTTCAATCGGCTTTTTCGAATTTCGGAAAATTTTCTTATATCATGGAAGAAGATATAACGGCAATTGAAAAATTCGTTTGTAAATTGTACCAAACAACGGCCCTTAATGTGAATGAGGCCCGTTTGTAAACATACATCCGAAAAAATTTTCAAAAATATTAAAAGTAAGTTAAAAATTAAGAATCCTAAGTTATGCTTTAACATTTTATCTGAAGGTTTTGAAGGAAGTCTATTGCCTCCGAACAAAAGCGTTCTATTAGAGCAAATTAATCGCTGTAACTTTATATGCCATGTTTGGAAAAATGCAATAGCAAGCAAAACAATAAATCTTTCTCCTTTTCACTGTGGCTGGGCAATGGGGGAAGACAATATTGTGAAGATCAAGTGGTTTAACGGGGTTGCAGAAAATGTTATGCATACAGAAAATGATTCATCCGATAGCGAAGAAGAAACAGAAAATTATAATTCGACAGACTATTCTGAAGAGGAATAACTTTTCTATGAACAGAATGTAACGTTTATTATAATATATATGTTTTTGCATTGATGTTATTAAATATTAGATAAAAATTTAATTGAAATTTTCTGATTTTTTGGTGTATCAATTATTTGGTTATATAAGAAAAGAAAAAAGTTTTTGAGGTTTTTAGTTGAGAAATGCATTTGAAAATTCTTAAATGGCGTCTGAGAGGTCCAAGGCTGAAAAAAAACCTCTGAGGCCGACATTTTGATAATCAGGAGAATTTTTCTGATTTTTTGGTGTATCATTTATTTGTTTATATAAGAAAAGAAAAAAGTTTTTGAGGTTTTTAGTTGAAAAACGCATTTGAAAATTCTTAAATGGCGTCTGAGAGGCCCAAGGCTGAAAAAAAACCTCTGAGGCCGACATTTTAATAATCAGGAGAATTTTTCTGATTTTTTGGTGTATCATTTATTTGGTTATATAAGAAAAGAAAAAAGTTTTTGAGGTTTTTAGTTGAAAAACGCATTTGAAAATTCTTAAATGGCGTCTGAGAGGCCCAAGGCTGAAAAAAAAAACGTCTGAGGCCGACATTTTGATAATCAGGAGAATTTTTCTGATTTTTTGGTGTATCAATTATTTGGTTATATAAGAAAAAAAAGTTTTTGAGGTTTTTAGTTGAGAAATGCATTTGAAAATTCTTAAATGGCGTCTGAGAGGCCCAAGGCTGAAAAAAAAAACGTCTGAGGCCGACATTTTGATAATCAGTGGAATTTTTCTGATTTTTTGGTGTATCAATTATTTGGTTATACCTTGAACTTAAAAAGTTGATTTTCTTGCAAACTTAACAGTCGTCTGTCAGGGCGAAGGCTGAAACTGAATCGTCTGAGGCCTATATATTTTAAATCAGTAGGCAATGCTCTATTGTTTCTATATTAATTAAAGTGGTTATACCCTCTACACAAAAATCGGAAAAAATACCATTTTCGAACCCCCACCCCTACCCCCGGCTGAAAAAAAAACCTGACAGACGGTTGGATTTGGTATGGTAATGCGTATACCCACACATATGACCATATGAATTTTGGTTATACCTCCACTCCCAAAATTTGCTACCGGCTCTTGGTCTAATAGAGTTTTACAATTATTCCCGAATATCTGGTCTATATTCTTGACGAAATGAATAAAATGTTCAAAGTGCAGTTTTTGCTTGGCGAGGATAACTGCCATTTTTGAAAAAGGTAATCCGAATAAATCTGAAAATTATGAAGGTATTTCTGTGTTAAGTTATCTGAGAAAATTTTTCAAACAAATTGTATATCTCCAGGATGTCGAATTGGGTGCAGTGTAATAATGTAATCACTTGATTTCAAGCTGGTTTTCAGGCCAACTTTTCAACGGTGGATCAAAATTTCGCACTTACTACCGTGGCAAGACTTTTTATCGACTTTATTTGCACTCTTTAATTATTTTAAATCGGCATTTGACACAATAAACATAAGGTAATTATTTTCAAAACCCTCAGTAATCGGGGTTTTTGCAAAGTTTATTAGTTTTACAGTTGTTAATGAATGTGTCTGCTGTGGTATCTAATAGAAAAATGAGTCAAATTATTTAACTCTAAAACTGATGACCCACAGGGATGTGTTTTAAGTCTGTTAATGTTTGCCTTGTTTATAAACGACATCGTCTTTTGGCGATATATTTGTAATTTTTTTTTGTATGCTAATGACCTTGTCAATTTCGCAACAATTCAACTCCAAATAAATAAATATGTGATCTAAAAATTAACTGCAAAATCAAAGATAATGGTATTCGTTCTGAAAGCAGCACAAGAACCAGAACCTTATATGACACTAGTATAGAAGTTGTCAATGAGTTTAAATACCTTGGGTTCGTAATTTCAAATAATTTGAGTATTAGTCCTCATATAAAAGATAAACTGGTTGTAGCCAAGTCAGCAATTAATTCAATGTGGTCACAACTTTTTTTGAATTCCTTTGTGAACGAAACGTCAAAATTCAAAGTTTTCAACGCTACAATTAAAAGTTGTTTCTGCTATGGTAGCGAAGTCTACGGTTATCAATAATTGATGGATGATATTGAAAATATTCAAAAATATTTTTTCAAATGAATATTCAAATTACCCTTGAATACTCCAAACTATGCTATATATTTGCCTACAAAGCTAATGCAAACTTTTTAACCAAAGTTATAAAAAGACCTGATAACAACTAACACAAAAGAATGCTGCTTGTTTCTCTTCGCTGTGGTTATACTCCCTTCAAGAACTGGCAAGAACTTGCTTCGGAACATGGTGTTCCCTTAAATCTAAGTCCAAGCAAAGTAGCAGAATGGCAAAATATTTTCTGTGATTCCATTGCGAAAGTACACAAACGGAGGTATCAGATGCATATTGAAAGGGCTAGAAAGTCTACTTCTAAGGCTATATATAAAACTCTAAACTTAAATCTAGACGAAAACAATTATTTTAGAAGGGCACCTTCTGCCTTTGATATGAGCCTTATATTTAAAGCCAGAAATGAAATTTTGGAACTTAATTTTAGACCGTATCCAAGTGATACTGTCCTATTTGTACCCTATCTAATTCAAACCAAAATAAAGACGTCTTTCATTTTCTAGCGACATGTCCTATTTTGCAAGAAATTCGCAGACTTTATTTTAACAAGAGTTTTCTTACGTATAACGAATTTGTCAGTGTCCCCAATGGAGAGTGTTGAGTGTTTTATTTAATAAAAATTCATAGTTTTTGTTATGGAAATATACTAAAGTTTTTAAGAAGTTTTAAGAAAAAGGCATGACAATAATTGGTTCCGGAAGAAACTAAGGGTTTAATTATTGGCATGGAGGTGCCAATTATTCATTCAATTGGGCTTCAGATTGGCGCTGCCAAGGTGCCAATAAATACTTTTCAGAGTGGCAGTATCAAATGCCTCGAAAAACAGAAGCATAACGAAAATGATATTCTCAACATAAAAATGAACAAATATTCAAAAAAGGTGGCTTCCAAAAAGTTCAATATTCCTAGATTTACATTAGGAAAAAAAACACCCAAGACCAGTTACTACGTATTTTAACTTAAGAGGAAGAAGAATTTACTATCGTTGAATGGATACAAGTTTTTCAAAAAAAGCAAAACAAGGTATGTTTTTTCTTAAATTTTTTTTAATCTTTCTTTAATAATTACTTTAATAAAAATCTGCTATGAAAAAGATGTTGTTTCTTTAATTTAGGGGGGGTGCCAATAATTATACACCTGGGTGCCTATAATTGTAGTTTTTGGAAACCCTTTTCTAATTTACCTTTTTTAACATTTTATTTTTAAAAAAGAAACAAAATGAAGTTATAGTTTAAGTAAAAAATTTAAAATCTTATCAGCCGCTCATTATTCAAATTTTAAGAGAAAAATTTCATTAGGGAAACCAATAACTGTATTACGCTAATTTTGTTTTAGCTATACTAAAAGGCCTATTTTATAATAATTTAATTAATAATTGTCCCCTTTTTTGTTATCGCTAAACTAAAAGTACTATATTAAAGATTTTGCTATTTTTTTTTTGAAAATGCAATGTATGTATTTTATTTATTCTTAAATTTTTCTTTCCTCGTAGACTATTTAAACTTTGTTTTTTATTTATATATTTTTTTTTAATATTTTAATCGTTAATTATTTAAATATGTATATGTATAATGTTTAGTCTATCTAACTTTGTAATCTCCAAAAGTAATATCATAAAAAAGCGGCAGACCGCTTGGAAGCTATACTGTATAATCTTTAGTAAACAAAATTTATCAATATATACTTATATATTATTTTAATTAAAAATAAAGATTCATCTGATCTAACCTAAATCTAAAAACTCAAAAATTCGCAAACGGGTTGGTGATATTTGATTTCAAATCACTAATGGTGTCCGATTTTTTTAATAAATAAATAATTATTTTTATTATTATAAAGCTTAACAATTTTAGCTCATTCCAACTATAACATCAAATATATATATTTTTTTTTTTCAAAGTGGTATAGGTACTCCTTTAAACAAAATTCGTACAAATATTATTCTAAATCATCACACGCGATTACAGAATTGAAATGGAAAACTTAAAGAAATGATAATAATACAATATCTCGAAACACAGTTTGGAAAGGTTTTTGACAACATGGAAAACAAAAACATCATTTCCGTCAAAGGTAGGTACATGTGCTACGTCTGTCTCGTTAGCGTGATTGTACATTACGTATCTCCATGCTAATATCATTATCTATTATTTTTGTTATAAATGTTTTCTTAGCTCCTATGGGGTTCTACGTATACTTTGCCTTATCAGTAACAATGTGCTTTACAATGTCTTGACCCTCTTGATAACAGAACGCCAATTTAAGTAAATTTGCAATCAATGACTTATTTTTACAAAATAGAAATACATTTCTTACTTAATGGCTTGTCGAGATTTAAGTCCCTGTTAAATTGAATACTCTTTGGCACTGCTTTTTCTGTGAGTTCATTGAGTGACTAAAATTATAAACATGTTATAAGTCATTTGAGATATGGAATTAACTGTATAGTTAGTATTTACCTTATAACCTAAGGTATCAAGCATGGCAACAACGTCCGTTTTACGCGGACCGATATGACGGCTAGGAAAGTCTGATTTTTTAGGATATAAAACATCATGGGCTGTGGCAAAATATTGAGTTTTGCTTTTAAAATAATTTTCACTGAGTTTTTTGACAAACAGAACATTAATCGAGGTGGATTTAATAGTTAAACGGTTCATTTTGGACAAAGTTGAGAGGAGACAAATTAATAGATAATCACGGACAAAAAGCAATATTTCAGGCTTGTGATCAATTACCGTTCGATTATAACAATCAACTGAACACACTGCCAAGTTGAACGGAATCTGTGCCCGTAATGGAAACAGATAAGAACAGAAAATGATCTTCTTATCAAGGGCTGCTGTATCGCTTTCAATATTTTATTGAACGGACTATATGAACGAAATGAATACTTAATTCAAATAAATATTGTATGCAGATAGTGGATGATTGTAAAATGAATTTAATAATAAATAAAACGTATTTAACATTTAAATTTAAGGATAAAGTTTCAAATGAGAGATCGCTGAGCGTCGTCGTCAGTTGAGAATATTGTTTAAAATTTAAATATATTGAACTTGCTACTTTTTACGTCTAGTTCAATACTACCTTTGTATGTACATATATATAACCTATAGTATTATCATGGAGCGTGATTTTGTATTGCGAACGCTAGCCTGGTGGTGGCGCAGAAATTAGCGCACGCTTTTACAGAGGAGAGTAGGATAACATACAAAACAAGTAGTAAAAATGAGGATATTTTATTATTAAATTTAGCAAAGACAAATCTAGCAATTGCAGTCCCTAGCCTTAAGATGTCGCCACAATCTTTCGTCTTCTTGATACTACTATAAGTTTTATATGTATACAAAGATACTACTTGTAGTTGAAAATCAAGCGAAACAAGGAAAACATAATATATGACGCGATCATGATTGTTGTTTGTTACATTTCACTTTTAGGCTGAAAACACACCGGATAAAGCAAAACGTTTTTTATTCGATAGTCAAAAAAACATTTTTCATTTTTCGTTTCGTTTGGTGTGCGTTGAAATGAAACAAAATACGAACTATCGTAAAAACTTAACTCCGACTGAAAGATTATAACTCTACGGCAAGTAAACACAAATAACAATTTTGTGTTTACAAAATAGACATTATGGCGCAAAATTTCAATTGAATTAGTACGATGCTAAAGCTGTTTTAGTACGATACTAGGTTAATACAACGAATTTGCAAATTTTAATCGGATATAGCATCATACTTTCTCTACCCTTTTATTAAAGTTAAAATCATCGAACACCTACTTTATTTTTTTAGTATCGTGCTAGCTTCATATGACTCTTTGATATTTGCAAACATCAAAAAAGCTTCAAGTACTTACTTTTTTACACGAAATGTCATTGTTTTAGGTGTTTTCAGAAGCAATTTATTAAGAAAATTCTTTTAGTACGATACTAGTTAGAAAATGTTTAAAATTAAGAATGAGTTAGTAAACTACTATAAAGTTAGCAAATTGTTGTAGTATCATACTAATACCTTAATAATAGGCTGTTTAAAATTTTGCGCCTGTTATTATTTATAAGAAAAGAGAAAAGCTTTTAATCTTGCCCATCTTCAAAAATGTCATAATAGGAAGTTGCAATCCACAGCTTACTCGTATCAATAGTAAGTTTATATTCCTTATTTTTATAACTATAGATATAGGACTTCTTACCTCAATTAAAAAAAATCAATTTTTCTCCATCTACGTCCATGTTTATTTAAAAATTTGGGCACAGGGTAAACGTAAAAGCAAATAAATCTGTAAAGTGCAACGAAAGAAGAAAATAAAAACAACGGAGTCAAAATTTTGTTTTGCAAAAAACAATAGGTCACCTATCGGCAACGAAACATGTTTTTCTGTTTTGCTTTTGTTTTTATGTTTTATTTCATTTGGTGTGCGTTGCGTCATAAGAAAGTATGCAACTATCGTCAACGACCCTTATTCGAAACAGTTTTGTTGCATTCGGTGTGTGTTGCTGGTATACAATAGCATGTATTTTCGACAACCACCATCGTAACACTTGAAAACACACCGGATAAAGCAAAACATGTTTTTTTGTTTCGTGAAACAAGAGAACATTGTTTCTTATGAGACTAAACACACCAAAGAAAACGAAACAAATGGCATTCAATGAAATTGGAATACAAATTGATATTGTGTAGCAAAAGTCCCGAGAGGACCAGTCCCTTAACTAACGAGTTCCTTTAAGCCAGCTTGATTCCTAGCTGTCTCCAGTTTTGCACACTAAGTTCGTCGAGGTCTTCTTATATTTGAGAGTGCCAGTTGATTCACGGTTTCTTTTTACCTCATAAAGTACGTTATTTTGTATGTTATATATTATCGGGATTTACATTGCCCGATTGATGTTGAACTTATTGTAATTGTTTTATCACGTTTCATTTGTTATTCATTCTAAAGGTGTTTTCAATAAGGGCAGGTAAATTTTCCAATAAAATGAATCAAGCAGGCCTTGAGATTTTAACAAAATGTATTTTTTGTGTGGAAGGCCCAAACTTCGTGTTGCTTGGTATCGTCCCATGTCCCATATACGACAGTTTTGCTTGTTTACACATCCATTCATCCAAAAATGCGTCTCGGCTCTAAAAATGATTTTTCGGCCGAAATTGGGGTCCTCTTCCAAACGCTCAGAAACCCAGTGAGTGAATAAACGGCGTTGTCTATGGTCACGAACTTTGAGGTCCTGGGTCAGTTGGATCTTGTGCGGGTGTACGCCCAAGTCCTTACGTAAAACTCGCCAAGTTGAAATCTGCGAAAGGCCGAGTTGCCTTGGGTTCTGCTGAACGCTTTCAAAGACCGTGGCGGCGATGTTCTCAGTCGATCTTGCGTTCCTTTGACTAACGAATGTTGGCTGATTGGTTAACGCAACGATCGTTTAAATATGGCCACTAAACCTTGAAGATTCGACTTTGATTATGAAGGTCCAACAGATCTACCGCAAGATGGGCGCAACGCGCCTAATTGTCCAATTGTTTATCTGGTGATCTGGTGATTTTTTTGCATCAGTAACTGAATAACAAACATGTTTTTTCAACCATGCGCTAACATCAAAAAACATTTATATTTATTTATTATTTAATTATTATTATTATCATTTAAAGATAAATTTAAAATTCCTTTTATTGAATAAGATAAAGAAATAAAATGGGCCTCAAGCAACACGTTTTTTTTTAGTAGTCTAGTCATTGTAGGAAAAAAAAACTACATGCACCTCAAAATAATTGCAATTTGGCATACTTACTAAAAAACGTCTAGTGACAAGTCCCAAAAAATCCGACTGGAGAGCTTGCGGCAATGAAGAAAAACATTTTTTGGTTCGGGTTTTCACGTTAATCTGATCAAAAAATTATTTTCTACAAAAAAATCCTTTTTTTCCTTTCTGCCATAGTTTCGAAAATAATTTTTACATCTTGGAAACTGTTTTTCGTATTAAAAAATAATCTTCTACAAAATTAAAGCACGGAAATGAAAACATCCAATTAAAAAATAAATTTGTTATGAAAATGCCAATACTTTGTATAAATTGCTAACTTCAACATAAACGACACACTCTTGCTTTTTTCTCATTAAATGACTGTCACAAAACAGATACGATTTCAAGTAAGGTCATTTTAAAAATGCATTAACTAATTTCTTTTTAATGTGATATATATAAACCTATACTTGGCTTTAATTTTATGTTTAGACGAAACAAAACAAAATGAAATGATAAGTTTCCTCATTTTACAATGTCAAATTTATTTGAAAAAATCTTGGCAAGGTTGTATTAAAACAAATAAATTCTTTCTATTTTAATATTAATAATACGTTGAATCTGGTCACACCAAGCCAGATAATGACACAGAGAAATAATCCACAAGTTAGCGATCAAGTTGGGTCCCTTTTAGAAAACCATTATGAAAAAAGGCTTCGTTTATGTATCTTATACGAATGAGTTTGCTTGAGGTGATGCTCGAAAGAGTTAAAATGTATAAATTTGAGCTGTTCTCATCTTTGTATATAAAACTTATAGTACTCTCATGAAGACGAACAATTGGGGCAGCATCTTAAGCATAGTGCCTGCTAAATTTTATAGTAAAATATTTTCTTTTTTACTGCTTGTTTTGTATCTTATCCTACTCTCCACTGCAAAATCGTGCGCTAGTTTCAGCGCCACCACCAGGATAGCGTTCGCATCATAAAATCACGCTTCATGATAATACTATAGGTTATATAAGTTAATAAACACGTATTGTATTAATTTAAAAAAATAATTTTTTCTTCAGGCAGATTGCCTGAACCTTTATTGACAATTTTCAAATAACAACTCAAATTAATATCTTAACTGCACATGTATTTATAATTGAATATTGAAAGAATACTCGTAGAACAAAAGGCAAGAGTGATATGATTGAATATTAATTTACTTAGAATTTGGGTGATGATGACTGCAACTGGCCACTGCACCATGAAGTAATGTGTTCTCTGGAATTTGGGTGATGGGATTGCACTATTGCATCATTAAGTTATATACAGTAATCCCCGCTTAGTTGCACCTCGCTTAATTGAACATCCCGCTTAATTGACCGAAAAAGTTGCATTGCAAAATTTCCCGTATTAGTAGCATAGCTTTTCAGATGGTTAATTGAACCCCGCTTAATTGAATTACTCGGATAATTGAACTTTAAAATATGCACCCGAAAAAAAAAATATATGGACATTTTTCGGATAATTGGACGTACAAAAAAATTATAATGACACAAATATTAGAAATATTTTATTACTTAACCTACGTCTGAAGTGGTTTTTTAAAAGACAGGTATCATTCAAGATGAAAAGCAGCTGGAAAATGACATCGTGGCCATAGACAACATACTTAAGTACAATGCTTAAAAGACACCGAAATTTTAAAAACGGTTTAAGAAAAAGAAGAAGTTGAAGCCATATTACCATCAACTTTCGAAATTCTTCAAGACATTGCAATTCTACGTTTATACTTCTTACCACTAAATAAATTTACAGTTGAGCTGAAAAACAAGAAAACATTGTTCAAAACAAAACAATCAATCAAAATCAAATCACAAATTTTTCCAAACCAATGTATGCAAATAACCATTATGAGCCTTTCGAGGTACATACCTACTATCGTATTTATTATTTTTTTTTTATCTTTTTCGAAGCTAAAAGTGACTTTTTTTAAGAATAATTTATTTCTGTTTCATAGTTTTAATTATGTATGTATGTTTATTTTTTAAATAAAACGTGTTCAAATATTTTTGTGTGTGTATTCTTTTTCAGTTTTTTCAAGGTTTTCGTAAGTTGACAATGAAATGTTCATAGTAAATTTCTGGGATGAATATTTTAATTTTTAGTTGACCGACTCGTGCAATTATACGGGTTTCTTTTAATTGAACAGGTCGGTCAATTAAGCGGGGTTTCGTTAATTGAACCACCCGGATAATTGACCGAAAAATCTGACAAAATGGTCAGTGCAATTAAGCGGGGAATACTGTACAAGTGTTTTATATACAAATGTTCCGACTAATTGTAGGTTCTTTTGTTCTCCTTTCTAATTTTTATTTGTAATTGTAGTGTAAACTACCCCTTTTTAGTATTTAGTTATTAGCTTTATAAGGTTGGCAAACCTGTTTTATATAGTTTTGTTATATTGTCCCTCTGACTGACTTCCGTCCAGAAACTTGATATTCATTAATCTCCTGTTGTTTCATTAAAGTGTACAATTAAATGGTTACCGAAAAACACGTTGTTTTATTTTGACGATTAAGGTTCGTATTCACCGAGCGCTCCTAAACGGCTCTTAACTTTACGAGGCTCTTAACTTGAAATTTCTGTGGGGTATTCACCAACCACTCGCAAGTGTTTTTCGAAGTTCGAAAATGAGAGCCACTCTCTCTTGTTCAGGCATACCCAAACTGTGAAATGTTGTGGAATGTTGGTCTTGACAGCAAATGGATACTCTTCTACTTGGCATTGCTCACATGGATTCGAGTCAAATGCGTGCGTGGCACACGCACAAGCGAACAAACTTTCGAAGAGAGCGCTCGTAAGTTAGGAGTGGTCGGGACCACTCCTAACTTTTAAGAGCGCTCGTAGATCTTCACTAATATTGCTTGGTGAATAGGTTTATGAGCTTCTTAAGTTATGAGCGCTCGGTGAATACCGGCCTAAGTGTCCACGACAAGACACCACAAGTTGCATATGTGTAGGGTGTGTCCTCAATTCACATTAATAATAGTAATAATAAAACAAACAAGAAATGAAAAAAAAAATGAAAAAAAAGTAAAAAAAAAAATCAACAATAACAATTGTGATCAGCCCGCACGTTTTCATAATTTGTTTTTGTACGTTTTTGTAGGTTATCTGCGACATATAATTGAACTTTTTACGCGTACCTTTTGTTTCTGTAAAAATACCATGTAAGTGCGGTAACCCTAATTGCACTATTTTTTCTGTTGCTGTAGATTTAGGCTCGTATTCACCGAGCGCTCCTAAACGGCTCTTAACTTTACGAGGCTCTTAACTTGAAATTTCTTTGGGGTATTCACCAACCACTCGCAAGTGTTTTTCGAAGTTCGAAAATGAGAGCTACTCTCTCTTGTTCAGGCATACCCAAACTGTGAAATGTTGTGGAATGTTGGTCTTGACAGCAAATTGTGACGAGTGTAAATCTATAAGCCTAGTACGCAGATCGAGACAAGACAAATTTTATCTCTACAATCTTAATCTCTACAAAACTTTTCCAAATCTCGCGCAAAAGTTTGAAGTTGGAGAGATGAAATCTAATTTACTGTGTTTTTTGGTGTATCTCTGGAACGCGTTGTCTTACAAAAGTCGTTCATACCTTTTTGGAATCTCCTCTTGATGCTCTCAAGACAAGCATTAGCACCTTTTACATAAAATCAGTATTGACAAAAATCACTTTCGGCTGTCAAAATTTGTCCCGCAAAATAATGCTTGTATCATTCTTTTTCCTGGCCAAATTTAGTGGAAACATTTTGTAGAGCAATTCACAATAGTATGAATTTTGCGCGCGAACTGCGTACTGCTCGGAAAAATATCCGAGACAAAATTTGTCCCAGGAAAAAAAATGTATGGGAGACAAAATTTTTCCCGATCTGCGTACTAGGCTATAACATTCACTGATATGATAATGCGACCTTGTAAATGCAACAACGATCAATGTTGATCGCAATATATGAAGGAATTTCAGAGTTGGCGTCAGAGGTCCGTCTTAGCCATCTGAGGTGCGTTTCTGCCATCAACAAAAATCTAGATATTTAGGCCTATTCTGCCACATCTGTTATTCTGTTATGAATCATAAAAGATTTCCACCTTAAAAGATCTTTTATGATTGGTATTCAGAGGTTCGAACTTTTATAAAAGTCTGTTATGCTACTTCGAAAACGAGATCTGTTATGAAACTGAACTAAATCTGTTATCATAATCAACTGTGATGATTATGTAAAATATTTCATCTGACATAATTAAAATGGATGACGAACAAAAAAGTAAACTCTTAGGCTAGGCGCGCACATTCAATTTTTAGATGCACAACTGTTTGGTTGCTTATAGAAAACAGATGAACTATTTAGTTGAATGTCCGCGCAGGTGCATATAATTAAATGTTACACAAAAGAGCACCTACTAACTTTGGAAATAAGTTTTCAATATTTCCCAACGTTGGTCAAGTGTAAGACAACTCATTTCGTTCGGCGCAGGTATGATACTAAATTTAAGCCAAAATTTCGAGCGGGAAACATGTGTCAGTATCAAAATAACCTATGATTTAAAAAGAAACCACTAGATGGCTCACCCTGTATGTCATGACATGTCAGCATTGTAGCAGCATTTTGTTTCACCAATTCTATTAAATGTCCAGACATTTGAAACAAAAATTGTTTTTTTTTTCAATATGCATTTCAAATTAGCATAAAAATGGAACTTTTAAGAGCTCAAAACTGCTTTCTTTTGAATTAATTTTAAATAATATAATTATATAGGGCTCACTTTCTCAAAAATAGTAAAATATTTCTTTTGGCATTGGAGTATTTGTTTCATTTTATATACTCAACATCGTGGTATTTCTATTTCCTATAAAACACTCCTCGAAATACCACCAAAATATGGATCTAGAACTTTTTCAAGCCATCATTTTTAAAATTCTCATTGGATTAAAAGCGAATGAATTTTTTGTATGCCCTGATGGAATGATTCAACTCGGTGGCATGACATGTTGTATCTTTTTATAACACTGAGCCTCCACTTGAAATAAATGATTGCAAGAAATGTGTCATGTA
Source organism: Philhelius festivus (assembly GCA_963931855.1). NCBI lineage: Eukaryota > Metazoa > Arthropoda > Insecta > Diptera > Syrphidae > Philhelius > Philhelius festivus. The sequence goes on along the minus strand of OZ007555.1, from coordinate 76,446,257 downwards.
GCCAATACTTCTTGTGGAGACCCCTTATGTCTCGATTTTTGTTATTTTTAGACATAATTTTGTGTATTTATTTCTATATAAATTTTGACGTTTCGCGACACCCCAACTTCACTAGACATAAATTTCTCACAAGACGTCGAGTCTTGACACAAATTCCCACATTTTCACGTAACATTCCTTCATTTCATTGACAAACTCATGTTATGTTTTCACTTCGTATAGAAATTAAGCCAAGATGTAATTTGACACTTATTTTTCTACCATTTACTGTTTGTTGGAGTACATACAATGTTGTTTGGTTGCTTGCAGGCTAAAATTAACATTAAAAGAATTAAACATTGAATATAGTAAGTTTTTGATTAATATTTTTAAATTAATTAGGGAATTCAGAGACCTTCCATGCTTGTGGGACTACTCAATTATGTCTTGGAGCAAATGTTCTTCAAGGTCGTGCAATCTCTTTTGTTCAAAAATGGATTGACCCAAAACCTGTGCTTCCTTTTGTATTCTTCCCGTTTTGCCTCTTCCAGCTTTTCCAATGCGTTTATCGCTAAATTCAAACGACGTGATTTACTTGGTGAGATCATGGCGAAGAATGAATAATCACGACATAATTTGCCCACGGTATTAAAGAAATATAAACTTCAGATATAGTGTCTGACATAATGTCAGAAATAAATATTGCTAATGGAGGTGCGGCGTAAACTAATCTATTTTAATCATGACACTGAGCCTCCACTTGAAATAAATGATTGCAAGAAATGTGTCATGTAGCCAATATTTCTTGTGGAGTCCCCTTATGCCTCGATTTTTGTTATTTTTAGATATAATTTTTTCTGTTTATTTCTTGTCTTCGTAGAAGAAATAAATGCAGATATAAATGTTGACGTTTCGTGACACCCCAACTTCACTAGACACAAATTTCTCACAAGACGTCGAGTCTTGACACCAATTCCCACATTTTCACGTAACATTCCTTCATTTCATTGACAAACTCATGTTATGTTTTTACTTCGTATAGAAATTATGTCCTTTGAAGCCAAGATGTAATTTGACACCTATTTTCTAACATTTACTGTCTGTTGAAGTACATACATAATGTTGTTTGGTTGTTTGCAGGCCAAAATTAACATTAAAAGAATTAAACATTGAAGATAGTAAGTATTTTGATTGATTTTTTTAAATTAATTAGGGCATTCAGAGACTTTTCATGGTTGTGGGACTACTCAATTATGTCTTGGAGCAAGTGTTCTTCAAGGTCGTGCAAATCTCTTTTGCTCAAAAATGGATTGACCCAAAACCTGTGTTTCCTTTTGTATTCTTCCCGTTTTGCTTCTTCCAGCTTTTCCACTGCGCTTATCTCTAAAATCAAACGACGTGATTTACCTGGTAAGATCATGGCGAGGAATGAATAATCACGACATAATTTGCCCACAGAGTTAAGTATTATTCACATGAGAGCGACCAACGAATAAAAAAAGAAAGGGGATTTAAAACATATATAAGCCTAAATTCTTCACAAAAACTTTACAAAAGGGTAGAAATCTAGTTTAATTTAATGTTAATATATTAAAATTTGCGTTGTAATTGATTAAATGAGAGAAATTTGAGAAAATAAATTGGTCGTCGCGAATTGCAATATGACTGCTACGAACTGTCAAACACTATTCGCGTTCCACATACCATCCACACTGCAACGAATAAATTGTTCGTGCGCGACTAACCTCAAAATCATTCTAAAATAATTTTCTTGGTGTTTGGTAATGGCTGAAGCGATCATGGAAAAAAAGGTAAATAAATATATTCAATAAAAATTCAAATAAATTTTTAAGCAAGGAATACTAAAATAATGTAAATAATTCTAGGAATTTGACGAAAGATTGATTTTGGAAGTGGAAGCAAATCCAACACTATACAACAAGGCCGACTGTTCATATTCACATAGGTACAAGAAAGAAGAGAAGACAGTTGTCTAAGTAAACGCCATTCGCGACGAATAAAAAAAAATGCATGTGAACGAAATGTCAAAATGGCCGAATGTTCGTTCATTCCTCGGCCGTTGGTCGCTCTCATGTGAATAGTACTTTAAAGAAATATAATTTTCAGATATACAGCCATATTTATAAACTCATTATAGTGAGTACATAAGGCTATGCAACCCTTATAATGCCTCTAAACGCAAAATTGTTATTTATAAAACTTATGTGACGTTGAATAGGGGCATTATAAGCTAAACGCGTTTGGAGGTTGAATAGTGCCTACATAAGGACATTTTAGTATTGAACTGTCACATTCACTTTGACATCACATTGAATTATAAAGATTATCAACAAAAAAATGCCTTTGACTTAATATTGAAACTAAAACTTTGTGTTATTTTTATTTATTGAAACAAAAATGTTATACTAATATATTAATAACAAATTGAATTGAAAATTGTTTAGAATTAAATGGATAAATATACTTGTTGGTGATGTCTCTCCACACATCCTTCTTCATCCGGTGTGTTAGTGTTGTAATTACTATCTTGCATTATTGAATTGTATCCTCAAGAACTTGTCTGAGGAGTATTCCAGCTATAATGAAACGAATAACAATTTGATTTCCAGTATTGTGCTAGAGATAATAACATACTTTATCTGATGAATCAAAGTTAATTGTTGGAATTATTTTAGCTTTTGGTAGTTTCCTTCTTGTTTATTAAATTCGATAGACAGACACGATGTTTTTTTTTTGTTTTTTGATAAACAGCTGAGTGTTATGAAGGCTAAATGTAATAGATTCTTACTTTTTGGTACTTTATTTGACACAAGCTCATTATAACTATGCAGGTAGGCAAATGTTTTATAAATATGAATTTGCATAGTGGATGAATAAGTCCTTATGCATTGCATAACTATTCACGCGTTTAGGGAATTCTAATAAATACGGCTGATAATGTCTGACATAATAGCAGAAATAATTATTGCTAATGGAGGTGCGGCTTAATGGCCTTTATTGCATTGGATTTTGTTTAACAGCACCTTTCTATTACCTTAAATATTCTGTACCCAAAATTATGGTACTATTTAAGTACTTTTTAAAAAGACAGTCTCAAATCTCTTATGGCAACTCCCAATTGGACAATGTCAAAAATCCAACTTAAATTCTCATTTCTTATATCTTTCTCCTTCACACTTCGTTACCTGGGTGCTTTGCCAAACAAAGAAAACTCTACTTCTGCATTTGCATTTGATAAAAAAAAATGCAAACATGAAATTGAACTGTCAGAAATCAGAAAGATGGCGAAGTGTTAAGATGTGTTTTCTCTCTGCGGTGCATCGCGAACAGTGCACAAAATAAAAAAAGAATACAGAAAAAACTCCCCAGAAAATTTTACGTGACAAATAAAACACGATTAAAGTTGCCCTGGAAATCCTAGAGAGCCATTTAGCATCAAAATGCATTAAATAAAAGTGAATTAAAGTGAACATACATTACGTAGTATATGTGCAAAAATAAAGAACAAACAAAAACCAACTGGGATTTTTTGTTTTGTCAAAGGAGTTATTTTTCTGATTGGCGGTAGGAGGGAGTTTCTGACATAATTTGTTGTTGCATTTGATCATTAAAAAACAATAACTACTATACTGTTACCTACTCCTAGTATTCTGGTGCTTTTGTTTTGTTTTTTAGCTTTTATCTACCACTTCCTCGATCTCCTACTCCACCGCCCAGATTTTCTCCACAATCACCACCCCCACCACATAAAACAAAACTAAAAAAAAAATATTTAAAATAAACGAAAGAAATCGCGGTCGTCGTCGGTGCGTTGTGCTTGCATTCCATGCTCCAAAGAATCGATCTAAACTGTCTCGGTGCTGAAATCTTCCTTTTTTTACCAACAATAAAGTATAGTTTACTTAATTTCGCTTTTCATTGATCATTTAACAGGAAAATTGTTAATTTTAGTTGCGTGTGTGGTCGAAATATTCGAATGAAGTCAAGAAGTTGTAAAAATAAGTAAAACTGGGTGCGGATTCATTTTTTCCTTTACTGCTGGATTTGGTTGGTGTGCTCCGTTTGTTCAAAAGAGACCAAGGCCCGACGAACAATTAAAGAACAAAAAACCCATCAACAACAACAAAAACAACTGGGACGAAGAGGAATATAGCTCTTGGCCGAAGGAGGAAAAACTTGGTTTATTGTTGGACTACTTTTTTTTCAATTTCTTCATATACGGAACCTTGATTGCTCCTAACTAAAAGGTAAGTGAGTTTAGAAGGCTACAGTAGCATAGGTTTTAAAGTATACAAGGAAAACTATTCATTATATAATCATCACACACCAGACATCATCACCTTCACCACAACCCTCTTATCGCCCCCAACAAGAAAAGTGTGGGTTATCTAAAAGAGCAAACGAAAATTGAAAATTGAAAACTAAAAACCCAAAGGAACCGACACCGAAGTCGAATAAAATGTTTATAGTTGTAAGAGGGAGTGGTACATAACGGTGTATCGATATATTCAAAGTACAACAACAATTTCCCATCAAAATAAAATAAAAATAAAAAAAAAAGTGAAAAACTATCGAGCACTCACATTTACAGTCTGGTGAAAAAAAAAACATTTAAATACTTAGGTAATTTTTTATTCGACCATTCTTAGGGGTTGCTGAAGCTTATTGCTTATACCTGTGACTTGCTAAACAATTTCCTTGTGATTGACTAACATTTTTAAGAATTAATTAATTTCTGTTCGGGTGTAGGTAGTTTTTCGTTTTAAAGACCGCTAATGAGGGTGTGAATTATGTCCATTCCCTGCAAATTGTATGCTAGATTTTCTCCTTCTTCCTGATACCAAGTCAACCGACCTTTTAAATTTTATTTTTTTGTCATGTAAATTTTATATAAAAATGATTAAACTTAAGTCACTGTATATAGTTAGGCCCCCTATGATCCAACAAATGTAAATTTTCATACAATGTAGTACATATCTTATTAGTTGCAAGCTTGCAAGCCAAATTGTAAATAAATATAGTATAGAGTAAAGTCGGGTAATGTGGACCACTCGGCTAATATGGACCACTAGCTTTTCTCGTCTTAGGCTGAAAACACACCGGATAAAGCAAAACATGTTTTTTTGTTTCGTGAAACAAGAGAACATTGTTTCTTATGAGACTAAACACACCAAAGAAAACGAAACAAAACACATGTTTTTGTTTTGAAGTGTAACGATGGTGGTTGTCGAAAATACATGCTATTGTATACGAGCAACACACACCGAATGCAACAAAACTGTTTCGAACAAGGGTCGTTGACGATAATTGCATACTTTCTTATGGCGCAACGCACACCAAATGAAACAAAACATAAAAACAAAAGCAAAAAAGACCTATTGTTTTTTTTTGCAAAACGAAATTTGAATTCCGTGCTTTTTATTTTCTTTTTCATTGCACTTCACAGATTTATTTGCTTCTACGTTTACTCTGTGCGCAAATTTTAAATAAATATGAAATATGTAGATGGAGAGAAGTTCATTTTTTTAAATTAAGGCAGGAAGCCCTAAATATAATTATAAAGATAAGGAACATGCCAATAAACTTACTATTGATAAGCTGTGGATTGCTACTTCCTACTATGACATTTGAAGATTGGCAAGATTAAAAGCTTTTCTCTTTTCTTATAAATAAACACATAATGTCTGTTTTTTAAACACAAAATTGTTATTTGTGTTTACTTGCCGTAGAGTTATAATCTTTCAGCCGGAGTTAAGCTTTTACGATAGTTCGTATTTTGTTTCATTTCAACGCACACCAAACGAAACAAAAAAACAAAACGTTTTGTTTTGTTTTGTTTTATTCTGTTTCGCTTGGTGTGTGTTCAAATAAAAAATGTTTTTTTGACTATCGAATAAAAAACGTTTTGCTTTATCCGGTTTCCGGTGTGTTTTCAGCCTTACACAAATGCAATCGGTGAGATGATTGGTTGCGATTGTGCGTGATCTGCTTAAACTTAACTCAGTATAGTTTTGGAGTCAGGAGTAGTGCGTCACGAAGTTGTCCGGATTAAAAGAAAATCCAAGGCATTGATTATTTTTTTTTCGTAGGTGTTTCTCCTTTTTTCTATAGTTAAACATAAACAGCCCTATTGTAGCTATCAACTATCAATACGATACTTGATACATATCAACAAATTGAATGAGTTGGTATTATGACTATCAACTATCAACATTTTTTTATCGACTGTGAACTTTATAAGATTTTACTCGTATCATTATTGTGAATGATTTTTTTGATAGACATGGTATTACGGATATCAATAAAATGGATACACATCAATTTTCTTATCAACCACGAATTCTTGATTGAAACGTAAACATACAAATTTATTCGGGATTTTTAAACGCGAAAAAAGTTAAAAAGAATAATGACTTCGATAGAATTGTTTTCTTAAGGGAGTTATGATGAATTTTTATAAGAACAATTTACATTTTCGCACAAAGAATTTTCCTTTTCGTGGCGGACAAAAAACAAATGAATACTTCAAACGTGGAATGTCAAACAAAATAAACAAAACTGATTCACAATGAACTTTTTATAAGTAGATATTCACAATCGGTCTAAAATTTCCAGTTGATACCCATAATACCAAATTATCAACTAATTGATAGAAATTATCGACTATCAAATTGATACTCATAATAGGGCTGTTAAAGAATTTTCCTTTTCGTGGGCAACAAAAAACAAATAAATATTTCAAACGTAGTTTTAGTGGAAGATCGGTCCGTTTGATTAAAAACTACCTACAACAACGTAGTCAAAGAGTTAAAGTCGGTGATATTTTTTCTGAATCAAAGTATTTGTTTGCAGGTGTACCGCAGGGTTCAATTTTGGGCCCTTTGTTGTTCTGCATGTTCATCAACGACCTCCCACAAATGTGCCTCAATGTCATGGTGCATCTTTATGCAGACGATGTCCAAATTTATCTCTCTCGACCATTTAATTTGTTGGAGGATCTAATTTGTAGACTTAATGAAGATCTTTTAAGAATCTACAATTGGACCTTATGCAATGGTTTAACTCTTAATCCTTCTAAATCGCAGATAATTGCAATATCTAAAAAGAAATTTGATGTTACTACCCTCCCACCTGTCTTTATATCATGTTTCCAACTTTCTTTTTCAGATACTGTCACGAATCTTGGCTTCAAAATTAATCGGACCCTTTCTCCTAATGATCACATTAATCTCTCTGTCGGCCGAATCTATGGCGGTCTCCGAAAATTAAACCTCTTTTCAAACCTAACTCCTTTAGATACTAAGTTGAGACTTGTTAAAACTTTACTACTGCCTATCATTGATTATGCTGCAGTAGTATACTGTAAACCTGATTCGCACTCAATGGAAAAACTATTAGTTGCCTTTAATGATAGTGTTCGGTATGTTTATGGCTTGCGTAGGTTTAACCATTGTTCTCAATATCATCAACATGTCCTAGGTTGCTCGTTCAAACACTTCCTTGATTCTAGATGTTGCATTTTTATGCATAAAATAATTCAAAGAAAAGCACCGTTATATCTATTTGATAAGCTTCGCTTCGCGCAGTCTACCCGAACCTTGAATCTCACAACACACTCATCAAATTATTTAAATTCTTCGAGACTCTTTTTTGTATATGGCATTAGACTTTGGAACTCCCTACCTGTAACTGTAAGACAAATAATAGGAACAAATCAATTTAAAAAAGCACTGTTTGTATTTCTGAATTTTCAATAGTAGTGAACCAAACAGCAAATTGAAATTCAAAAATTGTAACTCAAAATTAAATTCAAATTCAAAAAATGAAATCAAAAGTAAATTAAAATTCTTATACCTGTCATCAATATCTCTTAATTATTATCATTAAATTTTTTTGCTTGTATTATTATATTATTTTTACTATTTGTAATTATTAGCTCTTTATTTTAATTTTTTTTTTATCACTCATTTGTAACATCAATCTATCCGATCTAACTTGTATTAGCTTTAAGTACTATAAAAGACTATGTCTTATTGTGCACCTTTATAAATAAATTGAATTGAATTGAAACGTCAAACGAAATGAACAAAACTCATTCACAATGAACTTTTGATTAGTAGATATTCACAATCTATCTAAAATTACCAGTTGATACCCATAATACTAAATTATCAACTAATTGGGTGCATTCACTAACCTAGTCACTACGTAGTCAAAAAGTCAATAGTCAACTAGCTTTGTAAATGCAAACCTTTGAGTATATATAATATGGAGGGCTCGTTCCTATCCCTAATGCATTGTAGTACTTGAAGTTGTGATAGGGGTCGCTGTCTCACTTTCTGTAAGTTAAGGATACAGCCGTATCCTCCGATTTGTGCTTACCTTCTCCTCGCATATAGTTCTCCGTCACATGTGATATGAAGCAATCCGCAATAACTTTGTCTTACACAAATTTGAGTAGCGCCCCCTATGATAGTCACGCATTTGGAATAGAAACGAGCCCTCCATATTATATATACTCAAAGATGCAAACTTGCACTACAAAGCTAGTCAATTCAAACTGTCATATTAATGACATATGTAAACATATAAAATAAGAAAAATTGTGTTTTGAATTTAAATTTGTATTTTCAACGAACAGCTGATTGTGAAATGTCAAAATCAATATCCACTAGCTTTGAAGCAGAAATTTTTACACTACGTTTGAGGGAAATTTCAACTAAATTTTTAGTTGTCTTTAGCCAATCAGAACGAGTTGACTACGTAGTGACTAGGTTAGTGAATGCGCCCATTGATAGATATTATCGACTATCAAATTGATACTCATAATAGGGCTGATAGTTTGTTCTCCTTTTATTTTTTAAATATAAGAAGTGAATATTTGTTTTAAGGTTTTTATTTATAAAACTATTGTAAAGAGTCTCATTTTGTAGTAAAATTGCTTTTTTTCCAAACATTATGTTGCGGGTAATATGGACCACGGGAGGAAAGGAGTATTTGGACTAGTGGTCCACATAATCCGAATATAAGAAGTTTCGGGTCTGGATGAGGATGAATGATCGACCATTGATGATTTGGATATATGTGAATTGTTTGGCAAGGCATATGTCAGAGTCCAAACTAGATAAGTAGCCGTCAATGGGTTGAAGACCAGGTGGTCCATATTACCCTCCATTTTTTTTTTGTTACGTTTTAGAGTTACAGTAGAATCTCGAAAAGATAAACAGATATAAAACAGGCCTCGTTCATCTTTTTGAATTGTTCATTTATACCAAGCATAGAGAGTTAGCTTAAAAAAACATATAGCTGTACATAAAATATTGCATCTAACAAAATAACAATTCATTTTATTTTTAAAAAACATAAAACATAACAAAAATAAAAAAGTTTGTTCATAAGAGTTAAACAAAATAGACTTATTTAGACCTTTTTCTTAAAAAATGAAAAGAAGTCTCCTTATGTTATTGCTAAGTGTCGATAAATCGGCCTCACATTGCTCTGCAAACTTTAGGTTGGTGTTGATAGCTTAAATGGCTTCTGCTGGTTTTATTGCTTCTATAACCTTGACTACACTCTCTTCTGAAGAAAGTTCTTCTTCATCAGAAGGCAGCTGAACTACATCTTCATTCCATTCTCTTATATCGTTGGAGGAACATGGAATATTTAAATAAATTTAAATATTGACAATCGTTTCAATAAATACAAAATTATGTATTGACTTATGTTAGGAAAAACTTCTTGTAGCATATTCAGTGTAAATTTTTTTTCCATGAACTGATCTTTTACCAGAGTGGACAAACGTTTTGCTTGGGATCATTCGCCAAAATAGACCACTTTCATCTGCGTTATATAATTATTGTCGGCTGATACCGAAGCCGGCCATCGTCATCTTTAATTTCTGTTTAAAGGGCAGGACAGCGTCTTCATTAGAGCTCAGTTTTTCCCCACTGATTGCTGGAAGCCGAACTATAAATCTAGCCTTGAAATTATTAATCCATCCATCACTCGCGTTAAATGAATTTGTTTCCTTGAAAAAAGCGTACAATTTTTTGGCCTTGGTTTTTATCATTATCCCTGACACGGGAACATATCGGTCTCGTAGCTTCAGGAACCATATATGTATATAATGCCGCTTCCTTTTTCGTCATTTCTGATTTATGCAATGTTTTGCGTTTTTCCGCCCCAGAAATTGATGTCTTACACACTCTCGAAGTGATTGCCTTATCTTTTTTTTTATTCCAACAATCGTGGATATAGCGATTCCATATTTTGTTGCAATGCTTCGATAAGATATTTTTTTTATGTCATCTAACACAGCACACTTCTGTTTGAAGTTTAAAAACTTAACTCTACCTATCACGGGAGGCATCTTTCCTCTAACTGAAGAATTTATACAAACTGTAAGTAAACCACGCTCAAAAGAACCGTTACCAAAACTTAATACAGTTACTAAAAAATGTAACGACGAAATTAAGGGGAAGAAGTAGAAAAAAATCGTATAAGAAATAAAGGGTTCATCTTTTCGACTACCCAGATTTCAACTCGTTCATCTTTTGGAACACTGCAATAGTGAGAAAAAGGCGTTCATCTTTTCGAATTGTTCATGTTTTAGAATCGTTCATGTTTTCGAGATTCTACTGTTATTAACTTTTTGTTTTTTGTGATTTTTTTGATTAAGTGAATTTATTTATTTGTTGCTACTTTTTTATTATTATTATTATTATTATTTATTAACATACAATTACAAATTACATGCTAATAGTAAGAGAGCACTAGCTGTAAAAGCTTTCCACTCAATGATAAATAAATTTAATTATATAACTAATTTGTTAATATTGAGATAATTTTCGATCTTTGAAATATTTTCTGTATTAATAGTATTTAAAAATGAAAAAATGTTTTGATTAAATGGTAAAATAGTGTTGATTTTTCGGGAGGCACTGCATGTTGAAAGGCCAAGTAGGTGTGAGATATTTAGGGTACTGTTACAGACTGGACACTGTGGCGGGTTCTCTTTTCTTAATATATGCTGGTGGGTTAAGGCAGTGTGACCCAATCGAAGTCTGATGAACTTTGATAATGTTGCTCTGGATATTGATGGTGGATAGTTGGGAGTGCGTCGGTCAATGTTTATTTTGGAATAGTGATTATCGTAGCCTCTCCAGCTAAGAATATTTTTCTTCTTGATGATTTGGTCGATGAAACGTTGAATGTCCTTCTTTGAAAATGTATTAAAGGTGAAAACGGGTTTTTTGTTGCAAGATTTGGCAGCTTTGTCTGCGTGCTCATTGCCTAATATACCAATATGGCTTGGTACCCACATAAGTTTGAGTTTATTTTGGTTCCTTATTAGAAGGTCACGTATGTTATTAATTAATCTGGTGTTATGGTTTGAGTTGGAGACAGCATGGATTACTGATAGACTGTCGGTGCATATTACTAATTTAGAGTTGACTTGTGGAACCATTTTAGCGGCTTCATGGATGGCTAAGGCCTCAGTGGTAAAAATTGATGAGTATTCCCATAGAATTCCTGCCTTCAGCAAGGAACCATTTTCTTCGGTAACAGCAAAGGAAGTGTTGTAATCGGATTTTGACCCATCTGTAAACAAAAGAGTCCATCCTTCTTGTTTAAGGTTTTCTATTATTTCAAGATAAGAAGAATAGTAAACTCTGCTATTGGTGTTGTTTTTATTGTACTTGGCTAGCTTAAGTTCAAAAGAGTTAGGGCTTATGTTCCAAGGTGGGAGGGCTGGAGTGTAGCTTTTGACCCGTTTGAAGGGTAAACCCATTTGTTTGGCTTTTGTTAACGCTTTAGTGATTGTAGATGGAAGACGCTTGTTCATGTTTGTATTGGTCGTTAAATCAATATCTCTGTCAATGATGGAGTTGTTGGAAAAAATAAGTTTTGCAATGATTTTCTGAAGACTTTCGGATTGACGTTGTTCCAAGGTAGGAAGGCCAGCTTCCGCCATGATGTTTTCAATTCTAGTTGTGCGATAGGCGTTGATACTTCTTCTCGCTGATTGGTGGTATGCAGATTTAAGAAGGTTTATAGTAGTGATTGGGCATTTACCATAAATATAAAGACCATAGTCTATTTTACTTAAAATTAAAGATTTAGTTATGTTACATAAGGTGTTTACATGAACATTAAGTTTTTTTCTGGATAAGTAGCTAACAACGTTACTTCTTGCAGCTAGGCTCTTTTTAAGGTTAATACAATGTGGTTTCCAGTTAAATTTACAATTAAATCTTAATCCTAAAATATCTAAGTTTTCTACACACTCTATATTTACATTATTTATTGCTAAGTCAAGTTTAGGACATGATAATTTTCGACATATGTGTAAGACTTTACATTTGTTGAGAGAAAGTTTAGCTCCAGAGTTATTACACCAATCTTCAATATCTTTAATAGCTTTTGAAAATGTATTTTTTGTTTCTTCTAAGTTATTGAGTTTGCATAAAATGTAAACGTCATCAGCGTAAATGCAATGGTCTAGAGAATTGTATTTACTGATGATAGCACTGATGTCATTGAAAGCTATTAAAAATAACGTTACCGACAAAGGTGATCCCTGTGGTATGCCGTTGTTAAGTGGTTGTGTAGAGGAATAAGAATTATTGATTTTAACAGAGATTTTCCTGTTCAACAAAAATGATTTAATAAAAGTATATATTTTCGGACCAACACCCCAATTAAGCAGTTTCGTTAATATTAAATGAATCCCAATTTTGTCGAAGGCTTTCATGAAATCTAAAGAAAGTACAGATACGTGATTGCGTGAAGACAACGTATTTGATACGTAATGATCAATATGTAGCAAGGCGTCCGAACATCCTCTGTTTGGTTTGAAAGCCACTTGGTTTGAACTAATTAATTGTTTTGTTTCTAAAAACCAATAGAGCCGTTTTGAAACAATTTTTTCCAAAACCTTAGACATACATGGAATGAGGGAAATTGGACGGTATCCGTCTATAGAGTTTATTTGCTTATTTGGTTTCGACAGTGGGATGATGTTCGCAGTTTTCCAAGTTTGTGGGATGATGCCGGTGTCAAGTATTTCATTGTATAGCGAAAGAAGTCTAGATTTAACATTAAAAGGAAGGTTTTTTATCATGGGATAGGAAATGCGATCCCTACTTGGGGTTTTACCTTTTAATACACGTAAGCAACACTCCATTTCTGAATATGTTATATGATTTTCAATTTGTTTTGCTAATGTGTTGCCAGGAGGTGGAGGTGGCATATTTGCAAGGCTGTCAAGTTTTAAGTTGTTGAAAGATGCTGAAAAGTTCTTATCGTCTGAAAGATTAGACCAAGAGAGTGCGAAGAAGTTACCTATGTCTAAAGCTGAAGAAATTGGACCTGTAGGGGTTTCTAGACATTTGATTTGCCGGGGGGAATGATTTCCAGTAAGGCAACGGATATTGTGCCAGATTTTAGTGATGGGAGAGTTTGGATTTATCGTTGAAGTGAATTCGGCTAAGGATTTAGCTTTGCTTATTTTCATTTCTCTTCTAAATAGAGCATTTGATTTTTTATAAGATATAAGGTTAGAAAACATAGGGTGTTTTTTATAAACTCTCCAAAGTCTCATTTTTTCATCTCTAAGGTTCTTGAGAATAGGGTTCCACCAAGGCACCGTTCTGATAGTGGGGATAGGAGAACTCTGGGGTATTGAAATGTTAGCGGCGTATCGAATCGCTTTCTGCAGAATGGCGGCTTCTTTGTTTATATTTGAAGATGGAGTTTTATCGTTTAAGTAGTTATTCGTTGTAGTTTGGTAGCGATCCCAATCAGCTAAATCGGTTTTAAATTTTCGGTTAGGGGAGGTTTTGGATTTGTTTGGGCTAGTTTGTATATGTATTATTATAGGGAAATGGTCGCTATTATGAAGGTCTTCTAAAATGTTCCAAGAGGTTAGGGGATAGAGGATGGGTGAACAACATGATATATCGATATGGGTGAAAGTGTTGTGCGTTGAGAAGTGTGTTGGGGACCCGTTATTTAAAAGCATTAGATCGGAATTCAATAAGAATTCTTCGATTATCGTTCCGCGGTGGTTAGAAGTGGGAGAGCCCCATAGAACACTCCACGAATTTACATCCCCACAGAACAATATGGGTGTATTTATCTGATTTACAATATTATCAAGGTCAGATCGGGAAAATGTTTGTTTAGGTAAAATGTAAATGGAGACGATAGTAAATTTAATTGATAAGTTTACTTTTAAAGCAAGTGTTAAGATGGGTGAAATAATATTGATTTGCTCATGTGGTATGTTATTTTTAATAAGGAGGGCTATGCCCTGTTTACCGGTTAAATTTTGAGGAAAGTTGCAAAAATAACCCGAATAAGTTTTCGGAACAATTGGATTAGATTGAAACGCACAATGTGTCTCTTGAAGAGATAAAGCACATGGCGATCTTTCTTTTATTAGTAAATTGAGCTCGTCGAAGTTATTCATATACCCTTGTATATTCCACTGGAGAGCTTTGAAATAGTTTGGAGGTTCTAAAGATGTATTGGTTGTCATTTGAGGGTGGTAGGTTCTATGACTCCGCTGTCCAGGAGCTGAAGCACCGAGGCTCCCAGAGGAGCCTCGGTGGTTCAACCTCAAAACAGCAGAGTCAGGGTTTTGGTTATAGTTATGTTTTTTATATAAGTTCATCATCGTCAGTTTCGTTAGTGTGCATAAAATAGTCGTTAGTTTTGATAAGATTTTGTGTAGTTTGCGAAATTGGAGAGTTGGTATATATAGTTTCAGGATATGAAGAGGTTGGTGGGATGTTAGTTTGTGTATTTAAATATGAGTTTTCTTTTATTGAGTAGGTGTCTAAATTGGTTTTTGAGGAATGTGCTTTAAGTTGTGAGTGATTTTCGTTTGAAGTTGAATGTGTAGGGTTTTGGATATTAGATGGAGTGGGTGTTGGGAGTTTTATTGGTGGAGTTGATTGTGATTCTGTTTGGGATGGAGTTTTGTTGTTCGTATTCTTTAAAGTTGTGTCGATAGGAGTGTTGTTTGAGTTGTTCTTTGGAGGCTGTGGTCGGTTGGCGGTTTTAGTTGATGAATTATTTAAATTAGCCTGAGCTATATTTGCAAAAGAGTTAGGATTGAAATGTGATTGTGTAGGGTTTTGCTCTTTGTACAAACGTTTGGCGTCGGCCATAGTACATTTTTTTTTTGTTTTTATTTTTAATATTTCTTTCATCTGAATATATTTTGGGCAGTCTTTAGAATCGGAGGGATGGGGAGCGAAGCAATTGGCACACATTTGTTTAGTACACGCAGTATCCGCATGAAGTGGAAGGCTGCATATGTTACATACTGGAGTGGGGTTGGTGCATTTTTTTATCGTGTGGCCGAGAACTTGGCAGTTACGACAGCGCATGGGATTAGGGAAGTACTCTGTCACTTTGGCCTTGTACCAACCTATTTCCACTGTCTCTGGAGGTTGGAATGAATCAAAAGTAAATAGCATTAATCCAGTTGGTTTGGGATTCGATTCGACGATCTTGGTGAATTTGTATATCTCAGTGACGTTTTGGGATTTCATTTCAGAGACAATTTCTGATTCAGCCACATTTATGAGGCATGGTGCATATACTATGCCTTTAGAGGCGTTTAGCTGATTGTGCATGGTAATTGAAACGGGACATAACCCTGAAAGATTTTTTTTTGACATGAATTTATCTGCAACTTTTTGATTTTTGGTTAATATTAGGATTTTACCATCCCTAAGTTGGGAAATTTGCTCGTATTCTGTACTTATTGCGTCAATTGCTTTTGTAAGCGCAAATATGCTTATTGAAGTAAGTGGTTGGTTTTCGTTTTCAGGGGAAATTACGATGAATCGTGGATTTTTTGATAGGGTTTTTTTTGGGAGTTCGGGAAAATCATCAAAAATTATATTTGTTTTTTGTTTTTTCTTTTTAGCAATTGGTTCCGATAGCCAGACATCTGACTGTCCGCCAAACCGGCAACCAGGTTTCATTTTCGGCCCTGAGGCCATGTGGTTTTAATGGAAAAACACTACACACGCGATGGATATGGGTTTCGGTTTGAGTGCGTGAGAGAAAGGGAGAGGGAAAAGGTTGTTTGTTTAGGATTAAACTGTATTCACAGAGATAAGAAAAAATAAGCCGAAGAAAGCAGTCGAGTTGACAAGAGATGCTTATAGCACGAGAGCTAGTCGATGACTGTGCTACTTTTTTAATCAGAATTAACTAATGTATTTTTTTTTAAATATCTTTAAAAAAACTTGCACCGTTTGTGTTTTATTAACAAAAATATGATTGGTGGTCCATATTACTAGACTTTACTCTATGTTCAATAAAACAAAATTGAATTGACTTGCTGATACCATCTGACGAAAGGCGCATTTTGCTTCTTTTCACAAAATGGAAAATAGAAATTCTCAAAAAAAAATGCTTTTCAAATGACAAAGACTGTTTGTCTATAAAAGACGACGAATTTTTTAAGATAAGTGGAAATAGTTTAACTGGAAAATATTCTAAGGGGTTATAGGTAAACTGACAAACTTTTTTGTTGTTTCACTTTGTCTTTTAAGATAAACATTTGTCTGTGGAATACAAACAACACATTTTGGCTAAGGTATTTAATACTTTGTTAATGAAAGGCACAAAGTGGACTACCAATTAAATTCAAATTGAAAGCGATTTTAGTAGTTTCGCTTATTTCATATAAAAAGAAAAGAAACACAAATAAAATAATACAAAAAGTAAGTTTTTTCGCTTAAAGCCCCTTTTAGACGATCAGTTGTTTCTTCAGTTATCAGTTCAGTTGTCAGTTCAGCTAAAAAAGGCATTGTATTAAGACGTCAGTCCGGTGTTCAGTTGAGCTTGTATTCTGCTTCTCTCTTAACTGAATTGTGATAAAAAGGATAACTTTTCTTCCATAAACATGGACACACGCAATAAATTTCAATGAAATCGACCAAATTATCATTCTGTTTCGACATATTGAAAAAAAACATGAACTCGAATGAGGACTGAACTGACAACTGAACTGAAAAGTATTTACACATCAGTTTAACTGATAACTGAACTGAAAACTTATGGGAATTTCATCAGTTTCAGTCTCAGTTTCAATTTCAGTTAAGCCCCTTTTAGACGATCATTTCAGTTTCAGTTTCAGTTCAGCTATCAGTTAAGCTTTCAGTTAAACTGATGTCTAAATGCAAAAACTGAAGCGTTTAACTGAAACTGAGACTGAAACTGATGAAATTCCCATAAGTTTTCAGTTCAGTTATCAGTTAAACTGATGTGTAAATACTTTTCAATTCAGTTGTCAGTTCAATCCTCATTCGAGTTCATGTTTTTTTTTTCAATATGTCGAAACAGAATTATAATTTGGTCGATTTCATTGAAATTTATCGCGTGTGTCCATGTTTATGGAAGAAAAGTTACCCTTTTTATCACAATTCAGTTAAGAGAGAAGCAGAATACAAGCTCAACTGAACACCGGACTGACGTCTTAATACAATGCCTTTTTTAGCTGAACTGACAACTGAACTTATAACTGAAGGAACAACTGATCGTCTAAATACGATGCCTTTTTTAACTGAACTGATAACTGAAGGAACAACTGATCGTCTAAAAGGGGCTTTAAACGCTGCAGTTTTTGCATTTAGACATCAGTTTAACTGAAAGCTTAACTGATAGCTCAACTGAAACTGAAACTGAAATGATCGTCTAAAAGGGGCTTAAGGCATCAGTAGGGTAAGATTTTAAAGACACTGTGATGCTAACGCTGGCAGTATATTGTTCGTTCCCTAGCTTATCTCCAACCTTGTTGCTGGCCTGATGTGAGAGCTCGTTTGTAAAATTTGTGTTTATAGTAGATATTGAATGTCAGGTACCGATACAACTATTTGGAGCTACAGAAATCAATTTCAACCAATCACGTAAAATCCCAAGTTGGTTTAGCCTGTAGTTCAAGGTATAAACATTAAGTAATATAGTCATAAAGGTGGAATTGTAAGTTCTACCTCTTCTCATTCATCGAAATAATCTATGATCAATAATTGGATATCAGATCAAACAAAAATCAATTTTGTTGGTTTAATGAAAGAAAAAATTGGTCTTAAAAAAAAGTTTAACAAAGCATTGATTAGAATTGTCTTTAAAAAATACGTGAATCATAATTTATATAAAATAGAACTAACTGAAGAAATTAACATTTCGAAGTAAAACACATTAACAGAAGTTGTAAATGTAGTATTTGCTTAGTTTAACATTGGACAGCAAACAATTAAAATAAATAAATAAATTGCAATTCCGAATGGCTAACGAGCAGCACTTTTCATGACAAGTAATACTCTTGGAGGATTTGTCAATTTTTCGCAAAGGGTGCACTGCCCCTGCAAATGTTTTTGCAACGGCTGAGAATCGAAGCTCAAACCTTCTGCATGAAATTTCTATGCACTTAAAATAATGCCAAGGAGTACTACAAACAATTAAAGTTGCACCAAATAAAATAAGAATTGTGATCCTTTTGCATAAGAAGTTAGACTATTGCAGATGGACGTATAATTTCATTATGTAACATCGATAGTAAAATTAGGATAAAACAAGATGACTTCGTTTTTATGTCATGCATGGTCTAGTTTTAGCAAATCTAACGAGTGAATTATTTTGGTAAAATAAAAAAAATAGAAATGGTAGAATGACGTAGAATGTCAGTTGAGGTTAAGCAAGAAGGATTTGTACAAGTACGACTTCATATTTGTCGATTGTACATAAAATGATGATTATTTGCCGGTCAAATTGACTTTGCTATGAAGTTTTCTTTTCGAAAACGTCGTTTATACGCAATCAGAACAACATAAACTCTATTGCAATTCCTTCAAGCCTACAGTGCGTGAGAGGTAAATTCTTCGCTGAATCTAAGAGAAATTAAATGTTTATTGTAGCTCACAGAAAAGTTAAATAATTTTCAAATACCAACTTCTTCATCTCTTGATCTGAGTGTTTTTGGAAAATTTTATCGGTTACTGTGGCACTAGGCAGTACATAGATTCATAACCTCTGCCAAAAAATGTCATAGTCTCCCTTTAAGCAATAGAAATTCAAAGAAATGAAGTTACAAAATAAAGGGTTCGAAATTTGGAGAAAGAAAGCGCAGGAAGTGGTAGAGTTCAATTGTGTTCGATACTTTAGACTTTATAAAACGATGCAATGCAAAGTCAAAATTGTATTATTTGTTTCTGACTATTTACTAAAATTTTTGTCTTGCGAGGTAAACACTATATGGCAAGTCTTGCATTAAAAAAAATCGACTGTTCGTCTATATGTCTGTAGCTCGACTTATAAACGCTTTAGCGTTTTTTTTTCAAACTAAGTATTTAAGAATCTCGGGCGGTTTCTCGAAAGAGAAAATGAATTTTGTTTAGGCTTAAACAAACGGTACCCGCTATACAACCGTTTTGAAAAAATCTTATTTATCACAAAAACAGCTCTTAACGATTTTGATAAATGTGTAATATTGTAGACATGGTCTACATTTGGGTCGAAAAAAATTCATAAGAAAATGTTATTACTTATTATTATTATTATTACCGGTTCTGGTCATAGAACCATTTTTTTGATTTTTGACTTTCTCATCACGGCTCTGACTATTTAAAAAGATATTTTTTCGATTTTTTAAATAATTTTTTAAATACTTGAAATTGACATACCAGTTCTTTTTTTAAAGAAATTTTATTATAAAAAATTAAACTGTTATTTATAATAAAAAACAAAAATGGAGCAAATTAAGAGCAGTTCTTCTCCATTTTTGCATAATTTGAATAAAAAAAGAGTTACAGAAAAGTTAAACTCAATGCCATTTTTGGCTAATAAAGCTAGTATTTAGTAGCATGACTATTATTTTTGTATTACGGCTTCGCATTGAGTCGACAAGCCCCTCACATCTTTGCGGTGTTATGAATTTCCAAGCCTTCTCAACCACGCCCCGTAACTCTCATCCAAAGATTCTCAACAGAATTAAGGACAGGAGACTGAGCAGGCCACTCCATAACCTCAATCTTGTCCTGAATCCAAAAAAAAAACATAATTTTTAAACAGAACCTGACAATCGCTGGTATTATTTTAGTCGCCTTAAATACTGAATATGGCACCAGACAAAGTGACATTTAACAAGAGAAGAGATAATGCACCGTTGAATTATCACTTCAAATGGTTAACCTAATTGCTATGAGTACCACGTTATAGTAGAAGTTAGAAAAAATGGCAATACATATTTTAAAGATATGAAAAATTATAATTTTTAACAGAATACACTGCTATTATTTTGCTCGGCACTGTACCTGCATTTTATTTTGAAACTTTTCTTAGGGTTTGTTCTTATGGTTTCTATTCACTATTTTTTATTTATGATATTTGAATTTAGAATTTAATCTAACTAAGCTTGGTGTGACGTTAAAGGTCGTTAAAGTTACAAAGCTAAAGTGCAAACATAGTTCTACTGACATTCTGACCTCAAAATTTGTCTAGTACATTACGAAAAGGAAACTAATTTTTTTTTGTGCAAGACTGTATAATTGCTCCCAAACTCTGTCTGAGGTTATAGAAAGAGGAATAAATGATATTCCAAATGAAAACTTTCGTGGGCTAAATATAACCACCCACGCTGCTGGTAGTATAACTGGCTGTACTCTCCGGCTGCTGCCTTTCCTTACATTCGCCTCGCTCATTCTTTGAGTTGATTTTTTCTTTGTACACCTTCTTCTTCTATATAGTACCTATACTTAATTCAGCAGCACACACTGGCGCTGAATGAATTATTGCTTTGGCTTGTGGCGATCATTTCAATCATCAGAAATTCGAAGAAATCACGGTCAGGTTTTCGATTCCAGCGAATACAAACAGGAACCAATATCTCTCTGTGCTGCGTTTGTGTTTTTATTTGTTTTGATTTTACATGGGAGTAACTTGAAGTCTCGCTACAAGTACGTAAATCTAACCTATGTCGTCATGCGAACTAAATTATTTTAGCTCTTTATCAGCTGATATCACCTACGGTTTAAGTGAATTTAAATAATTGTTCTTCTCTTTTCATTTCTTTCCTCTGAGTCACCCCCTTAAAACAATAAAACGAAACGAGGTGTGTGAATGGTGGGAGAAGTGGAAGTAGCTATTGCCTTAAAAAAAAAAAAAAAAAAACAACATTCGAGCAGATGCAACATGAGTGTAGGTGTTAAGATAACCGTAAGCGTAAGAGGCAATGAAAAACTAAACAAAACCCGCGGTCTGTGTGTGAGTAGAATCATGAGTGTGGGTCTCAGAGTCTAGAAAGACGTGAATAACTTAAATTTTTGTCGTTGATTTATCTAATCAATGGGTACAGTTCAATAACGATTTATACCGTGCAAAAGTTGGGAATTATTATATTTGATTATATTGTTGTACTTATCAATTATTACTTTTTTAGATTCTTTGCGATAGAACATTGAATGATTGTTTTAACATCGCTAGATTGGTAAAGGGTGTGGTATTTGATAAAAATGCCGGTGGGTGACTAGAAAAATAAACAAACAGACACAAAAACCCACCTTAGTCGAAAGATTGATGAGGTGCAATCATTAAACTATTTTGTTTTTAATTTTGCTTTTCGGTATTGAAAGTGGGAAGAACTACGGTAGCTAGTGTTGGAATAACAAAAGCAAACCACATTTATAGAATATGAAATCTGGGTGATACCTATTTGATATTATTTTACAATAATTTTCTCTCATCTGTAACAATAAATTATAAAAACAAGAGCGGACAGATAAAAATAAGAAAACTTAGTTAAAATTACATCTGATGACCTCACAACTACGTACATATGTTTTTTTCAATGATCAATTAAATGTATGCAGTTCGAAACCTTTAAAAGCTGCTCGCATACCTACATACATAAAACCTTCGGCATCTTAAACAAAAATTGTATCGGGGAGGGAAAGGGTCTATCTCTCGCCGTTTCGAAAATAAAAAAAATCAACATTTACCTACATTTACTTGAAAAATTCAAATAACACTGTTTCTCAAACATTCGAGTACAAGTACTAAACCAAGTATATAGTACTCACATACCTATTACAGTTCTAGAGCAGAACTTTCCAGTACTTGTCCATTTGCTCCCAATACTTTCCAGTCTGGTGCGTATTGTTTGTTTCTTGACTCAAGGAACCGATCAATGACTTGAAATAACTGATCAAGTACTTGGATGCACTGATCGAGCACTTAGAAGTACTGATCAAGTTTTTGGTAATTAAGTACGCAATCCTTGGTATGGATGTAGTACATATAATAAAGGATTTTTAATGAAAGGCTGGTTGATATTTTATCGAATAAAATAGGCTGTGTGTGAGGTTATAACAAAATCCTTTTCCTATTATAAGGGCCATTGTATGGAATTATTTATGGAATATGACATCGTTCAAATGCCCGCATCGGCTTCCAAGTGGCGCATATTGACTTTTTTGGTTGCAAAAATCATAGCTCATAAACAAATAAAGATATCGTGATAATTTTTTTCCAGCTTGAAGAAAATTTCCAAGGCTATAAATTTTGTGAATTTTAAGAAAAAATATTCACAGGGTGTTCAGAATTTTCTGCTGAAATACGACTTTAGGAAATGGACTTAATATTTTACATCAAAAAATGTCAATAATAAATAACTGAAGTAAAAACAGGGTGTCAACATAACAAATTATTTCAATAATATATTTCAAGTTTAACAGTGGAGAATAAATAAATTAATAAGTAAAACTAAATAAAAAACAAAAAACTAGATTTCTTTGTTCAAAGTTTGAGGTAATTTCTAATAAACTAATCATTTCTGGAGGGTATCGTGCTTTGAGGTTTTTTTTTTCAGTTCTAACATGCCTTAGCGAAGGGAATAAGGGGGTCCGATGAGGCTGCAAGCATGTTAAATAGTTCTTCATTCTGCCGCATCCTTGAAACCTTGCAGGTATTTTGGTACTTATATTTTTGAAGTCTTTATTTTTGGATTCCTGAGCTTCTTCTGAAAGTTCTCCGATTGGTAATGACTGATACTCGATTATACTTTGGCCATATTTGATAGGATCTCTTTTTGGAGTGCGAATGCTTTCTCTAATCCTTTTAAGTCTTAATGGACTTGCTTATGATACTGCCTTGGTTATATCGGCCTTACGCTTCACATGATCCTTATTATACTTTAAAACTAAGGCTCTTGAAATACTGGTGGGCGGGTCAAATCGCGTGACCATGGTGGCCAATTCACGTCACCTCTGAGGATTTTCGGCGAAAAAACCCTTAGAAAACCCAATTAGCGAACAAACGGCGTTACCTATGGTCATAAAGTTTGAGCTCCTGGGTCAGAACCGAATTTCGTTTAAAGTGGACACCTGCCAGTCAAGGCTTACTTCCACGGCGGGCCTACCCACACTAACGGAGTCAGATTACGCCCGGAGTTAGTACAAGACCACCCAGTAGCAATTTTGCGAACATGTTGGGGCATGTCCACAACCGCTTGCTTAGGAGCGAAGTCTACCTACCACCTCTTGAAACCTAGTAAACTTGGAAACCATATGCTTCCGCGATTTGGGTCAACCACAGCCACCATGATACTCCCACAAGGGGGCCTACGTCATAGATAGTCTGAATCAAAGGGACCGAGCGTCTTGCGACACAAGAAACCACCTCCACCTCCTGGGCACTATCTCCCGTGGTAGCAGAAAATAGCAAATAGGAGGCAAGCACCTGATGGGTCAGTTGGATTTTGAAAGGGTGTAGGCCAAAGTCCCGACGCATAATTAGCCAAGTTGAATCCCGCGAAATTCTGTATTCTTGTGCACGCCGAGCAGTCACGGCTATGATCGCGGCCGATCCTGCGTGCCTTTGACGTACGAATGTTGGCTGATTGAAAACGGTGGACTATGAAGGGCCACCACCACCACGTCTACCGTAAGATGGTCGCAACGCGTGCTGTTTGTTCAGTCGCATTACTTGCAATGGTGATTTGAAATCGGTTTCTCAATAATAAACAATAGATTTGACAGATGTTACCAAAACAACATCGCCCCCAAAATCTACTAGCTTCAATTGAAAAAACCCTTTCTTTAATACTACTGGTATGTACTTGAAAAAAAAAAAAATCTACAGACTACCCAAATTATATGGTGGATTTGGAAACTGGTCCAGCGCCACTTTACATGCACACTCTCCAACTTCATTTTATGGCTCTGTCGAATAACCCTCTCCTTCATGAATTTGCGCAGAATCTCCAAATAAAAAATCTTTAATTCTTTGTGGAATGATCTAAGGCTAAGCAAACCAGCGACCGCAACATCATTTTAAGAAACTATAACGAGGTTTCCTCAACGAGTGAGCTACACGATCTAATAGCAAAAATTGAGAAGTCTTCACAAAACTAAATTAAGAGGCAAAGGCATTCATAAAGCATAAACTTGGTGCAAATAACTATTCTTATAATAGCTTCAGCTTCCAATATATTTATACCATATTTAAAACCAGGGGAGAATTATTATACTCTTTTTTAGTGTTCTGAACGAACGAGGTTTTGTGTCACAATCGGTTACAATAAATCAATATCTAATATAATTCTGTCTTACATTAATGATACAGATGTGGAGTAATGGGTACAAGTGGAATCACCGGTACTAGTACTTTCACTTTAAATCTTACAGCTCTGAATAAAAACAGAACAATTCCCTTCCACCTGAATAGGGGTAACTGACCGCTCTATTTTTGGACGTTTTTAACCCATCGACATCGTGGCTATCCTTCGATTGAACTTGACCGTTTAATGTTGTATATTAGCAAACAACCTTTATGTTGACGTAATAAATTAACAAATTGGTAGAAAATATAAAAATATGTGTTATCATTCTAAGATCTTAATTGCTTCCGAGCACTAAATCAGCTCACTCTCGGCCTACGCTCATATGACGTGAGCTTTTAGGAATTAAACACTATTGTCCATTGTGGTACCAATTGGCGCCGAAAGTTTGACAAACGATTTTCAGCCGCTGGCTGGTTCGAAAAGTATCC
This sequence comes from Philhelius festivus, assembly GCA_963931855.1. Lineage (NCBI taxonomy): Eukaryota > Metazoa > Arthropoda > Insecta > Diptera > Syrphidae > Philhelius > Philhelius festivus. The sequence continues at coordinate 76,421,189 of OZ007555.1, read as the reverse complement.
CTTGACATGGAAAAGTTCTTCTCATCTTAGCTGTTTGAACTCAACAGAAAATCGTAAGTCCCTCCATTATTGCTAATAAGCGTACACATGAATGATTGAGAGTTTTAAGCAACTCGCCCCTGTTTCCCCAAGAGCAGTCCCTCCACCACATATTTTATTGTGAAAAACAAAAATAAAAATGCACACTGGTATTGAGGGCAACACCAAGTTGGTGAAGCCCTCCTACTGGTTACTGGTTGAGGCCTTGGTCCACACCGGACTGCAGTCCTTTAAAAGAAGTTAAATAGAAGTTAACCATAAACTTTCCAACATCAGCGGTTTAGCATTTTCAATGGTTGAATTTCTAAGGATAATGGTTCCTAAATAGAAAAGTCTTAAAGGGCTAACAAATGTTCACCACGACCATGCAAACATTCAGATGAATATACATACTTATGAGTAAATCAAAAAATAACAACCTTAAGATAGTTTTATAACAAAACTAATCCTTGACCTTAAATTGGATTCACTTTTGGGATATTTCATCATCGCTTCAAAATCACCGTCATCCTCTTCAACATTGTCGCTGTTCGGAGCTGTCATACATCTATCCACCCTCACTTGGATCTCATATACCACCAGACCCTGACCGATTTACCGCATACAGAATTTTATTTTTCTAAAGATTTATGGGTACACACATACATATAATCAAGAAAGAGCTTCAAGTGTCTCATTAGCACTTGGATTTTTTCTTGTTATTAAAAAAAGAATATAAGAAAGAAAAAAATCTGATAACGACATGCAAAATAGATTCGATAAAATGGCCATCTGACTTTTTAGTCCTTTCTGTCGTCGTCGTTGTCGTCATTGTAGCCGTTGCTGTTGAGCTTGTTGCATAATCATTTAGTTTTTGTTATTTTTCCTTCAAAACCAACAACAACAAAAAAAATTGTATAATTACACCATAAGGCTTGTCATAATGGTTTAAAAAAAAAAAAGAAGAAAAGAAACATATTTCTTTAGAACAATTTAACAATTAAAACATGTCAACTACAGCCTGCCTGGCACTATAAGGATATTTTAATTAGACGTAAAATAGAAATCCTTTGTCCTTTTTGGAACATCAGTTTCCTATTGTCTGGATTGGAACACAAAAGACATGCTGATTTTTTACTGAGATGAACGGAGATTCATATAATATTATGTTTGTGTATCGTTGAAGAAAATTTGATCAAAAAGCATATCAAAGATACTTTTGAATAGAATATCGCCTGAAGCTTAACCAATCGAATCAATAAATTAATGAATGAATGAAAGAACCAAAACAATATTCTGTTGAGAATATTGAACCTTATGATAAATATAAACAATATAAAGAGTTTGAATTCTTCTCGGTTTCGTTAACAATTTACAATAAGATGAATGATTCATCTGGTTTCGTCTGTGAATATAAAATGACTAATTAAATTAGATTTGATAAAGAATTGATTCTTAGAAGCTTATGATATGATTCATCAAATGAAATTGGATTAGGTTTGTTGACAAATATATTTTTTTATTGGATATGAAAAAGCAGAATATGTATTTATACTAATGTGGATTCATGGCCTTTGAATGGGTCTTTTGTATAAATTTGAACATCACCAGAGAACGAAGTGGTTTTCATTAGAAATTTTTACTTCTTTTTTTTTTTGAAGAGGCAAGTCTTAACCGTTTGTCTTATGTTTGTTTATACCTATCCAGTGTAACCTACTTTTAATACCAATAAATAAAAAAATATAAATAAATATTGACTACCCCTGCACAATCGCACAACAAATCAACAAAAAACAATAATTGTGACTTCCCCCGCACTTTTTACTTGCGACTTATAGGTAATATAACTGTTCGACAGATTTAAAAAAATAAAAATACAATACAATAATGGTTGAAAAAAATTTTCCGAAAAATGGTTATTGAAAGTATACCCCCCGAAGAACCATTTTTTTGTTTTTGATTTTCTCAAAAAGTGTACAACTGATTTTGATCATATTTTTTTTTTTGCTCAAGCTCCCCAAAAACTTGAATAAAATTGTGTATTCAAATTTTCAAAAAAAAAAAAAAATTGGATTTTTAAAAAAAAATTCAAATTTTGTTTTTCGAAACTCCATATTACGAAAACCCCATTCTAGATTTTTTTTAAACTTGATAAATGAAAGTTTTCCAATAAAAAAAAAACAAGATGTGAAAAAAATTATTGTACCTAAAACTAAAGGTACCTACCATAGGTTAGGTTAGGTTGGAGTGGCTGTCTAGTTGTTGTTGACTCACTTAGACCTCAAGGATCCGTTGTGATACCACTATAGAAGTTACTCATGGGAGAGTAATGAATTTAAACAAACCATTTCGTGCTTGTAATAAAGTTAGAGAGAAATTTTGTGTCGATCATTGCCAGTTCACTGGTATTATCGAAGAAGGGATTACCGAGATAGTTTTTCCTTCTATTGGAGAGTGCTGGACATGTACATAGAAGGTGTTGGACTGTTTCCTCTTCCTCCTCGTCCATGCAGCTTCTACAGAAGTCATTGGTGTAGACTCCTCGCCTCAAAGCATGTCTACCTATGAGGCAGTGTCCTGTTTTAACTCCGATTGTAGAGCTTATACCTACCATACAAATGTTAAAACATGGTTTTCAAAAATCGTATTTTTCTCGTAAACGGTGCCTAGAATTTTGATAAAAATTTGTTCCTTCAATTAATTCTTACGATCTTTAATTTAATAAAAAAAATTTAAATTAAAATATTACAGCTTGTACATACCTACCATAGAACCATTTTTTTTCAAATTTTGAATTACTCATTATCAACATAACGGATTTTAATGAAATTTTTTTATGCTTCTAAAAAGTTTAAAAAACATTGCATTTCAAAACTTAAAAAAAAAATATTTTCTGATTTTTTGAAAAAAAAAAATATTTGAAAAAAAAATATTTTTTTTTGGAAAATTTGATATTTCAAAAACGGCTTAATATTTTTTTTGGAAATTTAATTTTCATTCGTACAATAATAAAAACTTAAAGTTGGCGTACTAAATTTTTTTTTTTAAATCTTTTAAAAGTTTTGTACACAGTCTTGGCCAAATGTATTAGGCACCCCCCAAAAAATGCCATAATTTTAAAACCAAGTAAAATTTAAAAAAAAAAACAAGTATGCAGAAATGTTTTAAATTTTTTTTATTAAAGAAAATTTAATATTTTGTATGGCCACCCCGCGCTTTTATGACTGCTGCTATTCGTTTAGGCATAGAGCTTATGAGCTTACGGCATTCGTCAGAACTTATTTTGAGCCATTCTTGCTCAAGAACCTTTTTGAGCATCTCTTTTGATGTTGTTGGGTATTGTCGGACTTTACGCTTTAAAATTCCCCATAGATGCTCAATAGCGTTCAGATCTGGGGACTGGGCAGGCCATGGAAGCAGGTCAATGGCATTTTCAGCAAAACACTTCATTTAAAGGGCGGACTTGTGACAGGGTGCATTGTCTTGCTGGAACAACACGCCCCGCATATTTGTATCACTAAAAATATGCTGTAAGGATAGCATCAGCGTGTTTTCCATCAAATTAATGTACTTTTTTGAGTCCATGCGACCCTCACAAATGAACATTTTGCCCACTCCGTCCGCAGCCATCATGCAACCGCAGATCATAACGCTTCCTCCTACGTGTTTTTAACGGTTGGAACTACACATTCTGGGTTGTATTCCTCACCAATTATTATTATAATGCTTACTTCAAGGTTTGATTCATCGGACCACAAAACGTTACTCCAATCTTCTTCAGTAAAGTTTTTGTATTTTTTTGCCCATTTTAGCCGCAACTTTCTGTTTTTCTGACAGCCATGGCTTTTTCCTCGCCTTGCAACCTTTCAATCCAACTTATCCGAGTCTCCTTCTAACGGTTCTAGCCGACATCTGTTTCCCACAACGTTGTGTTGTGTCAGCAACTAGCTCATTTCATGTTTTTTTTTTACGTTTTTTTTATAGAGGTTCGTATTAAAAACCGATCTTCTCTTACCGTGCTTACTTTTTTCCTGCAGGATTTTGTACGATTTAGATGGGATCCAGTCTTCCGAAACCGATCTAAGGTATTTTTCACGACACAACGCGAACAATTAATTCTCCAAGAGAATAGAGCGTAAAATATAGGGTGCCTAACACTTTTGGCCAAGACTGTATATAAAAGCTATTTTTTAAGAAACCACTACAACGACTTATAATTGTTGTTCCTGCGTAAATTCATATTTGCATAGCATTCTGTTTTTATCTCTTACTACTAAATGAATTTAAAAAAAATTATTTTATCCTTATGAACAGTTTTCTCTAATAACATTCGTTTTTAAAATTCCTAGTCTATTACATAGGAGCAAGTTCGTGCGACCCAGTCGTGCATTTTATTTTTAGACAACACGCTCTGTCAAAGGTAGGTCTACAACGACTTAACTAGTAAAATTCGTATTCTTTAGCCTCTCAGAGAACGCAAAAGGAAGTCGACGTTTTCTCAACTGATTTCAGTAAGTCCCTTGACAAAAATTTCTCATAAGTTTATTTTAAACTGTCCAACCTTGGGCTTGAACCTATCTTTTTAAGACGGATTTCTTCTTATCTCAAAAGCCGTTTCTACAAAATTCGATTCAAATCTATTTTCTTCGATGCTTTCTCAGTTACTTCTGGGGTCCAACAAGGCAACCACTTAGGATCTCTCGTTTTAATTCTTACTATTAAGGATATTGAAATGGTTATCAAATACATATTCCCATATCTTACACTACTCCGACGATACCAAATTTTTCAAGACCATTTCTTCAACACATCATTGTGACCTTCTTAAACTTGATCTTGTCAGTTTGTCTGTCTGGACCTGAAAAATTGCTTAGAGCTTAAGAGCTTAATACGAGGGTGGTCCGTACTAAGTACTTAGCCTCACCGCCCTATGGTGCCAGTATCGCAAGAGAGATAAACTATTGTCTAGTACATTCTCTTAGACGACTACTGTCATTTCAGCAGATTGGGACTCGTATTTTTGTTTTGACCATGTGTGGAAGCCAGCTTGTCCGCGGATTTTAGAAAAATGGAAAAAGAGCAATATCGGTCGGTGATTCGATTCTTGTTTGTCTAATAGCTAAGTTACGGTACATTTAAGTTCACTCTTTGTCATTGGTTTTTCATTACACATGCGGAAGTTTTAATTTTGTTCAGTTTTTTTTTTTTTAATTAAAAATATGTCTTTTGTTGACCAAGGTATGTAGATTGCAAATACATTTTCATTTTCGTTTCAAAAGTGTTATATAGTGTATAAAATACATAAATAAAGGCGGTTTTACTCACGGGCAATTAAATGATTAAAATGTTTTTTTTTTTTTTTTTTTTTTTTTCAATTAGCGCAGAGAATTTTTAAATCTCAGTATATAGCATGAAAGAAGAAATATTTATTATTAAAAATCCGAAGACAAAAGTAATAGTTAGGTGCGCAGATTTGAAATATCACTGTTTTAGTTCGCGGTTAAATAAAAAAAATAACACAAAAGCCGACAGCAAATTTTGGTAGTGGATGTTTAGCCTAAATATGAGTATGTGGTTTTAAGGGTTTATACGTTTATCATGATATCAAATTCAAAAATTCCGGCAAGTTTTTTTCTCAGCCTTGGGCTGAGGGTGGGGGTGAATTTCCAAACTAGCTATTTTTCCAATCTTTGTTTCAGGGATGTACCCACTTCCATAAATATAAAATTTAAATATGCAATTTAATGCTCTGTAATTAAACCTAAGTTGAGATACCTCAATGTTGACCATCTGACTAATAGAACTTAAAGTTTAAGGTTTTTAGTGAGTCATATCCGTTTTTTTGCGGAAAGATTTAGGTGTTTTTGTCTAGAAACAGCTCGGCCTTAGGTGGAAATCTTTCCTTTAATTCCATGAGCACAACTTTTCACAAAATCCTTATCCATGGAAGTGAAATATTAACTCATGCCCTACTTTCAACCGCCCCGGTAAGAGAAGGAGCCCCGAAAGAAGTTGGATAGAGATTCTGAAATATATCGGGAAAAAATTCAGCAGGAAGAAATCACGATAATATGTGGGATGTTGTAAAAAGGTGTCTTATCTCTCCCGATTCCTCGATAATATCATGCACAACGCCAGTCATTAACCGAAAAATTTTATCCTGAAGTCATAGATAAGTTACTTGAAGAACCATTGTTTTCCTAAAATAAATCTATCAATAACTTTGAAAATGTTGTAGATACTGTTTACTATGGTCAAACCTATATTTATTATTAATAGGTAATATTTTCATTTTCAACAGCAGTTAGTATTTACTTATAACAGTTTTTTATCATTTTAAACAAGATTCTTAATTTTGAGCACTGCTTAGTATGATCATGACCCACTGTGCGCCGATTGAAAGTGCGCGAGATAGTTGAAACAGTAGGCATCTCAAAAGACCGCGTGGGTGATATCCTACATGAAATTTTGGACATGAGAAAGCTGTCGGCGCGATGGGTGCCGTGTTTGCTCAGTCCGGACAACTAGCGCAACCGTAAGATCACTTCAGAGCAGTGGTCAAATTTGGTCGAATTGCACTACGAGATGCTGCCCCATCCACCGTATTCTCCAGATTTGGTCCCGTTCGACTTTTTTTTGTTTCCAAACTTAAAAAAATCACTCGCCGGACAGAAATTTGAGTCGAATGAGGAGGTCATCGCCGCCACGGAGACCTACTTTGCACCCCTTGAGAAAACTTATTTTTCGGATAGGATAAAGTAGTTTGAGCATCGCTGGATCAAATGTATCGAGCTAAAAGGAAACTATGTTGAGAAATAAATCGCCACTTTTCCAAAATATGTATGTTTCTCTTTTGTAGGCTAAGTACTTATCGGACCGCCCTCGTGTATTGACAAATGCCATTCAATCACTTTTTCACGAAAACCCATCCAACCTCCTCCCCGTCTCTATCTCCTTTATCAACCCATATCCACTGCTTTGTGAAGTTAATTCACGAACGATCCTCACGTATGGTGCCCCGCGATTACCAAAGCTAATAACATCGATAAACTAAAGAATGTATAAAGAACTGCCAGCGTTGGTTCCACATGGGCTCTAAGCTCATGCCCGAATGATGCCATCAGCATTTTTCTGTACGTTTTATGACCTTATCACTTGATTAACAAATTAATTATCTAGTATCTTGCAGTGCATTAAAACTAAAGAAATCAAACTCTTACAATGCTTTGACCTTATGACCACATCAATATTTCGGTGATGGTTCCAATAGAGATTTCTTCGACTCCCACTAACTACTGCATCCCTAAAATGGACATCAGTTAAAATTTTAAGGTTTTGTTCCCATCAAAAAAGGACTGGGATGATGTCGTCGTCGTGACGAAAAACTTCTGCACAACTATCTTTAATGATGGCTCAGATATGGAGTGTGGTGTTGGTTCAGGAATCTTTTCTGAGACTTTGAATATATCTAGGTGGTTTAGGTTAACTGACTTTGCTAGTGTTTTTCAAGTCCACCTACAGTAAATCCCAAACGCTTGATCTGATATGCACAACCAGGCAAAACATAGCCAGGATCATTGGTAAGTGTAGCGGACATTGGCTAATAGAAGCTAGGCATTCCTCACAACACTAACTGTCATAGTTGTTGAGACCAGTGGGAAACCATTCCCGCTGAAGATCATTCCCTCTGCAAATGCCCTGCTCTGGCCAAATTTAGAGCAAAATCATTAGGAATGGCATTATTTGAAGATATTGAAGAAATGTTGGATATGAAGATCAAAGACTTGATCTCTTTCCTCAATGCGATGAATTGGTTTTACTCGTAGTCTATTGATTTCTTAGATCCTGAGCTGGCGGACTGAGGGCTCTGACAGACAGGCCGGATGGTTACTCAATCGGATTGGCTACTGTTTCAGCACCAGTCAACAAGCCTAGCTTGGCACAGTAAAGATGGTGTTGGATGAGTGTGGTCGTTCCGTTGAGTGATCCAATTTCCGGTTGATTGTGCAAAAGCAAACACACAATAAGAGATATCAAAACCATCTAGATCCCTTCATATTTTTGAACTTCAATACTGCATGACTCCGTGAGAATGTCCACAATTTTCAATATCAATTCAATCCACAGGTTCACACGAGTCTCTCGCTACCCGAGCGGTACGAAGAGACGCTTTATATTGTTTGTGTCGACGACAAATCTTGAAAAATATTAGAAAAATTGTGAAAGGGTCTTCTTTCAACGCACAGACATGACCTACCAAGCAGAGGTCTTTCAAATTGAGTTTTTTGTTCATCTTGATCATATTTGGTATGAAACGTTTTTCGGTGGAGAGACTGGATGTAACACCCGATTTTATCTTAATTTTTACAGAATAATCTAAAGCTCATTATTAAGACCCCACTGAAATAGATAAAACAGCTCTTAGGATTGCTATGCTCTCACTCAAAAAACTGTAAATTGCGGCTTGGTTTCTTCCACGCTTTTCTGCAATTTTGGGGGTAAATAGACTCCTTAAGCTAGCACTTTGCCTCTTTCATCTTCATCGACTCAACTGTTTTTATGTACCATTTTTACTTGCGATACATACATAGGTACTCCATAGCAAGTTACGCATTGGGAAAAAAATCGAACTCGGGATTTTGATCAGACTTGACATTATAATGATAGAGAAGTCTCGCGATTTTGTCTGTCTATCTAATCCGCTACAGTCTAAACAGCTCGTCCGATTTTATTTAAACTTGGTAGACAGCATTTTTATATTTAGATTCACATGTTTTTTCTTTTTTTTTTGAAGACCAAAAACCACGGCACCTTATACGATTTTTTTTCGAAATTTTATAAAATATTTTCGTTCTCAAAAACTATTCCACAGATTAAAAAAAAATTCTTTTAGTTAATGCTAGGTAATGCTTAGAAAAAAATATCCTAAAAATAGTTATTAATGGTACCCCCCTAAGAAGCATTTTTACTTGCGATATAGGTACTATAGGGCAAGTTCTGCATTTGGAAAAAAAATCGAACTCGAGATTTTGATCAAGGTTGACATTACGATGATAGCGAAGACGAAAAAAGTGGGTTGAACAATTCCGTCTGTCTGTCTGTATGTCTGTACCTCGAACGACAGCCTAAACTACATACACCCGTAATGCAAAATCTTATTTATCTCGAAAACGGCTCTAACGATTTTGATAAAAAAAAAAATTAAGTGTGATATAATGGACATGGACTATATTTTGGTAAAAAAAAATTTTGGGGCAATATGTTATTAGGGGTACCTGCCATAGACCCGTTTTTTTTTTTGATTTTCAACTTTCTCATTAACGGCTCTAAGGATTTTAACCCAAAATTTTCAGCAGGAGTCCCCTTAAGTTTAAAATAATATTGTATATAAAAATATTCGAAAAAATATTTGTTGGATTTTTTTGAAAAAAAAAAAAAAAATTTTAAATCAATATTTTCAAAACGTATGAACGATTATTTTTTGAAATTATTTCCTAAAATCAATATTATTTAATACTTAAAATTCGAATCCCACATTTTTTTCTTGAAGAATTTTAGAAAAATTTCTTATATAAAAAATGTATTTAATAATAAAACGACTTTTTAAAGTTTATTTGCATAAATTCATACTTTTCCGGAAACCAGACATCAATTTTATGCATTTGAACATTATTATCTCATTAAATCCATGTTTTATATTTTCCAAATTACTTTTACATAAGAGCAAGTTCGTGCGATCCAGTCGTGCATTTTATTTTGTATTTGATTTTCTCTCTCTGCTAAAGTAGATAATATTGTATATTAAAATTTTCAAAACTTTTTTTTTGCATTTTAAAATTTTTTTACATTGTTTTTTTCAAAACTCAATATTTCGAAAACCCCATGCTCGATTTTCTTAAAACTTGACAGTTAAAAGTTTTTTTTTATACAATCTGGAAGATGTGAAAAAAATATATTGTATCTAAAAATATCGGTACCCTCCATGCAAATACTAAAAAATGGTTTTGGAAAATCATATTTTTTTCGACAACGGCGGCGCCTAGAATTTTGATAAAATTTTTGTTTGTCTTTTGTCATAAGAAGATGGTAACCTTGCCATACGGAGAGAGCAGACCGATGTCCACTAAAATGTTACATCCAAACATTAAACTGAAAGATTCCTCTGAGAAATTAGATCTTATCCATCCCTTAACCAGCTAAAAAATTACCAATACAGGGTGTCCGGTAATTCGTCTGACATACTTTGGGATGTGATTTGTGAATTGTTCTACAGTACAGTAAAGTCTGATTTTCAACTTTGACATCACTTTTCGACGATTTTAAAAAAAGGCTAACTTTGGTGTACCCTGGCCCATGTTAAGGTCAGTTTTTCTGTCAGTACTTAAAAAAATCAAATTTTTGGTTTTTTACCTACTTTTATTGCAGCACTTGACAATTGGAGTGGTTCTCCAAGAATTGATAGTTTTTAGGTAATTAATGAAAAGGGTTAAAAGTGTACTTTTGCCTACTTGACTTGTTGTCAAAACCCTAATTACCTTATCTCTTCTTAGGGAGAGTTAAATTTTGGATTTAAATGTTTAATGGGTTAAAACTAAATAAGTGGTATAAAGGAATAGAAAAACAAATTCATTCATCAAGTAAAGTCACGATTACAGTTGGATAAGAGCGCTTTTTGAAATGCCTTCATTTACGAGAGAAGAATACGCAGACATTTTATTCTTTTTTTTTTTGGTTTGTGCAATGGAAATTCAAGAAGAGCACAACTAATATACCAGGAACTTTATCCTAACAGACGACTTCCTTCTCGAAATGTTTTTGGAAATACCTTTCGAAGGCTTCGAGAAACTGGATCACTTTCAACTGCAAGACCTAAAGCGGAAGCTGCAAGCACAAGAAGAGTTTTGGTGGATGAAAGAATACTGGAAGCTGTTGAAATCGATCCTTCCATCAGCATAATATGCTTGGCTCTACAGTTTAATGTTTCCAAACACAGAATTTCCAGTATACTGCATGGAGAAAATAAGGTTATTGCACTTGATATTTCTAAAGCATTTGATATGGCTTGGCATCAAGCTCTCTTATCGAAAATGCATGCATATGGCATCGATGAATCTCTTCTTCGTTGGATTAGAAATTATCTTTCAGGCTGTTCAATTCGAGCATGTTTTGGACGGTCTTAAGTCTGATATTCACAAAATAAATGCTCATGTGCCCCAAGGTTCCGTTTTGTATCGGACTCTCTTCCTCATCTTCTTCAATGATCTCTTGTCTGTATCTACTAATTCACTATATTATTTAGCTGACGACAGTAGTACCCTCAATTTTTCATATTCGTTTCCAGATTCTCGTCTTTCTTCTAAGGAAGTGGCTCTGCAACGACAGGGTATGATAATCTCATTAAATTCCGATCTTGCCAGTATTGTAGAATGGGGTGTCAGAAACCGCATGGAATTTAATGCTTTGAAAACCCAAAGCTGGCACTTGCATCGAGGAAACCGAAAAGCTTTCCGTCCTCGGTATGTGTATTGCTGACCATCTTTTGTGGCCTGATCACATATTTGATATTGCGAAAAATGCGGCGAAATGCTAAAGTTTCCTGTAAGCAATTGTTCCCCCTTCTGAACTGGCTACAATTTATAAGGCATACATTCGGCCTAAGCTTGGGTATAACTCTCATATCTGGGCAGGAGCTCCTAAAGCTCACCTGCAGCTCTTAGACAGAATCCAAAACAGAGCCATTAGACTAATTGGAGCCAGTTCTTTACGGAAAATTTTTTTTCTCTCGAACACGGTCGTAGTGTCTCTTGTCTTACTTTGTTTTATCGCTTCTTCTATAAACAGTGCTGTAATGATATAACCAGCTGCATTACACCCTTGAAACAATTTTGTCGTAATACTCGTCTTGCTAAGAATGCTCATCAGTTTACCCTTGAGCCTAATTTCGGGCGTACTGATAAATACAGAGATTCTCTCTTTAGCCGTACTACTCGAATGTGGAATACTTTTCTCCACTCGATTTTTCCCCCTCATTGTGATAGTAATACATTTTTTTTTTCAGAAAACCTGGAATTATAACTAAGAAAGCCAAAATTCTCAATGCCAGTTTTTTCCCCGTACACAACACCCTACGTGAATTTGGCCATGGCTATTAGAGGGTTCATTGTTTAAAAAAAAATTATAATATTTTCAATTTTTAAGTTAAGTGTGAAGTTATATTTCTTTTTAAAATATAAACTAGCAGTCTGCTAAGAGTGTTTTTTTTTTTTTTTTTTAATTTGATATCATTATTTAGAATCTATATAATTTCTGTTTAATCCGAAAATTATACAAACGCAATGCCAAACATCAGTATTAAAAATAAAATTTTGTAACTACTTTTCACTTAATGATCCCTGCCGGCGGAAAAGACACCGACTCGACTAGACTTGCTGCTAAGCATAATAATTCCTTTTAGATCTTTGAACAGTTTCTGAAAGCATAATTATAAATTCTATTCACACGTGCGACGCTTTCACACCCAGCAAATTGCTTTCGCATTGCATTGCACACCTGCTTAAGGTTAATATGTGTATATGTATATGTACATATATTCATATATTACGAGTATATGTATGAAATAATTCCATGTGGTATTTTCGAAAATAAAAAACAAAAAGTGAAAACCTCATGTCATGGCGTCATACTGGCGATGAATCACTTAGGCAGGGTGTATATACATAGCTATATGAACTAAAGTGTAAAATCTGTCATAGAATTCGCAATGAAAAGGCAAGTAATTTGAGAAACCAGCGCTCATTCATTCATAAAAATGTAAGTGAAATATTAATTTTTGTTTCTTTTCATTTATGGTTGATTTTGATGAGAGAATTTTAGTTTCAAAACACTAGAAAGTTATTTCATATAATTTGTGTGTTGAGAGTTGTGCTAATTTTCCTGAAAAACCACTCATTACCCATAAATGAAATACGAAGTTTGTAAAATAAACCATTTAAATTAAAATTATAAAATCGTCTTCAACCGCTAATGATAGGTTTAAATGTTAAGACGGGGCTATTGAAATTTTTATCGCCATCTTAATCTGAAAGATCACATTTAAATAAACATTTTGTAAGGTTTTCTAACTGATGTTCGGATGGGGAAGGTTTGTTTCAAAATGGATATATGATACATAAATCTTATATAATTGTAAAACAGTTATAAGTTATCTAACTAAGATAAAGACTTCTATAGAAATAAAACGATAAAGAAAAACTGAACGGCTTGTAATTTTCTGCGGTATTATCTAAAAAATGTAATTCCCCTGCCGTAATAATTGGTGCGTTGGATTTTCAAGCCTAAGAAATTGGATCGATTCCCACTTAAAAACAAAGTTCCTAACCTCTTTTTACTTGCGATATAGGTACTATAGGGCAAGTTCTGCATTTGGAAAAAAAATCGAACTCGAGATTTTGATTAAAGTTGACCTAACGATGATAGCGAAGACGAAAAAAGTGGGTCCGGCAATTCCGTCTGTCTGTCTGTATGTCTGTCTGTCTGTCCGTATGTCTGTACCTCGAACTACAGCCTAAACTACTGGAGGTATTTTCTTTTCCCTATAGGGGAAATTGAAATTTTTTTTTAGCTCTAAAACAAACGGTAAAAAATTTGGGGGGAAATGTTATTAGGGGTACCGGTCATAGAACCGTTTTTTTTGATTTTCAAATTTCTCACCAACGCACAGTGCGGTATTTTGATCAAAAACCTGGCCATAAATCAAAAAAAAAAAATTTTACCTCCCAGGATTAAGCTTGTGTCCGATAACAGGTAGATAACCAGGCTACTCTTTAGTGAAGTCTATCTATAAATTGGTCACCCCCGTTCGCGACACCATCAGTTGCAACTAGTACTAGTTGAGTAAGCACGATTTTTTTTGCGGTTTTTAAAAAAAAAGTGTATTTTTTGCGCGTTTTTTTTCAGTCTTAAAAGTGATTTTAGTGAAAAAATTTGATATGGATATCGTTAATCAAGGTATGTATAGTATTTTAAGCAAAAATTTATTTGTATATCCATCTTAACTTTTTCATATCGATGAGTTGAAGTAATCACTTAAAAAAATTGCACTTTTTTCGCTGTTTTTTTCAAACATTAGTGTTTTTGAAATAGCGCAACACGCCGCAACATAGTCTATCATACATTTTATTAAACTGCTGGATATGTAGAACAATCTCACATTTCAAGAGTTTGCACAAGTTTGCACCTAAGAAAAAACAGAGGCTTTGAAAAAAAACCCTTTAAAACGACCTTTAATAATAGATTTTTATATTATTCCAGATGACTCTAATTCCACCTTAGCTATGACCAGAAAACAGCTTCACGAGTTAGTAAAAGGAAGCTCACAAAGGTGTTTTGACGAAAAACTTGAAGATTTGGATAATAAACTTATGGATATAACAAATTGTCCCCCAGAGAAAGAAGATGAACTTCTCAACATTATCAAGGCGTTCAAACCAAATTATAAACGAAGATGGCAACTCTGCCACAGAATAGAAAGCCGTTTCTTGGATAAGAATGAAGAGTGGCTTAGCGAAGAAATAATACTACCTATTGGCATACTTCCCGGAAGGTCTAAAGGTCGCCCAAGCAAAGAATTCGGGGAATCAAGTGACCGAACAAAACGTCGAAAAACAGTGGAACTTCGAAGGAATGTGTCTATTGATGAACTGACATACGCAGCACAGATGAGTCAAAGAGCGACGGGAAATAATGATGTAGCCAAAGTGATTCAAACTGTGACAAAAACTCCAACCAGGGCTATGAAGTTCTGAAAAGCAGCTGCGATTGGCAGTAAAGCCCTGAAAACGAAGAAACACACACCTGAAAACGCCTTGAGGATATTCGTCGATGCCAATTTAACTGTAAGTCAATACGAAGTGATTCATCAAGCCAACAAAGATATATATCCGTGCTACACCTACTTGTATAAAGCTAAACAAGAATGTTATCCACCAAAAAGCGTCAGTGAGACAGTTGCCGAAGTGAAGCTCCAAGATTTAGTGGATCACACAATATCGCGATTATGTAAATATTTGGAACCAGAACTCTCACAGTGCTTGGATAACAGGGAAACCGATTTAGAGCTAATATATAAGTGGGGATGCGATGGATCTACTCAAAGCCAATACAAGCAGAAATTTGAAGATGACGACAACAGTGATGCAAATATATTTTTGAGTTCCCTTGTGCCTCTTCGTCTAAAGTCTGGGAGTGAAATTATATGGCAAAATATCCACTCTTCATCACCGAGGTGGTGCCGACCAATACGGATTCGTTATTTGAAAGAAAATAAGGACATAACCAATGAAGAAATCGAATACATTGAAAACCAGGCCCGAAATCTTCAAGCAACAAAAGTAAGCGACAACATAAGAATCAACCATGTACTGCTTCCAACAATGGTCGATGGAAAGGTGTGTAATGCAGCTACGAATACTTCATCTACATTACGTTGTTACATATGCGGAAAAACTTCAAAAAGTTTCAACGACTTGTCTTCTACAGAACCAGAGAATCCAGAGACTTTCAGATTTGGGCTATCAATACTACACGCCAGGATTAGGTTTTTCGAATTTCTGGTGCATCTTTCGTACAAACTTAAAGCGGACGTGCATAAGGGACGCGTTACAGATAAAAGTGACCGGGAAAAAATTCAAGCGGCCAAGAGACAGATACAAAAAGAGTTCCACGACAAATTGGGCTTACTGGTGGACATTCCAAAAGCTGGGTTTGGCAACACCAATGACGGCAACACCTCTCGTAGATTTTTCAATAGCCAAGAAGAAGCAGCTTCCATTACAGGCGTGGATTTATCATTAATTAACAAATTCAAAACTATATTAGAAGTGATATCCTCTGGTTATGAGATAGATCTTAAAAAATTCGAAAAATTCACGATGGATACTGCTAAACATTATGTTAGCTTATATCCATGGCAGCCTATGTCTCCAACAGTGCATAAGATTTTAATTCATTCTGCTAGTGTCATATCCCATGCATTGTTGCCAATCGGTCAGTTGTCCGAAGAAGCCGCGGAAGCTAGAAATAAGCATTTCCGCCAATACAGAGAAAATTTTTCACGAAAATTCTCCAGGACGGCATGCAACGAGGATGTGATTAACCGGCTTCTATTGACGTCAGACCCTTATCTCAGTAGTTTAAGGACAAAAAGTAAGACCAAGAAACAGTCGTTTTCAAAGGAGGCTCTCGAATTTTTGACTGTTAATAACAATGATGATGATGACGATGATGATGATTATGATGATGATGATGATGATGATGATGGTAATAATGATGATGATGGTGATGATGATGTTTTTGAAGATGTTTATGATGATGAATAAATAATAAAATATAAACTAGAAAATTCAATTATTCCAGGTCTTTTTTTATTACCTACTTGCATATAAGACAAAAAAGATTAATCTTTTTATTGAGTAATTGACCTGTAATCATAAAATATGCAACTAAAACTAATCCCCTTCTCAAATTTTGGATTAAAAGGGTCGCAGGTATCTTAGACTTGGTTACCTGAATATTGGGACATAAAATTTTGGAATGAAATTTGAACACTCGGATTAAGAAAATTTCACTCATAAAAAAAAGGAAAAAAGGGATTTTCTAGGAAAAAGTATCTTTCAGTTTTTTTCTAATTTCTTATAAACTATGACATTTATCGGAATGAGGTTTTAAGTATTTGACTAAAAATATATCAGGTCATTGAATATTGACAAAAAAAATGTCCTTGATAAACAATTTTTTTTAAAAAAATAAATTAAAAACCGAAAAAAAAATTTTTTTTTCTAAATTTCAACTTTAAAACTTAATTTCTCAAAAACTATTTAATTAGACAACTTGAATCAAAAAACAAAACAAAGAATAAAATATTAGCTTTAAAAAAAATCATAGCGCAGTGTTGTACGTGCTTTTTTAGATTTTTAATAATTTTTTTTCTTTCGGCTAATCGGGATGGGCATTTAAGTGGGTTTTACTGTACCTAAAAAATGAAAATTTATCCTTCCAAATAACTTTTTAGTCATTTGGTACCTATTTGATATGAAAAATGTGCCCAAATATTTTTGGCCAGGTTTTCGACCAAAATACCGCACTGTGCAACGGCTCTAACGATTTTAACCAAAATTTTTATGCAGGAGCTGCTTTGCATTTTAAAAAATTTAAACTAAAATTTTTTTCGAAAAAATAGTTTTTGGATTTTTAAAAAAATAATACAATTTTTTTTTTTTTGAAAATTCAATATCTTGAAAACCGATACAGGATTAAATTTTTAAATTACGTTTTAAAATTTATGTTATTAAATACTAACAATTTGCATATCAATTTTTTTTATAAAAATTTTAAGGAAAATTTAGTACACAAAAAACATGTTTCAGTGTGTCTGTATGTCTACCTCTCACTACAGCTTAAACCACTGGACCTATTTCTTTCAATCTCGGTATTTAAAAGTCTTCGGTGATTTCCTAGAGGGGAAATTGAAATTTTTTTAGCTCCAAAACTAACGGTACCCCCCATACACCCGTAATGCAAAATCTTATTTATCTCGAAAACGGCTCTAACGATTTTGATAAAAAAAAAATAAGTGTGATATTATGGACATGGACTACATTTTGGTCAAAAAACATTTTGGGGCAAAATGTTATTAACGGTACTTGTTATAGAACGGTTTTTTTGATTTTCGACTTTCTCATTAACGGCTCTAAGGATCGTAACCAAAAATTTTCAGCAGGAGTTTAAGTTTAAAATAATATTGTATATAAAAATATTAGAAACATTTTTTTATTTGGGATTTTTGAAAAAAAAAAAATTCCAAGTTTTTTTTGAAAAACCAATATCTTTAAAACGTGTGAACGATTATTTTTTGAAACTATTTCTAAAATCTGTAATACTAAATACTTAAAATTTGGCATCCCAAATTTTGTTTTCGAAAAATTTTAAAGAAATTTGTTATATAAAAAAATACTTTAATAATAAAAGGATTTTTAAACTTTGTTTGAATAAATTCATATTTTCTGGAAATCAGACGGCAATTCCATACATTTGAACATTTTTATCTCATTAAATCCATGTTTTATATTTATAAAATGTATTTTAAATTCCAAAGTACTTTTACATAAGAGAAAGTTCGTGCGATCCAGTCATGCATTTTATTTGTCTTTTTTTGTGGTGCGTAAATTTATAAAAATGATGGTTTTCCGACTTGCGAACACGCGACGTATAATTACCCATGCGCGAAACAAAGAAATTCCAAGTTGAACTTCAACGACTGGCCTTGCGATTTATCTATGGTCATCGCAAAGACCGGACGGACGGGAAATTGTAGACGCTTAAAATCGAATGGCAAATCCCTTGGAATCATCGGTATACGCAGGACCAAGACATCCTCTCCTTTGTATTTTCCCTTGATGACCTTGGCCTCGATGACGTTATTTATTAGCTTTTGGATGGAAGTCCAGGCAAATCCGGGGAATTTAAAAATTCTGTGGGATAGCTGACTACGTCATCCTGGTTAGTAACTGTGTCAACTAAGAAAACAACGCTCCGGGAAGAAAGTTCTAAATAGTTGCATTGAGATCATCGACATCTTTGTTTTTGGCCGCAAATATTGTTCGTTCACTCAGCCAATTATGGTTCTACATTCGGACTCTGTAGAAAAATATTTGACCTACTATTCTTTCCGGCAACACACAGCTGCTAGCCAGGGCCGTAGCTAGAGTTGAATTCAAGGTAGGGCATCGGTGATAACATGTAGGGCGGAAGTAAAAATTTTACTTGATATGAAATATGATCTGATCTGTTATCACCGGGACCACGGTGACCACGCTCGATGCAATTCGCAGCGAAACGTTCGGGGTGAGTACTGTATTGAACTCGCTAAATATTAAATATTTATAACGCGGCTGATCCGAAAAGTTTAAAATGTCTACTGTATCGTTTTATTTTCAAGGGTTAATCTTTATGGATCATTGGCGATAGTAAAACGCTGCCATTGATAGCCTCTGAGGCTTATTGATTGCAGTCAAAGTTGAAAACGTAGATTCGCACACAGCAGTGCTACATCCTATAGTCGCCACAGATTCAAAAATTTCATATGTATCTTTGAACTGGTACAAAACATCAATTGTGTTTTCCTTTATATTCTTGAGATGACTTAAAAAAAGCTTTTACCACAGCAGCCTCTTTTCTTGATGGAATTGTAATACCTAAAAACTCAGTTTTAACCCATTGCATTTTTCCAACAAGAATTACTTAGACCCGTTTGCTTAATCGAAAATTAAAATTTTATAAGTTCAATCTTCATTAAAAACTTTTTCGAGATATAAGCGTTTAAGTTGAAAATAAATATTTTCTTATGTTTCTTTTCAGCAAATGGGTCTTAGTAATTTTGTTATGACAAATTTAAAAGTATATACAAATACATATTTATTTATTATCATATAAAGAGGAGGAATCAAAAAGACTTTATTTTCTTGCAGTAACTTATGGCCAGTTTCACCAAATTGCAATTAAATGGGTTTTCGCTAAAAGTTCTAAAGTTTGTTGACCTGATAAATTTATCTGTTTTAGTTCGTTTATTGGCCTTTTAGAATTAAAAGTAGCTTGGTGAAAATGTACATTTTACAAATAGTTTTATTTTCTCACACTTATTTAAGTTTTTCAACAATACCATTTTGTCTACATCAACTCATCTATACTCGCTACTGAATTTAGTAGATCGTCGTTGTCCGAAAATCTCTAGCAATTAGTATGTCAAACATTTCGAAATACTCAAACTTAAATGGCTGAGCGTTCTAATGGTCTATATTTTGTCTCGCAGAGGAACAGAAAGGGCCATATACCAAGTTGTCGTCCATGCGATTTGATTTTTTGCTTTGTCTCTTTTGGGTATGAGTCGTATTTTCGGAATCGCCGCTTGTCATAGACTTTGCTTCTTCCAAAATTTGATGATACATTTCTGATCTAAGTTTCCTTATTTTATTTTGAGTGAATTTAATGATTGTTATGGCGTCTTTCAAATTTCAATCCTGCGCTTCGGGATTGTTAAGCTGCGTCTGCAGGCTGGATAATATTTTTTTTTGCCACAATCAAGGCGATTCAGAATTCCAAATTGTTCATCACTTTTTTAATGTCCACACTCTTGGCGACGTCATCACCCTTAAATCTGTCATTTCTAATTTAATCCAAAGTCATCAAAATCAATGAATAATTATCGTGTACAACTTTTGTTACGGCCAAGTGTCCTGACCAATTCTGTTCTAGGAGCCGGGAAATATAATTTCTACGCAAAGATAATTCGTTGACAAATTGTATAACCTCAGTAATAGACCTAACTTAGTACCTATGTCTCTCTAAAGCTTTTGGATGTATCAACGTTTCAACACTGCCAGTTGTAGAGACTCTATTTAATTTGTCCTGCCACATCGCCATAGCTTGGATATGGGAAATGGATTTTTCTTGTTTTGGAAAAGCAGTTTTTGAATCAGTGGCATTAAAATACGATAGTTGATTTTTTAAGGTAGGGCATTGGAGGTTTTAAGGTAGCGCATTGCCCTCTAATGCCCTCCCCTAGCTACGGCCATGCTGCTAGCTGGCTGTATTTAGCGGATTTTAGAACTTATTTTTAGAACAATATGTCCGTAAAAACACGCTGAATAAGATCCTCTTTTGAGTCCACGAAGTGACAAAAATCCGTGAGGAATACAATTAATCCGGTCGAGGTGTCAACTGCGACCTTACCATTTCCAATATCTAATAACTGCTTCGAAAATATAATCACAGTTTGATCTTGTCCCGATATTTGGAGTATCTTTACATGCCGCCACAAATTAGATGATTTTAAGGAAGCGTTTAGTTCGTCAGCAACACTTCATCGGGGAATAATTGGAAGTCTGATAAAAATCACCTGACAACAGAATCATGGCTCCACCAAAAATGTTTTGGTTGTCACGAAGATCTTTTAACGTTCTGTCCAGTGCCTTCAGTGACCTCTTGTGGGCTATCGTACATTCATCCCAAACGATCGATTTGCATTTCTGTAGAATCTTCGCTTTTGCAATGTTTTTGGCGATGTTGCCAACTCGTACTTCGTTGATTTGCATATTTAAAGGTAATTTAAAGGCAGAATGTGCAGTTCGTCCACCTTCCATTTTAGATGAAGCCATTGCTAGGGCTACTTCATTTTTCAATCTGATCTTTGCAAAAAGCAATGAAATTAGGAACGTTTTTTCAGTCCCCCCGGGAGCATCAAGGAAGTAAATTCCAAAAGGTCCACTGTTGTTCACAGCTTCCATCAAAGTATCGTATGCAATTCTTTGTTGTTGATTCAATTGCGGAACACAATTGAACGAAATGTTTCGGCCAATACTTCAGTATCGTATTGTTGTTCTCTTTGCAACTCGTGGTTAAATGCATCGCGCTTAGGACGATTGGGTGTTCTCATGCCCAAACACGACTATACTTTATTTATTATCAATAAACATATTTCTTCTATCATGATCATAGTAAATTTCTGCAGTAATTTGTAGTGTAAAGACATCAAATGTTTCACAGCTAGGAACATTTTCTATTAGAAAATTAAATTGTCGTTTTTAGTATTTTCCGTTACTTATTATTTATGTTTCTCACCGTTTAAAACTTTCCTGAACCTCCACAAATATTTCAAGATTAAAATTAGCAAAATCGGTCCAGCCATTCTCGAGTTTTTAGCGATTAGAGCAGAATATTTAGTTTAAAACGAACTACAGGTCTTAATCCATTAGGTTGAGGTCTTATATGGCCAGTTGGCCAATAATTTTGTGTGGTTTTCATCTTAATGGTTGAACCAAAATCTGTGTGGATTTTTAATTGTTATTGGTGGTCATTGTCCTTCTGAAAAAAGAAGGTATGGTGGCTCTTCCAACTTTCGGAATGAGTTCTGATGGTGATCTTAATGTCCAATAGTATGATGAACTTGATCATTCAGTTTTTAAATCTTCTACGACTTTGAAGATTTTCAAGAAAAGATTTTCTGTTTCCTTAGTAGTTTTCTTTAGATTCAAGCCTGCACGTCTTTTGTGGCACCTGGAGTTTTTTAGTCACTTTAAAGACAGTAACACTTATTGTATACTTAACGGAAATAAAATAACCATACAAATGAGTTACCTAAGTAGGTGCACCTATTTGTTTTTCGCACAATTTTTGTTTAAATATTCAAAATCAAGCTTCTATGTTTATTATTTAAAATCTTACAAGCCATCATTTTCAGCTTCCCGAAAAGTTCCTCGAAGTTCATTGGTATATATCAACTTTTCTCCAAAACAGAAAAGGCAATTAAATTATCTATGACAATGTTCAAATAATTTGAATAAGACCCTTACTAATCTTCCACGTAACTAGAACAACACCTGTATCTGCAGTTTAATGCATTTTCTGTGACTATTAGCATTTTAGATACAGATGTACGAGTATTAAGAAACTTTGTTTTTCTTTTTTTTTAGTGTGGGCATACCAGCTGCGAAAAGGTGTGAATTCAATTGATTCGACTGTCTGTAACCTTGTACCAATTCACTCTTAGTTCTCACAAACTAATTTGGTGAAGACAGCTTTTATATGCGCGAGAGCTAAATTTTTATGAGAGACAACACATAAGAGAGATATCTTTTTTGAAGAAAACTTTATTCGTTTATACAATAAATTTAACGAGTCAAATATTTTGACCTTAAATATGCACTTCAGATTTGTGAACTTTTCATTTTTATGTTTAAATGATTACGTTATTTTGTTGATCTTCAGAGGCCTTTCCATTATAAAAAAAAATGCCTTAATTTTGTTTTTCTTTAATGGTGTTGAAGTTCAAATTAATTATGATTTGATGAATTATGTTTTTGGTGAATAATTTGGATTTTTATTTGCTTCGAGATGTTTATCAAACTTATCATGACGATAATGGAGAAGTAACACTAAGTGGTTTTCGTTAAACAACATAACTTCCATCAACATAATAGCAATAGAATCTTTACATTTTTAATTAAAAATTACATAATTCTAAATTTTAGAATTAAAGAACTTTTTAAAAATAAAAATAAAAATCCAACCTTATAGCTCAATTTATATTTCGAATAAATGACATGAACTCTTTGAGGTTTATATATAAAAGTAAACTGTTGCATCTTTAGCTATGTCAAATTGCCCCTCCCTTTAAATTTACCCTATAAGAACATCTAAAATTTCATAGAACTTGATGTTTTACTTTCATTTTAAAACCCTAATATTGAAGATCCCTTCATTTACAGTATACAGGGTGATTGGCATAAGGTGTGACAAAAAGCTAGGGCGTGTAGGTTGGACTTAGACAAGAAAAAAATCGTATGGGAGGGGGGGGTCTATTTCCCCCCGTTTAGGCGGGAGGGGCAATTTAAGAAAAAAATCACTTAAAACAGAAAAAAAATTATTAAAAAATAACGGTGATACCTACAGAGTAATGCTATAGCATTTTGAAAAGCCAGAAATACATTCTTTAATTTTGTTTTTAAATAAAGTTGTTCGAGTGAATAGTTTTTGAAAAATTAATTTTCAAAATCAAAATTTTGAAAAAAAAATGAAAAATTTTTTTTTTAAACATTTTTTTTTCAAAATTTTACGTAATTAAGTATTATTTTTGTATTCAATATTCAATGCTCTCATTAATTTTTGATCAAACACAAAAAACCGAATGTCAAAATGTTTTGCAGTTTTTGCGAAAATCAAAAATAACAAAAACTACTTTTGTTCTAAGAAAAGCCTTTTATTTTAGTTTTTATACGTCTTTGGATTCTTACGTGAATTTACGATTGAAAGGATTAACTTTCTTTTTACTATTTTTTTAATTATCGTCTTATAAACATACAATAATGTGACAAAGTACTGGATTAACCATATTTCACACATTTTTTCATTGAGAACACCTGCGTGAGAGCATTGATGGTTTAAAATTGACCTGCCACTTTTTTATTATGGTGGGGTCGGCTTGGCGTAGGTGGATTTACGAAAAAAAGGCTTAACTTTTTTTGTTAAATTTTTTTATTATCAGTCTTATAAGCATACAATAAAGTGACAAAGTACTGGATTAACACATTTTTCATTGAGAACACCTGCGTGAGAGCATTGGATTAATATTAACCTGCGAATGTTTTTTAAATAATTTTTTGTAATAAGCTTTAGTTAAAAAATAGTTAAAAATTTAAATAAACAGTAATTATGTATTTTATCTAAATATGCATGTATTTCTTATTTTAATTGATTTCAAGATTCAGGAACATTCTTGTTCTTATTTCGCAATTGCACTTTTCTGTCACTAGTTAGGGCGTGTAACGTTGCATTATTTAAACAACATTCGCAGGTCAATATTAATCCAATGCTCTCACGCAGGTGTTCTCAATAAAAAAATGTGTGAAATATGGTTAATCCAGTACTTTGTCACATTATTGTATGTTTATAAGACGATAATTTAAAAAAAAAATTAAAAAGAAAGTTAATCCTTTCAATCGTAAATTCACCTAAGAATCCAAAAACGTATAAAAACTAAAATAAAAGGCTATTCTTAGAACAAAAGTAGTTTTTGTTATTTTTGATTTTCGCAAAAACTACAAAACATTTTGACATCCGGTTTTTTGTGTTTGATCAAAAATTAATGAGAGCATTGAATATTGAATACAAAAATAATACTTAATTACGTAAAATTTTGAAAAAAAATTGTTTAAAAAAATTTTTTTCATTTTTTTTTTCAAAATTTTGATTTTGAAAATTAATTTTTCAAAAACTATTCACTCGAACAACTTTATTTAAAAACAAAATTAAAGAATGTATTTCTGGCTTTTCAAAATGCTATAGCATTACTCTGTAGGTATCACCGTTATTTTTTAATAATTTTTTTTCTGTTTTAAGTGATTTTTTTCTTAAATTGCCCCTCCCGCCTAAACGGGGGGAAATAGACCCCCCCCTCCCATACGATTTTTTTCTTGTCTAAGTCCAACCTACACGCCCTAGCTTTTTGTCACACCTTATGCCAATCACCCTGTATAAGTAAATAAACCTAATATAGTTTTCGGATACAAATTAATAGTTTTCGGAAACATATTTATAGTTTTCGGAGATTTTGTATATACCCCGTTAACAAGGTGAATTGAATTCGAATTTATTTGTTTATTTATCTAAAAGCTTAATACCACTAAAAGATATAAGTGTTTTTCATTGCTACAACTTATTTTCCAATCGAGATCGCGGAATCCGAATGATTAAAATATCAAAGGGCACGGTAGTGCCCAGCGAAGTTCTGGCACTACACCCTTTTTACAGGAACAAAATCAGGCGATTTTTGACCCCTCCCTATCTTCAGTACCAACGAAAACAGAAACTTAAAATTCCGAATATTTGCTAAGCTAGTCAGGCACAGGCGCCTCACCAAATTTCAATTTTTTAGCATAAGCGGTTCCTGAGATATAAGGCCTCAAAAATCACAAAAACCGTAACTGACTGACTGACAGATTATCAAAATTATGGAGCACTTCCCGACATCGTAGAATCTTGTTATGTTGCACAACGGTCGGTCTTGTCATGCAAGCAGAGGAAAAAATTTGAGGTTTTCCATTCAGGGGGCGTGGTATCCGCCCACTTTCTCTGAATTGATGTTGGTTGAATGGAGCACTTCCGATTGCATTAGAACAATGAAATTTGGTAGAACGGTAGGGCTTAAATTGCATATAAAGGACCAAAAGTAAAAATTGAGGCTTTCCACTCAGGGGGCGTGGTATCCGCCCACTTTCTGAAAAAATGTTTAATTTATTATAGAGCACTTCCGATTGCTGTAGAATGATGAAATTTGGTGGGGCAGTATAGCTTAATGTATTTATAAATTGTTAAGTGAGGTCTTTGAATAAAAATGTTCTTGCTCTTATTGACCTTGCGGGAACTTAAATTGGTATTAATGCAAGAAGCGGCGGCCATTATTGTGGTAGAATAGTAAGTTTCTATCTACACCATGAATTTTTCATCTCGATTTTAATCCAAGTAATTGACATCTAGCATCGTAGCCAGGGCAAAATCCCCAGTACATTTTGTTAAAAATGTATTTTGTGAAATGCCTTTGAATTTTTTCAATCCGGCCTAAATGAACTTTGTATGCGGAACTCCAAATAACATACGCAGATGTTCTAAAAGAGATCTAAACAGAGAAATGAACAAGGGTGATAACGCGAAGGGATCTCTAAAATCATAAATTCTTATATAAAAATTATATTTTAGATATTGAAAATAAATTAAAAAATCTTTCTAAAAGTTAGGTTTACCTAAAACTGTGACATAGAAATAATTAGAATCCAACGATGTTAACCAAACTCTTGAATTATTTGCTAACTTTTTTTCAATCTGTTTATTCAAATTCAGATTGAATCTTGCGTAATACCTCGAGTTTATACAGTTGGAATTATCTGAAGTTGAAACAGCACTTTTTAATTTAAAGCCAAGAGCAGATGGTATTCCTGCAATAATTTTGAAACAATGCTTTCGATAATTCACCCTCTGTACCTCATTTTCAGTAGTTCGCTACTAAATGGAATTTTTATTGAGGAATGGAAAACATCTTTTCTAATTCCATTTTTCAAATCTGGTTCGAAAAATTGTGTTGAAATTTACAGAGGAATTTTAAAACTTTTTGAAAGGCATAGTTAAATCCAAATTTGAGTTTCACGTCAAAAAATACATTTCTGAATTTCAGCATGGATTCGTAGCTGATCGTGCGACGGCTTCAAATACTTCATACTTCACTTCATATACATACAGTACCTTGCCATATTATTAGGCCCAGGCGAAAAAATGCAACATTTTTGTTTACTTTGTTTTATTTTTAATGTTTTTTTTTTCAAACACATAGCTTAAATTTTTTTGCTCATATTTGTTTATTCATATTATTAGCATATATAATTATTGCTGAAGTAAAATAAAAATAAAAATCAATACAATTTTTGATACAAAGAACATAGATTAAGAGAAATCATCTTAATTATAATATTTTGTATGTTAACCTTTTGCTGAAACAAGCGTCCGTATTCTTCGGGGCATATTGTTAATACACGCTTGAATTTAATTTTGAGCTTGCTATTATTTTGCTTCAGATATTATCTTACCCACTTTAGAGATAATATTGAACGGTTGTCTAAATCTGGTTCACATTCTCCTTATATGGAGAGAAGTTAAAGTAGTCTTTATACCCAAAGCTGGTAAATGCTCCCACGTTACGCCCAAGGATCTAAGACATATCAGTCTATCGTCATTTCTTCTTAAGACACTGGAACGATTGATTGACATCCATCTGCGTAGTGTTATAAAACCAAACCTTTTTTCTACAGCACAACACGCTTACTGCAAGGGAAAATCGGTAGAAACTGCGCTACATACCTTGGTACGCGCAATCGAATACTCCCTAGATCACAAAGAATACACTCTAGTTGCATTCCTAGATATAGAAGGTGCCTTCAACAATATCGACAGCGCTGCAATAGCGAAGGCACTGCAGAATCTCAACTTAGATAGCTCACTTGGTGACCTAATAAAGTTCATGCTGAAAAGCAGAATTATAAATGCGGAACTAGGTAGCTTTACTACAAGAAGGTCTGTCAGTAGAGGTACTCCTCAAGGTGGAGTCCTATCCCCACTTCTATGGAATATGGTAGTTAATGAACTGCTAATAGACCTAGAAGAAGGGGGATTCAAAGTGATTGCATACGCTGACGATATTGCCATTGCCGTATCAGGAAAGCATCCTCAAATTCTAGTAGAACTCATCAAAACAGCTCTCAATAAGCTACTCAAATGGACAGATCGCTGTGGACTAGGAGTAAATCCCCACAAAACTGAACTAGTCCTCTTCACAAGGAAATATAAAAATCCTCAACTAGATCCTCCATCGATTAAAGGCGTTCCACTTACTTTCTCAGACGAAGCTAAATACCTGGGTCTTATTTTAGACAAAAAGTTAAGCTGGAAATCTAATATACAGGAAAGCCACAGTAGCTCTCTTTTCTTGTAAGAAAGCCGCGGGGAACAAGTGGGGCTTATCTCCACATATCACTCACTGGCTATATATTGCGGTCATTAGACCTATACTCACTTACGGGGTGACGGCCTTAGACAAAGCGACAAATCGCAATAATCTAAGCAAAGTGCAACGTTCAGCGTGTATATGTATCAGCGGAGCCCTCCGCTCGACACCCTCCGCTGCACTAGACATACTTCTTAACCTCACACCCTTGGATATTTACAGCAAGCAAATGGCCGCGAGCACAGCCGTGCGTTTTAAAGCCATCTCTCAATGGACCAATAACTCTATTGGCCACACCACTATTCTGAATTTATTCGGATCTTTCCCAAGTCACTCTGACTACATTACTCCCTCGTTAGTTTTCGACAAAAACTTCGAAGTCACCATTCCCTCAAGGTCGGCTTGGGAGGAAGGGGCTTTGATAGAAGAAAAATCTGTAAATTTGTATACAGATGGATCGAAAACTGAAACCGGAGTGGGTTGTGGAGTATACTCAGATGGACTAAACCTTAGTCTCTCCTTCCCCCTTCCAAACTATTGTAGAGTATTCCAAGCGGAAATTCTGGCGATAAAGGAAGTATTGTCTTGGCTTAAAGAAAACGTGGTATATAGTACGGATATCCGTATCTTCTCAGATAGTCAGGCTGCTTTGAAATCCCTCGCATCAGTCTCTTCAAACTCCATTACAGCCCAAGACTGTCGTTCATCTCTGATGGAGATGGCCAAACAGTTTAATATTCACCTATTCTGGGTGCCTGGTCACAGGGACGTTCCGGGGAATTGCAGGGCCGACGAACTCGCCAGAATTGGAACGGAAATGCCTATCTTGCCCGACAGGGTAAATATAGGAATGCCTATAGCTACAAGTAAACTTACGCTGAAGCGAATCGCTCTGGAACAATCAAACACAAGATGGCTTAACACTACCGCTTGCTTGGCGACCAAACAAATCTGGCCCAACCTAGACGTGAAGCGGTCAAAGTGTTTATTGTCCCTCGGTAGATCTCCGATCAGCTGCGTAGTAGGTGTCATAACTAGACACTGTCTCATTGGTAGACACGCCGGCCGCACGACTCGGTGTACTATCAAACGATTTTTGCAGGAGTTGCTTGGACGAGGAGGAAGAGGAAACAATCCCACACCTTCTTTGTACATGTCCTGCTCTCTCTTACAGACGCAAACTTCATATAGGAAAATATTTCTTTAGCGAACCAAGCGATCTCATAAACATAGACATCAAAAGTCTCCTTCGCTTCATCAGAAGCTCCAAATGTTTTTAACTAATAGGAGAACCTTTTTGTTCTCTATTAGATGGTGGTATCACAATGGACCTCTACTGGTCTAAGTGTGTCAGATGCTCTAATGACGGCCACTTTAACCTACCTACCTATTATTTTGCCACTTAGAATTAAGCTTTTCCACAAGCTCAGTGTTGGTTGTAATAGGGGTTTTTGGAACTTTGAGCTAAAGAAGCTCCGAAGCGTTTTCTATGGGATTCATATCCGGAGAATATCCAGACCAATATTTAATTTTTTTTAATTGAGAAAAGCCGTAACACTCTTGGCTTTATGGGGTTATGGCAAGAAGCACCGTCTTGCATGAATATTGGACCTTCATGGCTCAAAAATCACTTCCGAATTTGTGGCAACAAAACGGTTTCAAGCACTTTCTTGTACTGGTTCTGCCTCATGTTATTTTCCACAACTTAAAGAAAACCTAATCCTTTCCGTGATATTAAAGACCAAACAATTATGGATAGAGAGTACTTGATAATGTGCTCTGGTTTGTTCTGCTCGCCAGGTCTTCTACGCACAAATTTTGTCTTTTCAGTTAAAACTTGGAATGAATCGTTTCATCCGAAAAGCAAACCTGTGAAAAATGCATTTTGATTGATTTTTTTGTTGTATTATTTGAAGCAAAACAAAAGGTTAATAACAATAGCTTATTCCAATCTTCTACAATTGAATGCTCATAAGTACAGAGCCCATTTTAGCAGCTTCTAACTCATTGCAGGCGTTAGTCTTGGGTTTCGAACAGGTTTCATTGCAATAAACTTCATTTCTGCCGAGCGCCTGTGAACTTTGCGTTGCGATATTTTGACTCCTCCATCTTTGGTTATTTTCGTGAGCAAACGCACTGTAAATTTTCTGTTTCTAAGGCAAACAACCATGATGTTGCGATCTGTTCTTTGAAATGTGTGTCGTGGTCGACCACAGCAACCTTGTCTTCGGGGACTTAAGGTCATCCCTAGGTCAATCTTTTTTTTTTTAATTTCTAACAGAAACTCCGACTGTGATCGCAGTTTCATATTGGGATAGGTTAGTAGCCTTTAAAGTCCAGGTACTTGTCCAACATTGTTTGGAGAGAGGTCAGACGCTCTTCCCATCTTTAAACAATAAATAGGTTTTTTTTTTCTTTTAAATTTAAATAAACATAAAGTACAAAAGATTTAGCACTCATACTTACCATAAATTTGTAGAAATTGTACTATAAAGCAACTTATAAAATAAATCACTCTATTAAATTTTCCTATAAACTTCCGCACAAACCTCCATGAAAAAAATGTGTCGTGCTGCATTTGGTGTAAGCTTTAAAGCATGAAACTTATGTAACAGTTAAAAAACAGTCTTAAAAATAAAGAATAGTAACACTTTCAACTATAAAGTAAACATGTAGAAAATTATCCAGCTATGTTTCCGTTTAATTTTTTTTCCCTTGGGCCTATTAATATGACAAGGTACTGTATATTAAACGAAGTTTAAAAGCGTTACCAGGTTGATGCTATATATACTATTTTTAACAAAGCCTTTGACTCAGTTAACCATCTTGTACTTATTAAGAAACTAAATAGGTTTGGATTTCGCTCTG
Organism: Philhelius festivus; assembly: GCA_963931855.1. Classification (NCBI taxonomy): domain Eukaryota; kingdom Metazoa; phylum Arthropoda; class Insecta; order Diptera; family Syrphidae; genus Philhelius; species Philhelius festivus. Next base: position 76,390,204 of record OZ007555.1, on the reverse strand, counting down.
CAATGTTGAACTTGATATCTTCCTTTCTTATTGGTTGAAGCCAAAGAGTAATAAAATCGATCGTATAAACAGTGAAATATGTAGTTCGGTTGGATGTGGCGGTGCTCCGAAAAAAGCTCTAAAAAAAGGAGACAAAAAATGTAAGAATACAATAAACCCATCTATCGGCACATTTTTCCATGGGACTTAATATTGGCTAGAGATTCGGGAAGTGCTTGCTATAATTATCTCTTTTGTGATCAAAATGCCTGTAAACACGGTTTTAATACATTGAACATTGAAAAATTGACTTGACTATTTTTAATTAACACCTGACTTACTCACAAACTGACTGACTGAGACGCGAAATGCCATGCAATTCTACCTCCTCTCGGTGCAAATGAACCACATTAACATTAATCCTCAAAATGAAATCACCGTAGGTAAATACCAAAAATCAAAAATTTCATAAAAAGTAGTTTTAGTAATTTTCAATTTTCTCAAAAACTAGATTCAGAATTAATAGTAGTAATAGCATTGACCACAAAAAGCCAATTAAGCACTTCATTTCACAATTTTGAAAAAAATTGGTCTAAACTTTTTTTTTTCAAATTTTGTTTTCCAAAATTTTGGGTTTGCATGCGAATTTTTCAAAAACTATTGACATAAATAATTTAATTTAAATTTAGGATTATAGAACAGACTTCTGGCTTTCACCGGTATGGTACTTTATTGTAAGTGTTGCCGTTGTTTTTTAATATTTTTTTTCAATTTAAGTCATTTTTTTTTTTAAATCGCCCCTACCTCTTAAATGGGGCGAGACAGACCCCCCCCCCTCCGATAGTAAAAAAACGCTTGTATTTGACCCTTCTACAAAAATCCGTTATCAATTTTTGGCGCCTAAGTTATCGTACTCTCCCCTAAATATGGGATGTAAGAATTGTGGCTTCAATCAACTGCAACAGAGTGTGTGTTTGTCTAAAATTTACCATATATTTTTATTTTCAAAAGAAAACTTAAGCTGTCAATACGAAAAAAAAAACAATAATATTGTTCTTCATGAAAATATTGTCTGTTTCTTAATATTACTTTTAAATAGGCTGTGATTAATACTGTGTCGTCAAGGTGGCGCCGTTGGCAGGCATTGCGTGGTTGTCAGTGAATGCAAACGCTGAATTTTTTCCCAGAAAATGAAAGTTTACTCATTTGTGGATATTTTTTCCTTAGAAGTTCAGTAGCCTTATCACGTTAGTCATGTGAACAAATTTTATAGGAAAATTGAATAAAATATTAAAATAAAAGTGTAAAAATTAATACAAAGAAGAACAGTATTGAGTCTTCTAAACATAAAAGAAAATGTTGACAATCTAAAATCTTAGTTTGACTAGGGAAACTATGAGTCAATAATGAAGTAAAAAGTCGATAGTAATTGTAGATTTACGTGCCAAATGGAATAGTTTGTACAGACAACAACTGTTCATAAGAAAATCATAAGTAGATAGTGGTGGCGGTAGTTTATTCCACCCAATGAATGGCAAAGAAGAAAGTCAAAGCTGATGATTTAAAGCGAATCGAATCATGAAAAATAAGGCTGAATTTCAAGGGTATAGTTTTCCGGGGTCGGATGTTATTTAAATTTTAAACTTATACCTGTTCATGTTTTATGTAGATCATGGTGTAAAATAATAAAGTCGTTGTCGTCCTTCTAGTGAATAAATTTGTATATCTTGCAATTCTGAGAACGAGCCATGTTGCATGCAGTTTGCGTTCTTACTTAGACACAGCTTAAGTGAAAAAGCTATTTAGGTATATTTATCGCTTTCGTTTTTTTTTATTGATACGAGGGTTGTTCAAAAAGTAAACGGAAAAATATCACCGAGGGAGTAAACAAGATGAAAACGGTTGAAAACGAATGTTGTATCAATGAATTAGTGCATGTTTATGTTATAGTACACATTGAAAAGCTTTGTCGGTCAAAATGCTTTGCTGTCATTTGTAAAAGTGTCAAACAGAATAGCATGGTGAAGCACATTTTTTTTTTTTTTAAAGGGGTTCAACTTAATTAAACCTGTCATAGATTGTGTGTAGAGTTTATGTGTGAGCCGTTTCAAATTTGTATTCCGATAAGAATTGATTTTTAATTTTCGGCTAAGGAAGGTCTGTTTTTGGAAACCGCCTTTTATTGTTTTAAAATCGTTTTCGACGATATTGCATTCTCAAGATTGCAATTAAAACCAAAGTGATTTTTGACTTTACTTCACGCTCAAGATTTCAATAAAGGCCAAATCAAATATCAAAGGGCACGGTAGTGCCCAGCCAAGTTCTGGCACTACACCCTTTTTACAGGAACAAACTCAGGCGATTTTTGACCCCTCCCTAACTTCAGTACCAATGAAGTCAGAAACTTAAAATTCCGAATATTTGCTAAGCTAGTCAGGCACAGGCGCCTCACCAAATTTCAATTTTCTAGCATAAGCGGTTCCTGAGATATAAGGCCTCAAAAATCACAAAAACCGTAACTGACTGACTCACTGACTGACTGACAGATCATCAAAATTATGGAGCACTTCCCGACATCGTAGAATCTTGCAAGTTTGCACAACGGTAGGTCTTGTCATGCAAGCAGAGGAAAAAATCGAAAATTTGAAGTTTTCCATTCAGGAGGCGTGCTATCCGCCCACTATCTCCGAATTGGGGTTGGTTGAATGGAGCACTTCCGACTGCTGTAAAACGATGAAATTTGGTGAACTAGTAGGGCTTAAATTACATACAAAGGACCAAAAATAAAAATTGAGATTTTCCATTCAGGGGGCGTGGTATCCGCCCACTATCTCCGAATTGGTGTTGGTTGAATGGAGCACTTCCGACTGATGTAAAACGATAAAATTTGGTAAAGTTGGAGGGCTTAAATTGCATACAAAGAAAAATATATAAAATTTGAGGTTTTCCATTCAGGGGCGTGGTATCCGCCCACTGCTGCAGAACTGATGTAAATTATATATGGCATACTTCCGATAGTAGTAGAACAATGAAATTTAGTGGAATGGTAGGGCTCAAATTGCGTATAAGGGACCAAAAATAAAAATTGAGGTTTTCCATTCAGGGGGCGTGGTACCCGCCCACTTCCTGAGAAAATGTTTAATTTATATGCAGCACTTCCGATTGCTGTAGAATGATGAAATTTGGTAGAGTGGTATAGCTTAATGTTACATTCAAAGCGAAAAATATAAAATCTAAGATTTTTCATTCGAAGTGTCTTTTTATTGTCATTTTGAATGTAAACATGTATCATGAAAATTCATGACTTTTCTTAGAACTAGAGTGCTTGATTGGTACTCTATGTTATGTTAACATGAATGAAAAAAAAAAAACATTTGCATACCTACCTGAAAAATTATGAATTCACATACAAAAAAAAACTCTTAACTGTGATGTGAACTATAATCAAACCACTAATTAGGCTATTAATTGGTGGGCATCCTTCATTTAAGAAAAGAAGTTAAAATTGCAACAAAACCATCATCGCATCCTCAACAATTATTGCTTTTTTATGACTTTGAGCGGATGTAGGTACTAGTATTTATAATTAAGGTAGTTATGTTAGTGTTAGGTATCTTGCCAGGAGAAGAAGAAACAATTGAAGTGCAAATCGAAACAACCAATAACAAAAAGAAAATATACCAGAAGAAACAGGAAGCTATAAACTAAGTTTATTTTATTAGGTAGAGTCCACCCTTCTATCTTTCCGTATCTTTCGAGATTTTGACATGGCAAAATTTTAAAATCTTTGCAAAAACGAGTGAGATCAGACAAAAATGTTAAAAAAAGAGCCAAGTTCTTCTATACAAAATCCTTTGTGTAACAAGTCAGCCATGAAAAGTACTGAGATCAAAAGTACGCCAAGTTCTTACTTCATGAAGGTTTAATACCGGATATTTAAAGTAAACTAATATTGTAACAGCTTCAATGTAATAGAGAAATTTTATTATTTAATGATTACTGACTAAAATTTGATGGGCTTACTTGGCAAGTTTTTTTTTTATGCCCAATTCCAAAGGTTTTAAAAACTTGACCAGTGAACCCATCATAGATAACTTGAGAACTAAAGCTTTCAAAAAATATAAAAACTCTGGTAAAGAACTCGATTTCGCAATTTTTTGTAAATTACGAAGAGATTTTAATGTTTTAAATAAATTCTTACACAAGAATTATGTCATGGGCATAGAAAGTAAACTTAAAGAAGATAGTAGATGCTTCTGGTCATTCATTAAGTCTAAACGTTGTTCATATGGATTACCAAAAATAATGGAGTATGGTTCTATTGTAGCAAATAATACTCAATCAGCTTGTGAACTCTTTGTAACGATGTAAACATGAACCAAGATACAATATGTAATACACCAGTAGACTTAGGATCGTTAGTTTTAAATATTAACGATATCACTTATGCAATTAAGCAAATTAAACCGAATACAGTCCCGGGAGCTGATGGTATCCCAGCTTGCTTTTTAACAAATTGTACTAATAGCCTAAGCTTAGCTGTGCTCAATATTTTTAATATGTCATTACGTGAAGGAATTTTTCTTAATGAATGGAAAATATATCATCTTGTCCCAATCTACAAAGCTGGCTCAAAAAATAATGTTGAAAACTACAGAGGTATTAGTAAACTTTCTGCAATCCCAAAGTTATTCGAAAGTACAGTCAAAAATAAGATTGAATTTTTTGTAAAAGAGCATATTTCTGAGCTGCAACATGGATTTGTGAATGGTAAATCCACATCAACAAATCTTTCGTATTTTTCTTCCTCAGCCATTAACTTTATTGAAAAAGGAAAGCAAGTTGATGTCATATACACTGATTTCAGCAAAGCTTTTGACCCTGTTAATCATACTATACTTATAGAAAAATTAAGACGCTTCGGATTTCATTCAAAGCTTTTGGCTTGGATTGGATCGTTTTTGAAAAATAGAGTACAGTTAGTAAAACTTGGAAATTTCTTCTCCAGAGCATTCCACAGTACATCAGGGGTTCCGCAAGGCAGTCATCTAGGACCGCTGCTATTTATTATTTTCATAAATGATATAACATCTATTTTCCAATTCGCACAGGTTCTTCTCTATGCAGATGATTTAAAAATGTTGGCAAGCATATCAAACATAAATGATTGCTGTAGTATGCAAAAAGATTTAGAATTTTTAGTATTATGGTTCAAGAAAAATAATCTTTTACTTAACATGGGAAAATGCAATGTTGTGTCATTTTATAGATCGAATTAAAGATCTTAGAGTAATTTTCGATCGTACTTTATCATTTAGTGATCATGTCGATTATATAACGAGAAAAGCAAATTCTATGGTAGGATTTATCAAATGGAAAACAGAAGAGTTTAGTGATCCACATGCTCTTTTATGTCTTTATCTCGCTTTAGTAAGATCAATTCTTGAATACTGCGATATTGTTTGGTGCCCCGCTTTTCAGGTGCAATCTATTCGTATTGAAAAAATCCAAAGAAGATTTACGAAATTCATCTTCGCTAAAATGAGGTGGGGATTCTCACCAAGTTATGAAGCAAGATGCATATTTCTAGGTATCTCTAGACTGGATATCCGCCGAAAAACCCATGACATAATGTTTGTGAGAGATATCTTATATTATCATATAAAATGTCCAAAACTGCTAGCTTTACTTTTAATATATGCTCCCGGAAGACCACTTAGACAACGGTATTTTCTTTTTCAGCCTTATCATAGAACTAATTAGGTATTATGGATCTTACAAGATGCATATCAAATTTTAACTCAATTTGCAACCAAATTGAATTAAGTCAATCAAGACAAATGTTTTAAAATTTTCTGATTAACTTATGATGTTTAATGATGTATGCACATATTTTTGTTTTTGTTTCTTTTAAGTTATTATGTATGAATATTTATATTTAAGTCTAATTAATCTGCTAGCTTTAAGCTTGTAGATAAATAAATAAATAAAGAACACATTTTAAATTCTGAAACGCTTTAGAAGAGTCTTGCCTCTCGTATGCCCTTGAATTGCCAATTTCTACACAATTTGATTTTTCTACATGCACTTAGGCAGACTTTACATCAAAACTCATAGAAACTGGTAGTTTTAGGCAAGTAAACGAAGAGATATTAACATTCGCAAAAGATGCAACAAAAAGCTAGAGTATTTGGGTTTAGTGTACTTTTAGAAGGGATATGTAATTTTCTTCAAAAAATATTTAAAATATTTGTTCCACATGGAAATACGCTATATTGATTAAGTATTTGGCCGATTCCTTAGTTTGAAGGAAATCGTCTTGCATATGAAACTTATTTATGGGCCGATACCACATCGTTGTAATGTGCGTAGTTACATACATTTTCATACTGATTAAGAGCCCAACGCTCTTGGCCAATAGAAAGCCTGTGGTGTGTTAGGGCTCATAAAGTTCTTAGAAACTAATCACCCAGGACTGTTGGTATGAATCGCGATGTCGTGAATTGAGATCAACTTTGTAAAAGTGTAATGAAACTTTCAAGCAGTTTGTCTTCGGAAAAGTGAAATGAGGCCAAAATATTGTGGGAAATAATGGCATTATATCATCTCTTAGAATTAAAAATTAAGGCTTAAGGCCGTGAAATTTAAAACTATTATTTTATTTTCTGAACGAAAAAATGCATTTCAAATAAAAAGTTTAATCGAAATCACTAAAGCTATTTTCAAGAAAATTAAAATAAAAAAAACATGTGTATGGGAAACTACTTACAGTGATCCACAAAAGTCTGCGTACAAGGAAGAAATATTTTTAAAAACTGAAATGTACAAGGTTTTTATTTTCAACAAAAAAAAATTAAAACAATTATTCATAACAAGAAGAAATTAATAACAACAAAATAAACCTCTGAAATTCTTCCACAAAAGTCTGCGTACAGCTGTAACAGAAATTGAAAAAAGTTAGTTAATATAGACAAATAATTATTTTTGTGTACTACTTTCGCTGTTAATATTTGGTCGGATACCCTTTTAGCCTTATAACTTCTTTCAAACGGTTTTGCATTGACCCTACCAGTTTTTCTGTATAAGAACTATTGATCTTACTCCATTCAAGCAACAAGGCTTCTTTTAACTGCGCCTTTTTGCGGATATCGTGGGTTCGGATCTTTTTTTCCAATTCATCCCAGCAGTGCTCGATAGGGTTAATATCTGGACTCTGTGGTGGGGTTTGTAGCAGGTGGGGAGTGTTATATGCCAGCCACATGCGCGATTATGGGCGGTATGTTTGGGGTCATTATCTTGCTAGAAGTAATAGTCATTGGATATACCCAGAATTTCAGCACTTGTTTTCAAATTTCTTTTGAGGATAACGATATACACATATTGATCCATTGATCCTTCTATTACTTCCAGCTTACCGACTTTTAAAGACGCCATACAGCCCCAAACCATAACACCTCCACCACCGTGCTTGGCAGTCTTAATTATGCATCTGGGATTAGGAGCATCGTCTGGTCGTCGCCACACCCTCAAACGATCGTCAGAACCAAAAATGTTGTATTTTGATTCGCTGGAGAATATAACCTTACGCCAGAAGTCCGGAGGCTTGTTAACATACTCTTTTGCAAATGCTAGCCGTTTCTTTCTCTTTATTTTACTGACCAATGTTTTTTTCCTGGGTGTGCGTGACTTAAACCCCTCTTGAACAATAGCTCTTCTTACCGTTTCTGGATGCACTGTATTGTTGTTATATATTTCGAGCCGTGTGCTTATCGTCTTAGCCGTTATAAAGTGATCTTGCTCCACCATTCTCTTGATCATACGCTTATCCCTTTCGAAGAGCTTCGAAGGTCGGCCTTATCTTGTCTCCGATTTAATCTGTCGGGCGTTTCTAAAGCGATCTACCGTTCTCTGTATCGTTGACCGAGCTCTTCAGGTTATTTTTTATATTTCACCATACGACTTTTTTTGTTTAACGTAAAGATTAATAAATCAACACTCAAACTTAACTCTTTATTTGCCATTTTTTGCTTTAAAAACAAAAAAAAAACAAAGACAATGATTTGCAATACGCGTTTAGAACGATTAAAAATAAACAAACAATCATATTATGCAAAAACAAATTTATCGATACTTAAAGAGAGTGTAATGCAAGAAATATTCACCTGTACGCAGACTTTTGTGGAAGAATTTCAGAGGTTTATTTTGTTTTTATTAATTTTTTGTGATACGAATATTTTTTTTTATTTTTTTTTTGTTGAAAATAAAAACGTGGTAAATTTCTTTTAATGAAAAATACCTTTTTTTTAAAATAATTCACTTTACATTTGTGAATAACAGCAATTTTTAAAAAATATCTTCCTTGTACGCAGACTTTTGTGGATCACTGTATGTATTCGAGATTACATATTTGAAATAAATGTACTCCTCTTGCGAATCACATAGTACATTTAACGAATTAAGTACATTCAAATAAAAACAGAACTTTATCTACTTCCCAAACAACTCAACAAAACATACATAAAATCCCTGAATCTATTTTGAGTTTTACTGCTAAGAAAAAGTAGAAGACTGAAAATTTTTAAAATGAATGTTATGAAAGCAAAATGTTTATAACCATAAAATTCTTACATATTTTTTAAAACAACTCCTTTAGTATTTGGAGCTAAACACAGGATGCCATGGGATTTCTCAAGCAAATATTAGCTTATTCAAGAACGAAAACTATAAATCGTTGTAGCTGTTTTTTAAACAAGCTTTTATACATATACAAATTTTTTAAAACATTTTTAAGAAAAAGATTTTGGTATGTCAATTTTAAATTTGTATTATTGTAGGTACGAATAAAAACTAAATTTTAAAAAAAATAAATTTTAATATTTATATTAATATCCTACATATTCAATTCAAAAAAATTTTTTTTTTAAGTTTTGAAATGCAATTTTTTTCAAAATTTTTAGAAGCTTCTGTATAAAAAATTTCATCAAAATCCGTTATGCTGATAATGAGAAATTCGAAAAATTTGTTGTATGGTAGTTACGTCATGTCATGTTTTAAAAAAAATCGAGCATGGTGTATTGAGTTTTGAAAATTTTAATACAAAATACTACCCAAACTAAACTTTTGGGGAGCTTTAACAAAAATGAAATGATCAAAATCGGTTAAACCGTCTTTTAGAAAATCAAAACCAAAAAAATGCTTCTAGTGGGGTAACCATTAATTTTGTTTGAAGCAATACCTACCTATCACTAAATGATATTTTGTGATTGTTGTTTTTTTTTTTAAATCCGTGAAACAATTCTTAAAGAAAAAAAAAACAAATCCTTCGTTTGGTAGCACCTTACAAGCCCCCTTCTCTTAATGCAGTTTTTTTTTGTTGATAAAAGGTTTTTTAATTATGGCAGGTTTCGTAACTTTTTGTGTTAAAAAAAAGAAAAAAAAAAACGTTTAAAAATGCTATCTACCAAGTTTAAAGAAAATCGGCCAAGCAATTAAGGCTGTAGCCGAACAGACAGAACTGCCAAACCTAGTTTTTTCACCTTTCCTATCATCATTACTTTCCGCAAGATTTCCGGTGATTCGGTGTCCGGTGTTCGCTTTTCTGTCGATTATTCTCCTTAAGGGCTGCGATTGCCTGAGGCTTGTTGGCATATACGCGCGATTTCAAGTAGCCCCAAAGAAAGAAGTCTGGGATGGTTAAATCGGCCCATGCCAAACCGCCGAAATGGGAGATTTAGCGACCAGAAACGCTTCCATCACAATATTGTGACTCATGCCCTGTGTGCGGTTGTACCGTCTTGTTGAAACCAAATGTTCACCAAGCCCCGCTAATCCAATTCCGGTAGTTAGAAGTCATTTATCATGGCCTTACAGCGTTCATCAGTATAACAATGACGTATTGCCGATGGCGTCGTAAAAAAAATACGGCCCAATCACTCCTCCCACGTAAAAGCCGCACCAAACAGTGGCTTTGAGTGGATGGATATAAACGCTCGATTGAAGGATTAGTTTTTGAATTTATTTTCTAAAATGTATAATATTAAATACTTAAAATTTGAATCTGAAATGTTTTTTTTAGAAAAATTTAAAAGAAATTTCTTATACACTCCGCTTCAACTGAATACGCACAAAGTTTTTTTAAGGTATGTTGTTCATTTTTTTCAAACTTTGGGCCTTAATGTATCATTTGATGATGCTTACTGTTTGCTTGTAACGTTGAGAAAACAAATCAGAAAGAATAATTCAAAAAGTACAGTTATTTTTTCTCTCGCTCTCTTACAAAGCGTTCCATATCGAAAAATGCAGAATTTTTTTGCGTCAACTGAATAGGTACAACAGTCAAAATTGGAAATAAAAGCTAACGGAATGAAATAAAACAAGTTTTTCCTTTAAATATTTGTTTATTGGTTATTTCTAGTATTGGGTACTGACACCTTTATTGGTACATAATTACTTCATGAATTCGGTTCCGCATGCTCTTTAAGCAGTTCAGCAAAATTTCCCTCCAGCCTAATTTAATGGCTGCAATTAGGGATTCTCTGTCCTCAAACTGATGGCCAGACTCATACACTTTTCGTACCAACCATCCCCATACTTTTTCTATAAGGTTCAGGTCGGGAGAGTACGGCGCCCATTGAGGCAATTCCACATTCTGGTCCTATATCCAATTTTGTACAATGCGCGCGGTGTGGATGGGGGCGTTGTCCTGCTGGAAAGTCCAGTTAATGGGTCCTTAAATATCCGCAATTTTAGGAAAATTTCTTTTCAAGATTCCTTTGTGGGTAAATGCAGACATTTTTGACTTTTGAACTTCAAGCTCAACAGTCTCATAGTAGTTTACTGAACCCCATACCATAACTCGACCTTCTCGACTATGCTAAAATCGTTTTTCTTTCCTCACATCGTGGAAATAATAATTACAACTATCAGAGCCATGAAATTTGAACTTTTTCTTATCAGAAAAAACGACGTGGTGCCATTCATTTTTCCAACTCATATGGAGTCTAAAAAAATTCTAAACGCATACCTTTTCTTTGCACGTTTAGTGGTGGTTGCTTTGAAGTTAAATGATTTGCACTGTTTATTACTCTACGGAATGTTGAAACGCTTGCAAGTACACCGGCTTTTTGTTTTAATTTTACCGCAAAGTCACACGAATCAGAAACACATCTTAAAATTGCTCTTCGATCAATTGCAGTTGTTGTCGTTTTTTTACTTCCTTTCATGTTTTTCCTTTATAAACTTTTATTTCTTAGGTGGGAATAAACAGCACTAAAACTTTGTTCATTTTTGGTAGCTTTAGCACGCCCAGTTAGTCCTTGTTCTTTTAACAAATCGGTTTAAGCTCTTTCGACACTATTTAAAGCTTTTGATGTACCCATTTTTGTTAAATTTCAATTAAACGGGTAAATTTCATTTAAAACACTTCAAATTTTGATTAAATGTGTCAATCATCTCAAAACTCTCATTAACAATGAAGATAATGACCGATAATGATCGTGAACCTATTCAGTTGACGCAAAAAAATTCTGCATTTTTCCATATGGAACGCTTTGCAAGAGAGCGAGAGAAAAAATAACGGTACTTTTTGAATAATTCTTTCTGATTTGTTTTCTTAACATTACAAGCAAACAGTAAGCATCATCAAATGATACATTAAGGCCCAAAGTTTGAAAAAAATGAACAATATACCTTAAAAAAAACTATGTGCGTATTCAGTTGAAGCGGAGTGTATGAAAAATTAATTTAAAAACAAAACAAATGTTTAAACTTTGCATAAATTCATATAGAAATCGTTTTTTTTTCTCTAATCAAAATCATGTTTTATATTTAGTTAAAAACAATTTTTAAATTTCGAAGTACTTTTACATAAGAACAAGAACGTGCGATCCACTCGTGCATTTTATTTTTGCTTGTTTTAGAAACGTGAACGACGGAAAAATATGGTACATTATGTTGTTTTTAGAATCGGTCTCCTTGTCATATACTCGTATGTTTAAATATATGCTTGTTCATACGCTAAAAGTAGATGTTTATTTAATCTTTAGCAATCACAAGACATTTCTTATCTGTTTCCTGTCCATTAAATAAAACCAAAATTCATTTACTATTTTATTTCGAAAATTTAATTCTAATTATGTGGTCTCAAAAATGCTGAAAAAACAATTTCGAAAATACTTGTACACATATTTTCAAATGCGTGAGCATAAGTGCCTCATAAATTTATAAAAAAAAAAAATTAAACCAACACACAAAGACGAAACAATTTAAAAACCCATACAAGATACTACAAATGCTTTTTTAAAAACCACGTGATAGCTTTCTGAGTTTTGCCATGAATTCAGCATAGGTATCTTGGTGAATGAAGATAACTTCAACTCTAGGATTTGATTTATTTTACATCATGTACTCGTATGTATGTATATGTGTGGGCAGGTACCATAACCAACCATAACCCTTTCTTTCACCACTTCAGATGTTGCAGTGACATTAACTTTTCTACCCAAACAAAAATGAGAAGAAAAAAAAATAAAAGCAGTCCTTTAATCATAGATGTTTTATACTGCAAAATTGAAATCCTTGCCAAGTAGTTTAGAATGATATGTCTGCTATTCATATACGTTCAAAGAAATACTTTACTTTACTTTTTTTTATGTGTAAAAAGCCTCTTTGGTTTGCAGTTTTTGTTGAATTCTATGCTGTTTTGTATCCACAGTTGTATAAAAGTAGAATGCGAATAATGTGGTAAAGTTTTGCATGGTCTACGACGACCAATGATTCAGCCGTTTTATAAAGAAAAACTCGCCAAATTTTATACAGAAAACCAAAAATTAAGTAAAAGGCACAATTATTTTTCTTGGTTTTCACCTTTGAAGTTAGAACGTAAAAGTATTTAAAGAGCGATGCAACTTGACTGATAAAAAATTCGACCACAATCTGAAACTAAAATATTTACAAAATTCGGTCTTAAATAAGTAATGTTACTTCGAACGAAAAACCTTGGAACTCGGGGTTTATTTGTTATGTCGTCCAGTTCCAAGGTTAAAAATGGACCTAGCAACTCAGGTTGAACCGTCCAGTTAAGAGCAGACTATTTGTTAATCGACGCAAGCACGTATCTAACATATAAAACGTGCGTAGATTTCAAGGTTCAAAATTCAAATCCGATCATTTTATTGTTCCGGAAAAATTCAGAAAGGAAAGTTCGAATCGCTCAGAAGAAGAGTTTGGACATGATTGCTTTTGCACACAGTCTACACCACAGACCACAAAACACCTTAACGGCAAATTTTAAGTGGGCAAACCTATGCCACAACCGCCAATAATCAGTGCTACCAATATTGTGTCATTATTAACACGGTATTCGAAAACACTTGAGTCTGGAACGGAACCCACTTCCAGTCAATGAAGAACCAGATACATTTTGATTTTGGGAGAGTAGCTAGCTTAGAATAGATAGATACATGTTAGATGAGTCAATAAGGTAACGTGACATTTTTAACCTTAATTTGCACACACTACAAGGTCTACCCTCATAATGTTATGGTGTAACACAATAGGAGCATTAAAGTAAAGTGGAGAGGATTTTAAAGAAAATTTCGATCCACACTGGTTTTAAAAGACTGTACATCACAATGACGGGCAAAAATTCAGAGCGACAACGTATTTGGATTTGTTTGATGGGAGGAATTCAATTGAACATTTTTGATAGAAAAATCGATAAAACAATCAAGAGAAACAAAAGTTTCCGATATGGATGTGTCTTCTATAGGTTTAAGAGCTATATTCTGAATTATATCCAATAAGTTCAAATGAGCAATGGGGGCACCACCCAGATATGAGAGTTATACACAAGTCTTTGGTGGATGTATGCCTTATAGATCGTAGCTAGACCTGAAGAGGAAAACATTTCTTGCATCTTTTAAGAAAACCTAAGCATTTCGCTTCGTTTTTGGCGAAATATAGGATGATTCCCCAAAAGATGGTCATTAACACCCATACCGACTGGAAAACCTTTTGGTTTCTTTAATGCAAGTCCCACTCATTGATAATTGCTGGTTTATCCAAATGCGGAGACATATGGTTTTCAAGCGTGCTTGATTTTAAGAGCTGTTAGATAGACCTCGCCTCATAGCAAGAGGTGTGCACATGCTGCAACATGTCACAGCTTTGCAACTGATATGGCTTCGGCTATTTCAGAGTTAATGGTCAGGACTCAACCTGACTCCTATGTGGGTAGGTCTACCGTGGAATACAGTCTTAATTGACAGGATAATTGCATTGGAAGTATATTTCGCTTGGTCGGAAGAAGACAGCTTTGTGTTATTAAAGCATAAAGTTGCACGTTCATACCCCATTGTATAATACTTTCGAGATCGAAACCTTTTGATTCTTATGAAGAATTGCGACCAAGTTATTGAATTCATACAAATATTCGAAATTTTTTTTAGCTTAGACTGCCGGCCGTTTCAGTTCAACAAGCGGAGTACAGGGTTGTAAGCCTGGAAACAATTATTTGAAACTGATGGTGTTGTTGTCAGCGAAACAATTAAGTGGATTAGAAGTTTCAGACAAGAAATATGAAAATAAGGAAAAGTGTCGGAGACAAAATGGAACCTTGAGGCACACAGGCCCAGAACAACTCAAATTGAAAGGTCAGAAATGTAATTATCAACCCAACGAAGAAGAGACTCATCGATACCAAATGCACACATTTTCGATAAAAAAGCTTCTTGCTAAGCTATGTATATTAAATGCTTAAAAAATATCAAGTGCAATAACTTTTGTTTCTCCAAAATGTTGTAAGGATTGGTTACATTTTTCGGTGAGATATACCATTAGATCACCAGTGGACCTATTGCTACGAAAATCGTTCTGTAGCTCATTTAAGAGCTTTCTTTCTTCGAGATATTTATTAATCTGATTTCATTTTCATGGCTTTGGAAAGAAGGGACGTTAGTGTAATTGGTCTATTATTGGGGAGGAAGATTCGCCTTATTTAGGGACCGGCTGCTGGAGAAATGTCGTTTTTCATCTTCTCGGAAAGATACCCAAAGAATATGACAGATAGAAAAGTTAACATAATGGTTTTGCTAGCGTAGAAGAACACCTCTTGAGAACTAAAGGGACTAGTGGATTTATGTATTTTAAGATCTTGCGATTTGTTCCATAGAACCGTTAATACACTCAAGTACAGAAGGAGTCATAACACTGTGGTAAAGTGGAATTAGCTGCAAACTGCGTTGCAAATAAGCTTTTTTCTTGCGAGCTGAAACAAAGAGTGTTCTTGTGTACGAGTTTTGAAATCGGTGACCTAGAGCTCTTAGACTTTTGCCCAGTGCTTATGGGTTTTGAAGAAGAAGAAGAAGTCGAATTTTATACGGTTAAAGAAGAGCAGATAACAGGAAATGTTTTGCACACTTTCAACATTCTATAAAGAATTGTCATTGTCATATCTAGGACACCAAACACCACTTCAATATTCCAACACAGGTCGAAAATGTGAACAGTAAACTGTTTCGTTTCAAAGATGTGATGATCAATAAACTTCTGTGAGAACCGCATCATACATAATTCCAAGAAAAGCATTTGTTTTGAATTCTGATTTAACATATACTCGTATAGTCCCCAAAAGTAGGGAAGATAATGACATTTATACTTTTGAAACAATAAATTAGTTTAAAATCCTTGGAAAACCTCTAGATCTAAACATCGAAGAATAGTATAAAAAGAATAGTTCCAATATGTCTGCCTTTGGGTATTCTACATAATAAAACTACTTCTACGAATATTTGTTTCAAAGGAAAGCGAATAGTACTAATTTGTGGATGTATTACAAAAAAAGCAACAACTAAACTGGATCGATAACATCAACACTGGGGAACTTGGAGGGCTAAATGAAGCATACAACGTACATGAAGCCATAAATTTGTTTGTATTTTTAATTAATTTATTTAGCTGCAAACTAATTACTTTTCACAATTATCATCCTTTTTAACTTCTATAGCTCACAACATTTTTGTGCAGTTTTTAATATTCAATTTTGTTTTCGTAGCTTAAAAAATCAATAAATTTATGCAAAGATTTTGAAAAAAATACTAAAAATAATTTAAAAAAATGGAAACCACCAAGCATGGTAAACAAAATGTACGTGGGCTGATAATAGATCACCAAAAAAACTGCATATAAAACTCAAAGAAATTTCAAAAAAAAATTCGAGGACACCGGAAAATCTACGATTTAAAAAAAATGTCTTATGTATGAGGAAAATAGATGCTTATTTTTTAACACATCAATACGAATAATTAATCTTTGAAATGTGTAGAATTTTTTTTTTCTTTGATTAATAAGATATAGATTTAAACCAACGACAAAGACGCACGTCACACTAAACGATCGCTTTTGATTTTTGTTTTGAAATATGTATTTAATTTAAAATAATTTGATCATAATACGCACCTTGTAGAAAACATGTGCCGCAATGTTAGATTTATTCAGAAAATCAGAATACAAATTTTGTTAATTTTAGCAAACAGGCGTATCAATAATTGGATTAAGAGAGTATTTCTTCGAGAAAAACTATTTTCGATGTATGTTGTTTATTCATGCATATCATATCGTTCACTTGTATAATTGATTAAATTAACAGCAGTGAAGAAAAGAAGAAAGAAAAAATATATACAGTGTTGCACAAAACTAAAGTACGAAAAAATATCACATTGGAAACATACGAATAAAAAGTAAAAACACTCGTGATATTTTTATATTTTTTATTTTTTCTTAATCACAACATATTATTCTATATATTACATATTCTATATATAACATATTATTACATATTTTTGATTTCATATACAAAATAAATTAAAAAAAGTACTGTAGCTAGCCCATAGTTATGTATGGAGTACAAAACTCGTCTGTATTCGCTACACGTGATATATTATATGAATATTGACTTGGTCAGTTCTCACTGAAGGTCGATTGCATTCGGTACATATGCACATTGAAATATAACCAGTACATGACAATCCCATTAAAAATTTGTTTAGCTGTAAAATACCGGTATCCATCATATAACCCTTTAAAATCGTATTTCTAACGTATTTTCGACTTTCTCGCTAAATGTATGCAGGATCTTCTTTAACCTCAAAGCATATTTTCTTTAATTTTAAGAATATGACTATCAAGATTACTTAACTTTTTACTAATTCATCTTATTCAATCTATAAAAAAGCAATGCTCAGATTACAATAAAAACAAAAAAGTTACTTCTGAATATCCATGTGCAAAACTAACCGGATTTTTGGAGGTTTTGATGTTGACAGTTCAGGTAACGGTTGTCGGTTTTTCATGTCAAATCGTTTGTTGATTTGGTTAAACAATTTGAAGGCTCAGCAAATTAAAGTTTTATTTAAAAAAAAATTGCTTAAACTCGCGATACCAACGAAATTCGTTGCAAGAGCTTCAAGCTGGTAAAAACCAGATTGAAATTGCAAAAATGTTAAAAATCCCAACGTCAAAAAAAAAAGAAATGGAAAACCTGTGTGAGCAGACTGATAGACGCATCAAGAATTTCGTGCTCAAAGATGCATTTGCGTCTTCCGGATTTGAATCCGATTGAGAGTTTGTGGGCGATTGTAAAAAGGTGAGTTAGAAAAAAACCCACACTTCAACAAGCTCTTTGGAAAGCAGCTTGCAAAAATGCATCGATAATCTGGTTGCCTTGGTGCCTTGTCAATGCAAAGCGGTATTAAATAATTAAGGTTACTGGCAAAAATTATAATAATTAAAATATTTAAGAAAAAATCCGGTAACTTTTGCACAGTCAAAATTTTTAAATTGAGTTTAATTTTCGTTTTTTCCATATTTGGTGTATTGAAATATACATTTTGAAATATACACATCAATTAATAAAAATGATCGAAAAAGTCCGAAATTTATTTGGCAGTACTGTACTATAAGACAAGTTATGCATTCGTACTATAAGGCAAGTTAATGCATTCGTTTAAAAATTGGACTCGAGGTTTTAATCAAAGTTGACATTACGATGATAGGGAAGTCGAAAAAAGTGGGTCTCACAATTCTGTCTGTCTGTCGCTTCGACTACAGCCTAAACGGCTCGAACGATTTTCGTTAAACATGGTAGATATTATTTTTAAACGCCCCCCTCCCCAAACACATGTTTTATTTCTTAAAACCAAAAATACGGTACCTACCATACGATGTTTTTTTTTTGAAATTGTGTATTTAAATTTTCAATTTTTTATTATTTTTTCCAAAACTCAATATTTCGAAAATTAATTTTGGTAAAATTTAATTTTGAGTAATAGTTTCTAAATATACAACAGTACCCACCAATCAAATGTTAGAAAACGGTTTTCGAAAAACGTATTTTTCTCCAAAACAGTGCCTAGAATTTTGATAAAACGTTTTTTCTTTCGATTAATTTTTACGATCTATAAATTTGATAAAAAAATTAAATTAAGATATTACTGACCGTACCTACCATAGAACCTTTTTTTTGAATTTCTCATTATCGACATAATGGATTTTAAAGACATTTTCTTATAAAAAATCTAAAAAGTTTGAAAACATTGCATTTCAAAACTTAAAAAAATCTTTTTTTTTTGGAAAATTCGATATCTCAAAAATGGCCTTTTTTTTTAAATTTAATTTTTATTCGTAGACAATGAAAAATTTCAGTTGGCATACCAAAATTTACCAAAAACATTGCATTACATATCAAACCATTTTAACTTGAACTCCTTAAGATGTTTTCTTAGGCTAGGACCGCACTTGCGATTTTTCGTGGAGGAGATTAAAAAGTCGTAGTCGCTACAAATTATTGTCATGCACGCACTTGTGATTTTTTTGCGCGCGATTATTTAATCGCAAAAAATTAAACACTACTTTTTATGTGAGTGCACGCATTTGCTACAAATAAGTAGCGACAGAAAAATCGCTTGAAAAAATGGAACTTTGTTTAATCGCTACGATTTTTAAGTTCCTTGAGTCTAAGAAATCGTGAGTTAAAAGTTGCAAGTGCGTGCATAACAATTTCTTGTTGTGACTACGATTTTTAAGTCGTAGTAATTTAAATCGCATATGTGAGCATATCGATTTGAGTGCATTTGTTTCATTTTAACTTACGACAATCGCATCGCGTAAAAAATGAAACGAATTGCGGCCTTTAAATCGTCACGATTTGTTCGTATCAAGTGCGTTCATTCTCATTTGAACTCATGTTTTTTATTTTTGCGACTAAAAAACCGCGCGATCGAAATCGCAAGGGAGTTCCTAGCCTTAGCCTTTAAGAAAGTATGCTTATGATCATTTTTATTTTTTAAATTATAAATCTTTTCAACATAAGATGAATTTCTTATTTTTGCACAAATTCATACAAGTTAAAAAAATTAGATGAAATTCTTTTTTTTTTGCTGAAATAATTTAGGGAGTTGAGCAATTTAAAAATTTTCTCCAATAACCTTATTGAATATAAGAGGAAGTACGTGCAACCCAGTTGTGCATTTTTATTAAAATTGTAATACCGAATTTGATAAACACAATTATATGTATATTTTTACGTATCCACTGTTTGTACTATAATACAATTTTACAAGTAAAAGTGTTTATTCTTAAGACCAGTAAACATTCAAATTGAAATGCATGCACTAACTAAATTGTTTATTTAATTTTTCTCAAATTTCTGTAAATGCTTTTTTTATTAAAAACAAACTTGAAAAAAAAAAACATTAAAAACATAATGTATTCAGACTGTCAACGCATACGTTTCTATTTCAAATGTTTAACATACACATTCAATAGAATTTCTATTAAATTTATCTCTTGTGCTTTCACCATAGATATTGTATTTGTGTATTGCATCGAATATAATGTACAAGAGCTGAGAAATTCAAAATCTGAGGCCGAAAATAAAACATTCCCTTTCTCATTTTATTTTTAGGATTTTTATTCAGACTCGAGATTTCTTCTTCGTCTATGCAAAGAAGAGACAGAGAGATGTGTCAAAAAACTTCGTTCAATTTTCTTCGAATGTACTCTCGAAATTTTTGGTTCGGATCGGACGGTTTTTCATGCGACTACGGTAAAAAAAATTCTTAAGTAACTTTCATTTAAACAAAACTAAGAATTTTTTTGTTTTTAAATATATTTAAAAATCGGATGAACTTAAAATACTTGTAAAAGCAATGAACTAAACCTTATGTGAGATAATTAAATTCATTTGAAACAAAAAAAAAATATTTCTAATAGCTAAAAGCTATTTTTAAATATAATTTTTCAATTTTACGGTATTTTTTTTCGAATGAAATGAAAATAATGGCGTTTTGTTAATCTATGTACAAATTTTCTTTGCTTTTTTGTTGAAACAACAAAATAATATGAATAAAAGTGTAAAGAAGTATGAAAAGTGAAATCGTTTTAAAAAACCATAATTCTTTAATTTTTCGTGAGGGTTTGAGGTACAAACTACGATCGTTTTTCTTTTTAATTTAAACAAATTTCAGTTATTATTTTTTTTATAAGCTTTTGTGTGTAGTGGTGAATGAGTGTGTATTGGTGTTTAATTTTCCTCCAGACGAAGCATCGTCGAGGCTGAAATAACTTGAAGAATGTCAACTTTATTTTTGTATATCCTTATGTATTTGCGCGTATGCTGTATATAATATATTTTTTGTATCTTATTCTGTAAAAATGTGAGTAAACAGTTCATGTTCGTCAAAATATATATGTACATTGCGGTTTTATGATATAAGGAAATAAAAAAAAAACAAAATCCTTCATTGATTTTCTTTTTTTTTTTGAGTCAACTTAATCATTAGTGAAAAATTACCAATTACCAAGAACACAAAATTTCACAGTGAAGAATTAGTAAAAAAAATGGTTTGTTGTAAATTTTTATTATAAATTTTTAAAATAAAACTTTTGAAAATATTTAAGAATTGAAAATAAGACATGCAATAGATATAAAAAACGAAATGTTAAATCCTTGAATTATCGTTCTAAAAAGTCAATAAAATCTCATATTTATTATTAATATAAACAAAATCAACAATATATAGGGAAATATTTTTTTTTATAGACATCAATTTTACGGATACTTCTCTTCATTATTATTTTTTCGAAATGTCTACATATGTACATATGTAGTTAATATATTCGCTTTAACGTCAGGAGACAGTATTGAGTTTTTGAAGCATTAAATTCTACGTCGTTTTTCGTTTCCCATTTGACAATGCGATCGAGATAAGAATTCAATGGGCTTATACGTTGGCGTTCAAAATCCACATCCGATGAACAAGGACGTATATCTGAAAACGAATATAAGAAGCTGGTAGAACTGTTGGCGGCAAACCAATTAAATGAACTAGAACTTCCAGACAAAAGATCATTGATGAATATGAGAAATAGAGTAGGGGGCAAAACGGAGCCCTGTGGCACACCAACATTTATTTTATAAGCTTTAGACTAATAACTGTCAAACACTACTTTTATTCAGCGGTTCGAAAGTTTCTAATCCAACGAAGAAGAGATTGATCAAACCCCAATGCACGCATTTTCGATAAAAAAAAAACTTGATGCCGAACTCTATGAATTTCTTTTGAAATATCAAGTGCAATAATCTTACTTTCTCCAAAACAATGTAAAGATTTGTGCCACTATTGAGTGGTGAGATCTACCATCAGATAACCAGTGGACCTTCTGCTGCGAAAGCCATACTGCAGGACATTGAGAATCTTTCGTTCTTCAAAATATTTCCTGAGGTGATATTTTACCAGCGCTTCCATGACCTTCAAAAGAAGATATGTATACAAGTGAACGATAGTTAGAGGGGGAAGAAAAGTTGCTTTTTTTAGGGACAGACTTGACAAATGTTGTTTTTCATCCACTCGGAAAGAGACCAGTAGAGTAGGACAGATGAAAAAGCTTACGCAATGGTTTTTTTTACGTTGGAAAACACCTCTTTAGAACAATAGGCGCCGTACTATCAGAGCCAGGGGATTTGTTTTTATCGAGATCTTTGTCTTATAAAATCATTTATGCTCTCAATTACTAGAGGAGTCATGACACTTGCTCGGCGCCGAATTAACAGCAAACTGTTTTGCAAGCAAGTTGGCTTTTTCTTGTGAGATGCCAAAAGGAGTGTCGTTGAAAACTAGCGTAGAAGAAGACGAAGAAGTATTTCGTTCAGTTTTTACAAATGACCAAACATTTTAACAACCTTTGAAACATTGTAGTTTTTTTTCCTTAATTGTTTGTCATGATAATGTGTTTCAGATTTTGCAAAAAATCGCATAACGGAAATAGCGATTTTTTTGAAAAAAAAAACTTTATTTTTGGGTTATTCCCAATATCTCTTTGATTTTCTTATTATTTTGCCTTCTGTAAATTTAAAGAGATCATTTTTCGCTCGGAAGACGAGCGATTTTATGACGTTTTCGATTGGTTATCCCAAGCTTCTATGTCTGAAGATTGTGAAACAATTCTTTTAAGAAGTAAATTCAATGGGCCATTAGTTATTTACGGTGCCAGGTGAACCAAAATTGTCTGAATCTCTAGATAATCTAAGTAGCTGTTTATCTATAAAGAAATAGGCTAATCGAAAGTTTTGTGTTACCATTTTCTCCAATAGTATTTGATGGTTTTCGATAAATTTGATATGGTTTGAAAGCCATAGTCGCAATATTCGGAATCGCACTTTTACACACTGGGTTATTGTAAATATCATTTCACATTGCGGATCACTTGTATATTTCCATATATTTAAAAAAAAATTCATAATGCATAATAAAGCTAAAAAAGATTAAATAAAAACCTATACACTTATTGCTAGATTATTGGTTAGTAATCTGTAAGGCGTTTGACAAACTCTCTCATCGCGTTTTGCTATTTTAATTTAAAAAGAAAATAGGATTAAGTGAATATTTTGTAAAGTGGCTTCAATCCTATTTATTTGATAGATCATACTCGGTACTTTTTAACGATTGCTAATCGAATAACTTTATGTTAATTCTGGAATACCGCAGGGTAGCCATTTGGATCCAGTCCTTTTTATTTTATTTATTTTATTATTTTAGACGGTAGGTCGTCTGTGTTCTGTTTGACCTTAATACTCTTTTCACTGGTGTGCTCGTTATTGTTTGTTTCTTAACATCGTTTAATGTAAAACCATAAGTTTTACGAGAAAGCTTTCTGTTCCTTCTTTTATATATTAACTTAACGGTTACATCTTGTCACGTGTAAGTGATATAAATGTCCTTGGTGTATAATATCAAAGAATCATTCAAACTCTTCAGGCTAAGATCTACGCTATTGAAAAGGGGGCAGAATTGGTACGCACCAAAAAACTGAACTCGTCGGAGATCACATTCTTCGTGGGCAGCCAAGCTGCCATTAAAGCTTTAGCCAGTGAGACTATAAGATCCAAGACAGTAACAAAATGCCGAGACATGCTGAACAATATTTGCAACACTAACCAAGTCAATCTTTGCTGAGTTCCTGGACATAGTAATATAGAAGGGAACGAAATACCAGATGAACTGGCAAGGAAAGGGTCAGTATTAAATAAAAACAGCAGTAGCCATTTAAATATGGGACCGAAAATCCCGATTGACGTGATTAAAAGGAAAATAGACCTACTAACGAAAGAGCAAATCAATAACTCCTGTTCCTCCAGGGACGACTGCGTCATCTCTAGAAGTTTATGGCCTAAGATCAATGAAATGGAAACTCGATATATTTTATCGCTGAGTAAAAAGAACATTAGAATCCTTATAGGTGTACTAACGGGTCACTGCGCCATTGGCACAATGTGTTTTAATTTTTTTGCGTCGCTCAGCGACTCGTCGCTCAATCGCTCGTCGCTCAGTGCGTGGCCGAACCCTAAGACATTAGTTAGGAGCATCTCTGCTTTCATTAATAGGGAATCACAATGGACCAATAGGCCCCCGTGTACGCAACAGCCCCTGGGCTGTGCACGCCCCTCCTAACCTAACCTAAACTTGGTGTAACGTTGAGAGCAGACAATAGATTTATTTTTGTCTTAATTGTAAAACTTTTAAATGGTAACATGGACTCTGCACCTCAAGTCTCGTATTAACTTTAACATTCCCCAAAGAAGTTTGAGAAATCTAGCTCCTTGTAGTAGTTACAAGACTTGTATGCTTATTTCAAACTATCGGACGAACTATGAACGATGATCTCCTTTGAATAAAATGTTTAAACTCAATAATAACTAGATTTGATAATTTGCTTGACCAATACTGTACATTCTTCAAGTTAATTAAAATTATTTTTTTTCCAATTATGTATGTAGA
The DNA here is from genome assembly GCA_963931855.1 of Philhelius festivus. Classification (NCBI taxonomy): domain Eukaryota; kingdom Metazoa; phylum Arthropoda; class Insecta; order Diptera; family Syrphidae; genus Philhelius; species Philhelius festivus. The sequence continues at coordinate 76,365,893 of OZ007555.1, read as the reverse complement.
GTATAAATTAGAAATTTTGGATGTAAAATTAAATAAATACATTTTAGATCGTATAGAAAAATAGCCTTTCGTCCACCTTTTAAATGTTTATTTAAAACTAGTAGAGGCCAAAATTGTTGTTTGTTTGTAAAAGTCAAACTGTCACTTAAAGTTATTGCAATACTAGAAAGATAAAAGAGGTATTCAATGAATTTAATTAAATATTCCAGGCACCATGACGCTAAGCTTGATCAAAATTTTGAAAATTGTATTTTTAGCCCAATATCATACTTAAATAGTTTTAACGTTGTACTAACTCGCACTATTATACAAGCTAGTAAAGACAATTTAGCGAAATGTGTACTCTAAAAACCTTGGTTTTATTATATATTTTTCCGTTCAATCATAATTTGGGCACAATAAAAAAGTAATTGCTATTGGTAAACAAAACATAATCATGGAAATAAGAATTAATTTCGCCATTTTTATTCGCATCTAAAGCCGATTTCTACTTACCATTTATGTCAGAGGTTTTCTTCTTAATAATTCCATACATTTGCCTCCCTTCATGACAGATGAACATACCATATTTTACCCGTTGCGCTTAAAAACAGAATGATCTTTACATACAGAGGACTATAACTCTTTTAAAGGTGGTCGTATCGTGGTAGTTTTGTTCGGGCTTTAAGAAATACCCCACTTTGTCGCACCCAGCACGTATGAATAGAGGAAGTGAATCCATGATGCACTACTTTGTTGTCAAGTGCGCTGAATCCGATGAGACCCACGATCCATATAAAGCATTTCCTTCATCCTCCATCCTTTCTAAAGTCAAGGAATCGCTGATCAATCATCAGCTTAGCTCAAGAAATATCTCAAAGATCGAAAACTTCTCAATGACCGGCAATACGACTTTCGCAGAAATCGTGATCTTAACAGTGATCTTAATATTGTCTTGGAGAAAGTAAGATTATTGCGCTTGGCAGCAGGCCCTCTTATCGAAAATGCGTGCGTTTGGTATCAAGGAAACCCTTATTCTTCTAGATCGTTCAATGTTTTGGACGGTCTTAAGTCTGATTCTTACAAAATAAATGCTGGTGTTCCCCAGGGCTCTGTTTTATCTCCTAGTGTCTTCCTCATTTTTATAAATGATCTCTTGTCTGAAACTTCTAATTCACTTCCTTATTTTGCCTAAGATTCTACCCTCAGCTTCTCATAGTCGTTCTCAAATTCACGCCCATCTCCTTAACTCATCAAACTCCGGTCTTTACAGCATTGATAAATGGGGTATGAAAAATCGTGTGAATGTTAATGCTTCGAAAACCCTACTCTCGTTAAAGCAAAATGTATCCCTTATGTCATTGTCCTTAAATGGAAGCAGAACGACGATCTTCGTTGGAATGACCACATTCTCGAGACCGCCAAAAACGCTTCTAAATGCTTATGAATTTCGGCCTGGACTCTTATTTTGGTCGTACCGTCAAATGCAGATATTTATTTTTTAATCGCACAACAATTATGGAATAATTTACCCGGCTCAATTTTCGCTTGCCATTTCGACTTACAAATATTCAAATGCAATGTCCATCGACTACCTACTTTCTCTATCTTAATAACCCCATCGCTCGTGCTTTGGCGTTGAAAATTTTATTACATTTTTCCATCCAAATAACTGCAAACATCACACTGCAGCTGAACTTAAGTAATGAGTGATTTTTTAAGAGCTATAGGAAATTTAAAAAAAAAAAACATACAATTCAGAAAAATGCATGAAATCTTTATTTGAATCGATAGTACAGTCGATATAATTTAATGTTTGAACATTATTTCATGGAAAAGTTGGCCGCGGCTGTGCCTCAAATGGTCCATCCACTTAGTCCAATTTCGGCATACTCTTTCTAACATTTCGGCCGGTATATCACGAGTAAATGCATCAATATTGGCTTCCAGTGCGTCAATCGAAGCAGTTTTGTGGCTATAGACATGAGGCTTAACATAGCCCCACTAAAAATCTAGACGGCCAATTGACCGGCCCCAAATGTGAAATAAACACCGAACTCGCCTCTCGATTGGTCGATTGTTTCGCATGCTGTGTGGCATGTGGCACCTTCTTGTTGAAACCACACACAAACCACCATTTTGCGCAATAAAAAGTTTGTTATCATCACACGGTAGCGCTTATCATTCACAGTAACGTTGCGATTCGCATCAGCTTTGAAGAAATACGGCCCAATGATTTCGTCAGCCCATAATCCGCACCGAACAGTGACTTTTTCTGGATGCATTGGTAGCTCTTGCAATGCTTCTGGCTGCTCTTCACTCCAAATACGGCAGTTTTGCTTGTTCACGTATCCATTTAACCAGAAATGAGATTCATCACTGAACACAATTTTCCGATAAAAAAGTGGATCTTCGGCCAACTTTTCAAGAGCCCATTCACTAAAAATTCTGCGTTGTGGTAGGTCTTTCGGCTTCAATTCTTGCACTAGCTGTATTTTGAAAAGCTTCACACCTAAATCCTTCCGCAAAATTTTCCATCACGTAGTGGAGTAACAGAGGCGCCGAATCGATAATTCACAGTCATCACTAACACTGGCCGATACAGCTGCGATATTTTCCTCAGTTCGCACTCTACGTAAACGTGTTGGTGGTTTAATGTCCAACAATGTAAATTTGGTGTGAAATGCGCCTCAGTAGGTCGATTAAACTGACCATAAAATTCAATAATTTGCAAGCGTTGTTCGTTTGTAAGACGCTTCATAGTTAAATTATAGATAGACCAAACTGCAGATGTTTGACAGTGACACAAAACACGAAACGTGCGCGAGCTGTCAAAACCAGTGTTGCCAAAAAGAAAATAGCAAAAAAATCACTCATTATAGTATTTGTTTATTCTCGGTATGATTTTAAATTGTGTGGTATTTTTGTCAAAGGTTGAGGTTTCGCTCGCCGGTTTACCTGGGTTTTATCCAAAGGAGTACTAACTTTAGATTTACGTCTTTTATTTATTATGTTTATTCGAAATTTTATCATAAGGATACATTAGCTAAACCTTAATTTAATGTTGATGTTTTTGTTGTCTTCTGTTTCTAAATTGGTTGGGTCCTTGAGTGTTATCCAATGCTTTTGCCTTCTGGTACTCTTAATCTTTGCAGAATCAACAGATGATCTAAGTTGGTAATCAATGATGCTGGTTCAATCGCAGCCAAAACTGGTAAAATCGCGGACGAATTCGGTAAATCGCAGCCAAAGCTGGTACAATTGTATAAAAATATGAAACCCCTTACCTCTGGTCAAGGGAATGCTTCAGTTATTTGCCTTAGCCTTTGAAAAAGTGTTGGCAAGAATATCGAACTGAGACACATTTATGTTAGAGTAGTAAGATGAAAAACATCACTAGTAAACTTATAAAATATGCAATGAAATGTTTCAGCAATATTTGTTTTCGATTGACTTACATTTTGTCATTCAGCAAATATTTTTGAAATTTTGTTTTTGGATTAAGAAATTACGTTAACTGTTATACTTTAACGATTTGCAAGAAAAACTAAAATTATCCTAATTTTCATTACTCGTTTACTGAAAGAGTTAGAAAAAAATCTGTACCAATTTTCGCCAACCCACAATAAACGTATATTTACATTAACTATTAAAAACATCAACTTAATTAACCTAAGATTTCTAAATAACTTATGTATACAAACTCCTATGTATTATTATAATCGGTATTTGTTTTACTAGGTTTCCATTTTTAACCCGTGACAAAATTAATTTTAATTAAATTGTTATAGCTTCCTTGAACTTTCTTTACGCGTGCCTCATCAAAGTTTCTTGTCTTGGCTAATTTTCATAAAACAATGTGCTATATTTAAATTTCTGAAAACTAAAAAAAAAAAAAAAAACCTTGACGAGCAAGCTTTTCGAAAATAGTCTATGTTCATATGATTTTTTTTTCAACAAATGCGGTGTTTAAAGTTCAAAAGGAACAAGAAACATACATATCATTTTGTTTATCTTGGCTGCGTAGACTTCCATTACGTTACGTCATAAATATAAACAAACATTGCATATCTATTAGTTAAAAGCAATGTGCAACTTTATATTTTAAACATATAAAACAGTTTGGAAAAAATATTTTCCCATTTACCTACTGTTCGCGCACTTATCATTAAAAAAAAAAGCCGGCATTCGCAAACTATGATTTTGAAACATACATATACATAAATATTCACACAAACAAAGTTGACCCACATTACATAGGGGAAGGAATACATAGGTTATAATAAAAATGAATATTTATGCGGAGTAAAAGAAATTATATATAATTTTACTGAAGTCTCAGTTCAGCGTACTTTCAAAATCAGCCGGCACAAGTAAAATAATTCTCTAAAACGCCTAAGCAAAAACATCCAATGAGCAAGAATGAGCTAGCTATATGTGGTGTATACTGTATTCTGTTTTATTTTATAAAAAAAACAATGAAAATAAAAACAACGATTTTTTGGATTAATTCCAGGTTATTTTTGTGTGCGTTTTTCAAAATTAAAACAAAAAAAAATCTATGTATTCGAGTTTCTTCTTAACCGCATATTTAAACCTATACGTCGAAAAACATTTTTCATAGATCAATTTATTAGCCTGACACATGTGAATTAAATGAGAAATTATCCATGTACATAGTATGCCCGTGTATTTGAAAAATTAAACAAAAAAATGTTGAATCATAACCTTACTGAATAGTTATAGATTTATTGGTGATTAAAAGTAGTTTCTCATGTTTCTATACCCCACGAATTTGTTTTAAAAAGACTATTTGAATTGTCATTAAGGAAACTGTGTATGCACAGGGTGGCGCATAATCAAGATAATGATCTTTTTGATAAATAATATTTTTCTTTCTGATTCTATTTACTTTGGCATTTATTTAAATTTAGATTATGGTTTGAAAATATGTTCACATTATGTTTTAAAAATAATATCTCTCAAATGGTGCATATTGTTTGCTTCGACCTGACGGGCTCTTTCCAGGGTATTTTCCATTACTTTTCTTAGAATTTCAGGTGCCAGAACTTAACATAAACAAATCCGCTGCTCCTGATGGTATACCCCCATTCTTCTGAGAAGGTGTTCTTCACCATTGTGAAGCTTTTCCATCGCTCCTACTGCGCTGGGACCTTCCCTAAAAGATGGAAAACACCATTTATCCAGCCTGTTCCTAAAAAAGGCACAACTTTCACAACTTTTTTATATTATTTAATTGGTGTAGCGACGCGTTTCGGAGTGTACCTCCATTATCGGACAATTAACTCAATTTCACAAAAACAAAATGAATGTTGTATTGGACAGTTTCAAGTCTGATCTTCACAAACTAAATGCTGGTGATCCCCAGGGCTCCGTATTGTCTCCTACAGTCTTTCTCATTTTTATAATTGATCTCTTGTCTGAAGCTTCTAATCCACTTCATTATTTTGCCGAAGAATCTACTCTCAGCTACCCATACTCGTTCTCAAGTTCACGTCAATCTCCCTTGGAAGTGGAATTGCAACGGTATCGAATAATTAGCTTATTAAACTCCGATCTTAGAAGCATTTTTAAATAGGGTATACAAAATAGTGTGGAGTTTAATGCTTCGAAAACTCAATACTGTCTATTGTCGTTGAAGCAAAATGTACCCCTAATGCCACTGTCCTTGAATGGCACTTGAAATTAAGAAACCGAACAGCTCTCAGTACTGGGTATGTGTGTCAACGACGATGTCCGTTGGATTGCCAACATTGACCACAAAAATGCTGCTAAAAGCTTAGGATTTCTATATCGATGTAAGAAATTTGTCACCTCTTCTGATCTGGCTACCATTTATAACTCGACTATAGCTCACATCTTTGGGCAGGTGCAGAACAAACTTCTTTCTTATTGGATAAAATTCACAATAGAGCGTTAAGGAAACAGAGTTATCATGGATTCATTCTAATCTCTTGAACACCATCGAAATGTTTCATTTATGTATTTCCTTGTTTTAGCCACGTTCAGGAAAAATTTTGTCTCCCATAAAAATTTTCTCCTGAGACAAATTTTATCTTGGATTTTTTTCCGAGCAGTAAACTTTTGTGCATTGCTGTACAAAATGTCTCCACTAAATTTTACCAGGAAAAAGAATGATACAAGCATTATTTTGCGGGACAAATTTTTGACAGCCACGGTATTCCGAAAGTGATTTTTGTCAAAACTGGTTTTATGTAAAAGGTGCTGATGCTTCTCTTGAAAGCATCAAGAGGAGATTCCAAAAAGGTATGAACGACTTTTGTTAGACAACCCGTTCCATAGATACACTCCAAAACACGTTCAAATTATTTTTTATCTCTCCAAATTAAAAATTTTGCGTGACATTTGGAAAAGTTTTGTAGAGATTAAAATTGTAGAGATAAAATTTGTCTTTGCTTAAGCCTAGTACGCAGATCGCGCTAAATTTTATCTCCCATACCAAATTCTTTCCAAAATTTAGTCAAGCTAAAATTATGTCAAGCATTTTAGCCGAGAGGTACGCTGCTCCAGCTAAAAAATCACAATTTCTCTTCGAACTGTACATAACTTATCTGTCAAAACTTAGCGCACGTAATAATTGTCTGGCACATTTACACTCGAGCTAAATTTCAATTTCAATTTGAAATGGAATAATATATGAATAATATTTAGAAAAATATTTGGTCGCGGAAGACTTAAAAGATTTTCCACAGCATAATTCTTAAAAAATCACACTTCAAACCAAATTCTTTTAAATCTTTGAAGAAAAAAAATCATTTAGAGAACAGTTGTTTTCTGTGACATATTCTCCTCAAAGTTCTTATGCAAAATTTAGCTTGGATCTTAGCTGATGTTTGGAGAAAAATGTGGGAGATAAAATTTAGCGCCATCTGCGTACTAGGCTTTAAGCTCCAAAGGCTCTTTGAATAAAAAATGATTTAGTGTGGGTTAAGATATTTTATATTTTATGTGTGTATTAAAACAGTTAAAACATGTGTTCAAAGTGTCCTCTTTGGTTTTGTATGCATTCTAGAGCCCGTTTTTGGATTTCACTGCGAATATTTATTGATGATACCAGCTGCTTCACTTTCGATGGCACGTCGAGAATACGGTCTTCTAATTCACCTAAATTTGCTATTTTGGTTGAATAAACAAGTTATTTCATTCTTCCCCATACAAAAAAAAAATTCAATACTGTATGGTCAAGAGATCCTTGCATGCCAGTGAACCGGTTTATTTCTTCCTATCCAACGATTACCGTACTCTTCATCAAACCAATTCTTAACCTCTCGACCATAGTGGCCTGGAGTGCCATCCTATTGGATATTATGATGAAGCTATTTGCATAAGTGGAAAGTCCTCAAATTGTTCTGGTAAATCATTGCGCAAAAAGTCCAGATATTGTTTGTAGAATTCAGCCTGATGGGGGTAGTTTAAAGGGGCCGATTAATTTGTTTCCAATTACACCTGCCCACATATTGACGCTGAATTAGTTAGTTAGCTAGGAAGTTGTCGGTTTGGATAAAGTTCCTTGTATCTCTGTCACGCTCCATAAACGAAAATAATGTCTGCGTATTCTTCATTTGTAAATGTAGACATTTCAAACAGTGTTTCCAATCAACTGTTGCCTTGGCGTTAAAAATTAAACTGTTGAATTAATTTCGTTTTCTACTCTTTTATACAATGTTTTGTTAGGTAAATTTTCTAAATAGGACTTCATACCCTAAACCTTACTCTTTTTAAAAACTTTTTAGAAAACGGGAAAGGAAATGGAGTTTTGATAGGTACTTACATAAACGTAAAACCGGTACGTTATTTTTAAAAAACATTGTAAAATGCTTGTAAAACCACTCTTATGGTTCAACTGTTGTTAGAAACGTGTCCAAAATCAGAAAACTGCTTTTATACCCGCCGTAAAATTTCCTAAAATAAAAAAAAACCTTTTTTTTAATATTATATGTTTCAGGTTTTCCCAAGTATCTTAAAATGCATGAGTTTTTCCGCAAACTTGTAATTGAGTTTTATTTTTATTATTGTTACCTTTTAAAAAAAATAGTAAAACTGGAGAAAATTGAGCCAAAAGTAAAAAAATTAGTATGAGCAAAAAAAAAAAGAAACATTCTAGAAACTGGATATCTCAAGACCGAGATAGGATTTTAAATTTTTTTAAACGCAATTACAAAGGCTGGTATTTTTTCTAAAAATAAAGGCCTAAATGTACATTACATTACATATTCCACTACTCCGTAGATAAATCTACGAAGTAGAGACACTGAAAGCACTGGTAACTCAGACCATCGGCTTATACAATACAACAGAGAGAGACAGACAGAAAGAAAGAACAACAGAAAAACACATGTCAACAGCTCACGGTTGGTATTTGAACGGTCCTCCATCCAAGTACTAACCGCGCGCAACGATGCTTGATTTCGCTGATCGATGGGATTTTTTTTTTTTTTTTAAATCCACTTTTATTTTTCATTTATCTTAAAACTACTTAAAGCTAGACAAAAATTCATAAAAACTAGCCTTATTATCCACTAACTTACTGGCCCTATGCGGGCGCTCTAAGCTAAACTATATCTTAAATCTAGTGCCTTTCGGCCTAAGAAAGTATTTTTAATTCAAAAACTATATTTTTTTTTTGTTTTCTCGAGAAAAATTAACTCGGATTTTTTAACTTTTTATGATTTTTATATAAAACTTACAAGCTAAAGTAAAACTAATAAAAACTACCGAAACCAACTTAAACTACTTCAAATAAACTAAAACTAAACTAAAACTACTTAAAAACTAGAACAGCCACAGCAGCAGAAGAATTTTTTTTTTTTATATATATATATACATTAGAAGAATGTACGCAAATTTTTTTTTTTTTTTTGTGCCACCCTGACTGTCCCTACCTAAGACTACCCTTAAAACTATGTAAGTCGGCCAAGACAACTTGTCAACTATCTCTATCAACAATAGACAACCACCAAAACTGGTTCTCCTGTCTCACCCTGTCTTTCAGGTCCCGATCGGACACAGTCCTACTGAACCGAAGTCGCTCAGCTCCGTCTTGTGCGAGGACGTCTCGATTATAAAGGAGCCGCCTATCCACAGTACTACGGCCGACGTGGTAGATTAGCGGAACCGCCTCTCTATCCTGGATCAACCCTATACTATCTAAATAGAGGAATGCATTAGGGGCAATATGGCCACTTAAACGCACATTCTCGAAGTATTCTGTGTTGGGGTAGTAAGCCCCAAAGATTAAGCTATTTGCTGAGGTCATCGCTCTCGCAATTTGACTCCGAATCAGCTTTATCAAAAAATTATCTATTCTGTTAATGTTGGCTCCGTTGTATAGAGTCCTGTTGGAATAGTAATGTTTGTACTCCGATTCTGGTGTTCTGTGTAATCCAAGACAACGTCTAAGACACTGCTTCTCAAACACCCGAATCTTTTCCATTTGAGATGGGGCAACGTTGAACCACACCGGGCAACCATAGGCAATCATCGGCCGGATGAGGGCCATGTAGCAAATCACCTTCATTCTGGTGTCAAGCCGGCTGCTGTAAAACAACCGTTTCGTCAGGGCAAAGGCTCCCCTAGCCCTGTTCAGAGCAGCATTTATATGTCTGTCGAAATACAAATACTGATCCAACCAGATGCCAGGGTACTTTACCACACTTCTGCTCGCCAGTGGTTGCCGGTGCGGCCCTACGATCATCAGCTTACGCCAGTTCTTTCTAGCATCCCTAGGGGCTCTAGCCAACGGAGTCCTAAACAGAATCGTTTCACATTTCTGAAAGTTGATTTTCAACTTCCAGTCATCACAATATCGCTGAATCTTGTCGAAGTCACGCTGTAACAGAATTCTGATAAACTCAACTTTTGTAGCTGTTCTGTACGCTATTAGGTCATCGGCATACGCAATTGCCTGAGTTAGACTACTTATCAGATCGCTGGTGTAAATGCTGAATAGAATCGGCGAGTTCACCGCACCTTGCTGAAGACCAATCTTGATATCGAAGATTGCGGTAGAAGTTAAATTGCCACTTTTGACAACAAACTTTCTACCATTGAGCATGTTATAAGTATATATAATAGTGGTTTACTTGTGCCGAGCCTAGTCAATTTTAGATAGAGACCCTCTAACCATACGGTGTCGAAAGCCTTCTCCAAATCAACCAGACAAGCACCTGTACACTGATTTTTAGTTTTATTCCATTGGATATCAGAAACGAGTTTAGACGCGGCATGAATGGTGTCATGTCCCGCCTTAAACCCAAACTGATTATCCGGTATGATATTATTGTCCTCCGCCCACTTGGACAGAGCTCTATTTATGACTTTCTCGAATACCTTGCTGATACTCGGTAGAAGACTTATCGACCGGAGATTCGCCGGATCGGAGTTGTCCTTTCCCTTTTTCGGGAGAGGATGAACCACAGCTGTCTTCCATCGCCCTGGATAATATGCATTATTCAGTGCGTTGTTAAACAGTGTGGCATAAATGTCAATTGCTTCCTTAGGTAGATGTCGAAGTACAATATTGGATATACCATCGACTCCTGCTGACTTTTTTTTCTTTAGTGAATCGAAGATACACTGGAGCTCCATCCTCGTAACTAACAGGGAACTACTCCCATCTTGCACGGCGATGATAGCATTCGCCAAGTTTTCTTCATTGAACCCGGTGAAACCTAGGTTCTCTGATCGCCATTGCATCATTTCATTACGAAGATAGAAGTGATGGAGTAGAGCTCTGTTTTCCAGGTCGTGGTTGGAGTGGATACTTGCATTCACCTTATACACTTGCTGAAAAGCATCCCCCACAGCCTCCACTTTCTCCAGCGGATCCTCGACAATAAAAAGGTCATCGTCCAAGACCGCGTCATCTGGATCTATACCTGCTGTCAGAAGTACGTTTCTGTGGTCTGTCGTTCTCTGGAGCTTAAGACACGGAAGTTCCTTTTGATCATTCCGTCTAAATATCTTGTTAATTTGTGGAAACATACTCGGGTCGCTAGAGTTAACGGCCCGAATTTTATTGTTCCAATACAAATTAATAGACAACCTATAATTTTCTTTGATCAATTGGTTAATGTTTTTGATTGACGACTTCAGTGTCCTAATCTCCAGATCGCGTGAGTCAGTAAACCGTCGGTACAAGCGTTTAAGTCTTGTCAGTAGTCCACTTTTTTTGACTGTGTAGTGCATCAATAGTCGCGTTACGGTACATGTCGGTTACGTTACGTTCTCTGTATTTTGGTATAGTTCTGTTCATAGTTCGTAGGATTGTTTCGTCCATTTGTTTTAAGTATTGGTCAATTTCGTTATTTGTTAAATTCCTGTTATTTGGTGGGGATATATTGTTGGCACGAATTTCGCTTGCTAAGGCGTTGGTAAAGCGTGGCCAGCGCATCTTACTGTAATTGTAAGAATGCGCAGGTACATACTCCTCCAACTCTTCGAGCTCGTTCGGCAACTGTATTACTGCGGCGAAACCACAGTGGTCGCTGTCATAGTCTATCGTTTGTAAGCAGTTTCTTGGCCGTTGACCCACAGTGTTAGTAAGGGAAGCGATGCTTTCATCAGAGCCAAGGCCGTTGACGCCTAAATGTAGTTTCTATTAGTAGCCTAACAGTGCAATTACCGTTAACATGAGTCAGGTTACACCAAAGTAAGCCTTTTCTTAAAACCCCGATATATGATATAACAATTGTAGATAGGCCCTTACTGTTAAACGATTTTTTTTTTTCTTAGAATATACCCTAAAATACTATGCACGAATTAAGAGACACCCTGTTTATGGCAAGTGAAAGCGTGAGAAAATATTATTTATTATAAGTATTTTTGTTGTTTTTACACTTTCTTCGTAACAGTGCAATAGTAATAAAAATATAATAAATACTTTCCGACTTCAATGTTTGCCCACATCATAGCACAAGAATAAGTGCATTCACAAGAATAAGTGCATGAGATCCAGTCGTGCATTTGACTGTGATAGTGGTTCTAATTAAAAAAAAAAAAAAAACCTCTCATATACTTTAAGCTGAATTGTATAACCGGGTATATTGTAATTAAAATTGTGCCGGTGCGTTAGTTCCGAATACAACAATCCAAACTTCAATATTTCACTGTCATAATTTCTAATCCCAGCCGAAGTGCTCCCTTACTAATTTCTGAAAATCTATGCCTTTCATAACATTAATAATAAACTTCTCACTCAAATTTCACATTCAATTAAGGGTCCGGTTGGTTCACTTTTTAAAATGAAAGCAATATAGCTATTCCTTAATTCTGGTTTTATTTAAATCTTTCATGTATAATTATCTTACCATTTCAAACATGGGCCGACCAAATTAAAGGCAGTTTTTTTTAACAAATTGTTATATACAAATATAGATATATCGCATTCCGTAGACCAAACCACCCACAGGCAATTTAATAGATATAGAAAATCAAATTAAGATGTTATTAATTGGCCACATTTGTTGCTTATTGCTCTCAAAAATTTTGGCACGCGACTCGTCTTCAAAGTCTACTTTATATACCGGATCATGTTATACAATTTTTTTTTTTTTTTTTTCACAAGTCGGAAACATTTTTCTTTTTATTTTTAAAAATAACAAAAATTTGTATAGTATCCACCCATAGGTACTATGTTCAATTGGAAAATCAAAACAATAATTTTTCCCAAATTTTACTGCAAATCTTCGAACCACAAAAAGTAACCTAAATACGCTAAACAATTCAATTAATTTTTCTCAATTAAATGTTGTTGTTGGCTTTTTGTATTCAATTTCTCACGTGCGAAGGTTATTCAAAAGAACAAGGTAGAGGTGATTATATCCACCCAACAATTTCCCTATGATTTCTAACCATCACTTAATGGCAATGGCAACTGCCCATAAATTTGAATACATCCAAACATACTACACTTACGCAGTGCCAAGACTTGCGAAGCTTTTTAGATTTCAAATGCCATTGGACGACTTGATGATGATGATGATGATGATGATGATGATGAAGAAGGGGAAGACCGCTTCCTTTACAAAACACAAGAGAAAACAAAAACATTTCTGAATGCATGCATCCGCATTGAAATTTTTAAAATAACAACATAAACGACAAGGTTGTGTCGCATGGTTTTGCTTACGAGTACATGTTGTTTAAATTCACGTTGAAAATATTTTTTTAAGTAATCGCTATTATTTTTTAAAGAAAATCAAATGCCATCTCATTTTCTAAACCTGCCTTTGTGATTTGTATATTTTGCGATTACCTAAAGAATTATTCATTTTTTGCAGAATAACGTTAAAGCTACTATTAAATTTTCTAAATTAATTTTCAAATAGACAAACAAAGTTGTCTAGTTACATAACCCGCCCGCTTAATATGCCTTCTAAAAACTTTCTTCAAATCCGTAGCTTAACCTTGCTATACGAAATTTTGCATCCTCGCATAGGTCTCATCAGTTAATTCATCCTCGTTTTTCCTTTAAAATCTGAACGGCAATTTTTAGTAAATGCAGTTCGTCTGTGTAAATGGGTGATATGCATAAAACGGAAGTATTTACTACAAGTAAAAGATAATAGTAAATACTATAACTTAAAGCAAATGTTTAAATTTAAAGTATTTACTTCATTCCATATGCATAAAGTTTAGTACTTACTAACTGGCAAATACTTTCAGTATATACTAAATTCATCCAAGTAAATACTAGAATTCATCGGAAATTGATAGTAAATACTTTTTTTTTCTTATCGGGTTAGACATCTTTCAATTATGACCCTTTCTTTTGAATGCAGTTTGTTGAAAGCTCATTCTTGGTTACTCGTTGGGTTTTTAAAGGGTGTCATTAGCCAAGGTATGATCCCATATCCTTCGTCTCCCAGTAAAACAATTAGTGGAGTTTCTCATAATGGGTTCCACAGCAATGTTTCTCCAAATTCTGGAATCGTGAACTGAGCCCGGCCATCGGCAATTAACACTTGTAAAATATTCCATTGAATTACAAGTTGCCTGGATATTGATGGAAGCATATCCTTTTCGGTTAATGTATTCTTCCGAATGAAATCTAGGTTGTAATATTTCCCCGTGAGTATAGTCCAAGGCTCCTATTCATAATGGGAACCTGTATTTGCTTAGCCAATCATTTTTTGCTCCCAGCTGTTCTTCATAGCTCGATGGAATTTTTATCCAATGAGAAGCTTTGCCTTTTATTAATTTTGCAACAAAATTAACTGTTCTGGATAACAGTACTCTGATGAACGCCTATATCTTCACCAACGCCAACTTGAAATCAAGGATCTCCAACGTATCGTAAAAAAATTCGCATCTTTTCTTGATGAGTGATTGCCCCTCCTTTTGTTTCAGTTTGAGCTCCTTAAAAAGTATTATATATATGAACCATTTGTTCAACATAAGACTCTTTATAAACTTGGCGACTAAGGGCAAGTTTTAAAACTTCGCCAGTAACTAAAAACCACTAACTCCTTTAACTAACGGAAGCCTATTGGTATAGTATCGCAATATACATATATAACAGTTTTCATAAGTGTCTGCTTCTTGTAAAATTATAAATTATATTTTTAAGTTAACGGGCGTATAAGAAAATAGAAAGTTTTACACCATTTCCGCGAACTAACAAAAGGCTCCAAATAGTAAGGGTGTGTCCAGTTTTAAAACTACAAATTACGATTTTGCAATGACTTACCAATGAAGTATTCACTCAACCAATCTACGTTTTCCCTCTCAAAACGATAGAGTTGTTTAAAATTTGATTCTGAACCCGATCTTCGACTTTTATAGACTTTTTGTGAACTAACGCGTACAAATTCCGCCATTTCAGTACAGTCAACAGTAACTTAATTTTAATTTATATCAGTGACGTGAATCCTTTGAGAATAGAGTTAAGACTGTAAGTTTTTATGGTTTCGAAGCTACATATAGTTATGTGTTTAAATCAAAAAAAGTATGTACTTTTAAATTTTCATGTTGCTATCCTTTGACTTTGAAAAAAAGAAGTAATTCCTACAGAAAAAAAGTACTTGCTACTTTTTATGCATACGGAATAAAGTATTTACTGAAAAAGTTCATCCGAAAAAAGTAAGTACTGTGGCCTCAAGTAAATACTTTATTTTCAGCATTTACTGCATTTTTATGCATATCAAAAAAAGTAATTACTTAGAAATTCTCAAGTAAAAGCATTTACTATGTTTTATGCATATCACCCAATATAAAAGATTCAAGTAAAGAAAAAAGTAATATTTTGCTATTTGTATTTTATTAAAGTATAACAGCAACTAATTGAAGTAAATTATTAGTTCTTTTGTAAAATTAGCTTACGACTAACTAATAAGATATTATATTTTACAGTTTTAAGCATTCTCATGTAAATAAATAAATCTTATATAAATATAATAGATAGTAATGTAGGTCAAGTTTTGGATTGCTAAAAAAAAAAAATAGAACTCGAAATTTTAATCAGACCTCATATTACGATAATAAAGAATATCAAATAAAAAGTGAATTTAGTTTGTCTGCTATACCTCGATCTACATCTTTAATCGCCGAAAAGATTTTTTTCATAATTTGGGACATGATTTTTAGTTGGATTCCCTAGAGTGGAAATTGAAATATTTTCCTTAACTTTAAAATTGATTATACCTGCAATATAACCATTCGTTCGAGGTTATTTAAAACACTTTAAAACACCTTTTATCGACGAAAGAGAATGTTCTTTTAATGAAAAAAACACAATAACTAACCAACAAAACAATTAAAAACATAATTTCATTAAAAAGCATACAATAAAAGCTTTTTTTAACGAATAATGTGGACGAACAATTTCTCAATGGAAAACAACTTCCCTTTAAAAGTAGAAAAACTGATGAGTTTCGAGTAATTAAAAAAGCAAACGTTAAGGTTAAGAGTTTATTACAGACTAAACTATAAAAGGTATAATGTAAAATAGCAAGCAGAGAATTCAATGAACTGGTTTTACAATGGTATAATCAATGACGTATGAGTTAAATATGAGAACAATAGTTTGAGCGTTGAAATTAGAATATAGCTAGTTCACAATAATATTTTAACACTCTCCCTCAACGCGAATAAACTATTATTATATGAAAATGCATTCAAACTTAAATTTTACAATTAATTTAATCAAAAAAGAAAAAAAACGTTATTCAACTAGACCCAAAAGCTTACAAAATTTGTTATGTTTTACTTTCTGCAAGTTTTTCGTTAAAACATCAGCCAACATTTCGTTGGTTGGAACATAATTAAGGTTAATAGAACCGCTTGTATAAACTTCTCTAATATGGTGATATTTTATGTCAATATGTTTGCTTCTTGGATGATGCACAGGGTTCTTCACAAGCTGTTGAGCGCTTAAATTATCCCCATTCAAAGTCACATACGATGAAGCAAATTCGGCACCTCCAAGTTCATAGACCAATCGCTTAAGGTATACGGCCTCCTTCGCTGATGTGGATAGAGCAATATATTCCGCTTCTGTAGTGCTCAGTGCAACAGTCTGTTGCTTCTTAGACTCCCACGAAATTGCAGCACCGCCAAGCAAAAAAGCGAAACCTGTGTACGACTTTCTGTCTAAGACATCACTCCCCCAGTCAGCATCAACGAAACCTTCAAGCTGCTTACCTGTAGGAAAATAGCGCAATTTATATTTATAAGTATGGTTCAAGTACCTCAACAAATGTTTAATAGCAGTCAAATGCTCCTCGTGAGGATCCACATTGAATCGAGCCAATTTGCTGACTGAATGGATTATATCTGGGCGTGTTGATATTGCCAAATATGTCAAGGAACCAATAATTGACTGATATCGTTCCCGATCTACTCTCTTACAGTTGCCCTGACAGCCGAATTGTTGACCAGCTTCTAAGGGCGTTTGATTTGGTTTGCATTGAACCATACCAGTCTCTCGTAAAAGATGCAAAATGAGTTGACTTTGGCAAATGGAAATCGGTCCTGTTTTACCCTCTCGACTGATTTCGAATCCAAGAAAGTGATGCAAGGGACCATTATCAACAACCTTGAATTCTCTCTTAATTTGAGCCTTCATTTCATCGATTATTGGTTCAGATTCAGCACCCAAAATAAAATCGTCGACATATACTGCCACAATTCTCAAACCACCTTCAACATTCGCAACGAACGTAGACACAAAACTCACTCTTGCATTGACGATATCCGATTGACTTCAACACAGCATCTAATTTCTGGTTCCATGCTCTTCCAGATTGCTTCAAACCGTACAAAGCTTTTCGAAGCTTTAAGATCTTTTCTGGATTACAACTGGTGAAAACGTCTCCTTAAAATTCATCCCAAATATTTGACCAAAACCTTTCGCAACTAGCCGAGCCTTAAAACGTCTAACTTTCCCACCTTCGTCACTTTTTATAGTGAAAACCCATCGACAACCAATAGGTTTTATACCTTCAGAAGGTTGCACGAGATTCCATGTGTTGTTGGACACCAAGTTGTCATATTCTTCGTTCATAGCATTTTTCCACATCGACGATTCTGGTGATGATAAAGCTTCTTTCACTGTTTGGGGAATAATGATGTTTTCGGTTGTTTCCAGGGCATTCAATACATTAAATTTTTTCCTAGGTCTTCCAGGTTTTCCAGATCGAATGATTTTAGGCCTTCCTCTACCAAAAGTTGGAGTTTTCGCAGCATCATCTTCCTCACTACTTGTAGTTGAACGCTTTCGTTTAGGGTATCTTCTTGGCTTAACTGTGCTTTTATTGTCTTGCTGAACTGGTTCTTGTCCTTGCTCTTTTAAAACATCATCTCTATCAGATCTAACTAAATTAGACTCTGTGATTTTTGAAGGATCTTTCTGACGTGTAATCACCTCTTCTTCCTTGAATTTCTCTGCCTCTGTTTTCTGGACAACGTCGACACTCTCGGCCTGATGTTCGACATGACTCTCAGTTTCATCACCCTGTTCTAATAAATAACTTCCAAGGTCAACAAAATCATTGGAATTATTTTCAGCTTCTAAAAATAATACATCTCTGCGTTCAACAACTTTTCGATTAGCCTTGTCATATAATCGATACGCTTTCGAGGTGCTTGAGTATCCAACCATGAAAAATTCTTCACCCTTTGGATGAAATTTGGAGTTGGTATTGGCTTTGTTAAGGGCAATTGCTGAACATCCGAAGACTCTGAGGTGACTTACATCTGGCTTCCTTTTGGTCCAGATTTCTTCAGGCGTCGCATTTATCAAAATCTTTGTGGGAGATCTGTTTCTAATATACACGGCTGTATTAACAGCCTCAGCCCACATGCTCTCATCAAGTCCGGATTGTATAAGCATGCATCTGGCCATCTCTACAATGGTTCTATTAGATCTCTCCGCAACACCATTTTGCTGTGGAGTGTATATCACAGAAAATTGACGAGAAATGCCACAGTTTTCCAAAAACTCTGCAAATTCACGAGTCCGATACTCGGTGCCATTGTCACTCCGCAACGCTTTCAAACGTTTTCCAGTTTCGCGTTCAACCATCGAATGAAATTTCTTAAAAACATCGAAGACCTCACTTTTAGCTTTAATAAAATATACAAATATCTTGCGCGACTTGTCATCAATAAAGGTAACGAAATACCTTGCGCCTCCAAGAGAAACCTTTCTCATAGGCCCACATACATCAGTGTGCACAAGTTCCAACAAATTCTCAGATCGTGTCGATGATTCGTGTGGAAATGGCTTCACACAGATTTTTCCTTTCATGCAAATCTTGCACTGAAAATTTTCAGGAACATCTCCCAAATGAATGCCATTTACCAACTTATTTGTGTATATTTTATTCAAACTACCTACATTTAAATGACCATATCTGTCATGCCACTTTTGGAAATTATTAAAGTTTGAATTACATGCATGTAAAATTTCATTGTGATAGTATTTAAAAACAAAAAGGTTATTCTCTAAACATGCATTTAAAATAATTCTTCCATTTTGTTTGATTTGAGCAAGGTCTTTGGTAAATTCAACGTTGCATCCATTCTCAATTGCTTTGCTAACGGATATAAAATTTGCCTTCAAACCAGGAACTAACAGCACATTTTTCAATTTCAGCTCACACAAATTCGTATAAAGAACAACGGTACCAATTCCGGTCGCCGTTACAAAGTTGTCACCTGCTAACTTTATATTTTGCATGCACTCCTTTTTGTTGGTGAATAAAGATTCATCACTGCATATATGCGTCGTAGCCCCACTATCTAGACACCAATGATTCGGACCAAGAACATTTTCGTAAGACGCCGACAGCATAGAAAAAGAAGCAACTACTTTCGTTCCGGTTCTTTTTTTTGATTCCTGACAATTTGCAGCGAAGTGCCCCCTCTTACCGCAGTTAAAACACTTTCCCAAGAATTTCTTCTTGTTTCCAAATTTCGAAGTATTCGTCGCACGCGCGGCATAGGCCTGCTCACAGCTTAAATCTTTCACATCATCCTTGTCCAAACGTCGATCGCCCTCTTCTAATAGTTTAACTTTGAGAACACTCATATTAGGCAAAACATCACGAGATTCAATCGCAACCACAAAACTTTCTAAAGATTTTGGTAAGCTTGAGAGCAAAATGATTGTGAGCAATTCATCGTTAATCGTAAAATCAATTTCATTAAGTTTTTCAACAACGTCAGAAAAACGATTAATAAAATCAGACATGCTTTCTTTATCACCAAGCTTAATGTGCAATAATTGTTTGAATAACGTGATTTTTCTTGCGGGACCTCGTGGTTGATAAATTTGCTTAAGATTGTCCCATGCCGATTTCGATGTCTTACAATGTTTTACATGATTCACCTGAGATGGTTTTATATTCAATATAATGGACGCAAGCGCCTTACCATCCTTTGAATCCCATTCCCTGGTTTGAGTTGCACTCATAGTCTCAACCTTAACCTCGCTACCGTCGACATACGACCATAGGCTTGTGATGACCAACACACTTTTCATTTGGACGGCCCAAGCATCATAATTATGCTCGTCCAATTTTTCAATTTGATATTGAGACATACTCATTTACCAATTCTACTTGAACTTCAATAAAAAAAAATATTAACCGTTTACTTTCAATTCTACTTTAGCGACAACTCTGGGCCCATAACCTGATGAGTTTCGAGTAATTAAAAAAGCAAACGTTAAGGTTAAGAGTTTATTACAGACTAAACTATAAAAGGTATAATGTAAAATAGCAAGCAGAGAATTCAATGAACTGGTTTTACAATGGTATAATCAATGACGTATGAGTTAAATATGAGAACAATAGTTTGAGCGTTGAAATTAGAATATAGCTAGTTCACAATAATATTTTAACAAAAACAAAAAAAATTCATTTAGTTAAAGCTAGGTAATAGTTGAAAAAAAATTTCCCGAAAATGGTTACTGAGGGTACCCCCCATGGAATCATTTTTTTGTTTTTGATTTTCTCAAAAACGGTACAACCGATTTTGATCATTTTTTTTGGTAAAACTCCCCAAAAACATTAATCGAATTGTGTACTCAAATTTTCAAAAAAAAAATTTGGATTTTAAAAAAAAACTTAAAAATTTTTTTTTTTTCAAAACTCAATATTTCGAAAATCCCATGCTAGATTTTTTTTTAAACTTGATAAATAAAAGTTTCTCAATATAAACTACAACATGTGATAAAAAAAATTGTATTTTACCCAAAAATAAAGGTACCTACCATACAAATGCTAAAAAATTAAAAAAATGGTTTTCAAAAATGCTATTTTTCTCGAAAACGGCGGCGTCTAGAATTTTGATGAAATTTTTTTCTTTCAATTAATTTTTACGATCTTTAATTTAGTAAAAAAAATTGAAATTAAGATATTACAGCTTGTACCTACCATAGAACTATATCTTCGAATTTTGAATTTCTCATTATCCACATAACGGATCTTAATGAAATTTTTTATAGAAAAGCTTCTAAAAAGTCTAAAACACATTGCATTTCAAATCTTTAAAAAAAATATTTTTTGAATTTTTGAAAAAAAATCTATTTTTTCTTTTTTTGAAAATTCGATATCTCAGAAACGTATCAATATTTTTGTTTGTAAATTTAATTTATATTCGAACAATAATAAAAACTTTAAATTGACGTACCGAAATTTTTTCTTAAAAATCTTATAATTTTTGTTCTTGCATATATTCATATTTGCATACCATTCTGTTTTTATCTCTTACTTCTAAAAGAATTTAAAAAGTTAATTTTATGCTTATGAACAGTTTTCTCCAATAACATTAGTTTTTAAAATTCCTAGTCTATTACATAGGAGCAAGTTCGTGCGACCCAGTCGTGCATTTTATTTTATGCCGAATAAGATCATAAATCTTGCATGACGATTTTCCAACATGGTTATCTATTTTCTTAGAAATATTCTACAAATAGTGTCACCAAAAAAAAACTTACTTCACAATGTAGTTGTGTTTATTCAAATAAATGTAGGTATTGGTAATAAAAACAAATATTCTAAGAAAGTTCTTCTAAGGCGGCAATAACTCTAAACACGCCAAATAGTAAGATTCCTCTATCACCAAGGTAGACCTTAGATTTCGAACAAAATACTGACCTCCTGAGACTTAGGGTATGAATGATATTTTGAAAATTTCCAAGTCTGTTTGCAGTAAGCTGCCACATAAGCTGAAAAGAGAAATAGCAACACCTGATTTAATTAACAAAAAATTTTAATATATGTATGTAATTTTGGTAGGGGCAAAACCCCCATTTATTCAGCTTAATTACAAGCTAATGCTTAATCTAACTAAATAACTAAGAAACTTATAGCTACGTTTTGTGGTTAGTGAGGAGGTTGATTCAGGAGATGGAATATTAGGCAAGGCGTACTGAGGTTAAATTCGAAGTCGACTCGTTCATTAGAACCGTAAGACGTACGTTGATGGGGAAATAAAAGAGAGGGGGATTTCGTATGTTACAAGGGTGTTGGTATTAAAGAAAATGGAGTTTTAAAGAGTTATGCAGTCAACTGAACCTGTAAGTAATCGATGAATGAAGAGGATTTCATAAATTTTTCTTCGATCTTCTAGTGAATTTAGGTTGATTAGTTTGAGGCGTTGTTGATAGGGAGGTAGGAGCAAGGGATTATTCCAGGACAGACCTCAAAGAGCAAAACAAAGAAATCTACGTTGAATACTCTCGATTCCAGCTACTTTGGAATCTACCACTTGTAAGGGAGTAGTTAATTACGAAACTACCCTTTATCATTTGCAATTTCAACTATTTTTAGCTTTCACTATTTACTGAAAGATTAACCCATTCAACATTTAGAATTTCTTCATTAATTTTTTAATATTAATTTCTTTTCATTTTTTCAGTTTTTTCACCTTTTAACCACAATTTTTATTAAATATTGATCACGTAGTTAAAATTTCTATTTCCACTCAGCAATCTGGTCTTAAAAACCCCGTATTAATTCCTTTTAAGCACTTTATAAAACACGTCTCCATAGAAAAAAGTCCCACTCAAGTGTCTGTATATCCCCTTCGTTAAGTCAAATAGCTCGCCTTAATATTATTTCCTAAGTATATATAAATAAAAGTATTTATTTATAATAACAATAGCGCAAAATTTTAAACGGCCTATTATAAGGTATTAGTATGATACTACTTAAATACTACTTAACAATTTGCTAACTTTACAATACTTAACTAACTCATTCTTAATTTTAACCATTTTCTAACAAGTATCGTACTAAAGCAATTTTCTTAATAAATTGCTTCTGAACACATCTAAACCAATGACAGTTCGTGCAAAAAACTAAGTAAACAGCCCTTTTTTGACATTTGTAAATGACAAAGAGTCATATGAAGTTAGCACGATACTAAAAAATTAAAATAGGTATTCGGTGATTTTAACTTTAATAAAAGGGTAGAGAAAGTATGATGCTTTATTTGTTTAAAATTTGCAAAATAGTTGTTTTAACTTAGTTTCATACTAAAACAGTCTTAACATCGTACTAATTCAACTAAAATTTTGCGCCAATAATTTGATTTTATGTTTCGATGTCTAAAATATTTGTTCTATATATTTTTATCAAGCATACAATAAGTTTAAACCTTTAAATCCACTTAGTAATACAATTCTTGGGAATGTAGCTCGAATTATCCATTTATGTTAATTTTTATTTTTGTATTCAAATACTTGTCCTAACTTAAAATTTAGATACCAACAAATGCTAAAATGTCCCACACGGGTTTTTTTATGTCTTGTTAAGTTTTCATTTTCACAATACATATTACACCAATTGAAATGATGATTTATAAATTCATTGCATTACAAATGCCAAAGAGCAAATAAATAGACCATGATATTTGTAACATATTTTTTTTATTTTCAGAATAAATAATAATTGCTTCCCAAAATGGTGATAGGTGATACAGATGGTGCTGCGATACCGGAAGGCGTCAATACGTTGGCGCATCCCTCCGGCATTCCGCAAGATAAAATTGACAATATAATGAGTGGTATAAGCAATACGGGTGCTGTTAAGATGAATAATCACAGAAAAAAATTGCGACAAAGGTATTTGCTATATTTAATTCATGTAACTATAAATTAATGTTAAATTTATTTCAGATTTGATATAATAAAAAAACTGGGACAAGGTACATATGGCAAAGTTCAGTTGGGCATTAACAAAGAAACTGGACAAGAAGTTGCAATTAAGACAATAAAAAAATGTAAAATAGAAGCCGAGGCCGATCTTGTACGTATTCGTAGGGAAGTACAAATTATGAGTTCGGTACAGCATCCCAACATAATACACATTTATGAAGGTAACTCATTATTTTTATTGGAATTATAAACATTATGTACATTTATATCTCTATTTAAGAAAATTAAGTAATTCTTTATTAAAGGCAAAGATGCCAAATTTATTTGTTTTTTTTTTTTTTAATTAATATGTAATTATGCATATGTATATGACATGACTATAAATAAATATCCCGAAACTCAACGTCAAGCGGGTAGCGGCTGATAGGGAAGGGTAAATCCGTACCGAGAAAAATAGTAAGCTCGGGTTATAATAGCAATATTTAGAAAAATAATGAAATCGATACCCTAGGAAACATTAAGTACTGCGGTCACAAATTTCCAGATTCCGGGATGTTTTTTAACGTAATTCTTAATAACCATGCTGTTGACCGCTTCAAAAATCAAAAAATATTAGTGAAAAATTTCAAACGATTTAGTAAAATGCTAAAGTCATTTTAGTGAGTTACTTAATTAAAAAGAAGATATTGGTAAATTTAAAATATTTTTTTATATCTTAATATCTCTTAACATTTTACTAAAGTTAAAATCACAAAATGGCTATTGTAACTTCTAGTAACTTGCTAAATCCATACAACATCTGGTATTTTCCTCGAAAAAATTTCTTGGCAATTTGAATGAGCTAAATTGTGTTTTTTATGATTCGTGAGCTAATTGTTTTAAAAGTAAATAAAATAATATATAAAGTTTTATGAAGACAAAGATTTCGATATGTTTGAAGACTCAGCTTTGTGCAGAAAAGTGCGATGTTTTGAGTCCCGAGCAAATCCTTTTGAAGAGCTGGACGGTGGAGAATTTTACTCCAGGTATAGGTTTCACAATATAGCAGTTCGGTTTCGGTTGAAAACCTAAACATCCAAGACCGAATTACAAGCCGTGGTTTTCTGATTTAACCATTTACATTACACTTCTTTGGGAGAAATATCCATGAGGCTGATGCTGATAAGCTTACTTCCTAATGTACAAAAATGGTCCAGTCCAGAGTGGGGAAAATAATTAAAAACATTTCGAAAAAGGTTGTCACAAATAAACAAATAACAAAATAAATTGTAGGTTGTCCATTCGACTCTTTCCGTTATTTTAAATTATTAGGTCCATTCCCCACATTTAGTTTTGTTTGTGTTCGAACTGTCATGATTTAAACGTGTTCAGGTGCACCGTTTTTAAAAAAAATGGAATTAGTAAATTTAGAAAAATGAAAAAAAAAAGATTAAAGTTTTTGATGAGTAACATATTAAGCCCTTAACAATAGGTTGTATGAAGTTTTGTTCTTAAGGCTCATTTTTATCAAGATTTCAAAATGACACAGCACTTTTTACTTGCAGTAAAATATTATCAACATTTAAATCATTTTTTAAATGACATTATTTTCCCTCGTTTCAGTTTTTGAAAACCGCGAGAAAATGGTTCTAGTCATGGAATTTGCTGCAGGCGGAGAACTATACGATTATTTGTCAGAGCGAAAAGTACTAAACGAAGAAGAGGCTCGTCGAATTTTTCGTCAAGTATCCACCGCTGTTTACTATTGCCATAAACATAAAATTTGTCATCGTGATTTAAAATTAGAAAATATCTTACTAGATGAAAATGGCAATGCCAAGGTACGCTTATTATTTTTTTTTTCTTAGAAAAACTTTACGTTTGATTTAATTTTCTCGTCATATGATTTAGATTGCCGATTTTGGTTTATCGAATGTCTTCGATGAACAACGACTCCTATCAACATTTTGTGGTTCACCATTGTATGCATCGCCAGAAATTGTGGAAGGTACACCATATCAAGGACCTGAAGTAGATTGCTGGTCATTGGGAGTTTTATTGTACACACTGGTGTATGGATCAATGCCATTCGATGGTTCGAATTTTAAGCGACTTGTGAAGCAAATAAGCCAAGGTGATTACTACGAACCAAAGAAGCCTTCTAGAGCTTCTTCGTTGATCAGAGAAATGTTGACAGTGTGTCCGAGAAAGCGGGCAACAATCGAGCAAATATGTAGCCACTGGTATTCTTACTAATGTAAAATTCTTTAATAAAACGAAATTAATTGAATATCTTCCAGGTGGGTCAATGAAAACGATAATGTGTCATGTTTGGAATTAGCAGAAAATCTTGCAAATCAAACACCTGTTCGATTAGATGTCCTCTTGTCTCTTTCGCCCCCATCAGTACATGCTGAGCAATTGGTTGTTCCAAATGCCGATACAAATACTAAGGCTAATGAAAGAGTGCCACGAAGTCACTCTGTGGGTTCGATTAGAGAAATGGGAAATACCGAAGCAGAGAGAAGAATCCTAGATATGGTTGCAGGTAAAATAATAACAATAATCTTCGAAGCCTTCACAAACTTATACGTATATATTATTTTATCCTTGTAGCTGGCGGAGAAGCTGCCCTTATGCCATCACCAACTCGCACAATTACACCAGCGCAGAGTCCTGTTCAAGTCAAACGAAAACTTGTTACGACAGTTTCAACAGAAAGCGCCGCTGGTGCAGTCAAGAAAAAAGAACGCCCTATGGAAGGTGTTACTACAAATGAAGCTACTGAACCAGAGCCGCCGTCTAAAATGGACGTAACTGAGAGTGTTGTAGAGACTGAAAGTAACCAAACACCGATTGCAGGAGGGGAATACTCCAAGCAAGACATGAAGTTGGTAGAAAATTTGTGTGATAAATTGATGCGAGATACACCGCCGCAATCGCAAGCACAGACGCCTACAGCAGCTCTACAGCAATCAACACAATCAGAACAACTTCAAACATTGGCTCGCCAAAAGACGGCTGCTAAGTTGGATGCGGTGACCGAAGCACTGGAAGAAGCACATCCCGAAGAAAATAGCGCTACGAAGGTTATTAAAAAGTTCGTCAACAAACACAAGACCGCAGATCTTGTGGCAGCTCTAAATAAAATTTCACCCGAGAAGACCACAGATGATTCAGTAAAAGCACATGCATTATCGCACGTACGTAAGAGTAGCCTTCCGGACGAGTCGCTAGGTAAATTCTGTGCTGACCGACGAAAATCACGTATTCTCGAAACTGCAGAAAAGTTTCAAAATATGGGAGGCTCAAATATTGAAAAACCAAAGAATTTCTCAATTTCTGGTGTTAGTGTGGGCAATTTTAAGAAGGAATTCGAAAGGAAAGCTTCACTTACGAGCGTGCCCTTGTCAGGAGAACGTCGTGCTCTTGAAAAACGGTCCGAATCACTTACTAAAGATCAAACAGCTGAACTTCAAAACGCATCGAAGAAAGAATCTTCGAAAATACCATCAGAGGTTGTGTCTGAGACGAATAAATCACAACCAATATCACCAAGCAATTCTGTGGAGGAAAGTGGCTCAAAGAATTCTATCACAAACTTTTCTCTCGAGGAAGCCAGGCGCTCAATGGAGAACTCAATTGCATTACTGAAGCAGGCTCAAAACGAATCATCCAAAGAAGTCGATCAGTTGTGTGCGAAAACTGAGAACGTTGCTGTGTCCGATGATCATTTGACAGAACGGGAAAGGAAACTTAAGAACGCCCGAGCAATCATTGGCAATGCAATACAACCAGGTGAGAATCAATCACCAAAAATATTCGTTATCATCTCGCAGGATCAGATAGAAAAGAAAAACAAAAAAATATCCCTCGCATATCATGTCATATTTTTTAGGTATACGCAGGCCATCTCTGTTCGGAATGGGTGGTGGCCGTTCGATATCGGGCAGTGCTGTTATACCCGATACACGACAAATTCGGCTTGGTACTGCTGGCCGATTTGAGGTACCCATGTCGTCAACGACGACGTACTCAGGTTTTAAAAGTAAGTTTTCTTTTTCTGTTAGGGTTTTTTTTTTCTTAATACAACTATTGTGCTTTCAAAAGTTCACAATAAAAAGTCCTTGAATATAGTTTCCCAAAATAAGTACATATATATCAACCCCTTAAACTACCTTAATTGTTTCTGTTACTTTTTGTATCCAATTATATCTTTATTAAATTTGTATATTAGGCATTTAAATCCTTTCAATAAGGACTTTTTCAAAATTGTATTGCAATTAAACTATTTTAAATTAATTAATTACATAAATGTTTTACCTCCGGTATATTCGATTAGAAGAAGTTTATCTGAATAGTCTCATTAATTTTTGGTTTTATTCAAATGTGACAAAATTGTCGTCACTTAAAATTCGCACTTGAGTGCAAATGCCTTTTTTTGTGAAGTTAAATGGAAGCCTCCTAGTGATTTATTTCAAAGTTAAGTTAGAAATTCACAAGCTTAAATATAATACAAATGTGATAATAATGAAATAAAAGTACATATAATTAAATGAAAAGAAAAGCATTTAAAAGTAAGTGATTTGGATTTCATTCACTACTTGATTGTGCTACTATCAAATTAATAAGCTGAAGTTATACCAAATTACCAGTAATACCTAACTTAAGTAGTAGTTGTTTCATTCGAATCCTTCTATATTCGTGTGATGGTTAATTCCATGTGAGGAAGTATTTCCCTGCCGTGTGAATGCAAATAGAAGTGCTATAATAGAAGCATTGTTTAGCCTCTCTAGTAATCTGTCCTAGACAACATCTCCAAACAGATTTCAACTTCAGTTAGGTTGGGTTGACGTGGTTGTCAGCAAGAGGGCCGACACACTTAGACCATATGTGCAAGATCAGTAAGATTATTGTATTAGAAATCTCCCAGATGGAGTTTACGTTTTTTAAATAAAGCAGGAATATGAGGGATTGATTCCTCCTCTTGTTCATCTAGCTTCTACAGAAATCGTTAGAAAACATTTCAAAGCGCTTTGCGTGCTTACCCAACAAACAGTGTCCTGTTATATCTATTACGGAGCCTATTTGCGATCTGCTTACTGATAATAAACCTTTGGAGCGCTTCAGATGCAGCATTGGCCGAATCTGTTTTGTCACCAAGCAGGTGGTGATATTGTTCCATCTATGGTTCGTTCTCTGTATAGAATCTTACTTTAGCATTAGTTTACACGTAGTGCTGGGAATACCTACATTTATTTAAAATAAGGCACAAATATTTTGCTTCGTCGTTATTAGATAGAGATTGGCTTTAAAACCTGTGGACGGTTGTGTCCTCTTAAATACACATGTCTAGCATTCGAATTAATTTAAATAAATAATGGTAAAGATCACTAAGAGAACTTAAATACTTAAAAATATTTTTTTTTATAAAGCTGTTGCTATTCAAATATAATTTTTTTTGTTTATGGAATATATTCTGCGGGATATATTAAATATTATTATTCAAAACCTCCTCTGATATTTTTCCAGCATTCCTTTTGACATCATCTTCTGTAAACACATTTTTAAAAGCACCATTGTATAAATCGATCTTTAATATTTATTAACATTATTTACGGAAGTTATTGTAAAAAGTGAACTCTTCCTCAGATGTACTTTTGTAAATTATTGTAAGACATCCAAAATATTCCATTTTGTAATGACTATTTATCTGTCTGATGAAATTATTCACGATTCCCATTCCCCATTCCATTCTTGTAACATTTCTATTCAAATATTTATTATCGATTCATTATATCAAATATTAAATTCTAGCATCTCCGACTATGGGTGAACCACCGCAACAACCTCAGCCACCAGGAACTGTTAAAACTTCACGTGCTGAAATTACCCTCAAATCAGCAACTCTCCCGCGACGTAAGCCAACAACAAAAACCGAAATTCAACTAGATATTAAACCAAGAATTGTTGAACAATCACCAATGCGTTTTACCACCGAAATGCAACATCCAGTACCCGATCTACGAAGTGCACCAGTACGTGAAGGACCGTACAGTCCATTATCTTCATCCATTCATCAAAGAGCCACAAGCTTGGAACCAACAAGGGAACAATCAAGAGAACATATTATACCGATACAGAGGCCCCCGGTTTATACTCGTACAAGTTCCAACACTACAACAAGGTAAATTATTAAATTAAGCGTTATTTGCTTTATGATTAGTTTTTATTTATATTTTATAGGTCAGGATCATTGTCAAGGCAGTCGACACTTGAGTCTGAGTCGGATATTACTTCAGCAAATCAGTCACAATCAACAATTACTGGTTCGTCTCAGCCAATTAAGAAAAGTCCTCGCGAATTTATTATACCAATTGCTGTGGAAGGTGGTGGTTATATAACCCCCAGGGCAGGTAGTATTGAACCATCGGAGTCAAGTCAGACAACTACTAGTGGATCTACATTCAGTCGAATCAGACCCAGACGTATTGGGTAAATTGCTTGAAAAATATCATTTAATTTGTTTAAATATTTGCAAAAAAAAACCTTTCAGGTTATTGTCGGAGGCAGACGAAGAAAACCTTCAATTTCCTAAAATCAGAACGGCTTCGATTACTAGGGATGGAGAAGATGAGCCCCGATTTACGCTTCATCGACTAAGGTAAGTTTTAAATATTATAAATTTGTATTTTAAAATGCTCAATTTTAAAATACAAATTTAGTTTTTTTCTAAATATATTTCGAACCCTTCGTTTGTAGATATCCAATTAAGTTTTCAAAAGTGGAAAATGTGTACAATTTTAAAGCTTTGACATGCGGGCGTAAGCATGACAATCTTACATATACATTCGATATTGAATGCTTTGTTCATATTGCATTTCATATAAAGGACACTCATTCATAAAATTCTGATGCCGTTGGTCGAAATAAATTATCAAAAAATTTAATCGCGGTGCAATAAGCGGCGCACATAGGTCAATATTTAGCTTTTATGCGGCCAAAAGTCGATTTTGTAAACTTACGGTAAACAAAAAAAAAAACAGTTTGTCGATCGTTAGGAGAATAGTCCAGTTTTTAATTTTACTCTTTTTACCTCACAAAAGCACACCGTTTGCAAATACGTGTAATTGTAAATTGATCTCTAACCGCAGTACACGTTTTTCTTAGCATATAGTTTACAGGACGAATAAAGTTGTAAGGTCAATATTTCTATTTCTGTGTGTTTTTAATAATATAGTGATGGATTTCGATAACTCAGGTATGATTTCTTATTTTAATTAGAATTTGTTCCGCTGAAATGCATGATTCTAAAAATTTAGTGCTGTTAAACTTTGGGTATTTTTTTGGCTATATTTTTACCATATTTTACTTTTCAAAATTGAATTTGTTATATTTCCGCGTTAGATCGGATGATAATACTTTTTGAATTGTGAAGTATAACCTTTTTATCTACAAATGTAATAAAAATTGGCTGCGGAAAACTGCAGAGGACAAAAATATTGACATTTTTAACATCACAGATTTTTCGGCCAAAATAAATTAAAATTCTGAATAGTGAAACAATCATTGTGTTTTCTTGCTGTGAAAATTGTTAGTCGCAGGTACCTCTATGAGTTTGAGAAAGAACAAAATTTACCAGATTTTGAAGCTAAAATTAATTATTTAGAAAATCGCTTACTGTCAAACTATGGCAGTACTGTGGATGATAAAAAAGTTTGAAACATAGATTTTCCTTGATTAAATCGACTTTGAAGGAAAAATGGGCAAAATGCTATAGAAAAGAAGAGGCGTTTTTGAAAAATAATGACTCGTGGCTAAACGGAACCTTCTAACTTCCTTTAAAATTTCTTTCGTATAAGCACTAATATCACAAAACCTACCACTCTAGAAGTCAACAACTAAGAAACTAACATTTAAATAATTAAAAAAAAAACCGTTAGATTTTACAGGTGCATTTTCATTCATTGAGATTTCGTTTCTAATTAGTTGCTCGTAGCTGTAGATTAAAGGTCATATTGGAAACCATTTCAAGTGGACACAAAATTGATTCACAAAAATATGACCAATTTGTCAAAGATACAGGTCGGTACGGATACTCCGACAATGCACAAGATATTGATACACGGTGCAATCATAATCGAAAAGTCGTTGTTGCCAGTAGGCCAATTACCAGAGAAAGCTGCAGAGGCCCACAATAAACATTTTCGCTTATATCGCGAAAATTTTGCAAGGACATTTTCAAGAGAACAGTGCAATTTGAATGTATGTATATATTACTTAGTTCCGATCCACTCATAAGCAGCCTTAGGCCAAAAAAGCGAACCATTTTAAAATCATTTTGCCCTGAAGCAAGAAATATGCTTGTGCCAGCAGATTCTAACACCGAACCCGATTCAGACATTGAACCACTAGACGAATTTGTTATTGAATTATCATGAATTAAGTTTAAATAATTATTATTTTTATTATTTTTTGTAAGCTGAAAAATTGTTAAAAAGGTACAAAAATGAAGTTAAAAAAAATTAATTTTTTTAAATAAATAATTATAAATATCTAAATTTTATTATTATAAATTAAAAAACCTCAAAATATTTCTAAATTTACCTCAAAATAGTTTTTTTTATTAAAATTATATTTTTTTTCGTCATATAAAACCCAATAGAAAGAATATAAGTGGATGAATGTTTTTGGCCGCATAAATGTGAAAAATTGACCTATGTGCGGCGTGTATAACATCATGAAAGACTCGTGAATCCGTGTGTGTGAGCCCTACCTTAAAAATTCTTAGACGTGAAGAGAAATGGTTCTATACTTGTTTTGGTGGTAGAATTATGGCTTCGTTAATTTAAAATGCATGTACCCAAACAGAAGGTCTTGGGCTCGATTCTCAGTCGCTGCAAAAATGTTTTCCAGGGTTGTACTGCCTCTTTCGAGGAATTGACAAATTCTCTAAGATCTCTTCTCATGAAAAGTGCTGCTCATTAGCCGTTCAGAATCGGTAGAAAATTGTAGGCCCCCTCCATTCCAGGTAACACGCACACAGGAATGGTTGAGAGTTGTAAGTCACTAGGTCCTGATTCTCTTCGAGCTGTTGCACCACAATTTAAATTTTATTTCAAGTGTATTGACATTAATGGAAAATATTTTTAAAGCAAAAAAGGCAATTTTCAAACACGTAGATTTAATTTTAATTCTTCTTTTGCAGGAGTTCACGACCAGTGAAGAAAGCCAGTCAAGAAAACGATTCACAAAGTTCGGGTGAAGAAGACGACGATGACGGATTTGAGATTCTTACAGCTGAGAATCTATTCTCAACTCTGTTACAACGAGTAAGTTACAGTCAAAAATACCTTTAGTGAAATGATTTTATACTTAAAATGTACTTTTTTTGTCAGGTTCGGGCATTAACAAATCGACTGAATGTGAACAATGACTTTACGTCCGGATTTCCAAATTCAAGCCGTTTATTAAGCAATATGCGACAAAATCAAAGTCCATTTTGGAATCAAGAGCCATTTGCAAGGTGAGTTCACGAAGAAATTGTGTGTTTTGTCCAACTAATATAAGCTATTGCTTAATGTTTGTTATGTTTTGTTCTATTCATATCAATAACAGTACATCGTACTAACTATTTTATATTTTTCAATTTTTGCTTCCATGCTGCGTTAAAATTACTAACGGCTATTGTAAAAATACACAAATTATGTAAAAATAACTTACACTTGTGTACATTGTAATCAATGCACTTTATTCTTTTGTACATAAACTAAAACATGTCATAGGTCACAATTTAATTACTCATATAC
The DNA here is from genome assembly GCA_963931855.1 of Philhelius festivus. Lineage (NCBI taxonomy): Eukaryota > Metazoa > Arthropoda > Insecta > Diptera > Syrphidae > Philhelius > Philhelius festivus. The sequence continues at coordinate 76,332,479 of OZ007555.1, read as the reverse complement.
AAGTGAAACAGTCGAAGAAACAAAACAAACGTAAGTATATTTTGATTGGCATTTAAATATGTTGCATCATAGCTCTTAATCTTACGTGAACAAGAGTTCTGTTAAAATGTAATTGTTATGTTTATTATGTTAAGTTTTAAGGCCTATTACGCTGCTGATGCGAAAAAAGATGTTTCTTTAGTTTCCAACAACACTACGAAAAGCAGAACGCAATTTTTCGTGTCATTTTTGGATGAGATTTTTCGCTTCGCATCAGCAGCATACTGTGTTTTAATGCGGGTAGCTTAGAAGTTACAAGAAGCCTCTGTTTTTCATAAAAAAAAAAATACTTTTCATAGAGCGATAGTGAATACAAAATACAAAAACAAAAGGTTTTTATTTCCCTCGCTTCTTGAGAGTTTGAATCACCCATTATCTGAAACTCGTATTTATGACTCGTATTCGACTATAGTCGTATGCTGGTATTCCAGGAGTCGTACATTCGACTTCACTTGTACAAATATTGGGAAACGCAAAACATCGCATTTATCGTTATTCCGAATCTCGTATTCGATTTACTTGAAGTCGTATTTCTGTACTTTATTACTCGTGTTAATTTTCTAAACGAGACTTGTTTTTTTTTTGATAAAAATGGACAAAAAGTTAATGTAAGTACATTGGTACCTCTTGGCACAATGGTTAGCGCGTTAAACTGATATGTGGAAGGTTTGGAGCTCGATTCTCAGCCGCAGCAAAAAGTTTTTCAAGATTGTACTGCCTCTTGCAAGGAATTGACAAATCCTCTTAGAGTATATCTCTTATCTTGGAATTTGCTGCACATTAGCCGGCAGAAAATTGTAGGACACCTTCGTTCCTGGTAACAGGCACACAGGAATGGTTGAGAATTGTAAGTCACGATAGGTCCTGGTTGACTTCGAGCTGTTGCACCACCAATTTTTTTAAAGTACATTTTTTATTGGTTTATTTATTTGGACTCAACGTTATTAACGCGTTTATATTTAGTAAAATAAAAAATCGTTCTCAATTTGAAGCATTGGTTTGTGCATTGGAAGAAAATTTAGGGGCCGTAAGAAGAGTAGAAAACTCAAAGCAAATATTTAACAGTTTTGGGCGGACCTTTCGATAAAACTAAATAGCCTTGGGCCACCCATCCGAAATGGTCCAGCTTATCTTAAAGTAAGAAATATTTAACAAATTATAATACATGCCTGTTTAGGTCTGCTCTGCAATGATCAAAAGTATTTAGTTAAAACAGAAACTGCATCACAATAAGCAGCAATTGAAAGGCACAGGCGTGGTGAAATTACAACCATATGCTAGAGCAAATTTGAGGAGTGCATTGCTAACATTTTAAATTTAAATTGTTAATCCCCAAGGATCAAACATTGGGGTTTTTCAGCCTCCTCCTGTAGGTGACACGATAAATGCTGAAGATGAAACTTTAATTGAAAAAACAACTTCTTCTTCTTCTTCCTTTGTTTCGGCGCTGTTATGATCTCGATGTCGTGGGGATCATAACTCTCCCACGTATCTGCTTCACACTAGTGATCCGCCTGTGGGGTTCGCCGGGTTGACCTCAGAAATCGGCGGCAAGCCTCCCGGTTTTGTATTGTTCCATTTCTGAGGCCAACTGAATGCTGGTGTTTTTGCATTTGTTTGTACCAGGAGTGTTTAGGCCTACCTTTCTTTTTATTCCGAATTGGAACGTTGTATGATATTGCCTTTTTGACGGGGTTCTCAGGATCTCTCCTTTGAACATGGCAATACCAACTGAGTCGGTCGTGTTCAATTTTTTGGGAAATGGTATTCTTAACATGAAGGCTTCCTCGGATCTTCGTACTTCTAATTCGATCAAGCTTTGTAACTCCTGCTGTCATACGAAGCATCTTCATCTCAGCTGCCGTTAGCTTACTCTCATACTTTTTGTACATTGTCCAACATTGTGAACCGTATGTGAGTGCTGGACGCACAACTGAAGTGTAGAGCTTTCCTTTCAGCTTAGGGGGCATTTTTCGGTCACAGAAGATAGCAGAATTTTCCCGCCACTTCATCCACCCTACGCTTACGCGATGATTGATATCGTCATCACAAGTAGCTTCGTTATTTATCATAGACCCCAGATATTTAAACTTTTCACACTTGGGAAGCACTACTCCATTCAAATAAATGTCTGGAATAGGCCTGTGTGGATCAGAAAATGGGCAGCATAGGTATTCTGTCTTTTTTAATTCTTTTAATTGAAAAAACAACAAACAACTTTAATTGAAAAAACAACAAATGACTTTCAATTCAAATTTATTGATTTTGACAATTACCTAAGGGCGACAATATACGTTGTTGTTTTAAGTTTCTCGTACGCAACGTATACGACTTGAAGAATAAAGATTTTGATACGAAACGAGTTCGACTACGAGTACGAGACAAAATACGACTTGTGGAATATGGGTGAATGTTTTAGTTTTTATTCAAATTTTGTTTATGTTCATTGTTATCTGCCTCTATTTTAAAATCGTTTGCTTTCGAATGAAATAAGTTCAAGGCTTAGAAAAAGAATACGATGTTTAAAATTTGTCTAGCTCAGGGCAAAGAAATTGAACAGATTTAAAAACAAAAGATTTATTCTATTTGTCAAGTAACTCTTGAATCGCAATATGTGCCTATTGAGTATTGTTTTTTATATTGCGTAAAAACAGAATTGGCTAAGTCTACATACAAGTAAATTGTTAGTTATTAATTGATATTTCAACATTAAACTCAACAATTTTCGTAACTCCGAGTGCACACAAGGTTTAGATTAATTGAAGACCAGTTTTACGAATTAACTCCAGTTTTACTCCAAAGCTCGAGGATATCAAACTGGAAAACAATTAAATGGTAACAAAGAAATAAAGATTAATAAAAAATAGTTATTTATAAGTTTGCTTGAAAGTTATTGCTTCACTTAATTATAGTATTTACTAGTTTAAGTTTTAGGGTTTAACGCCTTAATTATAACTTTCAGTAATGTATACTGCCTGAATCACATGATGTAGCCTGTTATGTACTACAGATAAAGTGCCTTTAGATTATTGAAATTTGAGGGAAATTTCGGACTTATCACATTCATGACTACAATTATCTCCTCTTTTTATTACATCCCTACATGGTTTTTATTAAAAAAAATGCTACAATGATAGTTCAGACCTCAATTGTGTTGTTTTTTTAAATAGATCTAGCGTTCGGGTCACGCTTGCTTCGAAGCTAGCTTTATTGGCTCTGTGCCCCACTCGAGACAATGAAAAACCCCTAATAGGAAATTTAATTACCGCTGGTAGTGACTTAGAAATATTATTTCTATTTTTGATATTTTGGCCCTAATTCAATATTTCATCATCATATCCTATTATATTATTTTTTGAAAAAGACTTTTTGTTTTGAGTGAAAGGCGTTCTAATGTACATATCACCCACTTCTTTTGCTCTGCTACGTACTAGCTCGAATTTCAGTGTTTTCTTCTTGAGCTAGTGGCTGTTTCTTTTCCATGAAAGGACTCCAGTTGATGGAACACACATATCGTGTTAATTAACAAATTGTTCTTTTACAAATATCGCTATTTCTGATGGGTTTATTATGCAACCTCGTGACTGCAGCCAACTAGTATTCTTAAATGAAAGTCTCTTAGGACGAAATAAATATTAAATAATAAATGAAAATTGTGCCTTATATTTGATGAATTTCCGGCATCTCAGTTAACAATCATAAGTGTGACGTCGTTTTTTGGGGGTTTTATTGAAGAATAAGAATCATTGGAATTCATTAAGTCACGCTCTTTAAACTTTTAACTAAGTCAGTTGATAAGTTGTAAGTATTAAACTGTCAGTTCTAAAATTAAATGTTCCATAATTTTATTTGTTTAAATTAGATTCTTTTTCAGTAATCTTTTCAACTTGAAAATTGTATTTCTTTCAGTCGATTAACAGGCCCAAGTAATGTTGGAGCACCATGGCGCCATAGTATGTCTCGAGATCTAGGTAACGATATGGATTCAATGTTTTCTCGAACTGGCGCAACATTGCCTAGAGGTGAATATCACAGATTAAAGAGCAAATTTCTCGATCAATAAATAAGAAATTAGTGCTGTTGTTAATACGTTTCATTATTCTAAACGTATTTTTCTACTTAAATATTAACACAATTAGGATTGATATTAATGATTTTTGAGATTTATTTTAATTGCTTTTTTATTATTATTTATTTTCTAATTTTCTTTTCGTCTTCAATCAAAAAAAAAAAATAATAAAATAATTAACACAAAAGCAAGCGTAGTGATTTCAAACAAAAAAAATCAGACAAACAAAAAAATTTATTAAACTGTGTTTTTTTCCGCAATTTATATTGTTTAATGTTTAAATGTTATTGAATTTTATAGAAACAAAATATTATCCATGCACAAATTTTTCTTTTATTTATAAATTAGCAAATGTTCATAATAGAAAGTTCTAAATGGCAATTTAATCAAACATTAAAATATGTTTAGTAAAATTTTATTTAAATGTTAACTCTTTTTATTGTATTACTTTAAATAATTTGTCCGATGTTATACATTTTGTACTCTATCATACAATAATTTCTTTCGTATTCAAAGTTTTGATTAAGACCAACATCTATAAAAACAAAAAAAAAACATATTTGTTTAAATATGTAAATAACATTTTAGGTTATTATCATTATGAAACATATTTATTTACATTTAAATCAAATACAAATAAAAAAAAACTGTTTTGAAAAATTTGACGAATAAAATAAACGAAGATATAAATCTTAACAATTTATTTGATGTTTTGTTGTTTTTTGTACATATATATTTTCTTCGATGGTTAATTTATAATTAATAAAAAAAAAACATAACTTCAGTGCCCTCTTTCTTTAAACAAAAACTAACATCATTTAACACGTTATACACAAACATTAAACAATTTTTTCAACTAAAAATGAGCATGTACAAATGTTTATTGTATATTTTCCTTAATTTCGTAAAAGAGAATTCAATTTGTTTCTACTAATTTGCCATGGAATTGTTTTTGATATTCGTTTAGAGTTCTGGGCCTTTTTTAAAAAAATATATAACTAGTCATAAAAATTGTATTATATGTATATCAAAAAGTTTCTGCGAAAAAAAACAGCAAAATTAAAATTATTTTTATAACTAAATAGAAAAAATGTCCAAAACTTTGAATACGAATTTATTTTTCATAATACCAAGACAATCAATTTTTTTGTTTGTTTAAAAATTAAATCAAACGTTTTTATATTTGATATAATTTTCGTTTTTTTTTTTTCAAAATTACATTAACGTTTGTTTTAATACTCAATTATTATTTATTTATTTTTCCTTAAAGTTAACCATATTTTTATTGCTGCTTGTCATGTATTTTCTTTTTTTTATATAATTTTTTGCTTGCAGTGGGGTAACGCGTGTCGTCCCAAAATCGCATGCTCAAAAATCACAGACCCCTTTAAAACTACAACACACGTCCAACATAAAGTTAAACAATAAAGTTTAAACAATATCATGTACCACACCAAGGATACTGTTATATTTGCTGTTTGTTTCTTTTATTTTCTAACTAAAAATAAATTACATTGTTAATGTATTTAAAAAAAAACAATATTAATTTTGTATGTTCGAAACCATGAACAAAATGAAAAAAAAAATAGTTATTAAATTTCACAAATAATACTGAATAAATAAAATACTAACGGCCACTCTTTAACATTTCACGAGAAAATTTTGCTTCTACTGTGAGCAGTTACAAAATTTCTTAGCACGTGAGTTCATTTGTTGTTATTAATTTTGTTATTTATTATAATTTTTTTTATTAAATAAAGTTTACGATTTATAAAATAAAAACAACTAATTTACAATAGATGTCGTCTGGTATGTTTTTTTTTTATTTTTTAATTTTATGTTAAGTTTCTATTTTTGAATTTAATTTATTTGCAAGAATGTGTTTTGAATATTAATCCTTTAAGTATTTCGGGGTAAGTATAGTTTGGAATCATACAAAAAATAATGTATTAATGTAGTTGCCATGGCCACGAAATAAAAATACAAATTCAATTAAGATTCTTTAAAAACGAAAATAGTAGAGAAAATTAAACAAATTGATGTAACCCGATATTATTGATTTACATATAAATTATTTAGTTTGCAATAATAACTTTCAATCTCATTATCAATCTTAATATTCGGGTCAACAACTCATGCTATCGAGAATTTCTTCGTAATGATTTTCCTGGATAAATTATTTTTGAAATATTTTATAGGAATCCTCTTGCCCAAAAAAAGAATTTTATATACAGGAGATAAGGAAGAGGGTAGTTTTTGAAATGTTTAAATTGACAAACAAAAGATACAGAAAGGGAGATTTTAAAAAGCATTTGTCAAAGTGATTGAGTATTGCAAATAGAACGCCACAGCCACACTCAGCTTCATACGGGGATCCTCTGATACGAAAGATTATAAAATGCAAGAGAAATATCATCTGCATCAGGAGTCAAGCTGGTTATAGTTATCGAAAAAAATGTCAAAAAGCAGTTTGCTTTAAGCTTTCATGTAAATACACGAAAAATTGGTTTAGCTCATCAGGGTTAGTAATAAGAAAGGGCTTTTTAATGAAATGATATAACTTATGGTTATACTATCAACACAAACGGAGTCATTTTTACGTTGAAGTAAGCAAGATAAAGTCGGGGTATTATTAAACTCGGTAGTCTTTGAGGCGAGAAGGAACACGAGTTGTCTTGGTTCTGGTCAACAAAATGTTTTATAAATAAATCGTTGAGAACGAGGGTTTGGATGAAGTGAAATTAGTAAGAGCTATGATGGTGTATAAAATTGGAAAATGAGGAATCACGTGCAATATGAATATTGAAAGAATCGATCAGTCTTAAGAGGACAATAGAGGAAAATTTTGCAATTTAGAAGTTATAAGTGAGTAAATACGGATTTAGGCAAACAGAATGAGGGAAGTTAAGAGAAACTGAAGCAGAAGTATTTTGAGCCAGACGGGCAAAACTAGTAGATGTATTATTATTATTAAGAAGGTTAAATGAAGTATTATTAGAATATAATTTTAAAAGAGACGGTGAATATTAAGGAAGGAAGGCTTAAGGCAGATGGAATAAGAAAAGTAAAGAAGTAGTACCATTTTTTTTGCAGGTCTGCGAGTTTTGGTTTTAGGTTTCCATTTCTAGTCTAACTTTTCAGTGATAGTGATGCTCTTTTCACACCATTTGACACCAAGATGTTTTACTTAGGACTGGCAAACAACCATTAATTTTTTAAAAATTCGCCAAGGATACTGCATATCATTTTAAATTGCATATCTTTTGCTTTGTATCTAGTGTTTCTTTTAAAAGATGAACAGTACTATTTAACAAACTTATTTGTACTAGACACTGCCAGAGCAGTGTTAGTTTAGTACATCATTTAGAACAAATTGAATACATGCTTACGTAATATTAAAAGCGGTGAAATGGGAAGAAGAGTTGAAGGAAAGGCATGTCTGTGATGCGGAATTTTTTTAAAGTAGATTTCTCTATCCTTTATGTCATGCATTTACAAACAAGAAGCTTAATTCTTCAATGCTGAAGCACTCTAAGACCTTGCACCATAAGAGTAGTCGCGAATTATGTTTGAAATAATATTATTTTCATTCGGAAGTTACGTTTAAAAAAAAATGTGTTTTTCAATACGTTTTCTAAGCAAGCAAGTAAAGAGGAAGGATTGCATGTAGAGTAATATTATGATGTTGCTGAAAATATTTAAAAGTTTTTTCCAGTAATAAGGTAAAAGGTAAAGTCCGGCATTCGATTTGATTTAAATATCAGCCATCAATCGGTTACATAAAAAATGCACATTTTCTAATGAAACGGTAAGTTAAAAATCATTAGCAGGTTATAAAAGAAAGATCTATTTTCTATATAATAATCACTGAATTGACTGCAAATTTCTTCGAATAATTAAAAAGCATTCTATGATTACTTAATGATTTTCTTTCAGGAAACAAAAAAAAGAGCCCGAAAATACTTGAAAACAAAGACACTGCCTCTTCTTTACCAGTCTCTACCGATGAACCGCTAGATCTGGCCGATCTAGATCTATCTCGTTTGCGCTTGAGCAAAAAAGATTTAGAAACACTTTCGAGTATAACACCCGGCCTGCCAAAATGTTTCCAAGAACAACTTCTTGCCAAACTACCACCAACGCAAGCTCGAAAATTATCCCGAACTTTATCAATGCAAAATAGTACGCACGTTCCTACCGTTCGAGTTTACAAAAGAAGCCAAAGTGGCGGTAGAAATATGACAACCGTAGACTCGGAAAGATTTACCCCAGGTGAAGTAAGAGCGGATATGGATAAAATAGCCAACAACGACTCCAAATCGAACTTCCTGAAGCTTAGTGACAGCTCTCGCGAAGAAGGTTCTGATCGAAGTCATAGTCTGATATATAGGCGGAGTTTGAGTAGGGGTCGTTATGACTATGAAAACGTGCAAGACCTGAAGAACAGAAGCCACAGCGTTTGTCGGGTGTCTGACGATACAAGCAAATCACTATGTTCGTCATATTCAAGTGACGTAAGCGAAAAATATAAATACTATTCGCCATATCTAACCAAAGGAAGAGATTCAGAGAGCTCATCAATATCTCCTTATAAACGTTACGATAGTGTTTCACCTCGCGAAAGCTGCTTAAGTCCAACTAAAGAGTTTAATAATCGTTCGGTGGCTGAGTGCACTTCGCCAACCTCTGAAGCACAAGGAAATCTTTCGAATCATCGCAGATATGCTAGGTATCTAAGACAAGAATCCGGAAGTGCGAACATTATGGAAGAAAACCGTTCGAGTATTGAGAAAAAACCGCGCGAACGTGAAACTCACAGTGTGTTGCGGGAAATCAAAGAAAAAAGTCGTGAATCTAGCCGTGATAGGCTAAGTCAAAGTATGGAACTCGATCCAACACTGGGTGATGTTGAAAGAAAACCAGATACAAATACAGTACGTCATGTTCGTAATAAAAGTCTTGAAATATATGGTGAAGCAAAAGAAACCTCTAACCGAACTCATCTTCGATCGAAATCAAAAGATTTACCTGATAGTTCCTTTGAGAAAGAAGAAATTGCCTCGAAAATTTTGGAAGAGTTGCAAGCTCTTTCCTCTGCAAAAACACGAAAAGACAAAACAGAAGAAACTTCAAATGAAGTTACATCGGAGAAGGTTATCGTGAAAAAAATAAGAAAAATCAAGCCCAAAGAAAAACCCGCCGATTCTGCCACTGTTGAGGCAGCGCCCGGCGGGGATAAAGAAATCAAGACAACAGTTGTAAAAAAGGTTAAAAAGGTCATCAAACGTACTGAAACAAAAGGAGGAGAAGAAAAGACTAGAACACTTCAAGCTGAGTCCTCAACTTCGAAGTCTGATCTGGAGAAACCAAAACGCGAATCTAAACTGAAGCGTCCTAAATCCTTTCCCACTAAAGAAGGCGAAAAGCCTTCTGACCCGAAAGGTGCTGAAAATAATGAATCATCCACGATAGAATCGAAAATTCCACAAGTTAAGACTGCCAATGTTGACACATCGCCAGAAGGTCGTAACGAACCTAAATTGATAAGACCGAAAAGCTATCCCGCCTCAAAATTAACTCCTCCAAAAGATATTAAAAGAATACTTTCTAGTCCTCCCGAAAAAGATGTAACAAATAAACAAATTCCTAAGCGCTCTAGCGTATCTGAAGAAAAGTCTCTAATTGCCAAAAGTAATGATACATCCTCACCTATTGAAACCAAGCCGACAACAACGACAACTAAGAGAGTCGTTAAAGTTACAAGAAAATCAAAAATCACTAGTCCAACTCTAACGCCAAAGATATCTGCCGTTCATGACTCCAAAATAGCAGACAATAGTCCTTCTGAGACGATGACAATAAAGGACAAATCACCAGAGAAAAAAGTCGGTAAAGGTCTACTCTACGCGATTGGACAAAAGTTTGAAAAACTCAGAGATTCAGCTAAAAGTCAGAAGAAAGTGGTTAGCAAAGTTACAACCAGTGCTAATGCCTTAAACTTAACGACTCCAGATGAAGTGCCAAAAGAAAAGTTAACTTTATTGAAGAAGAAAAAAGCCAAATCCACCGGAGAGTGTTGCCACAACGAAAAAAATGATGAAAAGACTGATGAAAAACCTATAAAGACAGAAACTCGTCGCTCAAGAATCGATGCTATGATACGATCGCTTCGTGATCGTTCAGTACCCCGTACACCGGTCTTGACCGAATCAAATCTTATCAAGAGAGCTGTAAGTGTTGAAGAAATGCCTGGGACATTCAACAAATGTGCTGTCAATCGAGTTCTGGGTCTTTTTAAGAGATTCGAAAAAGACAGCGGTGGTGATCGAAAAGTGCGAAGTACTCGTTCGACGAGTAATATTGAGAGACAATTGCACAAGTCCGAATCACCAATCTATCAAAACCGGGATCGTCCGAAGTCCAGCGGTTTCCTATCAAAGGTAACAAAGAATTCGAATAATGTCATCTTAGTAAGTAAATCAGAGGATCAGAATGGATATCAGCCTCAGGTGCATATCTTAACAAAGAAAAAGGAAACTCTGAATGACTCATGTCCTGACTGCAAGCAGCAAGATCAGGAACCAAACAAGAATATCCCCAAAGCCCTAGAAAAAGACGAACAACCACAACAAACTGCCAAAGTCTTAAATAAGGATAGCGTTAAGGACAAACGAAAGACTTTAGTTTTGGATTTTACCAAGCTCGATAAGATTGACAATAGTCTTGCCTCAGCTATGCGTCAAAATTCGACGATCAATGGCAATACCGTCCATAATGCTTCATACAACGAGAACGCATGTAATAACAATAATATACGAATTTCATCGAATGAAATTAACCGTAACCACATTTACACACCACAAAATGACAACGCCACAAATTATTCCTCGGATTCGAGAAGTTATCAAGATGACTGCGCCTCAACGAGTACGTTCCTATCTCCAACAGATGAGCCAGAGCTTTGTTTCGACAATTGGTCAGTTTGTTCTGAAGACAATTACATGATAGCCACCCCATCACCAACCGTGTCCCGTTTATCGAGAACATCTCACTATTCGTCGCCAACACACCCATCCGATGGAAATGAGAGTGTTATAGATCGTATAAAGCGACGAAGCTTCTACAGTAGATTCAATGAGAAACGCCCGAAGCGTCAAAGCACTATTGTTGGTCCAGGATCTCGGGAGTACTATCGAGAATCTACAAGTGCCACAAGCAAACCCAAACAATCAACCGAAAGGCAACCTTCGCCTGATATCACAAAAGAATTCTTTAGACCTCTTAAGCTTAGCCCAGCTGGAAGCGAACTTAAACCGCCTGTTTATAGATCAACAACAGCACACACATCCGACACTTCAAAATCAGCGAGAAGATTTGAAAATCTTCATTCGTCGTCTTCACCTAGTTTCATTTCGAAGCGTTACACCACAGACAATGATTATTTGGCAAGTTCAATAGCTAGAACAAAACCAATAAGCACTTATGAACAAAACGGTTCATCTACAATTCAGCCCACATCATTTTACAGTACTTACAATCCTAAACGAAGATCTTCGTACAATTTAAATGGAAGTGTTCCGGGATCTATTGTGCCCAATCATAATGTCGATGGCTATGCAACGGTTGGCAGGCGTTCTACTCTTCGGCCATATGATCATCGGACAATGTCTTTGCTCGATCCGATTGGACAAAATTCGACATCGATGATTGGAACTTACAGACGAGATTATAGGACTCCCATTGGTGGTGATCTTACAAATTTTTCAAGGTACATCATTTTTATTATTTGTGTGTCAAATTCCAAATTTGCTTATAAATGTTTATTTTGTATCATTTCCGTAGTCTTTCATTATTCTTTTTAGTTTTTGATAGTTTAAATTGTGTATTTCATCCTTATTCCGTTATAGTCGTTTTACTAAAACACCAGTTAAACGAAATTTGTCTAACCATTATAACGACTTAAAAAATCCTTCTTAATAACTTCAATTGACACTCGAGGAAACTCATTGGTGTCATATAATTAACCACCAAGTTTGCAATTAAGTTCAACACACCTAAATTTTAAAATGGTTCCCAATACCGATTTTTCAAATTCGAGACAAGAAAAAATATTTCCGATTAACTCAATACATTACTTCGACACATCGAGTCAGTTTTTGTTTTTCAAAAATTTGATAATATTCATTTTTGTTCCTTACCTTAACTTTAATCTGTGTTATCGACTATAAGCAATTAAAGAGGAATCTTCGGATTTAAGGTCCTAGGACTGATGTACAGTGACAAGCAAAAGTGGTTTAACTCGTTTGAAAATTTGATTAAAACTTAGCGTTGTAGCCAGTGAGGAAATCATTTTTATTTTTCAATTTTGTGTAATATATTACCATTTATTTTCTTCAACATAAGTTTCAAAAAATATTACATTTTTTAGAAAAAAAATATTCAATAAATTTTTGGACTTGTCCAATTTTGCACGGTTTCGGAATAAATTTTGTGTTTCAATGCTTTGTCCATAATCCCTTGTTTTATATTAGTTGTAAACAACGAACGCCTTAGAATACTTTCTACTAAACTGTGAACAAAGTGCTCGGGAATTCGACTCCATTCTAGTACAATTCGATCCCAAAGGCCATCGGTATTGGATGGATGATTTTCGTATTGCCCTAACAGTCGCTTCACAATTGACCAAAGATTCTCAATTGGATTGAGGTCATGGCTTTGTGCGGGCCATGTCATCGTCTAGAATTCCAGATTTCCTAGTCACTCCTTTACAATTTTATAGGTGTGTTTTGGGTCCCCATCTTATTGAAAAGTAATTTCAGACTCTTTGTAGTCAGTTGATGCCAAAAATTTTTGTAAATTATACCTTAATGTGTCAAAGTATTGTTCTTTATTCATTATTCCTTCAATGATTACTAAAGGCCCGACAGAACTTCACGAAAAACGTCCTCAAGCCATAACCGAACCTTAACCATGTTTCATTGACCTATGAACTTGATGTTGTTGAAGTGGTTTTCCAACACTTGGCCAATAATACGATCTGCCATCTGTTCCTACTCGATTGACCTTTGCCTCATCAGACCAAATTACTGTTAGCAAAAGGTTTCTTTAGAGGAGGAGGTTTCTTGGGTTTCTCTTTTACATCATAGTCTTTTGAAACCCAGCGGGCAGTCCATTCACTAACTGGCTGCTAACTAAACAACTATTTTGCGCTGCTGTCTTTTGTGTTTTGGACCCGCAACTTCTAATTCTCTCTCCATCCTTCTTGCATGCAAATCGGAAAATAAACGTTTTCGTCCTTTTTGTATTATGGGGACTTCGATTTTTTTCCTTTTTTTTATTGTTTAGCACTGGAGTTTTTGAAATATTTAAAAATTTGTAGGTATATTTCCTACGATGTTTCACCACGTTTAAATAAAAAAATAAACGTTCAACAACTTTTTTTTACAAATTTTCTTCAGTTTGATAATGATTAACTTAAAAAAATCCTAAAACAAACAATTCTCAACACTAAGTGGTCTACAAATGTAGTGATGTTTACTGTTACTTTTTAGATTACAGATGAGCAAATAAATTAGAGCGGAGACATTATCTCTTATTGAACAAACGTTGTTTACTCTCCCTAAAACATTTGTCCACTTTTGCTCGTCACTGTAAACACAATTTTTTGTTTATCAAACAAAACGTTCTTATCCTTAAAATAGTTTTTTTAAGTCCCTATATTTATATTTATATATCAGCTTTTTTCATTAAATATTTAAACAATCGTCTTTACTTTCATTAAGTGAATTATCTTCGGGTTCAACTATGTAATTTTATTCTACTTTCGAATTTGTTCCAAATTAATATATAAAATACTTTGCTTCCATTAAAACAGAATCAGATCAAACTATCGTTCCACATCGGTGTCGCGTAGTCCAACAAACATTTGATGCACAACACCACAAAACGGATTTTGCATTTTTTGCTACTATGCCCAAAACAAACGAAGCTCAAACAAGGAAACCTCAACATCAGCAGACAACAAACAACAATTAACGCAATTACCTACTAAGCAAAACAACAGCAATTATAAATATTAAAAACATAAAATAAAATTGGTTTTTATTTTATATGAATGAATGAAACCAAAAATATTAATTTATATATTTTTTTACGTAAAAATATTTTTTTTGTATTAATCACGACTATAGTGCCTTTTTATTTCAAAAACAAAAATGTAATACTGTTTGTACTTAATTAAAAAAATAAAAAACAACAAAAGCAATATGTTTCAAAAAAGTAAACACATTATACATATTTAAATTCGTAAAAAATGCAATATTTATATTTATGTTTTTTAAATGTAAAAATAGAACATTATATGTTTCTCTCCTCTTGTTTATCTTTATTAAACAACACACCCACATGCAACTGAATTATATATAATTGAACTCAAATATACATATATATTACTAGTTTATAAACATACAAGTTAACAGATACAACGGAAAATTAATAATTATATTAGTTTAATAATTGGTTGCAATTAAGAATTACATTTGTATTTTAATGTAGTTTTCCAAAACGAAGTTTGAATCGAGATATTATTAGAACAAAAAAAAAACACTAAATTGGAATGGAAAGAAAAAAACGAAAATTTGATTGTGAAAATGTTCCAAGTATATATGCATTACATAGGTATATATGTATATATACATATATTATAATATATTTATTTATATTAAAGATTTTAGAGATACAATATTGCATAGCAAAATGTGTGTTCGAATTTGATGTTTAAATTTTTACAAAGTGAATTATAATTGTGTTGACATATTTGTAAAACGAAAATAATTTATAATTTAAAGACTTAACAATAAAAGAAGATCCTAAGTAAACAATTTCATATCTTATTATCTTTTTCTATATCGTCATTTTCTTGCATCATTCATTCCACATTCGTTAACTAGATATGTCTTAATTTTAAAGGTTTTTTTCTCCTGCCATTATTAACTGTGATGCTCTGTCAAGTGTTCGGTAGAAGATATGATTTTCTCCTGAGTTGCATCCATTTGCTGTATTATAATGAGGCATAGCAGAGAGTTGTTTTCACAATTTTTACATACTACTTGAGAAAATTCATCTCCAAGGGTAATCTATTTAAAAAAAAAAGAAGACTTTTTTAGATGGAGCTGAGCTGATAAATAAGGTTTTAGTTATAGTATTCTTGTTTAATTATTTTATGTTGTAATTATTTTTCATTAAAGTACCCGGGGTGTAATGTTTAGTACTGGCACGCCAAAGGGTTGGGATCGTTTCCCAGCTACTGTCACATAATAAGAAAAAAATTCGAGGAAAGTGCTTCTTATGTTAGCTGTTCGGGCTCTTCAGAAAGTTATAGGTTACATCCATCCCTGCCGGCAACGCACCCAAAAAAATTATTCAGAGTTATAATTTACTAAGTTTAGGCACTCTACGAGCTTAAATGCATTCAACCCCCTTTTGTACAAGAGTCCTATCTCACATAAAACAACAATCAAAAACATACATTACAACAAAGACACGATATTATCTTCTTTGTCAAGATCCCATCCCATGATGCAATAATTAGTTTTTACTGGAACGGTTAGAAGTTTTACACTTGATTTATAGAGGAAAAAGGCAACAAATTATTAAACAACGCAAGTAAAAAAGATATCCATTGAAAAACTCTCTTACACAAATGTCTGTGTGCAGGACGCTTAAGTACACCCAGCTGCTAAGTTCTTTCATTTTCAATTTGAAATTGTGTATGAATTCACGAAAATAAAATTTAAAAATCGTTTTATTAGTAAATTAATATTTACTTGCTATACAGGGTGATTGGCATAAGGTGTGACAAAAAGCTAGGGCGTGTAGGTTGGACTTAGACAAGAAAAAAATCGTATGGGAGGGGGGGTCTATTTCCCCCCCTTTAGGCGGGAGGGGCAATTTAAGAAAAAAATCACTTAAAACACAAAAAGAATTATTAGAAAATAACGGTGATACCTACAGAGTAATGCTATGGCATTTTGAAAAGCCAGAAATACATTCTTCAATTTTGTTTTTAAATAAAGTTGTTCGAGTGAATAGTTTTTGAAAAATTAATTTTCAAAATCAAAATTTTGAAAAAAAAAATGAAATTTTTTTTTTTAAACAATTTTTTTTCAAAATTTTACGTAATTAAGTATTATTTTTTTATTGAATATTCAATGCTCTTTTTAATTTTTGATCAAACACAAAAAACCGGATGTCAAAATGTTTTGTAGTTTTTGAGAAAATCAAAAATAACAAAAACTACTTTTGTTCTAAGAAAAGCCTTTTATTTTAGTTTTTACGTTTTTGGATTCTTATGTAGGTGAATTTACGATTGAAAGGATTAACTTTCTTTTTACTATTCTTTTAATTATCGTCTTATAAGCATACAATAATGTGACAAAGTACTGGATTAACCATATTTCACACATTTTTTCATTGAGAACACCTGCGTGAGAGCATTGGTTTAAAATTGACCTGCCACTTTTTTATTATGGTGGTGTCGGCTTGGCTTAGGTGCATTTACGAAAGAAAGGATTAACTTTAAATAAACAGTAATTATGTATTTTATCTAAATATGCATGTATTTATTATTTAAATTGATTTCAAGATTCAGGAACATTTTTGTTCTTATTTCGCAATTGCATTTTTCTGTCACTAGTTAGGGCGTGTAACGCTGCATTATTTAAAAAGCATTCGCAGATCAATATTAATCCAATGCTCTCACGCAGGTGTTCTCAATGAAAAAATGTGTTATTGTATGCTTATAAGACTGATAATAAAAAAATTTTACAAAAAAAGTTAATCCTTTCTTTCGTAAATGCACCTAAGCCAAGCCGACCCCACCATAATAAAAAAGTGGCAGGTCAATTTTAAACCAATGCTCTCACGCAGGTGTTCTCAATGAAAAAATGTGTGAAATATGGTTAATCCAGTACTTTGTCACATTATTGTATGCTTATAAGACGATAATTAAAAGAATAGTAAAAAGAAAGTTAATCCTTTCAATCGTAAATTCACCTACATAAGAATTCAAAAACGTAAAAACTAAAATAAAAGGCTTTTCTTAGAACAAAAGTAGTTTTTGTTATTTTTGATTTTCTCAAAAACTACAAAACATTTTGACATCCGGTTTTTTGTGTTTGATCAAAAATTAAAAAGAGCATTGAATATTGAATAAAAAAATAATACTTAATTACGTAAAATTTTGAAAAAAAAATTGTTTAAAAAAAAAAATTTCATTTTTTTTTTCAAAATTTTGATTTTGAAAATTAATTTTTCAAAAACTATTCACTCGAACAACTTTATTTAAAAACAAAATTAAAGAATGTATTTCTAGCTTTTCAAAATGCTATAGCATTACTCTGTAGGTATCACCGTTATTTTTTAATAATCTTTTTTCTGTTTTAAGTGATTTTTTTCTTAAATTGCCCCTCCCGCCTAAACGGGGGGAAATAGACCCCCCCCTCCCATACGATTTTTTTCTTGTCTAAGTCCAACCTACACGCCCTAGCTTTTTGTCACACCTTATGCCAATCACCCTGTATATTATATGTATGTATTTACGTACTATAGGGCAAGTTTTGCATTTAAAAAAATCGAACTCGAGATTTTGATCAAACTTGACACTCCGATGATAGCGAATACGAAATTCGTAACTCTGTCTGTTTGTTCGTGCACATAATTCTTTTTATCAAAATGGTTATAGCCATTTTCGAGATTTGTAAGATTTCTCATAAAGGCCGTATGGCAGGTAACGCTAAAAAAATCCAATTTCTCTTCCACCGAAGACAATGATATATTTTTTTTTTTTCATGACAGGTATGTATTTTCATAAATACTTTAGCTGCGTTTAATTATGTACGGATCTGGGTATTGCTTTATTTTTAAAGTGAACTGACAGTCTATAAGGAAGAAGGTCAATACGAATTATTACCCGCAGTTTTGGGCATACATTTTCGACATTCAAAATATCAGCTTAAAAAAAATTATTTTAACAACGGTCAAGGTGACCGGGTCGGGTGTTTCCAACTTTTTTTGGCAAAACTTCGACTAGAATAATTTAAAATATCAGGTTTATATTTATTAACTTCCCATAGGGAGTTATTGTAATCGGTCCGATTTGTCAAATTGGAATTTTTGACATTTCTCGACGTTTCAAGGTCCCTAGAGGCTATATCAATCATTTTGAGAGAGATGTCTGTGTGTGTGTGTGTACCGTCCGTATACCTTCTGGTACCATTTTTCGTCGTCGATATCTCAAGAACGAGTAAAGATATCAACTTCAAATAAATTTTGTTTAATAGATAATAACTTCGGGTGTTCGAATGGTGGACACGTGCACCCAAGAGGACACAAGCGTCCACAGGTTTTTTTTCAAAACCCACCTCTGTCCACCAACTCCTACTCTCACCTCCCCGTGGTGAACATCGGGTACCTAGTACCTCAACTGGAGATCGGGTCTCAACCCCAGTGGAAAGTTGTTGGGGGTAGCAAACGAGAGAGGGGGGGAGAGGTGTTCCCACTAAGGCACCTCTCCTTTTACCCAGGCGGCAGCGGAAGAATTCCCCAGATGGAATCAACGGTGGCGTCTACAGTTCCAGTTAGGATGAACTACTTGGTGAACACCTTATATGGGCTACTACGACATATTCGTAGCTCAGGCCTATAAGGAGCGGATTCGTCCGGCTCCCTACCCTTGGAGTTATACTAAGGGTCTGGTCCTCCAGGTCGGGGGTTGTGCGTCGGGGTAACTTCCCTACCACGTAAAAACAAACCGGTTCCGAAACAACAACCAGCCTCGGATATGGATGATTTTAATGTTGACGACCCCAGCAAACGAAACAAGGACAACGATTTTCGGTTCTGCACGTGGAATGTCCGGACCTTAAACAGGCCACGTGCTGCCGAACAAATAGTGGAGAGCCTGGATAGGCTAAAGGCTGACATTACAGCCATCCAGGAAGTGCGATGGGATGGAGAGGGCATACGAAGGATGAAAATGTGTGACATCTACTTCGGCGAGTGCTACAAGGAGCAGGGTCAGCGGCTTTTTGGATGTGGATTTGTGGTAAGGGGAAGACTTAGGCAAGAAGTCTTGGGCTTCAGAAATGTAAGCGAGCGCCTGGTCACAATCCGCATCAAAGCGAAATTCAAAAACGTGACGCTGATCTGTGTCCATGCCCCAACGGAAGAAAAAGATGACTCAACCAAAGAAGAATTCTACGACCTTCTCGAGGAAACGTATGATAGGTGCCCCAAGTACGACGTCAAGATTATTCTTGGTGACTTCAACGCCAAGATCGGAAAGGAGGGCATCTTTGGTTCGATAGTCGGAGGACACAGCCTGCACGACAACACTTCCGGTAACGGACTCAGGCTGATTGACTTTGCGGCGGGGCGAAATGTCATCATAGCTAGCACTCGATTCCCACACCTCAATATACACAAAGGGACCTGGCGGTCTCCGGATCAACTAACCGTCAACCAGATTGATCATGTTGCGATAGACGCGAGACATGCTTCCAGTATCCTGGATGTCCGAACATTCCGAGGAGCCAACATAGACTCGGATCATTACTTGGTGGTAGCCCAAGTACGGATGCGGATATCCATGACGCCACAACGACGGACGGATGCTGTGAAAAGATTCAATGTCGCGAAGTTAAAATCGCAGGAGGTCGCCAGGACTTTTGCAGACCGAGTCTCTCTTAATCTCTCAGCAAGCCCGCCTCCAGCTTCATCTACGGAGGACCTGTGGAAGCGCTGCCAGAATGCCATCAGTAGTGCCGCCACTGATGTGCTGGGTTTCACAAGGCCACCACAACGAAACCCCTGGTTTGACGAAGAATGCAGGTTGGCGCATGTAGCAAAGAACAAGGCCTACCAATTAATGCTGCAGGCAAGAACCAGAGCTGCTGAGAGAGACGCCCGGGAGCTCTACGGGCAAAGACGAAGGGAGGAACGCCGACTTCTAAGGAGGAAAAAGAGAGAGCATGCGAAGCGGACGGTCGAGTCTATTGAGGACTGTACCGGCAGGGGGGATGTTCGAAAGTTTTACCAAAGGGTGAGGCAATCCACCCAGGGCTACAAAGCTAGAACGGAAGCCTGTCGAGATGAGAGTGGGAATATGGTAGTGGACACGCAGTCCGTGCTGAGGATCTGGAAACAACACTTTTCCAGACTGCTGAACGGCGAGGAAGGCCAAAATTCCGCAACTAGGCGGAACATTCCATTCAACCTGGACGATGATGGTCAAAATTTCCGTCCACCCGACCTAAATGAAGTGCGGTCAGCGATAGCCAAGCTGAAAGCGTACAAAGCTGCTGGCGCGGATGGCTTGCCAGCTGAGCTATTTAAAGCAGGTGGGGATGACTTGGTAGGGAGCATGCACCAACTCATCTCAAAAATTTGGTCGGATGAAAGTATGCCCAATGAATGGAACCTCGGCATAGTGTGCCCCATCCACAAGAAAGGAGACGCCCTGACATGTGCCAATTACAGAGGTATAAGTCTCCTCAACGTCGCATACAAAATCTTGTCGTCTGTACTGTGTGAGCGCCTAAAACCGTTTGCCAACGAGCTGATCGGCCCCTATCAGTGTGGTTTTAGGCCCGGCAAATCCACCCTGGATCAGATGTTCACACTTCGACAGATTTTGGAAAAAACCCAGGAGTTCCAAATCGATACACACCACCTTTTTATCGATTTCAAAGTCGCGTATGATAGCGTGGACAGAGAACAACTATATAGAGCCATGTCTCATCTCGGAATCCCTGCCAAGCTCGTCCGCTTGTGCAGGATGACGATGGAGAAATCTCGCTGCTCCGTCAAGGTCGGTAAGAACACCACCGAACCTTTTGATGTCGAGAAAGGTCTGAGGCAAGGCGACGCGCTATCTTGCAACCTATTTAACATCGCTCTTGAAGCAATTGTACGAAACTCAAACGTCAACAATAGAGGTACAATTTTTCAAAAGTCAGTTCAACTGCTTGCTTATGCGGATGATATTGATATCATTGGGAGGACGAAGCGAGCTGTTACCGGTGCGTTTGCAAGTATTGAACTGGAGGCGGCGAAAATGGGTTTGGCTGTTAATGAGGACAAGACGAAGTATATGCTATCATCGAGAAAGGAATCTCAACATCGTCGACTCGGGCAAAACGTCACGATGGATAGGTATAACTTCGAAGTCGTCAAAGACTTTGTCTACCTGGGCTCCACTATAACATCGCAAAACGACATCAGTGCAGAGATCAAGCGAAGAATTACTCTTGCCAACCGCTGTTTCTTCGGGCTAAGAAGGCATTTGAGTAATAAAGCCCTATCTCAAAGAACCAAGGAGACCTTGTATAAGACCCTCATCATCCCGGTCCTGCTGTATGGGGCAGAAGCATGGACACTGTCTAAAATGGATGAAAATCTGCTTGGGTGCTTTGAAAGAAAAGTTCTTCGTTTGATCTTCGGTCCAGTCTGTATCGATGGAGTATGGAGGAGAAGGTTCAACAACGAGCTGTACGGGCTTTACAGCGACGTTGACCTAGTCAAGAAGCTGAAAATACAACGGCTGAGATGGCTGGGACACTTGGAGCGTATGGACACCGACGCACCAGCCCGTCGAATCTTCGAATCCACCCCTGATGGTCTGCGCAGCAGAGGAAGACCCCACCTCAGGTGGCGCGCACAAGTGGAGAGCGACCTCAACCAACTTGGAGTGCGTAACTGGAGGCAGCTAGCTAGGGACCGAGCTAGCTGGAGGGGCTTGTTGGTTGAGGCCTTAGTCCACCCTGGACTGTGAGCGCCATCTAAAGTAAAGTAAAGTAAGTAAGATAATAACTTCGAAAGAGGCTGAAAGGGCGTTTATTAAAATTCAGTGAGTAGTTTTTCACTATAACGGTTTAAAAAAAAGTAAAAATTTTGGTTAGTTTCAAATATCTCACGAAAAAATAATGCTATTGATTTGAAATAAAATTTAATGTACTCATTATAAGGTCATATAGATTTGGTATGAATTTGGAAAAAAATGAACATACCGTTATTTTTTTAAATAAAAAAACTGAAAAAAAATTTCATAACCCAGATATTCTAAGAACGGAAAACAATTTGAAACTCAAAATAATTTTATTTTACGAAAAATAATTTGTTTGACAACTGGTGAATATTTCAAAAAAAATCAGTTTACAGTTTTTTTACAAAAAATGAAAAAACTATAAAATTCTATTGAAAATTGGTAAAAATTGTTTTTCGACTCAAATTTCACGAGAACTAGTAGTGATATTGACTTCTAATTTAGTTTATTTTATACATAGTATAATTTTGTACAATTGGTAAAATGTTGATAAATATTGAATTAATAGTTTTTTTTTCTAAACAAATGGGAAGTTATCAGTGTGGGTCGCACCCAGCCTCTTTTTTAATTTTTTTTTTCAGAGCTCTAGTGTAAGTGTGGATCGACAATACATATAATTTTTCTATTACAAATTTAACATATTATAATAATTATATATTTACATATGTATGTAAATATATAAAAGTAAAATAAATTAAGTTAGAGGTCATTACGGCTCGTAGATAACCTAAGCCTAATTACTTACAACTACCAAACATATGTATGTACATACCTGTGTGCGTGGTTAGCAGGAATAGATAGCACCTACAATTTTCTACCGATTCCGAACGACAAGAGATAGTTCATCCCTCAAAAAGATTTTTGTAGCGGCAGAGAATCGATACCACGACCCCCTGCACGACAGTACAACGCATAGAAGGAATGGGCATTTCCCTATCAACCTTAAGGGACAAATCAATTTTTTTAGCTCGGAAAATATCGATACATTCCATGCAAGAAATATACATACATATGTCTCGAAAACGGCTCTAACGGTTTTGATAAAAAAGAATCTTCGTTCATTTGGTCAAACATTTTGGATAAACATGCATATTTAAAATATAATATTAAAAAATTTAAGAAATGAATGCAAGCAAAATTGGATGCCTTTTCGAAAAATCAAACTGTTCAAATGTCATCTTGAATTATGGCGATAATGTCGTTCTTGGATATCCGGCATACAGATAAATAAAAATTTAAAAAGAAAATGATTTTTACAAAAAACAAATAATAAGGTTCATCTGGCAAGAGGTTTCATTTAAAATTGTTCAAAGAAACAAGCTTTCTTAATTATGTTAGTCTAAAGTACAAACTTTGGAATACAATTATCTGCTGAAGGACCGCAGCGGTTCTGTCTACAAAAGCTTATTTTTTGATGAAATTCTGTATCACATTTTCACAAAATTGTGGCTATAGACCCCTTATAATTCTTTTAAATTATGGTAACAATTCTTCAAATTAAATTTAAACATTATCTTATAAAGTTAAAAATTGGTGAAATTTAAGATCAAGTAAATTACGGGAATGGAATATGGAATAAAATAAATTTGAAACCTTTGTCATGTCTTTAAAAATGCAATCGGTATATTTTGCGGTGTAATCCTAAGGTTTGGAACAATTCGTAAGTTTTTATTTTTTTGCAATTTTTTTTTTTAAACGTTAAATTGATTAGTATACTAATACATTTATTTCTGTTACTGTTATTTAAAGAAGTTGACGCATAATCTTCGATAGTCTCTTCCTAAGAGAACAAACATGATAGTGATTTTGATGGATTCGAGAAAAAATCCGTTACAAACCTACAAACACAACTAAACATACATGTAATCCATGTTTTGTATGAGGTGAAATTGTAAGTACTTAATAAACAGTAAAAGCTTTCCTGCATGTGGGCTATAGGTAACTTTATTGTTTCGTGGAGTGATCGCAACGGGTTAAAGGAACATAATTACTTAATTTCAATGTATGGATTCTACAGAAGAAAAAATACGTAGACCATGCTAATATTGGGAAGATTGAGTCCAGGGTGGTGAGTCTCATTATGCTAAAATATATTATAAACTTTAAGACGTCTCAAATCACAACAAATTCAACAGTTCGCCATTGAAACATAAACAAATAAAACCTTCAGTGCGCTTTTCACGCATGTCCCAAAACAGAACTTATATTACTTACGAACTGCTGTAATACGAATACCAGTTTTACGAGCCCAAACGCAAAATAGTTGGACTACCTATGATAAAAAACAAAAATCTTCTGATTCTTAAATTCCATCGGAAATAAAATCAATATTTTGGTATTTTTCTTAAGATATATTTATTTTGAATAGGAATAAGTAACAAAAACAAAATGATTTCAATTAAATAACGATATAGAGCAATAATACAAAATAAAATAACGATTGATACTTTTTTTTAAGCGCAAAATAGTTGGCCTATGGGTCTTAACTTTTATTTTACCATGGTGTTACGTCGTCTTTGGCCTTGATAACTGCTTCTATGCGTCGTGGCATTGTGTCAACTAATTTTTGACATTCTTCGGTGCCAAAAGATTCCCAAATATTTATGATTTTAGCTTTAAGGTCTTGAAGAGGTCCGGCATGGTTCTTTTCGCGGTTTTTGTTTCATTTTATGCCAGACAGTTTCAATTGGTGAAAGGTCAGGGCTGCTGGAAGGCCATGCCAGTAAAGGAATAGTTTCAGCAGATAGCCACGCCATTTTAGACCTTGCTGTATGGCAAGAAGCTCCATCCTGTTGGAAAATATAGTCTCGACCACTAGCTTGAAGTCGTGGTATTGATGGGAGAAGCTCATTTTCCAGAATATCCCTGTACCTGGCAGCATTGACACTTCCATTTACAAAATGCAAATTGCCCAAACCCCGCCCCGACATGCATCCCCATATCATTAGAGATGCTGGAAACTTGACCGTTTTTTTCAGGCAATCTTTGTGAAAAACCTCTTGAATTTCTAATGACTCGTTTTCGTTCGTCGCCCACGCAAACTTCAAACCTGGGCTCATCACTCCAAATAACGGACCTCCATTGACTTAAAGTCCAGTTTTTACGTTGTTTGGCCCACTCTAGCCGCTTTTTCTTTTGTTTAGGTGTTAAAAGTGGTTTTCCTTTGGCCTATGTTTTTAACGAATTAAAATTGCTCTAATTTAAATAAATCTAAAACAAACCTTATAAAATTTGTATCCAATTTTTTTCATAGTCCGTTTGAAAGTGTCGACCGAAACACTTTTTTTTTATTCTTTCCCTCCATTGAACAGTTATTGCAGCGGCCGTTTGACGTCGATTTTCTTTTATTATTTTTTTTAAAACTCGGCAATCTCGAGGTTTTGCAATTGGTGGGCGTCCCGTTTTTTTACCGATCTCCACATTTCCACTATTTTTGAACTTTGAGATAATGTTTCGAATTGATGAGCGCGGTAAATTGAATTGTTTTGCGATTTTATAGCTCGATAATCCCGTTTCGAAGGCTTTATTTATGGATTCCCTAAGGTATCTTGATAATGCAACGCCACGCACCATGGTTGACATTAAACTGTTGCTGGCTTGCATAAAACAGTAGATCAATAAACAACAAAACAAGTGCATGTCATTTTTTTAATAACGGTTAACTGAAAATCTATTTAAATCTTCATAGGCCAACTATTTTGCATCCCAGAGAGAGTAGTCCAACTATTATGCTCTATCTTTGTTTGAGGGAATGCAAACTGGAGCCATATGTGCTTTCTCGAATTTAGTTCTGTTTGGTCTAATTTACTTATTAAATGTAATTTATTACATCGACAAAGAAAAATTAAAAAACAACTGCTTGGAGACCAGAAAATATAGGCATATAAAAAATGTTAATTTGTTAATTGATGAGTAGGCCAACTATTTTGCGTTTGGGTTGTATAACCTTCCCAATCTAAACAACTTCTAAGTCTAACTACCTTTTAATAACTCTTTTGCACTCACACTTACCTTATCGCTCATTACTCTACTAATAAACTCTTGCAAATGTAAAGAATCCTCGAACTGTGTTACTGGTTCATTTTTTAATTCCTTAAAACAAAGCCTACATTGATCTGGAGCTGTCGTTTTATCTTCTTGCTGATCTTCTGCTGTGCCAGGAGATTGTACCGCATTTAATACTTCTATATTGTCAATCACTTCTACTTCCGTTTCTAAGAACTCTTCATTTGTCTTCTCAAAATCACAAGCATATTCAGCACTTAAGCCATCAGGCTCGATCTCATAATATTCAAGACAGTTTTGCGGAGAACTGGTTTTTGTTCTAGTGTCGTACTCGCTCTCAAGGAGTACAATATTATGAACCTCTATTGATTGTTTTGGATTGGAAATTTGCATAGTTTCTTGAAGATTATTTTTGAAAATCGAAGGCAGTGCAATTGAGTGAGGAAGATCTCTCTTGAGGATTTGCCTTGTTTCTCTGTCATGAAAACAGTTCGCTGTAAAGTGTTCTGAGCATAGGAAATACTTTATGATGCGAAGAAGAGGCTTTTCCTTGAGGTCGCTTCGTCCTGCCAAATCAGCCCATTGATCAGCACTGTAAAAGAAGGCTTTGACTTTAAAATCTCGACTGTCTGTATTTCGAAAACTTCACCACTTACAACTTTTTGTTTTTTGGAAAACTAAAGTAAGAGACGTTTTTAGTATACAACGTACTGTTAAAACAATGCTGGGCACAGCATCGCTTGGACATAGTTTATTATTTAAATGTGGATGCCTTGCTTGCTCTGCTTTTGCTTAAAAATTAATTTGTTTTTGTTTACAAAGAATTTATTTTGTCAACGAGCACAAACTGTCAAAATTTATTTCTAGATCTGTTCGCTTCAAGCTTTAAATAATCACCCCTTTACAGAATTCGGCGAATGAGCTAAAGTGTCAGTTTCAATAAATTTCCAAACTTTTGCTATTACTGAATCCGACGATTGAAAGTTGAACGAATGTCGGTAACAATCCTTGCACCACTGACATTTTGTTCAACTTATTGGTATTACAGAATTCGCAATCCATTCTCCCTCTATACAATTTCTATCATTTTACACTCGCACCAATTGCGGGACGAATCTGAAGTGAATTTTTGATTAAACGAAAATAAACAATGGAAACTACAAAAATATAAGACAAAAGCTTATCATACTGAATGCTTAAGTGTTTGTTTAACTAACAACGCAACCAGAGAGCAAGAAATCTAAAAAAAAAAAGAGCACACGGTTGGTATTGAACGTCCCCCATCCACGCACTAACCATTTTCAACGATGCTTGATTTCGTTGATCGCTAGCGATACTACTAATAACAAAGCCTAGGCCGGTTGAATAAATGCCTGTATCTGACAGTGTTGATACGGAAGTTCATAAATGATAAGGAATCGACAATGTAGTTCATCCGACGATTTTCATAATTGAGTTTTACAGAGATGCGAATCGAGTCAACTCACCGGGAGTAAAATTCTGTAATCGACATGAATAGTTGGAATTTGCTGCGTTAGGCTAGGCGCCCACATTCAATTTTTAGTTTCACAACACTGTTTGTTTGCTTATAGAAAACAGATGAACTATTTGGTTGAATGTCTGCGCAGGTGCATATAATTATATGTTACACAAAATAACGAACTCATTTTAGGCAATCGTTTAGTTTGTGTCAAAACACAAACTTTTTAGTTGCTCGAATCAAGCAGTTGCGAAACTAAAAATTGAATGTGCGCGCCTAGCCTTACTTCTCTACTATGGTGGATTTACATGTATCTGCAATTGATTTCTGCAAAAAAATAGGGATGCCAAATACCAAATTTATATTTGTTAGATAGAGAGAAAAAGAGCAAAATGCATTTCTGCTTTATAGGAAATTCGAGAAATGCAGAAGTCAAGATTATAGTAAAGACGAACCTGATGTTCATCTTTATTATAGCATCTTCGTCTGCATTTGGTAAATTTGCGATATTTTCACATTTTCTATAATTTTTGTTGACGGACGCATGATATGAAAAAAAAAACATTGGGGCTCTAGGCGCGCACATTCAATTTTTAGTTGCACAGCTGCTTATTACAATGAATGAATGAATGAAAATTTAACTTGCCTCCATTTTCTTTTAGGCTAGGCGCGCACATTCAATTTTTATAATTGCACAACTGTTTGGTTGCTTATAGAAAACAGATGAACTATTCGGATGAATTTCCACGCAGGTGCATTAATTATATTTAAAATTTAACACTAAATAGCGAACTCATTTTAGGCAATCGTTTAGTTTGCGTCAAAACACAAACTTCTTAGTTGCTCGAACAAAGCTGTTGCGAAACTAAAAATTTAATGTGCGCGCCTAGCCTAAAGATCCAAAAATACCTTATATATCTCTTACTGAAATACATCATTGGCCATATATGTGTCTGTAAGTGTAAGCCTTTTGAGGCACTTATGAACAGCTTTAAGCTAGCCGCGCACTAGCAATTTCTAGTTGCGAAACTGTTTGGTTAGGCCAGCCGCGCACTAGCAACTTTTAGTTGCGAAACAGATGAACTGTTTGGTTGAATGTCCGTGAATTTGCAGATAATTATATGTTCAATAAAATGGTGAACTTATTTTAGGCAATCGTTTAGTTTGTGTCAAAACACAAACTTTTTAGTTGCTCGAACCAAGCAGTTTCGCAACTAAAAGTTGCTAGTGCGCGGCTAGCCTTATAAATGAACACATACATTACTTTTATCAAAAGTACTTCTAAATTATATCGCCAATGTAGAAAAGGGAAATCTTAGGTAAATATTAGTTAGAATTGAGTTTACCTCTCATCCCAGTATACAAAAATATTTTACACTGAAAAAACACCACGTACCAATGTGCAAAATAAAAACATATACAAAGAAACTGGTAGGTACGAGTATTTATATTTCTTTTTCTGAACGAGAAAGTGATAGCTTTTTTACCAATTGTCATCCTGTGGATCCGAAAACTTTTGAAAATATTATAATAATCCATAACACCGCACCTCCATTAGCAATATTTATTTCTGACATTATGTCAGACACTATATCTGAAGTTAATATTTCTTTAACACCGTGGGCAAATTATGTCGTGATTATTCATTCTTCGCCATGCTCTCACCAAGTAAATCACGACGTTTGATTTTAGCGATAAACGCATTGGAAAAGCTGGAAGAGGCAAAACGGGAAGAATACAAAAGGAAGCACAGGTTTTGGGTCAATCCATTTTTGAGCAAAAGAGGCACGACCTTGAAGAACATTTGCTCCAAGACATAATTGAGTAGTCCCACAAGCATGGAAAGTCTCTGAATGCCCTAATTAATTTAAAAATATTAATCAAAATACTTACTATCTATACTTACTATACCCAAACAACATTGTATGTACTTCAACAGACAATAAATGGTAGAAAAATAAGTGTAAAATTACATCTTGGCTTAATTTATATACGAAGTGAAAACATAACATGAGTTTGTCAATGAAATGAAGGAATGTTACGTGAAAATGTGGGAATTTGTGTCAAGACTCGACGTCTTGTGAGAAATTTGTGTCTAGTATCACGAAACGTCAAAATTTATATCTGCATTTATTTCTTCTACGAAGACAAGAAATAAATAGAAAAAATTATGTCTAAAAATAACAAAAATCGAGACATAAGGGGACTCCACAAGAAATATTGGCTACATGACACATTTCTTGCAATCACTTATTTCAAGTGGAGGCTCAGTGTAAAGATCATCAAAAGCATGCACTACGTTTTCACCAGAAGATAATCAGAGATTTAGACTAGGCGCACACATTCAATTGCTTGGTTCGATTAATAAAAAAGTTTGTGTGTTTGACAAAAACTAAACGATTGCCTAAGGCTAGGCGTGCACATTCAATTTTTAGTTTCGCAGCTGTTTGGTTCGAGCAACTAAAAAGTTTGTGTGTTGACACAAACTAAACGATTGCCTAAAATGAGTTCACTATTTTCTGTAACATATAATTATATGCACCTGCGCAGACATTCAACCAAATAGTTCATCTGTTTTCTATAACCAACCAAACAGTTGTGCCTTAAGGCAAGTAATTTATGTAGTGTTTCCGCTGTACTAAAGAATTTAAAAGAAGAACTAATGTTTGTTTCAATTTTTAGTATAAAGTGGAAGCGAGAGAAAAAAATTTCATCTGTGCGAAACGATGAAAGATCATCGAGGTAATTAAGCTTGATATGCATATAGGTCTGTTTGAATTGTAGAAAAATTGATCCAATGAAGATTTAACAATATTAATTTCTTATCACTACACGAAATAAATTTGTATGATAAGTCTTCGAGATTTGAAGAAGATTTATGGTAAATTCACTTAAATTCAGGGGCCAAATTACCACATCAGTTATCGTCATTTAGCAATCGATTACTATAAGCTGACGTTTTCATTCGATCACTGATGGAACTCACTCACTCGTTTACTGATGCGGTAATTTAGCCCCACAGGATAAACGGTTGGCGAAAACGTAGTATTACAACAACTGAGATCCTTCTCTTTATCGGGATCATGTTTTTCATGATCTAACAATTAGTTTTTACTCTTTGCAAAAGAGGTGTCAGTAGTTCATCGAAAAATGATTACACATTTTTGAAAAATATACAAACTCGTAGAGAAAACGCTCTCTCTCTCTAATCCGTATCGTTTTAGTTTTATTTAGGCTAGGCGCGCACATTCAATTTTTAGTTTCGCAACTGTTTAGTTGCTAAAATGAAACATATGGGCTTATATGGGACACCGCGCACTTAGAGCAACTCGATTCTCGAAACTAAAAAGTTTGTGTTTTGACACAAACTAAACGATTGCCTCGCATCAGTTGAGCTGTTTTTTATAGGTGCAAGAGAGAAAAGAGTGCGAGCGTGAGTAAAGAGTTGCCAGTGTGCGGTTCTCTTTCAACTGGTGATTAAACTATTTGATTTCGATCACAGTTGCCAGTGCGCGACTAGCCTTAAAGATCTATTTGAATCTAAAGCAATAGTAAAATACGTTTAATTATTACTTTAATACAGCTTGTAATTCATTTATTACTTATAGTAAATTTGGCCCTTTTTTCGCAAAGAAAACTTTAATTATTTGATTGATTGAACTTTTGCTTGTCAATAACCATTGAAATATAAAAGTCATAATAGGGGTATTCATGTAACCGCGGAAAACCCTCGTAAACCTCGGAAACCAGATAATTTTATCTCTGCAGAAACGAGCTGTCAAAATTTGTATGGGAAAAAGTTTCTGCAAATCGCATAAAATTATCTCACAAATTTGCTGCGGAAAGTGCAGAAATAAACCTCGTAAACTAAAGAAGTATGGATTCTGACTTTTAATTTGACATTTCACAAAATATTTCCCACATTTACGCAAGTTTTTCTTAGAAGTGTTCTTAGGGGTGTTCATGAAAACATGCTGCGGAAAGTTATATCTTTCTGCAAAGCGGAAAATTATCTCGTTACATGAATACCCTTAATATGTTACTCGTGAATCGTGTAAATCCACAATTACTTGTTTGCGATTCAGACATTTGTGTTTTCTGTCACCCTTATATATAAGCCCGGAATAAAAATCATTGCAATTTTCGTTCGTTACTGTACAGTTGATAAAATTAAAAATTATAGCAGACGTGACAAACAGATGGAAAAGCTTTATTTATGAAGAGTGTACATGTTCATTTGTGCTTAAATTGTTTTGCTTAGAATAGTTCTAAATGCGGCAAACAGATGGACAACTTAAATAATTCATAGTGTACATGGGCAGTTGTGCTCAGTTTGTTCGTTAAATGTCGGTAGTACAGTGTTGCGATGTGCTCTATTTCAAAATTTAAATTCAAATTTAATAAATATGAAACGAATAACGTTAATTAACGAAATTAATGCGATGTGCTCAGTTTAGACAAATTGTCGATAGTGAAGATAGTCATAAGCTATTTGGGACAACATCAAGCCGTTAAAAGTTTGAATGTATTGTAGTTTCCGTTATAGAAAGAGAAGAAAACTCCCTAGATAGTTTTTAATTTATTTTTAATAACGAATATTTAAAGTATCTGATAAATTATTTACTTTTCGAGGTTATCAGGCGGAAATGGTCAAGTGATGGCAGCGCTTTACTTATTATTATGTTATTTCAAATGGAACACAAATTAGGCAGTCGACATCTGATTGAATCATATAGCATTTGTACGAACTTTTACTTACTTTTTAAGCAAATCTAAACACACTTACAGCTTCTGCTGCAATTTATCAAATTTAATCTGAAAATAAAAGCTTAATACCTGCTGGTGTTATTTAAATACATAAAATGAACGTTGGATACAACATTTATTAAAAAAAAAAAAACCTCTTGTCTGTCTATCGAATTTAATAAACAAAAACGAAACTACTAAAAGCTAAAAGAATTCGAACAATTAACTTTGATTCATCAGATAAAGTATGTTATTATCTCTAGCACAATACTGGAAATCAAATTGTTATTCGTTTCATCCTAGCTGGAATACTCCTCAGACAAGTTCTTGAGGATAAAATTCAATAATTCAAAATAAAAATCACAACACTAACACACCGGATGAAGAGGGATGCGTGGAGAGAGATCACCAACAAGTATATTTATATATTTAATTTTAAACAATTTTCAATTCAATTTGTTTTAAATATATATCTAAGTATAACATTTTTGTTTCAATAAATAAAAATAACACAAAAAAAAATATCAAGTCAAAGGCATTTTATTTTGTTGATAATCTTTATAATTCAATGTGATGTCAAAGTGAATGTGACAGTTCAATACTAAAATGTCCTTATGTAGGCACTATTCAACCTCCAAAAACGCGTTTAGCTTATAATGCCTCTATTCAACGTCACATAAGTTTTATAAATAACGATTTTACGTTTAGAGGCATTATAAGGGTTGTATAGCCTTATGTACTCACTATAATGAGTTTATAAATATGGCTGTTTATGTTTAATTGGGAGGTGAATTTTAGTTTTTTTTTTTTAAGTTAATAAGAAACTGTGTCCATTTTGGATTTTTTATTTTCTTCTGATTATAAGAGTTTTACTTTTATACAGTGTATATCAAAACTTATTCGAGTGGACCATGCTTGGAAATCGAGATCTGCAAACGACAATGCTTGGAATCAGATGCAATCTGGAAAAAACATCGAAGAGAATTTTATCATGTTGTGTGATTATCGAAAGGAAGAATCCGACCTCTAAATAAATTAAGAAACGAATTCGGGCGTAACAGCTTGAAGAAAACCAATAACTAAGTAAATGACAACACTCAACTTATGTGTTGTTTACAGGAAAGGAGGGAACTATTCTGAGTGTCGAGTCCGAACGCCTTTGTCGAAATACACTTTTCATGAAAAGCTACTATGTATATACTCTTTTGGAGGATTCCATATACTTCTTTGGAAGATGCACTACCAATTAAAAATATTTTTTGTTTGGCAGTCGATCTATATTTTCTTGAAACTGGAGCTCATTTTCACAATTCGGGAACCAAACGTATAGCTAAACAATGTTTGGCTTCCTTGAAAGTTTCCCTATTTGTTATATCCCATAGTGTTTCTATGGGTTCAATTTTGGGGAATTGCCTGGCCACGGTAAAACTTGAATGTTCTGTTCATTCAGGAATCTTGTTAAAATCGTTTCCATATGGTAAATGGAGCTAAGTCGTCCATTAATTAGTGCAATAATTGATATGTTTCGTTGTTAATATTTGTGAGAATTTTGTAAGACTTCTTTGTATATTAATTTATTCTCATGGTACCATCAACAATGTGCAGGCATCCAACTCCTCTTGTGCTTATGGTCGATGACACCATTACCTTTGAAGGATGTTTTTGGCCTTTCCAAGATGCAGTAAACATGGCACAAAGCTATACTCTCTTGGTAGCCGAAATTTCAAAAGTGGAATCATCGGAGAAACACACTTTTGAAAAAAAAAAGAATTAAAGATCCAGTGGTTACTTTTTCTCATGGCTTCTGTGAGACGTGGTTTATTGGCAGGACGACAGGAATGAGATGTTCTTCTGCCAAAAGTCGCTGCACTGTTCTCTTTGAAAGTATAATTCCTGAGTCTTGTTTACATTTTGTTAGGGTCGATATGCTTTTTAACGGTTTTTAAGGCAAATACGTTTTATTTTTCTGTCCGTCCGCGGTGTTTTCATGCGTTTTCTTCATTATTTACCAATTTTCCTTGGTTAATTACAAGATTCTGTTGCAAATTAAACTTAAGTCTCTGTTTACAACGAACTTGGAGATACCTGCAATTCATGCATTTTTTCTTTGTGAAAACCTGGAATATATTAGCAAAGTTTTATCATCAGTTTTATTCTTGGGTGTGATATCACATCCTTGACAAGAAATGAACTTTACCTTGGCTAAAATTGGTATATGACGGATTCCAAGGAAACAAAAAAAAATATTTTTAACAAAATATTAGTTTTTCTAACTCACAACTTTTTTTTCATTTCACTGCACATCATCTAAGCAAATAAATTATTTGGGTGCCCAAGGAATAGTTAAAAAAATACTTTGCAATTTTCAAATGACCGTTAAGTAAGCAGACTCTTAAAAATTAATCATTTTATGTACACTTAGGCCGGTTTTTTTCACTCGGAGTTGAACATAACTTGAGGATTTTTATTTTCAACTCGTGATTTTGTTTTTATTCACTCAAAGTTTACGTTTTGAACTCTCGATTTTCAACTCTAGAGTTGATCAACTTTAGATTTCTCAACTCCTGGAAAAAGTAGAAGTTGGCCGAGGAAACTGGAGATTTTAAGTAGAAAAATTTTGTTTTCTTCTTTAGTTTTGTTTCAAAAGCGTGTTTTTGCTTCAGTTACATAGATAAATAAAAAAAGTATATTATGTTTCGAAGTAAATATTTTTGGGAAAATTGGCCGTCAACTTCTTCGAGCAGTGAAAGTGAAGACGATGGAACTGAAGGCCCTTTGGTTTTTGAGAGAAGGCATTACAAGATATTGAAGCGCATTGGTATTGAAAATTGGAACGATCGTGATTTTATTTATCGATTTCGTCTTTCAAAGCCAACAACAATGATTTTACTCGATTTGATTAAGGATTCACTTCTCTATGACGAGCGATGGTATGAGTTTAAATTAAATGTGTATACTTTAAAGCTCACGTTTGTTGTTAAACAGATCACGTGAATTGCGCCCGATTACTCAGTTGTTGGTAGCATTACGTTTTTATGCGCTCGGATCAATTCAATTGACAATTGCAGACTTCAGTGGAGTAAGCATTTCAAGCGTGCATCATATTTTGAAAAGAGTATCGAAAGCGATTGCCAATCTTGCACCGCGATACATTCAAATGCCAGAAACGCACGAGGAAAGGTTGGAAGCAGCACGTACATTTTTTTCTAAAGCCAAATTTCCTAGGACAGTTGGTGCTATTGATTGCACACATATCCGCATTCAATCGCCAGGTGGAAGTGATGCAGAAACTTATAGAAACCGTAAGGGATGGTTCTCTTTAAACGTGCAGACTGTGGCCTCTGCAGATTTAAAAATAAACGATATTGTCGCTCGCTGGCAGGTATTACTCATTTTTTATTTCTGTATATGAATAATGTAAGGCAAGCGCATATAAAATATTATATTACTTAGGGCTCCGCGCATGACCTGCGTATTTTTAACTTATCACGTTTGAAACGAAGATTTGAAAGGGGTGAATTTGGTCACTTCATTATCATTGGCGACTCGGGCTATTCAAATACAAGCTATCTTGCAATACCTTTTATTAATGTCACAAACGCTGCTGAGAAATTGTATAACGAGTCACACATACGCACTCGCAATTGCGTTGAGCGTTCATACGGTGTTTGGAAAAGGAGATTTCCAGTTTTGGCTTCGGGGCTTAGGTGCAAAGTAGAAACGGCAAAACTCATCATCATCGCTTGCGCCGTTATTCACAATATAGCCATTGATGCAAAGGAGTCAGAGCCACCTCCATCAGAAATAGCCGGATTTGCGGACATGTTAGCTGCCACAAATGTACCTTCGTCAATATCTTTAGCGGAAACACCAACAGCAATGCGAAACATCCGTTCCCGATTAATAAGAACGTATTTTCAGCCCATGGTAGATCGGGTAGAAACTTATCCAGAAAATGTATTGGAAGATGAGTGATAATTAAAAGAAAATTTGTTTAACGATTTATTGAATAAAAAACTTTTTTAAAACTAAAACTTATCTCTAACTTAAATATTCTTTCCTGGCAGCTGCTGTTAAAAATATTTGGTCAGCTGGATATTCTTCGAAATGAGTTCTTTTATGGAAAGCTGCTAAGCGGACTATTTGCACCTCTTTTTCGAACTCAAGTTGATTCTTAGATCCCTCCAGTTCAACAGCTGACCGTTTGCGATCCAGTTCTGCCTTCTCCCGTTCTATTTCAGCTCGCTCAACATCCAAAGCAGCTCGTTTACGTTCAAGAATGTATCGGTCTTTTTCACCTTCTAAAATACCAATTTCTATCTCCTGCTTTCTTTCCTTAAATGGTTGCATTCCCTCCGACAATTTGATGACCTTATTTGAAACTTCATACTCCAATCTCTGTCCCAAGCATAATCACTACTATTAGTATCGATGATTTTCTTTTCAATTTTGTTCTCATCTGACTTACTAGCCACGGCATTTTTGTTGATATTTTTGTCAATATGAGTTATATTATTTTCCTCATTAAGGAAGTATACATAATTCCTCATTGACAATTAAATCAATGTTTTGAGTAGAAGCATCAGGTGCTTCGTTGTCATCATAATGGTTTTGGGGTGCTGATGGATTCGTCGATCACAGCAGAAAGTCCAACCATTGAAGGCATTAAAATTTAAAATAACTCCTGCATTGTTTCGCTCAATGGAGGAAGTTCTTTTTTTGGAGGGCCACCACCAGTTTTTTTCGCATCTTCAGCATGAAAAAATACACGATTTTTTAAATTTTGTTTTATTTTTGTGTATTTTTCACGCAACGACTTGATAGTTCTCTTCTGTAAAAATTAATGCATCCAATTCAATTAACAATGATTCATACTGTAACATTACTACCTGAAATGGTGGTGCAACATTGAAAGCATTCGTTATTTTCTCCTAAGCTTTAAGGCTCGGTCAAACAGAAAGCGTTTTCAACGCCGCGTTAAGATTTTTTAACGCGACGGTAAGATTATTTTGACGCGACGTTGCAACCGCCGCGTTAGAGGACGTCAAACAGAGAGCTGTTAAGCAATGAACAAACAAAACAATCATTCCTTAAAAAAAATAATGTCAAGCAGCTCAGATTCAGAAGAGGAATTATTGCTTCTATTTGCTATATTACGAAATTCTCGTAAAAGAAAAAGAATTTGGGTACATGCCAATTAAAAAAAAAGAGAAGAAAATGGCGAATATCACCGGCTGTGCCGGGAGCTAGAGTAAAACATCTCGAAGGCCAACAAACAGAAGACCTACCAATGCGGAATTTATGATAAGAGACAAATTCTCTCATATTTCAATAATAATAATTATATGTACATATGTAAGACAATGTTCTTATACGATTTATCACCCATATCGTATAGACAAGGGTAATTTCTCACCAATTCAATCAATTTTTCCATCTTGAAAAAATTTAAAATTTTTTTGACTGCCGCAGCGTTAGAAATAATCTGTAATTTTACACAACGTCGCGTTTCACCGCCGCGTTGCAACGCCATGGTGAATTCAACGCGGCGTCAAAAACGCGTTCAGTTTTACATGGGACATGTATTGCAATGTAATACAACGCTGCGTTTGAACGCGGAGGTGAAACGCAGCGTAAAAACGCGTTCTGTTTGACCGAACCTTTATCCTTGTCGCGTTTCGTGACACCATCAGTTTTTTTGTTTTCAATTATTTCACGGTAAAGCAGAGCATTTTTGCACAACCAGTCTTCCTCTTCCAACGAATAAATTACTTTGGTAAGTTTAATGTTTTTTTCAGCCATAAATATTTATTATTTTTTTTCACAATTTAACATAATTAAACACAAAATAGAAAACAAATATGCTATCGATAGGATAGATTACAATTTTAATTTAAAAAATGACAGTTTTTGTTTCATATTTCACAAATATCCCAGGGATATTTTTCAAACTAGAAGTTGGCCAACTTTAGATATTCAACTGGAGAGTTGAGAAAATAATTAGTAAATAAAAAGAAATTTCAACTTGCGTTTCAACTCTCGAGTTATAGTCAACTCTCAAGTTGGCAAACTCGAAAGTTTGCCTCAAGTTGAGCAATAGTGAAAAAAATGGCCCTTAGAACCAAACAAACTTGAAAGACACTCAAACTCACAATATAATACAGACTTGCAATACTTGCATTGAACTGTCGCTAGTTAATATGGCAACCCACTGTACTGTGCGACTCATATGTATATGTACATAATGTATAAATTTAAGATCAAATATCAAAAAATGAATGCCTAACCTACCTTTAAACAAAAGATTCCCATCACCAATTTTTTGTTTTTTAATTACTGTACATACTGGCAAAAAAATGCCAACTCATTGCATTTTGAAATAGTTACATGTTTCTAACGCAATATATAAGTATGACAAACATTTCCACACCACACAGATACCCCGCCCACTTTCAAAATCCCTATGATATCAATTTCAATATTTGTAAAGAAACATTATTCAAACTACCCGTTCATCGTCGAAGTCATCGGTCGTCCATCATGAGCCATCCAGTTTCCAAAATTGGGCAATATGTCAATGTCGATGCAGAAATATAGTGCGAGATTTCTCGCATTTATAATTAAGTTTACATACCTTACGCCTTTAGTCGGAGCCATTAATTCCATTTCTGGGTGTATCAAAGGTGACAATCAATGGTTAAATTATAATACATTTACCTAGTAATTTAGTAGCTTTGTAATATTCAATGTGAAACACACCTCCGGGTACTTAAAATCGATTTAACTTGGACATGACTAGAATGTTCTTTTTTTTTTCAACTTAATTGTATTTATCTAAAAAATAAATACACTTCCACGAGGGTAGCGCCACTTTGCGAAATAATATCTGTGAGCTGCGTAGAAGTTCAATTCTAAGTAGACAAAGAGTGTCAGTATAGTGAATAGGAATTAATTAAGCTCCAATCCCGGAACCCTGGTGAAGTTTACAAATAATGGCCCCACAACAACAATTTTACAGAATACAAAAACAACATTGAAAATCGGAGTATAGCCTCGTACCTATATCTTTGTCGTTATCAAGTCGATGAGGCAGAAGGAACCAAATCTAACCAATAATCCTGTATACATACCCACCTCCTATAAACTTTCGCATTTAATATTCTGTTCAACCAGATATCGAAAATGATTTTTATTCCTTTCTTTTCTTGATTAAACGGCTTTTAGTATCCAATACCCAATAGCTTCTACTCCCAGATTTGCCCTGCTCTTGTGCTTCCGTTTCCACCTTAATTGAAATCTTATTCAACGCGCGAGTGGCATAAATTGAATTTTGTCATTGCAAAGATAATGAAAATAAAAATCTTCTTATTTCTTTCAATCATTTTTTTTTACATTTCTTTCTCACTGATGCCTTGAGAGTTAAAGGCCTGAAAGGGCGTATTAAAAAAGAAAATAAATAGAATAATTTGCAAAAGGTCGAATGAAATTGAATTGAATAATAATTTTATAAAACATCTTATTTTAATCAATGTTGTAAACCCTTCTAAATGAAGGAGTTTAATGCCTTCCTTTGAAGGATATTTTGAGATCTAAACAAATTAATTTGGAGGGTTTATGATATAGTACCAACATTAGTCACAATTTGTGGTTTAATATTACAATTACCACAACTTAGCTATATCAAAGGGATTTCCAATGTAGCTATTCGGTTAAGAAGAGGGATTAGAGGAGAAGGTTTTGGACAAGTAGATTGCCTATCGTGTTCAGAGATCATTACTATATTACTTATATAGTGCTTTTTAGTTTTTTTTTTTGTTGTTTGGGGGTGTTAAATATGCTTAAATATTTTGCATATATATTTTTTGTTTTTCTGAATTTTGTCCATTCAGGATTTTTTTCCTTTCGGAATTCTGGCATTTGGGATTCTACTTTTCTGCTATTCGGAATTTTGGGATTCGAGAAAATGTCCCCTTCCCTTTTTGACACGCATCTGTCAGAAATATCAGTTCCGATAATTCCAGAGTTATCTCACCGAACCTTTTGAGTATGCTAATGATCTAAATTAACTGAAAAACATGTTTCAGGACTTAATTCTGGTTGAACCTCGAAACTGCCATGATCTTGCACTAGAAACCTAGACCAAAAACTAAAAGTTAATCTTCCTGAAAAAAAAAACATTGACTAACTCTGAAACAGACACTGTCATTAATATTGGAAAAAAATTTAAACCCGAGTTTACTCAGAAGCAATTCTCCAGTTGAGGCTTAAATTAAATCAAGATGGCAAGTCGACTGCAGACTTGATATTAGGATGATAGGGAAGACGAAATTCTGTCTATCAAGCCAATTTTCTTGAAACTTGATAGATAACATTTAAAAATTTTTCCCTGATATGATTTTTTCTTATTTTTCGAAACTTTATAAAATATTTTTTTTTTCACAAACTGTTCCTAACATGTAAACAAAAATTATTAAGTAAAAGCTCCCGAATGGTTAAAAAAAATCCAAAAAAAAAAAACTAATATTATCTAATGGTATTTCTCTTTCTGAAAAATTGTACAACTGATTTTGATAATTTCTTATTATTAAAAGCTCTTAAAATTTTATAATAAAATTGAGTATTAAAATTTAAGAAAAAAAGTATTTTGGACTTTTAAACCTACCTAAAAGATGTAAAATCTATAAATGGTTCTTTCGTCAGAAAATGCCGGTACCCACTATACAAATATTAAGAAATTGTTTTTGAAAATCGTATGTTTCTCGAAAACGTCACAAAGAATATTTAAAAAAAAGTCCGGTTTATGTAAAATACAAAAATTTAGACAAATTAGTAGTACCTTTGTATACAAAACTTATAGTACTATAATAGTAATATAAATAAGACGAACGATTGTGGCGACATCTTAAGCATAAGGACAGTACTTGCTAGATTTGTCTCTGCTAAATTTAATAATAAAATAGTCTCTTTTTTACTGCTTGTTTTGTATATTATCGTATTCTCCACTGCAAAATCTAGCGCTAATTTCAGCGCCACCACCAGGCTAGAGTTCGCAATATAAAATCACGCTCCATGATAATACTATAGGTTATATATACAAAGGTAGTACCAATCATTGAATCTATTTTTGAATTTTTAACTACATATTAAAACTTATAAAAAAATTTGTTTGGATTTTTAAACATTTTTGTTTTTGAAAAATTCGAAAGGGATGAATGATTGGTTTTTCAAATTTAATTTTTATTCGCACAAAATGCACAAAACTGAAATCTTAAAAATGTCGTACCAAAAACTTACTTTTTAAAAAAACCGCTATATACAACGATTTAAAATGTTCATCTTACATTGATATTTCCTTAAGAAACCGCATAGAATTCTGTTGTAAATTCTAGCTATTAAAGTAGTTATTTTGGCCATTTTAGAAATGAATTTTATATTTCTAAACATTTTTCTCAAATAACATCAATTTTTAAAATTTCCCTATTCCATTTTTAGAATTTCACCAAAATTTCCCTTTTATACATAGATTGATGAAACTTGAAAAATTTAAAAGTCTGATAAAATTTAAAAGTATTTTTGATAAAAGCGCTTTTAGTGTTTGTTTATGAAATTGGCCATATATCTCTTAAACATAAGAGCAAGTTCGTGCTTCCCAAAAGTCATGTATCTTATTTATAATTAGTATTTTTGATAAAAATTTAGGTGTTCATATTTAACATAGCCTCAGTGGGTGCTCTAAATTAACGCAATGTAAATTAATGTTGACAGGGGAAAGCTTCGTTGTCGCGACTAATGTTTCCCGTCAATAACGGCTCTCCCAAGACGGCGCGAAACATTGGCTGACGGCAGTTTTCTGTTGTTATGTAGCATTTTAGTCTTTAATGACAATGATCGCAAAAATGACAGATTTGATTTTGACAATGCTAATTGACAACGAAAACTGAGTTGGCGAATGTTCCGCGCTTCTTTTGCCTTGGTTTACGAAAGCAGAGAGAATCATTCGATGTTTCGCGTCGGTTGTGTATTCAAGGCCGAATGCTGTTTTTCTGAGTAGTTACAACTTAATAACTATTATAATTATTTGCTATCAAGATTATTATAATTATCTTTCTACTGATAAATTTTTGACATACATTTTATCAAAAAATTAACAAAGTTATTTTCTGATATGTTAAATATATATTTTGTACTGGATAATTAACCTATTTTTGTCTACCTTTTTTAAAAACCAAATATCTAGACTGTATGTTATTAGAACAATTATTTTTTATAAAACTAAATCAAAATTACCAAGGTTTTCCTACCAACGCGAAATTTTCAGAATGACAAGGTTTTTGTCGTTGGTTGTCGGATTCAATATAGGAAATCACATCGCGATCAACATGTCAAAGCAATTTCAAATAATACGAAATTAGAAAATATAGAAAATACCGCAATGAATAATAATTTTAAAGGAATCATGAATTGAACTAAGCAAACAAGTAAAACTTAAATTTTAATCTAATACATTTTTCCATTGTATTTATTATAAAATTTTATTATGGAGTCATTTCCAGCAGAGTCTGGCTGGGCTGCTTAATACAAAGGTGTAGCTGAAGCTGTGGTAGAAAGTGGAAGTTTTCTCATACTTACACTACCCCATATACATATTTATTGCCACCCTGTATCAACACTATTTTCGTAGATTTTACGAGCCATGAGCACAACTGACATCGCGCGACTCATTTTGACGTTCTGAAACCCCTTTCTGCGTTCGCGCCCGGGCAACATCCTCAAAGCTCATTACGAACCAGGATTCGGACTTAGGTTTTAAATTTTCGAAGTAAATACCGAAAAAACTGAAGTAGATCCAAAATTGTCGAAGTAGTTTTATAAAGTTAAAAAAAAGAAACAAATTTTTCGAAACAAAATTTTTAACAAAAGTAAAAAAACTTTTGTTTGGATTATTTTTGATTATTTTTCATTAAAAAAATAAATAATTGATTGCGTACAAGTAACTATAAGGTACAAGAAATTCAGACTTAAAATGAAATAAATATAACTATAACACAAATTTCAGACTTCAATGGAAACAAATTAAATATACATATAACAGTAAATAAAGGCTTCTTAAAAAAAAAAAAACAAACAAACAAACAAAAATTATATAAACATAACATATAAAAGTAAATTCAAACTTTAGATTTGGAAAAAAATAGTAATTAAATATTACTATTTTAAAGTAAACTTTCATCAACGAACTTGTATTTTTGTATGAATTTTATCGATTTATAAAATGTGGCATCCTTACGTTTTTCTGTAATTGATCTGGAAAACATTGGCCCTGAGTAATAGATCCGAATCTAGCCTAAGTTCGATTTTAACCAAACATTCGTAGAAATAAAACAAATTTCAAGTATAAATACTCGTACTTAAAAGCGGCTTTCCTGTAACTAAATTAAATTTAAAATGATAGAATCACAATAGAACTTTACGAATCTGGTTAATAGAAATCTGTTTGTGTATCAGTTCACAATAACGAAATTATGAAAATGAGTCACAATTATTGGTATAAATAAGACTGTTGTTAAATTTGATCTGTTACTACGAAATTTTAAAAGCAACTTTTCTACATCTAACAAAAAGTGACTTTAAAACCGATTCTATGAATGTCTATTACTAAGGGCCATTAAATTTTCCACGGTGCTTACGTTCAAACGATTCCTAAACTTGTTTTTTTATGTAATAGAGAGTGATCAGCACTGTCTTTAAATATGTTGGTTAAGAATTTTTTCAAAGAGAAGTAGATCCTTAAAAGGAGAAAAAAATAGAGAAGAAGAATAATTTTTTTTTCAAAATCGAAGTAGATCTACTTCGATTGAAGTAAAGTCAGAACCCTGCTTGGAACACAAATCATTACATTGCATTCCTCTTTGAATCTTCGGATTGATTTGCGACGCACATAGGTCAATATTTAGCTTTTATGCCGCCAAAAGTCGATTTTGTAAACTTACGGTAAACAAAAAAAACAGTTTGTCGATCGTTAGGAGAATAGTCCCAGTTTTTAATTTTACTCTTTTTACCTCACAAAAGCACACCGTTTGCAAATACGTGTAATTGTAACTTGATCTCTAACCGCAGTACTACACGTTTTTCTTACCATATAGTTTACAGGACGAATAAAGTTGTAAGGTCAATATTTCTATTTCTGTGTGTGTTATTAATAATATAGTGATAGA
Source organism: Philhelius festivus (assembly GCA_963931855.1). Taxonomy (NCBI): domain Eukaryota; kingdom Metazoa; phylum Arthropoda; class Insecta; order Diptera; family Syrphidae; genus Philhelius; species Philhelius festivus. The sequence continues at coordinate 76,288,044 of OZ007555.1, read as the reverse complement.
TTTCGATAACTTAGATATGATTTCTTATTTTTATTAGAATTTGCTCCGCTGAAATGCATGATTCTAAAAATTTAGTGCTGTTAAACTTTGGGTATTTTTTTGGCAATATTTTTACCATATTTTACTTTTCAAAATTGAATTTGTTATATTTCCGCGTTAGATCGGATGATAATTCTTTTTGAATTGTGAAGTATAACCTTTTCATCTACAAATGTAATAAAAATTGGCTGCAGAAGATTGCTGAGGAGAAAAATATTGACATTTTTAACAGCACACATTTTTCGGTAAAAAAAAATTAAAATTCTGAATAGTGAAACAATCATTGTGTTTTCTTGCTGTTGGAACTCCGAGCACATCAGGAGTGAAAATTGTTAGTCGGAGGTACCTCTATGAGTTTAAGAAAGAACAAAATTTACCAGATTTTGAAGCTAAAATTAATTATTTAGAAAATCGCTTACTGTCAAACTATGGCAGTACTGTGGATGATAAAAAAGTTTAAAACATAGATTTTCCTTATTTAAATCGACTTTGAAGGAAAAATGGGCAAAATGCTATAAAAAAGAAGAGGCGTTTTTGAAAAACAATGAGTTGTGGCTACACGGAACCTTCGAACTTCCTTTAAAATTTCTTTCGTATAAGCACCAATATCACACAACCTACCACTCTAGAAGTCAACAGCTAAGTAAAAAAGAAACTAACATTTAAATAATTAAAAAAAAACCGTTAGATTTTACAGCTGCATTTTCATTCATTGAGATTTCGTTTCTAATTAGTTGCTCGTAGCTGTAGATTAAAGGTCATATTGGAAACCATTTCAAGTGGACACAAAATTGATTCACAAAAATATGACCAATTTGTAAAACATACAGGTCAGCTATACATCAATCTTTATAATTGGCACCCAATGAATCCGACAATGCACATGATATTGATACACGGTGCAATCATAATCGAAAACTTGTTGTTGCCAATAGGCCAATTACCAGAGAAAGCTGCAGAGGCCCACAATAGACATTTTCGCTTATATCGCGAAAATTTTGCAAGGACATTTTCAAGAGAACAGTGCAATTTGAATGTATATATTACTTAGTTCCGATCCACTCATAAGCAGCCTTAGGCCAAAAAAGCGAATCATTTTAAAATCATTTTGCCCTGAAGCAAGAAATATGCTTGTGCCAGCAGATTCTATTCAAAAGTAAAAAAATGACGTTAAAAAAATTTAATTTTTTTAAATAAATAATTATAAATATCTAAATGTTATTATTTTAAATTAAAAAAAAAACATCAAAATATTTCTAAATTTACCTCAAAATAGTTTTATTATTAAAATTATATTTTTTTTTTCGTCATATAAAACCCAATAGAAAGAGTATAAGTGGATGAATGTTTTTGGCCGCATAAATGTGAAAAATTGACCTATGTGCGACGCTTATTCAGTCCAAGCATAAATTGGCTAATCTAGACCATTAAGATATTCTACGACATTTAAAGTTTTCTCGTCATCGAACAAAATTTAAATATGAGATTTCTTGGCGTATACTGGCTTGGCAGAACTTTTCATATCTTTTGAAAATTCGCAATTGTTTCCATAGTACACTTGTTAAGCCAATCACATCAATACGAGTGTTAAATTCTCCGGATTTGAAGATTGTAAGCCGACAAAACGCTCAAAAGCAAAAGGGTGAGAGAGAGAGAGAGAGTGAGCCGGAGAGGGGGAGTAAATAACACACAAAATGAAAAGTATGCAACGAATACTTTATTAAAAGCTAATGTGTTTGTGTCGATTCTTATCACTAGACTTATTTATAAACTCATTATAGCGAGTACATAAAGGTACACAGCCCTTTAATGCTGTACATTAGAATAGGGCATTATAAGCTAAACGCGTTTGAAGGTTAAATATTGGTTACATAAGGACATTTTAGCAATGAACTGTCACTTTCACTCTGACATCACATTAAAATATTGTGATTATCTTTTAGTTGATTTTGAAACTTAAACCTTCTAATATTTATATCTATTGAAAATAAAATTTTATATTATACTAGCTTTTACCCGCGGCTTCGCCCGCATTTAAGACATTGAATCAGTATCAGACATCATCACAATAGAAATTAATCAATATGATACGTATATTTTATTGCTTAGATGGGATTATCAGTTTTTAAAAATTACTACATACAATGAAGTCTAAAAAACTTGAAATATGCTTTATTGAATTGCAACAACAATGTTAAAATATATTTCACTGTAACAAAAATAAATAATTTCGAAGTCTAACAATTTAAAAAGATAAAATGCAGCGTATTAATCTAGGATATTTTTATAGACTATATTATACATAAGTTTTTCCGTCTGGTGCAAATATGTGTAAATTCCGGGAATTAGACACTCGCGAATGGGCTACATTATAGTTGGCCATGAGAAAAGCATGGCTTTTCTAAATGTACTCCCGCTACTTGTAATGTCTGCCCTTGTGTTTTGTTTATAGTAACAGCAAAGCTAAGCTTAACGGGAAACTGAACCCTTTTGAATTGGAATGGAAGGTCAGTGGGAATAATTGGAATCCGAGGTATGATAACACTTTTTCCCTTGCCGACACCTGTTAAAATAGTAGCACCTAGTATATTCTGCCCCAATTTCGTTATCCGAAGCCTTGTTCCATTACATAGCAGAGGGATATTTAGATTTCTCATAAGCATTACTGGTACATTTATTTTCAATTGAAGTTTATGTGACGGTACACCCGACAGTTCAAGTGAACTTAAAAACTCCACAGGATATGACGTATGTACTTAGTTCCGTATCCATAATTGTATCAATTGATAAATATTCTTTCATTTCTCCTTGTAACTCTTTTAAAATGTCGGTGTTGATCTTATAAACTACTTCATTTTTTGATGCTAATATTGCTCTTGCACACAACCACTCATCACAACTCAAATTTTGTTGCAATTCCGGAAAAACATGAGCAAAGAGATCAACACCATTTTCCACTAAATTACAAAATTCTCTGCCAGTAAATTCAGACCAATCCTTACCCATGAAATTTCGACGGCGGCGCGTGGTCTGCATTTCTGCATTATAAGTTCTTCTCGCTTGTGATTGTTCTGGCGTTTCTATCGCTGTTCTAACTGCCTGCAGCGCAGCTTGTCTTTCTGAACGAACTCGTGCCTGAAGAGGCGTTTCAGCTGCTCTCAAAACCCTTTGCCGTTGTGCTTGCTGTTGTCTTCTCAGCTCTGCGTGAACAGAAGATTCTTGATTTCGTGCAACTTTTGCTGCACGGGCCCGCAACGAATTTTTGGATAGACCAGATTTCCGCTTCCGAGACATTTTCAATGAAGAACAGAGAACGAACATTCACATTTATAATATTAGTAGGGATTAACAACAAATTGAATAAAAACTTGTTCAGAATTGTATAGATATATACATAAATACATGTACTTCTTGGTGATCTCTATCTACGCATTCTTCTTCTTCCTTTTTTTAACTCCTTTGGTAACTCCATTTTTGTTTATTTAATTAGACCGGCAGAACAGATGTTTTTTTTCTTTGACAAACAGCTGAGCTGTGTTACAGCGGGCAAATGTAACAGATTTTCACTTTTTGGTACTATATTTGACACAAAGCTCATTGTAACTATGATGGCTAGGAAAATGTTTTATAAATACGAATGAATAACTCCTTATGCATTGCATAATTATTCACCCGCTTAGCGAACTCTAATAAATAGGGCTGATAATTTAAAACATATTCATATCTCATCAAATGGGTCCTTAAATAATAAAATTAACTGAACACATTTTCAAAATATTTCCTTTAACAGTGTCACTAAATAACGCTAACTTTTCTATGAGGATATTCTCCTAGTATAAGCCCACATACACATATATATGTATGTAATATTTACGGTATTCAAAATCCTTGCAAATACCGAAAATACCACCCCTTTAACATAATTTACCTTTTCATTAGTTAAAATTCTTACCCGTCAAATTACCTTCACCTATGAAAGAATTTCATTTTTTTTTTTTGTTTCAAACAGCTTCCAACACAGTCATCACCTGTAGCATTTATTAAACATCATAATCGCTGTGAGCTTACAAGTATTTCATCTTCTTAGTTGATGCCCTTTCACTGAAATGATGTATACACGCAAACTGTCAAGCATAGGGTGTCTTTGGCTATGGATGGTACTTATATGATAGAACATCCGTTTGGAATACCTGCCATTTGTCAGAAAAGAGAAATTAATTTATTTATAAAATTTTCTCTCAAGTAAGATTTTTCATACATAATTCATCATAAGGTATTCTATATCATAGACAACTATGTAAGTACCATATAATACGAGTATCTAACTAATTTTTGAAATTCGGCCAAGAATGTCGGTGATTATATGTCGCAGGATTTTTAGAAAAAAAAAATGTCAAATTTTACAAGACAAGAAATCATTCAAACAATATTGTATTCTTTTTCACATTCTTTAAAAAAAAACACCCCTTAAACCCTCTTAACTGTTCCTATATACATATTTTACATTCATAAATGTCAGAAAAACAAATAGAAACATACCTACTCGTACTCATCATTGTGGAATATTATTCTCATTCAAAGCTAAAGCAAAAATATGCACATAATGATGAATGTTAACGACTTTCAAGTTAAAATTATGAATGAACATACCAACTTACATTCTACTCTCAATCCACTCGAGATGTTCATCATGTGGAAAAATGACGTTCTTCACATAATTTTGAAATATTACCAAAAGTCTTTGCAGGGCCATGTGCTGTTGTATTCTAGCCAAGCATTATTTACAATGTTGAAATAATAGATTGTGCGTAAAAGCTGCTTGCATTCGTATCATTCTGCTATTCTCCTTTTCGAAAACGAAAAAAGAGCTTTCGATAGAATATATTTTCCCAGCGTTTTCTATGTTTTTCTCCACAACAAACAAACCTGGAGAAAATGCAATCCACAATCTATTCTGAAAAAGCCACCAAATGCCCAAAGATTTACTTCGACTTTTAGTGTTCATTCAACAACCTGTCGTTGTCGTACAAGCGCTTAAACTTCAACAATTTATTTACTGTTCGTCGTGCTACCAGCTACACTAGCGGTAACTTTGAAGAATTTCGAGTGAAAGCAACTATTGCTGGTGGCGCTTCGCAAAAGTGCTGGTGGGTGGTTCATCATAATTCGTTTGCTGAAGAAGTTGTGGAAACGTTTCTATTCATTCTTTTTGAATTTTTTTTTTAGATCTTTTTATTTTTCCAACCCCCAAACGGGGACTTTTCATCCAAGGAATGCAACGGATGTGTTAGTTGTTCATTGAATTTAGTCCCAAAAGGACATCAACGTTTGAGTGAATGTGAAAACAAAACAGAATTTATACTCAAAAAACCAAACGCATTTAAAGGTTAACCAGTCTTACCTACTACTTGTTTGAATAAAAATTACCCTGTGAAGATATTTTTTTTTATTGTGAATAATTAATTATTTAATATTATTGTTCCTTGTGGATTGTTATCAGTTAAATAATAATCACAAACGCGTTGTGTGATAATATTTCATTTTTATACATATTTGAAAACAAATCAAAACAAAAAAAATAAGTTACACAAGAAAATAAATTTAAAAAATTTTTAAAATATTTGTAAGAGCGTGTTTATGTATAATATTCTATATACTCCTATAAATTTATTTAGGAAAAAGAAATAAATCATTATTAATATACCATTTGAAAGTTAAGGTGTGCTTTATGATTTACTGTGGTTTTGCGATATCAATTTACAGAACGTGAGTTGCGGTGCTCTCCGTTCGAAATATGCCATTACCGTGAAGTTATGTAAGCAAAAATTAATAATTTTGCAATACAATAAGTGATCCCTGGAATGGAAATTGAAAAAAAATATTGATCAAACAAATTTAAGTGTAAAATATATATCTCTGATGAGTGATAAATTTTAATTAAAAAAATATAAAATATTTAAAAAAGAACAAAAAGGGAGCATTAGACAGTTTTTGTCGTTATCCGGTACCACCCTCTATTGCTATTGGAATATTTACAGAATATTACTCGGTAAGCTAATCAATTTCTCCCTTAAGTTCTTAAGACAACATTTATCTATCACCTTTGCATTTATTTTTTTGTTGACGATTTTGCAGTTTGTGGTGATTAATTGCAAGCGCGTGCAGTGCGGCTTGTGTTGTATTTTTTACACTTTTCTTTGATAAGAGATACAATATGGTAGTTGTATTTTAATACTATCCATAATGTGCCCGAGCACACGCACTTTAATTATTGTTTAAAAGAGGACAACGAGTTTTTGAAGTTTGATCATTAAATAAAAAAAAAATAATTGAAATATGATGCAGCAGTGGCGGCTATGGCGATGGAGGTTATGATGAATAATACTTTTAGCATAATATGTTTATATTTCATTTTTTACTGCACGATAAGCAATAAATTGATGTGGTTTTAATGTATGCAAATACAGTTAGGAGAAGGGTTGTGTGTGATTTTGATAAATACTGTAGTGCCGTAAGCCAGAATTGTAATCAATATCAAATGAAGATTATAGTCTATGAGCTAGCAACAATCTTGAACATTGATTTTGATATGGCTGTTTTTGTATTATATACACGTATTGTAGCCCTCACCCACTCGATTTGCAGGCGGATAGTCTGCTGGGAGATGTTGCGTTTTTCCCCGAGCATGGCCTAAATAACAGTTATAAAAGTTTTTTAATTTCATTTTCGCAAGGTGGATTTTTCTTTCTAACCAGAAAGTTCTGCCGTTGCAAAACTCTAGCCAGACACTTTTTGAAAAAAAAAAAAAAAAAAAAAAAAAAAAATACAAAAAAAAAAAAAAAAAGAAGTCTAGGGGGACCAGAGAGACTTCATCCCAATACCCTCAAAATATACCATCTTTAATTTTATTAATTACTTAACAAATTAATACATACTCGTATGTTGGGGAAGGTGGCCTAAAATGGCCCCCCTAAGGAAAATGTGTCATATCTCGCAAAAATGTGATATTTTAACTTAAATATTATATTATTTTCAAAGCTTAATCAATAACTCTTACATTTTTTTGCTTTGCGAGTTTAAAAAGTTTCAAAAAGTATTTAATTTTCAAAAACTCTTCAAATTCGAACGATCAAAATTGTCCGGATAAAATGGCATATCAGTATGCCCTTGCAACCTTGCAAGTAAACCAACTAGGCAAGTAAACCAAACACCATTTTCAATTTAATTTAAACTTTATTTTAAACAAATCATAGTTTAAAGTAAAATAAACATAAACAATACACAATAAAAAAAAATAAAAACAACAATTTATTTAAAACAACTTCACTTAAAACAAAATAAGGAAAAGTAGAAATTATAATAATACTCAATTATTGCAAGAACTTTACGGCTTTTAGGGCTTTTGTTAATGCATTATCAGTCCAGGACTGCCTCTCTATACATCGTTTATATTTTCCAACCATTTTTTTTTTTTTTTTTTTTTTTTTTTTTTTCAATTTCAATTTCAATTTTATTCAATTTATAAAAGGAACTTAATTTTAAGATTTACATCTTTTGATAACTAAGCTTTTCTTTGGAAAATTTTATAATTTAAAAGTTATTTAATTTCAGAATTAAGAATTTAAAGTTTTTAATAATTAATACATTTGTATACATAAGAGTTTCAATCATAATTTTAATAGAAAAAAATTTACTATATACATGTCGTGCAGCAAAAGACGGTATTTAAGAAGAAAATACAAAAAAAAAAGAATAAAAAAAAGTAAAAGTAAAGGTTTGTAAATTTAATGATTTGAAACGTAAAATGAAATCGGCAGCTTTACAAACTCGCAAAATGAATAAACAATTTATTTTCAAAAGCATTTATTGACCCAATTCTTCTTATTTCTCGTGGAAGCAAATTCCACAAACGAGTACCATTAACTATAAAGAAAATTAAAATGTAAGGGTACTCGTAAGTATAAAATGACACACTATGCCATTTTAGGCGAGTGCTTAGTAGGCCATTTTGCCCATTTAGGGTTCTTTTATTTAAGTTTTAATTCCGGCCAACTAATTTCAGTAAATTAATAGGAAATGCTTAATACTTACATTCATTTACTGTTTTCTCCAAAATTGAATGTTTTTTATAATTTTTTTTTGTCAACAAACTTTTTACAGCATTTTATTGGTTCTACTTTTGTAGATGACTAGAGACACTTTGACCTGTAAAATTTCAAACTATAGCTTGAAGCTGCTAATATTTCGTTTATGTCAGTGATGCCAGATAAACTAAAGAATTGTGTTACCAAAATCTTCTAATTCTGTTCGATTCTACAATTTCTAGCAAGGGGGCCATTTTACCTTGGTGGGCCATTTAAGGCCATCTTCCCCTACCTACATATATTTTATCAATCAGTTTTTATTTTAATTTCAAATATCATAAGACAAAACTTATTGCGCTTATTAATAAATGGTATGCACTGAGAATAGCCCGCGCCCCTTTAAGCCAAACTGACATAAAAACCGTCTGCTTCATATATGTATGAGCCAAATACAGGGTGTCTGGCGGCAAATTTATATTTTCAAATTTAAATAATAAAAAATACTATTTGTCATATCGTGTTAATTAAAATATTGGACGATAAAATAAAAATGCGGATTTCATTGTTTTAAGATTATTTCATCCAAATGTCTTCCATCGAGTTGCACACACTGTTCAAAACGGAGCCTTGTTTTCTGCGCCACACGCTGCAGCAAACTTGGTTCAATTTTGCTGATTTCTCGACGAATATTTTCTTTTAGGTTCACAAGAGTTCGGGGATTGTTAATGTAAACTCTGTCTTTAAGGTAGCCCCATAAAAAAAATCCATGGGGGTTAAGTCCGGGAACCTCGGTGGCCATGGGATGTCCCCAAAGCGACTAATCAGTTTTGGAGGGAAAGCTTACCGAAGTAAATTTATAGAAGCTCTGGCCATGTGTGCGGTCGCACCATCCTGTTGAAACAACGTGTGCGATGAGAACGATGGATGAGCTCGCAGGTCCGGCAAAAAGAAATCCGTAATCATGGCGTTGATAATTCCCACTATTGGCATTTGTAGCCTGACCCCGAGCATGGTCCAATTATTCCATTCGTGGATAAGGCGCAACAAACAGTTACCCTGGGGCAATGCAATGGTTTTTGGTGTTTCAGTCGAGGTTATGGGTTCTTGGAGACCAGTAAAGGCAGTTTTGCTTGTTGACGTGCCCGCTTAAATGAGCCTAGTCGCTCCAAAAAATGCGATTCACAGTTCGGAAACGCTCCAACATCGTTTCACAAAATGTTTTGCGTAAAACAAAGTCACTTTCTTTAAGTTCTTGAACGATTTGAATTTTAAATGGATGGAACTTTAGATACTTTTTTAAATTTTCATGAATAATCGCTCTTGGAAGTCTCTGTGAGGCTGCTCTTTTCCATACCGAAAGTCGTGGATTTTCACGTAAACTCTCTTCAACCAGTTCAATGTTTCCAAGAGTCCTTGCAGATCGACTGGGCCCTGGCCGTGGGGTGTTCATAGCCGAAGCAGTTGTGCGGAACCTCTGCACCCAGAAACGAATTAAATTCAGACTCGGACCATCACACATCCGTCGAATATCGAAGTGTGAACAAAATTGTCGACGAGCAATTACGTACGAATCCATCGAATCGTTACTCTTGAAAAAATGCCTCCATGGCGAACGTGGGATGCTCACTCGACCACTGCGACATCCTGACTGAGAAATCCGCGCGATCACTGATCATAACGACACCACCCTCCCCCCGCACCATTTATTAATTTTTGAAATATTCGTATTTCAAAACATAAATCTGCCACCAGGCACCCTGTACAAGTTTCTTTTTAATAAATGCAATAAAATTAACAAAATTAAATTTTTTCCATGTATTATGGCTTATGATAAGTGAGAGGAAACATTCCCATTAATTCTGGAAGACAACGTCGTTCAAGTAGCTGCCCCGGCTGTCTTCGCAATAGCGCATTCTGTCACTCAAATCTTCCAAGACCTTGGTAATGGTTTAGGGCTCTAGCACGGATTACTTGGTTGATATTGGCTTAAGTGCTTGAATCGTTTCTGGTTTGTTGGCATCTGTCCTTCACGGTTCCAAAAAAAAAAAGTCGAAACGGGTCAAATTGCAGCTCCAAAGTAGGTAACATTGCCAAAACAGCACGATTTAGGAATTTGGTGCGCAAAAAATAGATTGTGGCATGAGCAGAGTGGCATGGCACACCATCCTGCATGAACCAGAGGTCATCCAAGCCCATGTCTTCAATTTCAGTAAAAAAAAGTCGGGTAACATGGCTCTGTAAATAAACTCAATGCAACAACAACCAAGTACAAGTACACTATCCACAAATAATCAAAGTGCAGCAACAACTACGCACCGGTACTGCATGAGAACAAGAACGAGTACCAATATACGAGCAGTTATATCGTAAGCAGTTATATTCCGCCTAGAAGTTCTGTAGATTTATATAGTGTGCATCTAAACAATTGCCTAGCTAGCAGGATTTACTTAAACTTTGAACGCGAGTTTGATTTCCTTAATCGATTTCTGTACCAAAACTATATTTTAACAACTGAATCAAAGATTAAAATTGATAGTGCTCATTTCTGGAAATTTATTAATTCAAAGCGAAAATCTACTGGATTTCTGTACTGTATGAATTACTTAGATACATCAACAAGCGATATCTCAGTCATTTGTAATTTGTTCGCTAGGTACTTCAAATCAGTTTACACTTATGAACATCCTTCTCATAGTATAAATGCTTTGTCTGAAAGATTCAACTTGGGATTTCTTCGGGTTAATGAATTCGAAATCCTGAAAGCATTGGTGGAAATCGATCCATCGAAGTCCGCTGGACCTGATGGATTTTCACCATTTTTTTTAAAAAAAGCTGCTATCTCTTTAGCTAAACCTTTATCCGTTTTATTTAATCTTTCACTCGATACTGGCCATTTTTTGAAGAAATTGAAAGTCTCATTCTTAACCCCTATCTTTAAAGCTGGATTAAAATAAGATATCGTAAACTACAGACCGATTTGCAAGATTTCAACTATCCCACAGATTTTTGAAAAAAAATAATTTGCGAAAAAATGTTCTTTGTTGTAAGGGAACATACGAGTATTATATCTATCTTCCAACATGGGTTTGTATCTGGAAGATCGATTTTTGTCAACCACGTAGTATCAGGCTTTGAGAATAATCTTCAAACTGATATTATTTTCATGGATTTTGCGAAAGCATTCGACAGAGTTAGCCACAAGATTTTACTTCAGAAACTGGCTTTTCTAGGTGTTCATTCAAATTTGCTTTCTTGGATTGAATCTTACCCATCTGATCGGGTCCAAATTGTTAAAATTGACAGTTATTTTTCTGAGCCTATTCATGTACCATCTGGAGTTCCTCAGGGAAGCCACATAGGACAATTGTTATTTCTTTTATTTATTAACGATTTACCATATTTCATATATCATATTAACACTCTTTCACTCCGCCGGAAATATTTTTCTATTATGTTTATTCGTGACATACTTTCTTTTCGAATAAAGTGTTCATTTTTATTAGAAAGATTGGGCTTTCATATCCCACCAAGAAACACTCGGGGTAACATATTATTCCATGTAAATTTTCATTGAACTAATTTTTAATTTTAATTTTATTTATTTATTAGTTTAAAAAACTCTTAACAATAACATGTTATACTTAAATAATACTTAAAATATAAGCACAATATTATACAGCATTATTCTTTAAAAGAGGTTTTAATAAAGATTTAAATTTAATTAAGTTTCGCTCAGTCTTTAAGGTATTAGGAAGGCTATTAAAAAGTTGGATGCCTTTGTATAGTAAGTTGTTTTGGGTTGCAGCTCTTCTGTATAATGGAAGTCTAAAATCCCCAGTATTCCTTAGATTATAAAACGAATTTGTTATATAGCTCACGTTCCGTTGTAAATATGTAGGATATAATTCATATTTGATTTTAAAAATCATCACAAGTGCATTAAATTTAAGTCTTTGTTCAATATTTAACCATCCGAGGACCGTAAGCATGTCATAAATTGGTGTTCTATATTCACACTTAAGCACTGTTCTCATTGCTTTATTTTGTAATACTTGAAGTTTTCTTATATTTTCACTATTTGACATGTATATTATCGACGAACAGTAATCGAAATATGGTAGAATCAATGTATTATAGATAGTTAACGCGCAATTTAAAGTTATATACTTTCGAATTCTTTTGAAAAAACCGATTTTTTTAGAGATTTTAGCGCATTGAATATAAACTTGTTGACTAAATTTGAGTTTATTGTCGATAAAAACACCGAGGTATTTTATTCCATCCACACACTCGATAAGTTGACCATTCATTAATATGTTGGCATTAAAACCACCATTATTTAAGCACATGCATTTAGTCTTAGTTACGTTAAGTTTTAATTTATTTTTGCAGAGCCAGTTGTTAATTTTTTCAATTTGACTTTGCATTACACTTTCACAAGACTTGAAATCATCTCCTACAACGTACATCAGGGTATCGTCTGCGAATAATGATATTTTAACATCAGATATACTTTTCACGATATCGTTTATATACAAAAGAAATAGGATTACACCCAATTTCGATCCTTGGGGCACGCCAAGGTCAACCTTTATTTTTTCCGAAAATGTTTCACTTATCTTTACTTTTTGGAATCTTTCTGACAGATAACTTTTAAACCACTTTTGTTCAACGTCACGAATACCATATTTGTTAAGTTTTTCAATTAATATATTTCTATCTATAGTTTCAAACGCGCGTTTTAAATCAAGAAAAACACCAATTATAGTTTTAGCGCTATCGATTTCTTTTTTCCACTCGTTAATAAGCCAACATATCGATGTTTCGCATGAGTGACCCTTTCTAAAACCCGATTGCTCTGAACACAGTATGTTTTCTTTTTCAATATAGTTCGTTAGTTGATTGCACACAACCTCTTCGAGGATCTTTTCAAAAGTCGGAAGCATATTTATAGGTCTCCAGTCTTCTGGATTTTTTGGATTTTGTACTTTTTCAATCGGAATAACAACTGATTCCTTCCAGCTTTCTGGGAACTCACCATTTAATAAAGACAGATTAATAATTTTTAATAATTTTGGCAAAATTACATCATTACAATCAAGAACTATACTACAATTTAGTCCAAAACAGTCCTTTTTCTTATTCATAGATTTAATTGTATGTTCAAGTTCTTGAATGCTGATCAATTTAAATTTGAAATAACTTCTATGGATTGGGATATTATCAGAGTATGGAATTTGTTCTATACTATTATGAATAACTTTGACACTTCTTACAAAATATGTATTAAACGCGCGGGCAATTTCAATTTCTGTTTTAATTGACCGATTTTCGATTTTCAACTCTTTTATTTCATTTAGTTCTGTTTTTAGAATTTGACTCTTCAAAACTTTCCATAAGCCTTTCTGGTCACCAGCACAGCAGTTTATTTTAGATTCAATATATGAACATTTTGCTTTTACACATTCGCGTTTATAAACATTTCGAGCCATTTTATAAATATTCCAAGTTTCCAAGGAATTTTCGAATCTAGCCCGTTCGTACGACAAAATTTTAGATATCTTTAAATTATACAATTCGGTGTTATACCATTCAACAGAGTTTTCACGTAATTTAGACGATTTTGTGATATTAAGCAATGCTGCTTCAATACCTTCTTCAAATTTTTTTGCACAAATATTTAAATCATTTGTTTCGGTTATGCTATTGAAGTTTTCACAATTTAAAGCACTCACAAAAGGGTCATGGGTATATTTAATGTATTTTTTCCGATTTTGATTCGTATTTTTAAATGAGTTCGTAAACAATTTAATACACAAGGTTTCATGATCAGATACTTTCCACTCGTCACGAACCAAAGCTTCTAATTTCAATGTATGATCACCTAAAACATAGTCTATTAGGGTTTTGGATCTTTGAGTTACTCTAGTAGGTTGGGATACAAATTGTTTAAGGCCAGTGTGGATCAAAAAATCATTTACTAAGTTACACTCATAATTATTTTTTACTAAAAAGTCTACATTAAAGTCACCTAAATATCAATGTTCTTTCATTTTCACTTGTGTTGTTTAAGGTCCATTCATTTAAAAACTCAAAAAATTCACGTACAGGCATTTTTTCTGATCTATATAATAAAATTATGTTCCATGAATCATTTTTTACAGACATTTTAATTGACAAAATCCATACTTTTTTCCCAATTGAGAATTGCTTAACTTCCATAGACCGTATTGTTTTTTTAACATAAATAGTTACTCCACCTGTATGTCGAGAATTACTTAAACAATTAAAGATCTTATAATTATTCAAGGATACCTCGCATTTTTCGATTTCCGGTGTGAGATGAGTTTCGGTGAGACACAAAAAATCAAATTTATTACTTTTTGTTAATTCTTCAATTAGTTCAAAGTTTCCGGTAATACCTTGCACATTAAGGAGAACCCCTCTAAGAAAAGTAGGGGGTTTTTCATTTAAAAAATTATTGATTAATTGCTAATACTGCACCCGACTTCGCACCCCATCTAACTTTTTGAGATAAACAGGACACAAGTAATCTAACGTTTTATGATCAGTGTTTAGATTTAAACCGAGTCTCTCGTTTGTTTTAACACAGTTTATACATTTGATTATTACAGCACTGTCACAATCTTTAGTATCGTGTTCACCACAGCAATTACGACAGCAAGATTTACTTTTGCATTCTTTCGATATGTGGTTGAACCCCAAACATTTATAACATCTTTTTACCAAAATTGATTCAAACACTTTGCATTTATCCCATCCGACATTGACTCGCCCTACTTCGATGACTTTGGCAAAGCTTTCACAGTCCAATTCTACCACTGCATTAAAGTAAACAAACTGTTTTTTTCCTTTCTCTCCTCTTTTTTTTAATATTTTAATGCACTTGATTTCACTCGTGGCAAGCATATTGTTTTGTGCTCTTAAGCTTTTCTCTATTTCCCCTGATTCGATTTCGTCACTCAAACCGCATATAATTACTTTTGGTTTATTTAAAACCGGTATTTTAACTACATAATCTTCACCAAGCTTTTCTTCAACTGCATGTTTTACTATACTTCTATCTCCCTCACTGATACATGATATTTGGACGACTCCATTTTGCTTTGTAGCTACTTCACTAATTTTTAGGTTACTTGGATCAACATTTTTCTTAAGATCTTCTTTTGTTTTTTCACTTGGTTGTTTCGATTTTGGTTTAATTATTATCGAAGGCTCTTTTTGTAGCTGACTCGCGTACGTTTCTTTGGCTCTCGTATTCACACCCGCGCACGAAGTCTCGCGCCTGCTAAGAGAGCTACAACTTTCGAGAATTTCGCGGACGATACGTTCCTGTTTCATTATATATTCTTTATTTTCGTTTATCGAGTTTAACATTTCATTCAAAGTCTTAAAAATTGCGTTTTTTTCATCAACACACTCATCACAGATGAAGGCAAGGTTTCTTTTTTCGTGGACTGAGCGCGCATCATAATCGGCTAATCCAGTGCATTTTTCATGAAAAACTTTGCCACAAATGCCACTACACACAATGTTTTTTTCTCCTTTAAATCGTTTTTTGCATTTTTTACATTCAGTTTCCATTTTTTTTTTACTTTAAACTTTATTTCACCTCTAATTAAAATTCAAATGATTGTAAAATATGGCGGACCAAATTAAAACACGTCTGTACTGCTCGAGAGCTTTCACCTTAAAACCCTTAAAACTATTATGGTTCCAATGAACCGATCTCACGTTGCATCAAGGAAGCAAGCTCTGTGTGTTCGTATATTGATATACGGATATTGTATAACTCTTCAAGGAAAACCTTTAAGATTAATTTGTTATCTATTTTAGCTAATAATTTTTAATATCAACTACCTATTTATTTTACATGTGTTATTAAAAAAAAATATGTTGTAATTATACATAGTATTAGAATATTGTTATCATAGTCTATAGGAGTTATTCTGTTTAACCAACTAAATAAATAAACAAATAAACAACAACAACTATAACATGTATCAAACATCAGTCTTATCCCGTGACTACGAATAATGAAACTTGTACGAAACGTCGTCGTGTAAAAGAAATTATAAAAACTTTATCTATTTAACATGAATAACGTCCGCGAAAAGATAAACTTAAAATCTCATGGCTCTGTAAAGCCCACTGTTCACCGAAGCGTTGTTCCCAGCCTCATTTTCGAAGAAAAATGGTCCAATGATGCCACCACTCCACAATCCGCACAACATTGTCACTCTCTGTGAAAAAATTGGCTTCTGGTCAATCAATAACGTGTGCGTTTTCCGAGCCGCAGATGCGGCAATTTTGTTTCTTAACGTATCTGAACGTATGAAAATGCGCCTCGTCAGAAAAGATGATTTTTCGCCCAAAATCTTTGTTCAATTTAAGCTGCTCTAAGGCCCAAGCTGCAAAGCGATAGTGAGGGGATGGTTATGCCCCTTCAATTTCTGAGTCAATTGAATCATGTAAGCGAATAATGCGCGTAAAATGTTGAGCTGTTGAGATCGATGGCGAGTCGCGGTTCGTGAATTGAGTCTCAAACTCTTGGCTACAGCAGCCACATTCTCATCTGTACGCACTGTACGACTACAGGGACCATGAGTGTTGTCCACTAGCATATTTGTCTCACGAACTTTTTGCATAAACTTGCATACAACAATGTCAGTGGTTGGGTGCTTCATTTCGGTCAAAATTTCTTTTTAAAAAACGCACTGTTTGGGCTACACAGCACTCACTTTGGAAATAAGTTTTCAATATTTCCCAACGTTGCTCAAGCGTAAAGAGACTCATTTCATTCCGCGAGGTATGGAGGAACTGACTTTTTGTCAATGTCAAGATTTCGAGCATAAAACAACTGTCAGTGTCAAAATTACCTATGATTTAAAAAGAAACCACTTGATGACTCACCATTTATATGATATTATATTTCTTTATTTCAAAAAATCATGTAGGAGATACCGGCTATTAAAATAATATTTTCAAAGTCGTTTTAGGAGGTTAATTTGTCTTGGATTTAACTCTTTATACATACATATGTACATTAAGTAATATACATTTGCATTGTTAGACATTTTTAGTTTTTGCAAACTTTTTTCTTTGTTTTAAAATAAGAAACGAAATTTATATACAATTTAGGTCTTTACTTCTCTGGAAAAAAATTCTGTCATTTAATTTGGAGTTCGATCGATTTAAGACCTTCAATCATTTTTTAATTTAAATTAAATTTAGAACAAAACAGTAAAATAAAATGTTTGAAACATAAAAGATAAATTTAGGCATTTTACATTTGTTTATGAATACAAATATCAACTTCGTCTAAATTGAATTGAGTTTCTTTATTTGTTTATTTATTTCAAATTAGTAGATAAAAGAAATGTTTAAGCAATTAATAATTTCTATGAACATATTTTATAATTTTAGGATTTGTATTTAATAAAATAAGATAGAGAATTAGATAAAATATTTTTGAAACAGTTCCTTCAAATGTGTATACCAAAATTTTGAGTTATTTTATTGAACGATTTGAAATTGGTTCGTAGAAATGTTTATGTGAGAAAAAAAGCAAACTTAAATATACTGTTGGGCACCTTCAAAAACATTCTCCTGAAATTTTTATCTTAGACTAGCTGCCCCCGCAGACGTTGTTCTGCCCTATTTTCTCTAAAACAACACAACATTGATTTTTTATGTTAATAGTTCCTCCCCAACAGATTTTGTTCTGTCAAAAGTTATTGGCCCTTCGCAGTAATAAAACATATTTCAGAATCATCACTTTATTTATAGATTTATGTCTCCATAACAAACAACGATTACTTACAAATATAAGTTTTCTATTTTGTACATTGCAAGACTTTATGGTAATGCCTTATGGTACACGATATTTTTTGTTTGATTACCTGGCGCGTAAATAAACAAAGCTGTCGGTTATCTGACGCGAGAGCAGGCAACATACAACTGTCCATGAGAGAAGCACGGGTTTTCAGGATTGACGCCGCAAACACTCAACTACTGACCCTGTGATTTATTAATGGTCATAGCGAAAGCAAGTCGCACTGGAAATTGCAGTCGTTTAAATTCAAACAGTATGTCAATTGGTACCATTGGGATGCGGGGTATCAACACATCCTCTCCCTTATATTTTCCCTTTAGAATGGTTGCTTTGATCACATTGTTCAGTATTTTTTTCACTGCTAGCCGTGTGCCTTTACAAAGTCGCGGTTGGATTATATCTCGTAACATTATGACCACCGATCTTACTTTTAATTGAAGATAATGAGGAGGTAATCCTGGCAAATCCAGATTTTACCATTACCAATGTCAATGAGTAGTTTTGAAAATATTTCTCCAGATCTATCATTTTGCAATTCGACACGCATATTCTTGCTCAAATTTAGTATCTTAATTTGTTTCCTTGTTTTCACAATGGAGGACTTCAAACATACATTCAGTTGGTGTAGACCATGGAATAACTGGTAATGTTTGACGAAAATCTCCTGCTAACAAAATCATCACCCCACCAAATCGGTTTTTATTTTTTCGCAAATCTTTGAGAGTTCTGTCCAGTGCCTCGAAAGATTTTTTATGTGCCATCGTGAATTCATCCCATACTATCAACTTTCATTGCTGCAAAACCTTTGCCATTGCCATAAGTGTATCAAAGACGACATTATACTTTTGTTGTTGGTTCACCAGCAGAACATATATTCGAACCGATTCCCTTAAGGCATCGAGATCGAACAGTTTTTCACGTTGCAACTCTTGATTAAAAGCGTCGTGCATTGGGCGATTAGGCGCCCGTTGTTGGTTCACCAGCGGAAATTTATGTTGAACAAGCCTAAATTTGACAGATGACGAAAGCAAACAAAATTATCTTACATTGTGTTTGTTTTCATAATATTTTAGATGTACATATAAGATGGCTTTATCGAGCCTTTTGAAAAAAAAAAAATCAAAAAAATCATTGAGAGCGCTTTAGGAAACTTTATTTATGGCAAGAGTACGATAACTTAGGCGCCAAGAAATTATAACGGTTTTTTGTAGAACAGTTCAAATTAAGCATTTTTTACTATGGGAGGGGGGGTCTATCTCCCCCCGTTTGGGCGGGAGGGGCAATTTTATAAAAAAGGTACTAAAATGGAAACAAAAATATTAAAAAATAACGGTAATACTTACAATTAAGTATTATACGTTTTTTTAAAGCCAATACTTTGTTCTATTAGATAATTTTTAAATCAAGCAGAATCTATGCACAGTTTTTGAAAAAACGAGTTTTAAACTCAAATTTTGGTGGAAAAAAAACATAAAAAAAGTTTAAAGTTTAATTTTTCAAAACTGCAAAGTTATACATTATTATTTTTCCTAAAATTCGTTGCTTTGATATATTTTTATTCAAAAACTGAAAACTAGATGATTTTATGTCGTCTAGTTTTTGAGAAAATTGAAAATAACTAAAACTACTTTTTTATGGGATATTTGCTTTTTTTGCTTGCTTACGCATTACGGCGTATAAACAGTGAGATATGTATGGGGGGCATGCTGCCCCCCTGCAACCCCCCTGCCTGGGCAAACTATAGGATTTGGGGTAGGTGCGAGGTTGGATGTATGCAAGGTTTCTTTTGCATTTACAGAATCTGGATTTAAAGAAACTTTGAATTTACCCTATGGTCTATATCCAATGTCTACTAAGTATATATGTATGTATGTACGTATGTACGTAGCCCAAAGTTGCACATTTAAAATGTTCAGACATTAAAATTTAATACATTATGAAAAATTCACATTACCTAGGTACTACTGTACGAATGCAGCAAATTTATATAATTCCTTTATTAATATGTATGTTTATTGTTTGTGTCTAACATTTTTAATGCTAATATGGTATAGGTTATTGTTTACCAAGGTCATTCGTTATTCAACCTTTGTAAGAGTGAAGTATTTTTTTCTTTGAATAAAGAATGGCGACTAAGCATCCACTACTTCATCCTAAATGAAATAACTTTTCAATATTTCAAAAAAAATATTTCAAAAGCATCGCGTTCTTAGAAGAAATTGGTCTAATTCCAACTAAAGCGTCAACTCCCCTCAACTCCAACTCAAAAAGGTGACAAAAATTGTAAGAATACAATATTATTATTATTATTTATTCATCAACCAGAGCATATTATACTCTTACAGACTAAGATACATAAGTAAATATATAGTTACAAATTTGTAGGTGGGTATATAAAATTCAAATTACATTTAAATGATTTACATAGTTAATCTTTTATTTTAATAAATAACGTTACTTAAATTTTGCTTAAAACTAATGATTTAAAAGTTTCTCTGGTGCAATCCATATAAAAGTTAATCTCATAGCAATAAACCCATCTATCGGCACATTTTTCCATGGGCCTCAATATTGGCTAGAGATTCGGGAGGTGCTTGCTATATTTTTTTTTTTTTGTGATCAAAATGCCTGTAAACACGGTTTTAATACATTGAACATTGAAAAATTGACTTGACTATTTTTAATTAACACCTGACTTACTCACAAACTGACTGACTGAGACGCGAAATGTCATGCAATTCTACCTCCTCTGGTGCATTCTTGGTAACCCTAAATGATTTGCTGTACTTTACCTACAAATGAACCACATTAACATTAATCCTCAAAATGAAACCACCGTAGTTAAATACCAAAAATCAAAAATTTCATAAAAAATAGTTTTAGTAATTTTCGATTTTCTCAAAAACTAGAAGGGACAAAACCATTCGGTTTTTTGTGTTCGATTCAGAATTAACAGTAGCATTGACCACAAAAAGCCAGTTAAGCACTTCATTTTACAATTTTGAAAAAAATTGGTCTAAACTTTTTTTTTTTTCATTTTTTTTTTAACAAAATTTTGAGTTTGCATGCAAACTTTTCAAAAACTATTGACATAAATAATTTAATTTAAATTTACGATTATAGAAAAGACTTCTGGCTTTCAAAACCGGTATAGTATTTCATTGTAAGTGTTGCCGTTGTTTTTTAATATTTTTTTTTTTTCAATTTAAGTCATTTTTTCTTAAATCGCCCCTATCTCCTAAACGGGGCGAGATAGACCCCCCCCCCATAGTAAGAAACGCTTGTATTTGACCCTTCTACAAAAATCCGTTATCAATTTTTGGCGCCTAAGTTATCGTACTCTCCCCTTATTTATTTATTTATTTATTAATTGATCTACAAGCTTATGCTAACATATATTAAAAATAATATTTACAAATAAAAATATATAATTATATACAAAACAAATTACAATGAAAAACAAAAAGAAAAAAGAGGCTGGGTGCGACCCACACTGATAACTTCCCATTTGTGGTCTTGAAAACTTTATATTTAGTTTTTTTCAAATAACCAAATTTTCAGCGAAACAAACTTTAGCTGTAAAATTCAAACAAAAATTATTTTAAGATTGAAAAGCATTTTAATAAGAGATTTGAAGAGATTTGCTGCACTCCTTGACATGTTCTCGGTTCCGCAATGTGTTTGTTGTTGCATTTTAACACCTCCATTGAAGAAGATGGTTTGGGTTACCTAATGTGGTTGTTGTTGCACATTTAACCCTTTGGTGAGCTCGTTAACTTGTTTCGGTCAGGTATTGTATCTGTTGTGGTAATTAGTATGATATTTTGTATACATACTTCGATCATAGAGCAGTAGATGGAAGATCGAAGTGTAATTGTTGTTGCGGTTTTTCCGAATTGAAAGGCTGTGATCTGCACTGGATATACAATGACTCCTGTTTTAAAAATCGATGATGCTTTTGGCATACTATGTTATTAGGAAATTTTATTAGGATACTTAGGCGCTCATTTTATGTTTTTTTTTTTAGAAAATGTGTTTAACTAATTTTAAACTTTTCTATTTAAAATTTTAAATTTCTTGTAATAATTACGAAGGTTGGTAGGTACATATTATATACTGAATTATAGATGTCCGTGTTTTTTAATATATCTAAGAAAACCTTGAGTAGAATTTTACATCTTTTTCATGGACAAAAAGATAAAAAACATATTGTGACGTTTTCTTCAATTTTACCATAGCTGTTAATGGAATTTGAATATGTGGGACTTGGGTACAACAGTACATACATTCTTCTAAAAACTAAGTTGATAATAAAATTATAAAATTATGTATTATATTATAGAAATTACTTTATTATTTCGGTTCCAAACATTTTAATTGAAAAAAAATTTAAAACGAAATATTCAAATATAAACCATTTGTTGGAAATTGTATTATGTATAAAATTAAATAATGGCAAAGTCAATATCATTGCTCGTTCTCAAGATATTCTAGTCGAAAAACAAATATTACCACTTTTTAGTAGATTTTTTTTTATATTTTTGTTTAAACTGTCAATTCGATACTTGTCAAAATTTAACCATATATTAATAATTGTATTATGTCGATACTTTCCCGTAAGAATGTACTAAGCGACAATTTTTTCGAAAATGACTTTTTGATGAGGAAATATACTATATGTTAAGGGCCACGTTTTGGCCTGGGATTCACCAACTTATTATGCATGAAAAGGAAACTAGAGTACAATGTACAAATAAAAAAAATTTATCAACTGCCATGTTTTCTCATTAAAATAATGTTGCCCCCTGAAATTTGTACTATTCGCCAAAAAAATTATGCTAAGCGACATTAATAAAGATCTCATTGTCGTGAGCAACAAAAAATTTTGTTAGATGTCACTTAGTTTAACCAAAATTGTCTCTTAGCACACTATGATTCAACTAGAATTTTTTTCGTTTTTTTCGTTTCCTGAACAATTTATGAAATGTCGCTTAGTATACATTCTTACGGGAAGATATCGATGTACTAAACAACATACTTTAGAAGGCACTATCGGTGTTCATTCCTAAGAAATTCGACTTGAAATACAATTTTAACTAGTTTTCAATAGTAGAATTTTTAATAGTTTTTTTATTTAAAAAAAACTATTAATTCAATATTTGTCAACATTTTACCAATTGTACAAAATTATACTATGTATAAAATAAACTAAATTAGAAGTCAATATCACTACTAGTTCTCGAGAAATTTGAGTCGAAAAACAATTTTTACCAATTTTCAATAGAATTTTATATAGTTTTTTATTTTTTGTAAAAAAACTGTATACTGATTTTTTTTGAAATTTTCACCAGTTGTCAAACACATTATTTTTCGTAAAATAAAATTATTTTGAGTTTCAAATTGTTTTCCGTTCTTAGAATATCTGGGTTATGAAATTTTTTTTTTCAGTTTTTTTTATTTAAAAAAATAACGGTATGTTCATTTTTTTCCAAATTCATATCAAATCTGTATGACCTTATAATGAGTACATTAAATTTTATTTGAAATCAATAGCATTATTTTTTCGTGAGATATTTGAAACTAACCAAAATTTTTACTTTTTTTTTAAACCGTTATAGTGAAAAAACTACTCACTGAATTTTAATAAACGCCCTTTCAGCCTCTTTCGAAGTTATTATCTATTAAACAAAACTTATTTGAAGTCGATATCTTTACTCGTTCTTGAGATATCGACGACGAAAAATGGTACAAGAACGTACGGACGTAGTAACGTACGAACGTACGAACGTACGAACGTACGAACGTACGAACGTACGTACACACACACACACAGACATCTCTCTAAAAATGATTGATATAGCCTCTAGGGACCTTGAAACGTCGAGAAATGTCAAAAATTCCAATTTGACAAATCGGACCGATTACAATAACTCCCTATGGGAAGTTAAAAAAAAAAGAAAATCCTACATAAATGTATTATATTAAAATTTCAATATTAACAATAATTTTGTTTTGAACAAATCTTTTGCCCAAGTTAGCTCAACACTCTGGCAAACTTCATTGAAATACCTTATACATCTACAAATTGGTTCATTTCTACCGTAGTTTGTTCTGTGGTATTGTTCAAAAAGCAAATCTCTGGGACGTAAGGCTCTTGAAGGAACATAAAATGATATTTTAGAGAGCAAGGATGGGCATTTAATTTGATTATTCAAAATATCCCTTACAAACACAATATAATGCATACATCTTCTGGATTCAAGTGATTTAATTCCCAATAGTAAACAACGGGACTTATAATCCGGAATAAAAGGCCATTTCATTTTATAAAATATAAATTTAGAAAAACGTCTTTAAACTTTTTCTATACGATCAGAATAGGTTTTCAAATCAGGATTCCAGACAATATCTGAGTATTCAAGTATCGATCTAACTAAAGATGTATAGAGAGAAAGCAAGGCATAAGGATCACAAAAATCATTACAATTTCGTTTGATGAAACCAACAAGAAGATTAGCTTTTGCAATCATATAATCAATATAAACTTTAAATGAAAAAGATGAATCTAACATGATGCCAAGGTCCTTTATTTTTTCCACCCGCGAGAGGGGAATTGAATCAATATGGTAGACAAAGCTTATGTTTGATTGTATTTTAAAGAATGAAATGACATTACATTTTTTTATGTTTAATTTCAAACAATTCAATTTACACCATTCAGAGATTTGATCCATATCACATTGCAAAAGGCGGCAGTTAATATTTATAAACAATTTCAGGTCATCAGCATAGAGAAGGCAATGTGAATATTTTATAACTGATGTAATATCGTTTATAAAGATATTGAACAAAAGGGAGCCAAGATGGGTTCCTTGAGGAACACCAGACATACAATTCAGCGATTTTGAAAAAGAATTATTGATGAGAATCTTTTGTGACCTACCAATTAAATAGGAAGATATCAAACTTAAGAATGAAGAATGGAAACCATAATTTAAGTTTTTGTATTAAACTAAAATGGTTTACAGAATCAAAAGCCTTAAAAGTTGGAGATGATTTAAATGGAGATATAGATGGTATATAGAATAGAGCCTATTTTTAATATTTAAAATTTAGAAATTCTATTTGAAATATAGAAAAAGAACTTGATTATATTATAATCATCACTTAATGTACAAAAAAGTCTTCTCCAGCATTTGGTATGATTTGTATCCACAAATGCTTCCAAATTTCCAATTCAATGGCAGTAATAGTTTGAAACCCGTTCAGATATTTTGACATTTGAATTTATTTTGTGTTTGGTAGGTTAATTTGCATACATGAAATGTGAAATGGTTCAATCTGAATTCTTACTTTCAACCTCTATAGCATAACTCGAAAATTCCTCGAATATACTCCCATCAATCAACACCACGTAAACTTTCCCCTCTTTGAATAATAATTTTTTATTAATTTTAAGGAATAGTAGTGATGATAATAAAACAGCTTTTATATTCTAAAAATAAATTTTGAATTTTATATTTAAGAACTTAATAAATTTCTTCAAAATATCGAATAAGTGCATTGTGTGAATCGAACAATAAATATAATTTAAATTAAAGGGCTATTCCGGTCATATGATTCGATTATTCGAGGAATTAAAACAGGATTTCCTTTGAACACGAACATTGTGGTTTCGATAACATTAGATTTTCAGAAGCAAGTCTAGTTCCGTTGTACAATTTTAATTGAGCCAAATTCCAACCACCATTGCCACAACTTTCAAATTCAATATATTATGTATATATGTGCTGGAATTCAATAAATCCCGAAAATCTAACTACTCGTATTCTAATCAACATCATTCATTATAGTCTTACGGGGTACTTTTAATTATTTTTGCCGGTTTATTTTGTTAGCGTTCTCATTTTACTTGAATAGATTAAATGATGATTTTACGAATAATTTGATGTCAAAGTGAAAGTGATAATTTAATACTTAACTAAAATATCCACACTAAAAAACACTATAAAGGTCCTTAAATACTCCACCTCGTAGTAATTGTTCGTTAAAAAACATGTAATTGAAAGTAAGCGAACGGGTTGACCTTGTTGCGGTAAATATTTTGCATTTTGTGAACTTTAACACAAGATGGTATCAGATTGCAAATTAAAATAATCTAAAGGAACAATCAAAACAAAATTTACATCATTCGCATACTTTATACAGCAACTATATAAAGGGTGGTTAAATTTTAAAGGCCGATGTTGATTTTGAATAAAACACAAGTTACCTATTTAGGAAATTATTGTCATTTCTTTTTATTGCGATAATATTGGTATGGTTCAATTATGTATGGAACAAAATATCGGCCAAATGGCCGCCGCGACCTCACCGGCACACCTCCATCCGATGGTCCAAATTTTCGATGACGCTGAGGCATAATTGAGGTTCTATGCCGTTAATGTGCCGAATTATCTCTCGACTGAAAAGGTAAAGTATCTTAAGTCAATTTTGATGATTTTTCAGGAGAGCAAAAAAAC
Source organism: Philhelius festivus (assembly GCA_963931855.1). Lineage (NCBI taxonomy): Eukaryota > Metazoa > Arthropoda > Insecta > Diptera > Syrphidae > Philhelius > Philhelius festivus. Next base: position 76,261,543 of record OZ007555.1, on the reverse strand, counting down.
ACTTCAAAGCTGTATCCCAAAAAATCTTTCAAATATAGACTTTATTCAACAAAGCATTTATATGTAAAATTTCATGATCTTTTTTTTGAAATTATTTTCAAAAAGATATTTTTAATATTTTGGTCGTTATGAGGAAAAATATGACTTAAGATAGTTTGGCTTTTCTATAAATTGAATTTTATATTAATTTCCAAAATCTTAAGTTGAGATAAGATATTTTGCCTTGCGTTTTCGAAGGACGTTTTCAATTCTTATGTCCATTTAAGATGAGTTGCGTGTGCAAAAGTGGAAAAAAAGAGATTTAAGATGATATTTGGTGGGTTTTTATTTAAGTCGTATATGAAAAAGTCACATTTGTTCTATAGAGCTTTAATAATAAAAAAAAAATAAGAACTAATAAAGACTTGAATTTCTTTAAAAAAAGGCTATAAAATCACATTTGGTTCACAGAATAGAAGCAGTTTAGTTTTATTCAAATAATTTATTTAAAAAATATTAAAATAAAATATAAAATAAATTATTAAATTATTTAAAAAAAAATCATTGATCATTGTAAAAAATGTTACATGAAAACATATTTTTAAAAGTCAAATTAATAATAACAAAAAACTATTGGAAAAAAACTACCTAAGGGACCCAAGGGAAGATAGGAGAAATTGAAAATTGTTTTTACCTCCGAAACTAACGGTATCGCACCCGTAGTGTAAGATCTTATTTATCTCGAAAACGGCTCTCATGATTTTGATAAAATAAAATTTTTGAATGTTGAATGTTATGAACTGTACCTGTCATAGAACCGTTTTTTTTTTAAGTAAAACTTCTTTTCCGGCGTTGAGGGTAAAAAAATGTCTATGCAGCTGTCAGTGAGTGACGTGTCATAACGACACGCTATCAGTCAAAGACAGCGACATGTAAGGAAGTTTTACTTCTACCGCGCGTACGTCAGTACACACAAGCTTTTTCTTTTTATTTCCGACTTTCTCATTAACGGTTCTAAAGATTTAAACCATTTTTTTTTTAACAGGAGCCCCCGAAGCTTAAAATAATATTTTATATAAGAACATTGGCAAAAATATTTTTTGGATTTTTTGAAAAAAAAATCTAATTTTGTTTTTTAAAAAATCAATATCTTCAAAACAAGTGAAACGATTATTTTTTGAAATTATTTCCTAAAATCAATGGCACAAAATTTTAATTGAATTAGTACGACCGACGTTAAAGCTGATTTAATATGAAACTAAGTTAAATCAACGATTTAGCAAATTTTATTCGATCATAGCATCATACTATATCTACCCTTTTATTAAAGTTAAAATCATCGTAAGAATATCGTGCTTTTAGAAACGCCACAAAATGTTTGTTTACTTAGTTTTTTGCACGAACTGTCAATGTTTTCGGTGTGTTCAGAAGCAATTTATTAAGAATTCCTTTAGTACGATACTAGTTGGAAAATGTTTTAAACTAAGAATGAGTTAGTAAACTACTAAAGTTAGCAAATTGTTAAGTAGTATCATACAAAGAAATTAAAAATAAAAGGTTGTTTGACATTTTGCGCCAGTCTTTTTAGAACTCTTCGCCAATACTACTACGTAATTACTTAAAATTGGTATCCCAAATTGTATTCTTGGAAAACTTTGAAGAAATTTCTAGCATAAAAATTCTTTTAATAATAAAACTATTTTTGAGATTTGTGTGAATATATTCTTAGTTTTCTGGAAATCAGACGGCAATTTCATACATTTGAACATTTTTATCTCATTAAATCCATGTTTCATTTTTATAAAATGTATTTTTAATTCCAAATTCGTGCAATTCAACTCTTTTTTGTTGTATAATACCTATGTGTTTCATTTGTAATAATTTTTCAATCGCGTATGAAACAAAACTGTCAATCTAGAAAAAAGGCAATCTAGAAACAAAATACGCTTAAAAATATCTTATGTCCTTGTTATTACGGAAATTGTTTTAGGTTTGCAAACGGTAAAATATCCTATGACTACTTAGGGAGCGAAAAATTTCAGTTTTAAATTTAAAAATTCATCTTATGTTCACATAAGATGATTTGCGTTTTCACACTTTTTTGGAATTTTTTTAAGGATTTTATCTTATGTCGACTTAAGGATGACTTTTGTTCCTGTTTGCACGCGCGAAAATATCTTAAGTCAACTTAATATGATTTACGATTTCACAATAATAAAAAAGTCTTAAGCCAATATAATCTTAAGTCTATTTAAGGTTTTAAAATTAAGCAGAACACACAATCTTATGTAGACTTAAGATATTTCACCGCGTGTAGAGATGTGTCTTTTGAACATAAGATGAAGTTGTTTTTGTCTATTAAAAACCACAGGAGTGAGATAGAAGGAAGCCGATAACACAGAACTGTAGCCTTTTAGAATGGCACTAAGGATCAACAAAAAAACGCGAAATATCTTAAGTCGACTTAAGATACTTTACCTTTTCAGTCGAGATCTCATCCTTCAGCTCGTGAATTGTTGCTGGCTCATCGACGTACATCTTTTCTTTCGAATAACCCCAAAGAAAGTAGTCCAACGGTGTCAAATCACATGATCTTGGCTGCCAATTGACATCGCCACCACGTGAGATAACACGGCCATTGAATTTGTCTCGTAAAAGAGCCATTGTTTCGTTAGCTGTGTGGCAAGTGGCACCGTCCTGTTAAAATCACATATCGTCCACATCCATATCTTCCATATCTGGCTCTTCAGCCACACTATCGCGAACAGCAGCAATATTTTCTGCAGTACGAGCTGTACGAGCATGCACTGGTGTTCTCACATCTCCTACAGACCCGGTTTGCTCAAATTTTTGCACGATTTTTCCGATTGTACACAATTGGACAATTAAATTGACCGAAAAAATCACGAAGTGCACGATATGCATTTTGATTTGAACGCCCATTTTCATAATAAGCCTGAATAACTTTAACGCGTTGCTCGATTGTCTATCTTTCCATGGTTCAAATTGAGTTAGTCTGAAATTGAGAAAAGTCAAATGAAATGCAGAAAAAATTTGACGTTTAGGTGTGGTTCACATTCAACATCGGCCCTTAAAATTTAACCACCCTTTATTTCAACAAAAGAAATTGACAGCTCAAACCGGTTCAGATTAAAGCGGAGTACACACTTTTAAGGTTGGGCGCGTAATTGCCTTTAAGATGATGCCGTAAGTGTGAAGTCATACGAGATTGCGTCTGCCAGCTATTTCTGCCATATAAGACCATTGTTAAGTAACTAGATGCAGGTTGGTCGATCTCTTGTGATCTTAAATCCGACTCAAAACTTAAGTGGCTCAGGTCTTAGGGCCGGAATTTAGTATTTTATTTTGAACTCGCTTTTTGAAATCACCGCGTACTTCAATTGTAGGACCTTTAGTTCTTTTGGGTTTCAATTATTAATTAAGACTCATCGTTGTGGTTATAATTAAAATATCTACATATTTTACTTTTCCAAAAGAACTCTGAATACCATTAACATTTTTAATTTTTGTGTTAAAGCACTAAATAATATGAAAAGGTATACAAACTTAAATAATGATTACACAACGCCTTTATTTAATTCTTCATTAAAATATTCGTTGTAAAATAATTGGAAAAAAAAATTGCCAAGCTGTCGATCGATGACGAGACGAGAAAGGTTAATAATACTCTCAATATTAATTTCATCGCAGATAATTATTATCGTTTAATTTACTTTCGTTTTTTAAAGCCTGCTTGGCTGCCAATGCCTACCCACTTTATTGTATAGTGTTTCCAATTGACTTTGGCATTGTACGACGCTCACGGCTCACCTCAAATATATACGAGTTGAGGTTTACACCTAGGCAAAGTAATTTGTAAATTTATAGCTCTACGATTAAAACACCGTGAATACCTGAGGTATGTAGATTGTAGAATATGTCGCATAAGAGCGTAAAAGCTTTAGGTTAAAATAATAAACATGTAACGAGCTACTTCATGACAAAAAGCCATATTTAAGATATAATATAATATACTATTTACATAGAGGGTGAAATAGTGTCTGCCATTTTTGGACGAATAATAACACTATGTTTTTTAAATCTTTTTAATGATTTCATAAAATGCTACTTGGGTTTATTGCCCATAGAGTAATTGTGCGAACATTTTGTACCGACACGTAGGTATATCGTTGGGCAATAATTGTTATTAAAATGGGGTAAAGCCATGGGGGTCCGAAATGTATGTTTAATATGAAAGTTAAGTATGATTACAGGGATACAGTTTGAATAAAATTTTAAGGGAAGGGTTTTAAAACAAGGGCGGGTAGCTGTTGAAGCTGTTTTTGAGGTATTAACAAAATTCTTTCTTGTATTTGAAAGGCCCATGCATGAACTTATGTATTGAATCATCGATCAAATGCCCCCTTCGGCTTCTCACGGTGGTACGGATCCGAGTGGTCCAATTTTCAATGACTTCCGCATATAGATCCGGCTGAATTTGAGCGATAGCCTGTGTTATTTTCACTCTTAGGGCATCGGTCGATTGTGGTTTATTTGCCTTCAAGAAACCGCACAAGAAAAAGTCTAGCAGGGTGTAATGAAATGACTGGTTAACGATTCACGTCACTTCTGCGAGAGATAACCTTAAGTTCAAATCCGTCATGCAGAATGTCAATCGTGGCGTCCGCTGTGTAACACGTAGCGCTGGCGTCGGTGTCGGCATCCTGCTGGAACCAAATGCAGTCTAGGTCAATATGATTCAATTGGGCGATAAGAAATCGGTATTGTTATATTAACGATGACCAGCTCAACAATGCTGTTTTTGAAAAAATACGGCCCAATAACACCGGTGACCCAAAATCCACACGAAACGGTAACTGAGGATGAGTTTTCAACTGGTGAACCTCGTGTGGATTGACGTCGCCCAAATACGGCAATTTTGCTTGTTAACACAGCCAAAAATACCTCTCATCGCTAGAGATGATATTTTTGGCCATAGTTGAGCGACGAAAAAAAATTCGCCAAGTTGAAGTCTGCGAAAGATCGAGTTCTGCTCGGGTTCTACTGTACACTTTCACTTTCACTTGTGATTAAATTGTTCAAAAGTAAATTGGGTCTCATTGTTGAGAAGCCTAAGCTAGGATTTGGGTCAACAAATTTTTTTTCAGAATGCGAAAATAACTGCAGAAATAATAAGGCTTGATGAACAACTCATAAATAAATTTTTAATCAAATTAAGAACGTTATAGCTTCAGGATTTTCTATTGATATACGAACTTTTCTGAACTGCTGGTTGAAGTTAAAGAAAAATATCTTGAGCTCTACAGTTGGTACTAATTATAAGTATCCATAAGCTTCTGATATATGGTCCAGATATAATTTAATCTTTTCAAATACCTATAAGACAGCTCTATGAAGAAGCACCTGAGGCAAGCCATAAAGAATTCCGGAAAAATCACCTCTCTCACACATTTTTATTTTTCAGTTTTTTCTTTTGTTATTACTTTTTTATGAAGAATTATTTTTGTCAACAATAAAACATTATATTTTGCAAAATTTTTTTATACCGATATATTCTGTGGTTGTTGTGCTCTGAGAAAATGTGTAGGTACTTTCCTACTAACCTTAAAAATATTACAACTTTTGTATAACGAAAAATTCAAAAATTTTTTGAAATGTTTGGCTAATAATAATACAATTGTGGGCGTGGAAGTGGGTGGATTTCGGTTCAAGTAAATTCACACTCATTAATTCTGGACGCATTTTTCAATTAAAGGGCGTGGTAGTGGGCGGACTTCAAGCTTTGTTTAATTTATAATTTCTTAACTGACCATAATATTAATTATTGAAATAACTATCGTACTAGAGGTTTTTGTGAAACAAATTTTTTATCAGCAATGGGCGTGGCGGGGCGTGAAAATTCCTCAAATTGAGTAAAATCCCTTTTTTCACATCTACCAACCAATTTTTGTGCACAGTTACTTTAATTTTGAAACATACAGTCCTATATTCTGCTATTCATCGGGTGGAATTTTCCTTGAATTTTCACTAAACACTATCCTGCTATATTCATTCGAAGTGAATCTGTATTTAAGTCGGTAATATTGCGCGGTATTCTGTTATTCACGTGAACGGATTCATTCTATACATGATCGGATCCGCATGTAAAATATTGCGGATTTTTCATTTAATGGATCGTTTGTCTGGTTGGTGCTCAGTAAAATGTAAGCAAAAACTAATTTATCAACGAATTTATATGAAATAAGAAAATTATTTCAATTTTTTAAGCGGAGTGATTGAATTTAATTCAATAGAAAGTTTGAGCGACCTCAACTCCAAAGCGCGTTTCGCCCAGGTACGACAGTGGGCTCATCAGTTAGATGCTGTCGTACCCTTCTAAGACGCAATTATTTTTTGTCGATGTTTGGTGACACTTATAATTTTCACAGCAGTAATATACTGTGAATTTTATTTTTTCTAGGGGAATTTGGTTAAATTCTGACGCCTAGAATGTTAATTGTCCGTGGTCAGACTTATTAAATCAACGAATTTATATGAAATAAGAAAATTATTTCAATTTTTTAAGCGGAGTGATTGAATTTAATTCAATAGAAAGTTTGAGCGACCTCAACTCCAAAGCGCGTTTCGCCCAGGTACGACAGTGGGCTCATCAGTTAGATGCTGTCGTACCCTTCTAAGACGCAATTATTTTTTGTCGATGTTTGGTGACACTTATAATTTTCACAGCAGTAATATACTGTGAATTTTATTTTTTCTAGGGGAATTTGGTTAAATTCTGACGCCTAGAATGTTAATTGTCCGTGGTCAGACTTATTAAATCAACGAATTTATATGAAATAAGAAAATTATTTCAATTTTTTAAGCGGAGTGATTGAATTTAATTCAATAGAAAGTTTGAGCGACCTCAACTCCAAAGCGCGTTTCGCCCAGGTACGACAGTGGGCTCATCAGTTAGATGCTGTCGTACCCTTCTAAGACGCAATTATTTTTTGTCGATGTTTGGTGACACTTATAATTTTCACAGCAGTAATATACTGTGAATTTTATTTTTTCTAGGGGAATTTGGTTAAATTCTGACGCCTAGAATGTTAATTGTCCGTGGTCAGACTTATTAAATCAACGAATTTATATGAAATAAGAAAATTATTTCAATTTTTTAAGCGGAGTGATTGAATTTAATTCAATAGAAAGTTTGAGCGACCTCAACTCCAAAGCGCGTTTCGCCCAGGTACGACAGTGGGCTCATCAGTTAGATGCTGTCGTACCCTTCTAAGACGCAATTATTTTTTGTCGATGTTTGGTGACACTTATAATTTTCACAGCAGTAATATACTGTGAATTTTATTTTTTCTAGGGGAATTTGGTTAAATTCTGACGCCTAGAATGTTAATTGTCCGTGGTCAGACTTATTAAATCAACGAATTTATATGAAATAAGAAAATTATTTCAATTTTTTAAGCGGAGTGATTGAATTTAATTCAATAGAAAGTTTGAGCGACCTCAACTCCAAAGCGCGTTTCGCCCAGGTACGACAGTGGGCTCATCAGTTAGATGCTGTCGTACCCTTCTAAGACGCAATTATTTTTTGTCGATGTTTGGTGACACTTATAATTTTCACAGCAGTAATATACTGTGAATTTTATTTTTTCTAGGGGAATTTGGTTAAATTCTGACGCCTAGAATGTTAATTGTCCGTGGTCAGACTTATTAAATCAACGAATTTATATGAAATAAGAAAATTATTTCAATTTTTTAAGCGGAGTGATTGAATTTAATTCAATAGAAAGTTTGAGCGACCTCAACTCCAAAGCGCGTTTCGCCCAGGTACGACAGTGGGCTCATCAGTTAGATGCTGTCGTACCCTTCTAAGACGCAATTATTTTTTGTCGATGTTTGGTGACACTTATAATTTTCACAGCAGTAATATACTGTGAATTTTATTTTTTCTAGGGGAATTTGGTTAAATTCTGACGCCTAGAATGTTAATTGTCCGTGGTCAGACTTATTAAATCAACGAATTTATATGAAATAAGAAAATTATTTCAATTTTTTAAGCGGAGTGATTGAATTTAATTCAATAGAAAGTTTGAGCGACCTCAACTCCAAAGCGCGTTTCGCCCAGGTACGACAGTGGGCTCATCAGTTAGATGCTGTCGTACCCTTCTAAGACGCAATTATTTTTTGTCGATGTTTGGTGACACTTATAATTTTCACAGCAGTAATATACTGTGAATTTTATTTTTTCTAGGGGAATTTGGTTAAATTCTGACGCCTAGAATGTTAATTGTCCGTGGTCAGACTTATTAAATCAACGAATTTATATGAAATAAGAAAATTATTTCAATTTTTTAAGCGGAGTGATTGAATTTAATTCAATAGAAAGTTTGAGCGACCTCAACTCCAAAGCGCGTTTCGCCCAGGTACGACAGTGGGCTCATCAGTTAGATGCTGTCGTACCCTTCTAAGACGCAATTATTTTTTGTCGATGTTTGGTGACACTTATAATTTTCACAGCAGTAATATACTGTGAATTTTATTTTTTCTAGGGGAATTTGGTTAAATTCTGACGCCTAGAATGTTAATTGTCCGTGGATCACTGTCGTACCTGGGCGAAACGCGCTTTGGAGTTGAGGTCGCTCAAACTTTCTATTGAATTAAATTCAATCACTCCGCTTAAAAAATTGAAATAATTTTCTTATTTCATATAAATTCGTTGATTTAATAAGTCTGACCACGGACAATTAACATTCTAGGCGTCAGAATTTAACCAAATTCCCCTAGAAAAAATAAAATTCACAGTATATTACTGCTGTGAAAATTATAAGTGTCACCAAACATCGACAAAAAATAATTGCGTCTTAGAAGGGTACGACAGCATCTAACTGATGAGCCCACTGTCGTACCTGGGCGAAACGCGCTTTGGAGTTGAGGTCGCTCAAACTTTCTATTGAATTAAATTCAATCACTCCGCTTAAAAAATTGAAATAATTTTCTTATTTCATATAAATTCGTTGATTTAATAAGTCTGACCACGGACAATTAACATTCTAGGCGTCAGAATTTAACCAAATTCCCCTAGAAAAAATAAAATTCACAGTATATTACTGCTGTGAAAATTATAAGTGTCACCAAACATCGACAAAAAATAATTGCGTCTTAGAAGGGTACGACAGCATCTAACTGATGAGCCCACTGTCGTACCTGGGCGAAACGCGCTTTGGAGTTGAGGTCGCTCAAACTTTCTATTGAATTAAAACTAATTTATTGCCTAATTTAGAATATTTGTTTGTAAAAAAATAGGTTATTAACATTTTTAGGAGCAGAAGGACAAAATGAAATTTGAGCTTTGAAATTGAACTTGAATTTTTAATAAAATCAAAAACAATTATTCAAGATTCAGAAGATTAGCACATGGAACAGCTGTTTACGTGAATGTCAAATTGGTTCGAGATAATGTAGTTCACCCGATGGATCGCAGAATGCAAAGGCAGTGTAAAAGGGAATCGAATGAGTGAATCCGATATAGGATTCACGTAAATAGCAGAATAGGGCTGATAGATATTTGTCCACTACCTCTATACAATCGATGCACTGTGCGGGCGTCTAAAATTTGGCCACCAAAAAATTAAGAGTCAACAATAAAGAACAGATTTGACAAATGTCACCAAAACAACATGGCCACCACAGGCCGCACAGTGTTATATTTTGCTAATCTAGCGGAACTTTATTAAAAAATAAATGTTTCTCAAATGTAACAAAATTGGTATCATATCAAAGGTAAAAACTCCGGCTGTAGAATGGAAAAAACAAAAATAAGAAAACTACTGTAATTACCGCTCAAGAGATTCAGAAACTTCAGCTTGGTTCAAGTAAAAAAAAGTTAAACCTCATTGCTTTTCTTGTGTCAAGTTGATAACAGGGTGGTCAAGTGAAATATTAGTTGTGCAAATTAAATTTAATTTATTTATTTTTCGTTATATCTAAGAACTTTTCGGTGTAAGTAATTTTTTTTTGTGCACTAACAAATAAAAAAATTAAAAATCGTTTGTTTACAGACCTTAAAAATGATGTTTTACTATGTTCTATAACTTTGTAAAGCATTTTAAAAATGTATCCTCATGTATCCATAGAGTTATTAGGCCTAAATCTCTGTTGGTATATTCTGTGATAGAATTCATTTACTTTGCTTGCTTCTGGTTGCTGACCCCATACACAAATATTTTTTCAATTGACCAATGTAGCGAAATTTAAAATTCAGCAATTTTTGGAATATGGACAATTTCATCGAAAAAGGATCGCAACAAAAATAAAATGCACGACTGGGTCGCACGAACTTGCTCCTATGTAATAGACTAAGAATTTTAAAAACGAATGTTTTTAGAGAAAACTGTTCATAAGGATAAAATGAATTTTTTAAATTCTTTTAGTTAAAAGAGATAAAAACAGAATGCTTTGCAAATATGAATTTATGCAGGAAAAAAAATTATATGTCGTTGTAATGGTTCCTTAAAAAAATAAGCTTTTATGTACAAAATTTTTAAAACATTTTTAAGAAACAATTTTGGTACGCCAACCTTAAGTTTTTATTATTGTACGAATAAAAGTCTAATTTCCAAAAAAAATACTATCGAATTTTTCAAAAAAAAAAATTACTTTTTTTTCTAAAAATTGGAAAAATATTTTTTCTTAAATTTTCAAATGGGGTGTTTTTTAAACTTTTTAGGAGCTTCTTTATAAAAAATTTCGTAAAAATCCGTTATTCCGATAATGAGTAATTCAAAATTCGAAAAAATCGTTCTATGGTAGGTACAGTCAGTAATATCTAGATTTCAAATTTTTTTTTATTAAATCATAGATCGTAAAGATTGATCAAAAGAAAAAAAAATTAGCAAAATTCTCGGAACCGTTTTCGAGAAAACTACGATTTTCGAAAACCATTTTTTAAAATTTGTATGGAAGGTACCGTTAGTTTTAGATAAAACAAATTTTTTTTTCTCAAATCTTGTAGATTATGTTAAGAAACTTTTATTTGTCAAGTTTGAAAAAAAAATCGAGTATGGGGTTTCCGAAATATTGAGTTTCCAAAAAAAATATTTTTGGTCTTAAAAAAAAAACAGAAAAAAATGTCCGGGGGGAAAAACTAAAACCCATATCTACCAAGTTTGAAGAAAATCGGCCGAGCCGTTTAGGCTGTAGTCGAACAGACAGACAGAATTTCGAGACCCACTTTTTTGGTCTTCGCTATCATCGTAATGTCAACTTTGATCAAAATCTCGAGTTCGATTTTTTTTACGAATGCATAGCTTGCTTTATAGTACCTATAAGTCGCAAGTAAAAATCTGATTATATCATGCAAGAATTCGGTCAGGCGGACACAGACAATGTCCCTAAATTGGTGCTCCATGCTCATGTGAGCTCAATAAGTAACATAATGCTGAAAATGTGGGATCGAAGGCGAATTCTGGAAATATTTGAAAAAGCCAATGAAGTATGGTTGCGTAAGGATGCAAATCTACCACAAAGTTTTATAGAAAGTATAACATCAACCAACTAAGGTGCGAATAGGGAGAGATCGCCAAAAACAATTCGAAGAATGCACACTTACACCCATATTAATAAGGATGGTTTAGTGGTGGTTTATCGTTAAGTCCTGGACGAAGTGCGAAATTTCATTAATAAAACAAATGTTTTGTTAAGTGACGTTTACTAACTATGATTAAGTTAAACCACCGAAGTAGGTGGTTTAGCGAAGGAATAAGAAATAGAAATGTCAAATTCGTTTTTTTTATCATCGTTATTTATTTCCAACAGTCTTTTTTTTTTGGATTTGTGTTGGTGTCAACACATTTGTTTTCGATAATTGTGATTGCCTCCGTACACAATTCTCGAAGTAGGTTCTAAGATAATCAATTAATAGGTGCTTTTTATTATTCACAAATCTATCTGGATCTGGATTAAGTTTTAACATGTATTACAAAAACAATTTGGGATCCTGTGTTCTATCGGGATCTATTTCAAAGATCCAAAAATTAGTTATTACACTGGCGAGTAGATGGCTTTTTATGGTAAGGTAGTGTAAGCTATAGTGTAAAGAAAAAAGACAAGACATAATTTAAAATTTCCAAACGCAAGGATAAAAAGAGACGGGCTTATAACACTGCTGTCAGTAAGATCCGTACAACAATAAACATACACAACTAGACACAAGCAATTGACAATCAATTTAGGCAGACACAGAATATAAATATGAGATAGCTTTCTTGTTGTAGTAGATTTTTTCAAAGGATTTTTGATAAGCGGCACTTTAACTATTCCGCGAAAATTTCGTTTTTATTAATATAAATATTTAAGCCAGGACTTAACTCCTATTCCATGGTTTAGTTAAACCGTGGAATATAGGTGGAATAAGCGTTTTTTATTAATATGGCTGTTAGAGTCCAAAAACGTAAAATTAAGAAATCGGTTGGCTCCAAATGAAATCGCACTTGCGGCTGAAATAAATATGAGATCAGCTGAGAGAAGAGATGCAGATAAATAATTTATTGAAAAAGCTTGAAAATTGTTTCCCTCAAATAGTCACAAAAATCAAGAAGGCAAGATTAAGCCAAGAAAAGGGGAACAAATTAGTGTCACCCGAAGAAATCCTTGTGCTCATAGTTAATTCGAAAATAAGCACAGTATAAAGCTATGCGACATCAGCTGAAAGAGCTTAATTTAAATGTTTAACCGGCATATTATCTAGTCCAAGAAGCTAAAAAAGACTACTAACCTGCAGAAGAAGCATTAACGGTCACTGATGTGTCTGCACAAATAAAATTGCAAGCTTTGCTGGATTTAACAGTGAATTGCATCATTAAAGCTGAAAACAATCTTGCAACCTTTCAATCTTTAGATACATAGATTTATTCTCTTCGACTTTCTCCAGAACGTATTACATTACTAAAAGCTACAAATTCTGAAACGTCAAGCTTGAATGAAGAACATTAATAATTTCGAATAAACTATTTAACTACATTTATGTTTCAAAACAAAGCAAACAAAACAAAATACTTAAACTTCAGTAGGGATTTTTAATGTTTTTAGACTGGTCGAATGGGGACATTTTCAAAGTATTTGAAGAAAATCTGTTCATCTGTTCTAATTCCATGTTCTAAATAAAATGTTAATTTTGATTTAAGACAAGACTTGTCCTTTAGCGCAAGTACAAAACTTTACGACTGTAATGCCCTTTGCTAGAAGAAACTTCTGTAAATTTTAACAGAAAGAAATTTAAATTTTTAATCCAGGTTAAACATTTTTCAGATCTACGCATTGAATTTGCAAAGTTTGCTATTAGTTTTAGTGTATTTTCTAAATCTTATCACGAATAAAAAGCGAATGGTTCTTTTTTTTTCAATTGTCAACTTGATTGATGTTTTTACTATATATTCTTGCAATTAACAGGGAAGCACGTACCTAGTTACACGTATAAAAGTAAAAACAGAAAATTAAAAGATTTGGGGTAGAAATCAAAGTTTTGCTTTAATATAGTATGTGAGAAATGTATGTATACTGCAAGTGATTGAGGGTTGTTAATTTAATTCAAGAACGTGATGCAAACGCAATGAATTCATCTCGTCGAGCTTCAGCAAAAACCTTAGTGAAACTACTAAATGAAATGAGGAAATCAGATTAAACGAAAAAAATCTATTTGGTGGTAAAGAAATGTAAATGGAATTCAATTCGGGTTGAATTTAAGTTAATCTGATTTTCGATATTAAATTACCAATGGACTAACTTTGTAAAAATATACATAGATGATTTCCTTGCTATGTAGATATATCATAGATGTATGTATAAATAGTATAGACAAGTTTCTTATTCGACAAAAAGAGATATAAATCAAACTTGACATAACGATGAGAGTGAAGACGAAATAATGGATTTCGCAATTTCTGTTCGTCTATCTGGCTGTCGTTTCGTCTACACTACACTGCCGAAGATATTTTCTCAGTTTAAAGAGAGACTTTTTCTCTAACAACAGAGATTTTTAGGATAAATATTATTAATTTGCATGTTTCAATTTCTTTTATACTTTTGTACTCAATTAAATCATGTTGGCCCAACGTTCTTTTTTGGCTTCATTTGCTCACAATTTCATATTAATGAAACAACAGTGCCGTGTTTGTATTTATACAATCTTTAAAATTATTATTCACTTAAATATAAAAGCAAGTACGTGCTTCCTTGCTGTGGATTTAATCTTACAATTATTGGAGGTAAATATTGTATTTAAAATTGCTGGCCATCTGCTCTTGGGTCCATTAGCATTGTGTTTTTATGTCTTCAAGAGCCTTTGCTGTCTCAAAGATTAGGTATGTTAGATACACATTTTAAATTGCTTAGAAATGTATATAGCTTATATGTACGTACATATGTATACATAATGCTTAAAAATTTGATTGGTTGTTTTCTTTAATAGGTCAGAATTTATTTTTATAAAATGAATGCAAGTTTCTTTATCAAACATTAAAGGTTCTATAAACTTGGACGTCTCTACACCTACGAACATTACGTACGGCTTAAAATATTGGACAAACTATAAAAAGTATATGAAAGAATTGATGACAGCCAGGTAAAGCCAACAGTTGTAAAGCACGAAAAAAAGGAATAAATAAATAAAACTGGGAATAGATAGCCATTTTTTACTCACGACACATATGTAGGTACTATAAGGCAAGTTATACATTCGCAAAAAAAAATTGAACTTGAGATTTTAATCATTACGATGATATAGAACACAAAAAAGTGGGTCTTGGCCGAATTCCTTTAAACTTGGTAGAAAGCATTTTAATTTTTTTTCCCTAACACGTTTTCTTCTGTATTTTTTAAGACCGGAAATACGGTACCTGCCATACGAATTTTTTTTTTTTCGAAATTTTGTAAAATATTTTTTTTCTCAAAATCTGTTCCACAGTTAAAAAAAAAAATTTCATTTAGTTAAATCTAAATTATGCTTGAAAAATAAAAAATTTCCGAAAATTGTTTTTTTTTTTTATAATTAACGCGCACTCAAGGTACCTACTACCCTTTAAATGTTGGTCTAACACCTTGCGAACATTTAGGAAATAGTTTGAGGATTGAGTAGGAGAAACTGAGGGTATACTGATTAGAATTCCCAGCGGCACATACTCGGGGAAAATTTGTAGTTTTTACATCGTATTAGGAAACCTAAGCATTTGGCCGCATTTTTGGCAATATCCAATATGTGGTCATTCCACAAAAGGTGGTCAAGATCGTCTTTAGGTTTAACGTGAGCACCTGCCTGTTACAGCTCAATCCTACGGGAGGCCTACCTCCATTTGGAGTCAGATTGGGTCCTGACCATTAATCCCGACATAGCAAGCTATCTCGGTCGCAAAGTTTTGATATGTTGCAGCATATGCACACCTCGTGCTTTGGGGCGAGGTCTATCTAACACCTCTTAATTTCAAGAAAAGAATCTTGAAAACCGTGTGTTTCCGCATTCGGAGTTAACCAAGCCACCATGATGCTCCCACTAGGGGGCCTACCTCATAGATAGGGTTTGAGCAGAGGATAAAACTCAATCCTCAAACTCAAATGGACACTATCTCCCATGGTACCAGAATATAGCTTCCGGTGGAGCTTCGCAACTTCGTCATTTCATGGAGCTTCCTAGGCGATCCTAATCCGGACTTAGTCGAAGTTCTTGTCTCAAGCTTTGGAATTTCCAGATCTAAACCCGTCACTTCCAGATGGGCTACTGTAAAACCCTGGGCCTGTCAACCCTTAGGATACACACCAAGTAGTCGGCCGGGGTAAAAACCAACAACTCAATGTGTATCCTTGTCTTTTGCTCACCTTACGGCAAACAAGGAAAGACGCTCCTTTCTTTTATTTACCTTACGGCAAATTATTTAAGACGCTCCTAGTCTTTAGTTTACCTTACGGCAAACAAGGAAAGACGCTCCTATCTTTTGCTCACCTTACGGCAAGCTAGGAAAGACACTTCTAGTCCTTGTTCTAAAAACCTTAAAAGTCTCCAGCCACGTAAGCAGCCGGAGACCTCACCAGTTAACTCCTCGTTATAATCCAATTAAACCTTAAAAGTCCCCAGCCACGCAAGTAGCCAATTTTACCCTCCAAACCATAAAGGTCTCCAGCCACGCAAGTAGCCGGAGACCTTACCGATTTACCATCAACCAAGATTCATCAAAAAGTCTCCAGCCACAAGTCGGGGGGGGGGGGGGGACAAAAGGTGGTCAGTAATACACATACCAAGAATTGACAGCTTTTCAGTTTCTACCATGCAAGCTCCATCCATGAACAATGGCATAGGGGGAATATTCCGCTTTAAGGACATAAAAAGCTCTGAGTTTTAGAAGCATTAAATTCAACTCAATTTTCAATACCCCATTTAACGATGCTATTTAGATCGGAATTTAATAAGCTCAACATACATATATTGCCGCTGCAATTCCATATTGGAAGAACAAGGAATCAGGAAATGAATATGAAAACCTAAGGGTGCTGTCATCAGCAAAACAGTTAAGTGGATTAGTAGTTTCGGAAAAAATATCATTTATAAAAATAAGAAAAAGAGTCGGAGACAAAAGAGAGCCTTGGGGGACACCAGCATTTATTTTACGAACTTCAGACTTGGAACCATCTAAAACAACTTTAATTGAACGGTCAGGAAGGTAATTACTAATCCAACGAATAAGAGATACATCAATGCCAAACGCACCCGTCCATTTTTGATAAAAGAGCAGGATACCAGGCTCTTATCGAACGCCTTAGAAATATCAAGCGCATTGATCTTTACTTTCCCCAAAAAGATGTAAGGATTGGTTCCTTTTTTGAGTGAAATATGCCATCAAATCACTAGTGGATCTATTGCTGCGAAAACCATAAGTGTTGTTAATGGTACCTATCTTAGAACCATGTTTTTGTTATTGAATTTCTCAAAAACGATAAAATCAATTTTAATAATTTTTGTATGCTTGGGCACCCTAAAAGTTTGAATAGTATAGTTTATTCAAATTTTCATATATTTTGTTTTAATTAAAAAAAAAACTCGATATGTATTTCGAAAATCCCATGCTCAAATTCTTTTCAAATTTTACAATTTAAAGTTTTTAATACCATCTACAAGATGTAATACAAGTGTATTTTATCTAAAAATAACGGTTTCCACCATAAAATGTTAGAAATAATGTGTTTTCGAAAATCGTAATTTTCTCGAAAAATTAAGATACATATTACTGACTGTATTTACCATAGAACCAATTTTTCGAATTTTGAATTTCTCACTATCGATATCCCAAAAACGGTTTAATATAACAAATTCTAAAAGTTTTTCTAAAAAATATTTTCAAAATTTTGTATTTAAAATCTAATTTCTTAAAGAAACCGCTAAAACGACTTTCAATTTTTGTTCTGACATAAATTCATATTTGCTTTTTATCTCTTTACTTCTAAAAGAGTTAAAAAAAAATATTTTTTTTTTGCTTATGAAGGGTTTTTTCTCAAAAACATTTTTTTTAAACAATTTTTAAATTTTGAAATTTCTTTATCTATTACATAAGAGCAAATTCTTTCTCATAATATTATTACATTTTTGTATTTTAAAGAAATTCTTGTTAAAATAACAGGAAACTTAAAAAAAGTTCATTTTCTTAACAAAAAAATCCTTTTAAAACAACAAAAATGAAAATCTTGTAATTAATAATGTGTCAACTTGACAAATGTCCCCTCCTAGAAAGAAGTTAAGAAAGTCATAGGTATAGTAATAACAAAAGTAGGTTTCATAACTGTTTAAGAAACAAACCTGCTATGTAAAATACACTATAGCATCAAAATTGCAAAAAACAATACACAATCTTCACTTCTGTCAAACATTCATAAATTCATAAAATCCACAACAGTTTAATGTAAATTATTTATTTGCATCAAATGATGCGCAAACTTCAAACAAACCAGAATAAAGCCATTTCTATGCTGATCAGATGTACTCGTACGTTGTGCATTTGCATTGCAAAAATGAAGTGATGCACTAATATTTGACGTTTCTAAAAACGTAAGCGATATTTTACCGAAAAATGTGGAAAATCGAAACACAAAATCTCTCAAAATGAGTTATATTTTGATTGTCTTATTTTTAATAAATAAACAAAAAATAGTAGGCCAGTGCATAAAAATGACCACAGTGCTGCTCTATTATTATTTAACTTATTATAAATAATTCTTTATAATGTCATATTTATATTCAGGGTGCGTTACATGTTCCAGGTCGATTTTATTTGGTCGTAAATTTATTATCGAGCATCTAATGTAACATGTTGGAATTATTAAAATATTTTATTTTAATAAAATCGTTGAATTGTAAGGACGCGGAGAAAATTACGTGACTTATTTGGTGTTAATTATGTATCGAGCATTCCATACAGCGTATAATTTCTAATTTTGAAAATTTGCGTACACTGGGAAATACACTAAGGACTAGGCGAAAAGTAAGACTGATGCATTTAGGCAGAATGTTGCTGAATGGCCGGGTACCTTTCATCAACGCTGGTGCATAAAAATTGGGAATGTATCAATGCTATGCAAAATGTGCTCGACCGATATCAAATTCCATACATAATGTTTAAGACCATTTAATTGATCAATAAAATATAAATTAAAAGTTAAATAAAAAAGAACATCGACCTGGAACATAAAACGTGACCTGTATTATTACGATTTTAAGAAATTCCGTGAATTTCAGCACAGAAAAACATGTATAAAAGAATCTTCCAAATAGACATGTAGAATAATAATTGATAAATTAACTTTAGGCGTTATTCTTTTTTAGTTAAGATTTAAGAATAGAGCTCTGAACAGAGTCCGAGCATGTCGAGCATGTTCGGAATATCCCCTGAATCAAGCGTGCTTTGAGCCCTCTGAGTTGGTTTTGAAAACACATATAGCTGTCACTTTTTTTAACTGCGACTTATAGGTACTAAAGGCAAATTATGAAAAAGGGAAAAAGTCGAGCTCGAAATTTTGATCAAAGTTGACATTTTGATAATAGCGTAGAGTAAAAAAAAGTGGGTCTCGCAATTCTGTCTGTTCGACTGCAGCCTAACCGGCTCGGCCGATTTTCTTTAAACTTCGTAGATATCATTTTTAATTTTTCCCAAAGGTTTTTTTATTTTTTTTAAGACCAAAAATAATGGTACCTACCTGTCATACGAATTTTTTTTTCGAAATTTTATGTATATTTTTTTTTTCTTAAAAACTGTTCGTCAGATTTAAAAAATTAACATACAAAAAAATTCATTTAGTTAAAGCTAGGTAATGATTGAAAAAAATTTTCGAGAAATGCTTATTGAGGGCAGATACCCCCCGTGGGACCATTTTTTTTGTTTTTGATTTTCTCAAAAACGGTACAACCGATTTTGATATCTTTTTTTGTTTAAGCTCCCAAAAACTTGAATAGAATTGTGTATTGAAATTTAAAAAAACATTTCTTTTGGATTTAAAAAAAAAAATTCATAATTTTTTTTTTTCAAAACTCAATATTTCGAAAAGCTCATGCTAGATTTTTTTTAAACTTGATAAATAAAAGTTTATTAATATAAATTACAAGATGTGAACAAAAAATTATTTTACCTAAAAATAAAGGTAGTACCTACCCAGCATACAAATGTTATAAAATGGTTTTCAAAAATCGTATTTTTCTCGAAAAAGACGCCTAGATACAAAATTTTTTCTTTCACCTAATTTTTACGATCTTTAATTTAATAAAAAAGTTTGAAATTAAGATACCAAAGTTTGTACCTACCATTGAACCATTTTTTCAAATTTTGAATTACTCATTATCGACTCAACGGATTTTAATGAAATTTTTTGTAGAGATGCTTCTTAAAAGTTGAAAAAATATTGCATTTCAAAACTTAAAAAAAAAATATTTTTTGAGTTGCAAAAAAAAAATTTTTTTTTTGAAAATTCGTTATCTCAAAAACGGTTCAATAGTTTTTGGAAATTTAATTTTCATTCGAACAGTAATAAAAACTTAAAGTTGGTGTACCAAATTCCTTTCTTAAGCATGTTTTAAAAATTTTGTATATGAAAGCTTAATTTTTCTTGAGAAACCACTACAACGACTCATAATTTTTGTTCTTGCATAAATTCATTTTTAATAGCATTCTGTTTTTGTCTCTTACTGCTAAAAGAATTTAAAAAAATAATTTTATCCTTATGAACAGTTTTCTCTAATAACATTCGTTTTTAAAATTTCTAGTCTATTACATAGTAGCAAGTTCGTGCGACCCAGTCGTGCATTTTATTTTAATTTCCATCTGCATTTTACTCTGCCTGCTCAGTTATTTTATTCTGAGCTCATAGAGCGCACTTTGAACAAGCTTAACACATGCTTAGATCGAAAAAAGAAACACATATTTGAAGCTCTGAACACTCTGAACTTAAAAAGAAACAAGATTTATTGTTTGACAACTCACTCTATGCTCTGAACTTTTTATTAGTTATAATTTTCTTTACTTACAATTAACAGCCTTCGCCTCGTGGTCTACTAATATCTTTTAATACCTATTTTGACTTGATTTTATTTGCTGATTTTCTTATCCTGTATAAAAATTTACAGGCGTCCGGGTCTAAAGCCCAAAACTATACTCTAAAAAAAATCATGATGAAAAGTCTCAAACTCTCTTTTAATATGCTTTCTTCCCAATTATTAATAATAAATATTTTTAAAGCCATTTGTACATATGTAAATAGAACCAATCTACACTCTAGCTGAGGAATACTTGAACAGAACCTAATTATGTAAATATAAAAAGGGATACACTGAATCGAATGTTCAATTGTTCAAACACGAAGTACCTACATTGTGTGATGGACGACCCGACCATTTAAGGTTGCAGTTGTTTTATTTTCATAGACGAGCATGTGCATAAAAATGCAACAACTATCAAACACAATATACAAGAACTTCAGAGTCCAGATGCATAAATTAAGGTCAACTCATCTGTAGTAAATGGCTCAGAGTGTGTAAGTAATATGTTGTAAAATGTTTTCAACATGTTATGCATTATATTATAGATGTATGTACCTGCATATTTACACACAAACATATACTTATGTATGTATGTAAATTCCTGTTTTAAAAATTTCTGAATACTTTGTTCGATGTCAGCATGCGAAAATCCTCAAAGAAAAGATTCTAGACAACAAATGATAGTATGGTAAAGCCAACCATCTTACGCCCAGAATGAGGAATTGGATAATTTGATTTGTAAGTTTGTAAGGAGATAAACGAAACACGTGTAGTGTATCATGTTAACAGAATTTATAATACTCGTATAAAAAAATAATTGAAATTTTTTGAAGATTCTTAAAAGAGATAGAATTTCGTTAACCTTTTTTACTTGCTTTATCAGATCGTTTTTATGCATCGTGTTTTAGTTTTGAGAACGTTATGATTTATTTGACGAATAACTTTGATATTTAATAAAACTTATACATAGATTATGGTTTGGAAATATGTTCACAATATGTTTTAAAGATAATTTAGGAAAATTTTAGTTCAATTAGTACGATGTTAAAGCTGTTTCAGTATGAAACTAGGTTAAAACAACAATTTTGCGAATTTCAATCGAATGTAGCATCATATTTTCTCGACCCTTTTATTAAAGTTAAGATTATTGAATACCTATTAGAGGTCTGCATGAGTACATTCATTTGCTTCCTCTAAATGGGTACAGTAGTTCAGTGTACACTGTTTATATAATCTAGTATAATCTAGTGTACACTGAACCAAGTACCCTTTTCTGTAGCTTCAAACACTGTACACCATTCATTGCCTCATTATCAAAACCGGTAAAGTATTTGGTTTCTCTGTCACAAATGAGTGCATGACTTCACGAAACAAGTGTACCAGTTACCAGTATCACCGTGCATTCTACACTGAGTACACCAAATTCTCAGTGTATACGAGTAACTAAGAAGAATCATATGCAATGATTACTGTAAAAAATACACTGGAATGCACCGAATGCATTGAATAAAATGATTACATAATTTAGTTGGTTTTTAGGTTTTGATGGAAATTAAAAAAAAAAACTAAAATGGAAATTATAGATGTAAGTTTTCAAAAACTATTTTCTTAAGGCTAAAAATCTATTACGAATAAAATAAAATACACGACTGAATCGTACGAACTTGCTCTTATGTAAAAATACTTTGGAAGTTAAAATACATTGTATAAATATAAAACATGGATTTAATGAGATAAAAATGTTCAAATGCATGGAATTGCCGTCTGCTTTCCGGAAAAGTATGAATTTATGGAAACAAAATTTAAAAATCGTTTTCTTATTAAATTAATTTTTTATATAAGAAATTTCTAAAAAAATTTTCAAGAACAAAATTTGGGATGCAAATTTTAAGTATTGTAGTATAGATTTTAGGAAATAATTTCAAAAAATAATCGTTCAGACGTTTTAAAAATATTGAATTGGAATTTTTTTTCAAGAAACCCAAAAAATATTTTTTGAATATTTTTATATACAATATTATTTTAAATTTAAGAGGGCTTTTGCTGAAAATTTTTTGTTAAAATCGTTAGAGCCGTTAATGAGAGTCGAAAATCAAAAAAACCGTACCATTAATAAAATTTTGCCCCAATTTTTTTGCACAATGTAGTCCATGTGCATAATATCACACATATTTTTTTTTATCAAAATGGTAAGAGCCGTTTTCGAGATAAATAAGATTTTGCAATACGGGTGTATGGGAGGTACATTAGTTTTGGAGCTAAAAAAAATTTCAATTTCTCCTCTAGGGAATCACCGAAGACCCTTAACT
The DNA here is from genome assembly GCA_963931855.1 of Philhelius festivus. NCBI lineage: Eukaryota > Metazoa > Arthropoda > Insecta > Diptera > Syrphidae > Philhelius > Philhelius festivus. The sequence goes on along the minus strand of OZ007555.1, from coordinate 76,238,677 downwards.
ACCGGAATTGAAGAACGTAGGTCTAGTGGCTTAGGCTGTAGGGAGAGGTACAGACATACAGATGGACGGAATTGTCGAACCTACTTTATTCGTCTTCGATATCATCGTAATGTCAACTTTGATCAAAATCTCGAGTTCGATTTTTTCCAAATGCAGAACTTGCCCTAGTACCTACATCCTACATATATATCGCAAGTAAAAATTATGTATTATACATTATACAGTGTAATTGTTATAAGGTGCACCAAAAAGTTATAACGAGTTGGTGGGGTTAAGACGAGAAAAAAATTGAATGCAACGAGGGGGGGGAGTTCCAGTGCAATTTTCTAGATACAATTTTCTAAAAAAATTGACTTAAAACAGAAAACAAAATTATTTTAAGACATCGGTAAGACTTACAAAGCCCTTTCATACCTTTTTGGAAAGCCAAAAATCTCTTCTCTAATTTTCATTTTTAATTAAGTTGCGTTTGTAAATAATTTTTAAAAAATAAATTTTCAAACTCGAAAGTTAAAAAAAGAAGAGATTTCTGGCTCCCCAAAAACGTATGGCAGGGCATTTTAAGTCTTACCGTTGTTTTTAAATATTTTTTTTCTGTTTTAGGTAATTTTTTTAGAAAATTGCCCCTCCCGCCTAAACGGTGGGAAATAGAAACCCCCCTCTCCCATACGATTTTTTTCTTGTCTGAACCCAACCAACTCGTAACAGCGTAACATTTTTTTTTTTCAAAATTTTGATTTTGAAAATTAATTTTTCAAAAACTATTCACTCGAACAACTTTATTTAAAAACAAAATTAAAGAATGTACTTCTGGCTTTTCAAAATGCTATAGCATTACTCTGTAGATATCACCGTTATTTTTTAATAATTTTTTTTCTGTTTTAAGTGATTTTTTTCTTAAATTGCCCCTCCCGCCTAAACGGGGGGAAATAGACCCCCCCTCCCATACGATTTTTTTCTTGTCTAAGTCCAACCTACACGCCCTAGCTTTTTGTCACACCTTATGCCAATCACCCTGTATAAATAAATATGTACAATATATTATACTTATTTTTACAGATTACACTGTTTTTGTTAGAAATAAATGAAAAAAAAACTTTATTTATTTGTTTATATTATTATAAACGCCATTTCTTAACAGACATTTCCCACTTACCTATTGAAGAACAAATTTGAATTTGAATGAAAAGAAAACTAAGTAAATCCTTATTTGGTGTATACCCACTACTCAGTGTATTCAGTGTACTTACTGAAGTGTACACTTGTTTTGTGAATACCTATATTTGATATACCCGTTCTTATACTGAACACTACTCCCAGTGCTTGTTTTGCAATGAGTGAAAGATTTGTATGACAACAATTTGAGAATTGATTCATTCATTCTATTTTCAAGCATATTGTACAGTAGACAAGTTTGTTTTGAAATCAATTGAATGTCTTGAAACTGCTTTCAAGACATTCATTGCAGACCTCTAATACCTATTTTAGTTTTTTAGTATCGTGCTATTTACAAACGACACAAAAGGTCTGTTTACTTAGTTTTTTTGCACGAATTGTCATTGTTTTAGGTGTGTTCAATAGAAATTTATTAAGAAAATTGCTTTAGTATGATACTAGTTGGAAAATGTTTAAAATTGAGAATAAGTTAGTAAACTATGTACTTTAAAGTAAATTGTTAAGAAGTATTATACTAATACCTTAATGATAAGCTGTTTACAATTCTGCCCCAATATCTTTCAAATGATACCCATTTTTAGACCTGACATGCTCTTTCTAGAGCAAATTCCATTCGTTTTCGTAGAATTGCAGGTCCCAGGCCCTCACTTTTTCCCGAATATTTTGGCCTTAGGCTTTTCGGTTTGTGTATGTATGACCTGTGGCTCCATCTTGTTGGAACGAGAACTTTGAATCGTTCTCTGCCATTCACATAACCCGTAACTCAATAGTTGTTTTTTTTTTTTTAAAAAAAAGGTCCATTAACCGTTTCTGAGGTTATTCCAGGCCTAACTGTGCAACTTTGTAAGTGCATTTGACATTCAAAAATTATTTAGGGATTTTCGATGCTCAATATTCTACAATTTTGTTCGTTCATGTTACAGTTGACGTGCTTTTGTGAATAAGCACGTTGTTCTCTAGGAAGAATTCTTGAAAGCGCCGCGTGTACTTGTGAATCATTTACTTTTAACTGGTGAAGCAATTGAATCTTATATGGGAAAAGGTTCTTTGCAAAGACCGCCTAGACATCAATAAATGCTGAGAACAACGCCTGGTGTAAGTTTCGGGGTTTAACTAAATACTTGGTTGAACCCGAGCAATGTTCACATCATTTCGAACTGCACGAGATCTTTCAGCATGCGGAATATCCCAGAGAGCCTTGTTGCTGAAAACTCTGGACCAATCGGTAAATTGTTGAAGCACTGGTCACATTTCGAATATGAAAATAATATTGATATGCACCCTTATTATAATAGGCGTTTCACTTGAACGACAATCGTCACTTCTTCTGTCGAGTCACTTTTGAATCAACATACGTTCCACATAAAAATCTGTCATTGACAAATAGATATTTCAAAACAATTTGTGTTTTTTTTTCAGTACACGGTGTGTGCCATACTTTGTGATGTGTTTCTTGATCATATTCTAAGAAAAAAATTGTTCTACAGTAAAGTCTGATTTTCAACTTTGACATCACTTTTTGACGATTTAAAAAAAGGCTAACTTTGTGTACCCTGAGCCTGACCCATGTTAAGGTCAATTTCTCTGTCGGTACTGAGATTTTTTATTTTAGACTTTATTTTGAGTAGAAATACTAGCCTTTAAGCCTACGTTTGAATTGAGCTGATATGTTTTAGGGTTGTCTGATATTCAATTTTAAATGGTATTCGAGCAAAATTTTGACTTTGAGGTAAAAACATAAAGTTTTCTTATTTTTACCTGATGAAGAAAACAATAATACAACAAAAATCATTAATAAGTGCACCCAAACATTTTATGATACTTGGGAAGATCTAAAACAGGTAAAAAATCGAATTTTGTGTTTTGTACCTACTTTTATTGCTAATCTTTGCAATTGGTGTGGTTTTCCAAGAATTGTTAGTTTTTAGGTAATTTTCAAGACTGTGTACTCATAGACCGAGAGCCCACAGCAATTTTTGGGTGTGATTGATAACAAGAAATAATTAGCATAATTAAATAGGCCTTTAGTAGTTATTTACAAATGTGAACGTCTTGCATGCTCTAGTGGGAACTATAGTGCATAAAAGTCCATCATATATGCAGTTCTTTCCAAGTCTAAGTAATTGTGATAACTTTGTCAAAATGAAGAGTTAAGCCCCCTGATTGCAAGTATTTTGCAGACAGCCTTCTGCCTACAAGACGCGATAAGAATAGTGTACTTCTTGCACGAAAAAGACCGCCTTCAAAACGTCTTGGACCTCGATATTTGCAATCAGGGCACTTAGCTCTTCATTTTGAAGTTATGGCAAATTTTGTATCACAATTGTTTAGACTTTGGAAAGAACTGCATATCTGATGCACTCTTATGCACTATTGCTCCCACTAGAGCATGCAAGACGTTCACATTTTTAAGTAACTACTAAAGGCCCATCTAATTATGCTAATTATTTTTTGTTATCAATCACACCCAATTGCTGTGGGCTCTTAGTCTATTATAAAAAGGGTAAAAAGTGTACTTATGCCTATTTGACTTGCTGTCAAAATCCTAATCACCTTAACCCTTCAATGGGTAAATTAACTAAATAAGTAGTATAAAAGAATAGAAAAACTCAAAACTCATTCAACAGATTATCAAGTTTGATAAGAGCGCTTTTTGAAATGCCTTTACTTACGAGAGAAGAATACGCAGATATTGTATTCGTTTATGGGTTGTGCAATGGAAATTCAAGAAGAGAACAACGAAGATACCAGAAAATTTACCCTAACAGAGGTCTTCCTTCTCGAAATGTTTTTGGAAATATCTTTCGAAGGCTTTGAGAAACTGCATCAGTTTCAACTGCAAGACCTAACGCGGGAGCTGCAAGCATAAGAAAAGTTTCAATGATACACTGCATCTGTATTGGGTTAGTTATTTTCACCCTTAAATAAAACAAATATAATAAAAATTACAAATTACACAATACTAACATGTAAAACTTTCATCTTTATCCAATTTCGACAATGAGTCGTTTGAAAATTTGTATTCGAGAAAAATAGCGTTCTGAGAGTCGTAGAAGTCGAGAAAAACGACAGTTATAATACAGATGAGTGACATTTTTCATACGAAAACTTACGTTCCACTCAGAGTATAGCGTTACGACTCGAAAAATAACGATAAACGACTCTAAAACGCCATTCATAATACAAATTTTTGAAAATGACATTTGTCGTTCAAGCGAAACGCCTGCTACAATAAGGGTGATGATCTTTGTGTCTGGATAATTGAATCGCGACTTTAAATAAATACAATTGAACAAATTTGGTTCTTTATTCTGTGCTGAGGTTTTCATCATAAACTTCCGAAGTTTTTCAAAGCTAATTCTAAAAAAAATCATTCAATAATTTTTCTTTTTTTTTATAATTTGCACGCGCTAACTACCCTTAAAATGTTTTAGCACAGTGCGTAGTGCGAGGGTTTTAGGAAAGTGGGAGAGGATTTAAGAGGAGATACCGATGCACATTGGTTTTGAATGTCTGAACATTACAATGGGAGGGAAACATAGAGTCGGGTAAAGCATTTCACATGCGTGTGATGCTGCTAAAGAAAGAATCTCTGAATTTAACTGTACGTCCGAAATTGGGCTCAAGGGTGAACTGATGAGCATTCCTTGAAGCGCGTGTATTTCGGTTAAATAGTTTAAGATGGAATGCAGCTGGCTATTTCGCTAGAACAGTGTTTATATAAATAACGGTAAAATAGTGAAAGTAAAGGAGGTTTCAAATGTTTCTGTTATATTTTTATCACCTATCATTTTTAAGGCTCTTTTTTGAATTCTATCCAAGAGACTCAAGTGAGTTATTGGAGCGCCTGCCCAAATATGGGCATTATACTCGAGCTTTGGACGAATATAGGCCTTATAGATGTCAGAAAGATCAGAAGGGGTAAAAAATTTCTTGCAACGTCGAAGGAAACCAAGGTGGTCTCTGATACACATACTGAGAGCTGTTTGGTTTTCTCAATGCAAGTGCCACTGACGGATATCGGCATAGGGGGTGGGTTCTGCTTTAACGACAGGAGACAGCATTGAGTTTTTGAAGCATTAAATTCTACACGGTTTTTCTTTCCCCATTTGACAATGCTATCAAGATCAGAATTTAATGAGCCTTTCATACACCGCCCGTTCTAGATTCACATCCGAAAAACAAGGACATGTATATGGAAACAAATATGAGAAGCTGAGGGTACTGTCATCAGCAAAACAATTTAATGGATAAGAGGTTTCAAACAAAAGATCGTTGATGAATATCAGAAAGAGAGTCGGAGACAAAACGGAGCCCTGTGGCACACCAGCATTTATTTTATGGACTTCAGATTTAAAACCGTCCAATACAACTTGTATTGAGCGGTTTGAAAGGCAGTGTCTAATCCATCGAAGAAGAGATTTATCAATACCAAATGCACTTATTTTCGAATACCTTACTTATGCGCTGCCCTGTAATATAACATACACATTTTTTTTCAATATGTGCTGTCATTGTCCTTACGATTGAGTTATATCTAGATATTATTGTTTCTGTACTTATTTTAACTTTTATTAACAGTTTTTCTTTCAGTATGTGATTAAATTAATAAGTTAGCAACATTTTAACAAAGTAATAAATGATTAATTTTCTCAAAACAATATGCTTGTAAATCAATGAGGTAACAACTCATAAATTCATAAATGGTTAATCAATGGGGATTCTTAAAATTCGCCAGGTGATTGCGGACATTTTGTTGAAGCTGCCTACGATTATGGAATAACTTACCCGGCACGGTTTTCCCTTGCCATTTCAATTTGCAAACATTCAAAACAAAATGTTCATCGCAACTCTTTACTCCCCTCTCTCTAACTTTCCAATCGCCCGTAATGTTTTTAATATAATAAGGGTCTCTTCCTCTTAACATACAAGGGTATGAGCGCGTGTGAATTTTAAAAAAAATCAAATTGCCTTTTATTTATTTAGTCTGTTTTGGTAAATCAACGTGTAGAGTTTTAGCGTTAAAAAAATGATAAAAAAGTGGGTCCTCTAATCGAACAAAATTTCATGCACTTTGCCCATTATACGATCACCACAATCTGGCCCATTTCTGGATGAATGGGTTCTTCAAAAAGCAAAATTTTCGAATTCGTGATGATCAAAATCCACATGAAATTTACCAAATTACAATACATGCATAGAAAGTCATTGTTTAGTGCACCTTTTGGGTTGGCAGCATCATAATTTATAATTCTTTTAGAACGATCTTGGCCAGACTATAACCATCAACAGCGAGCGCTATCGGTCGATGCTAACCAATTTCTTTTGAGTCGAATTCGATGAGATGGAAACCGACGACATGTGGTTTCAATGTACATTTTGCATGAGCGATTTCTGAGCATGATTATCTCACTCCCTATATAATCAGATAACCGAAACTAATTCATGTTATGAGTATTCTATTGGATACATCTGTTAACAAATGTATGTTATCAGTATAGATTCCTAAATGTAATGATTACAACTTTTAGTAAGTACGAGTACATAAATGTCAACATAAATCTGTGCTTTATAAAACTTGGAGTAATAAAAGCAGTGCAAACCAATATGGTCGATTTAAACAGTAGCGACACATTTCCGAAATCAAAGACCCCTTTCACGCGAAGAAATATCTTGAAGTTTTCTTTTGGTTGAACGAATACTTGGTGAAGTGTGAAAAGGAGTGTTGAACAAATATTTTTGAAATCTTTAACCCGGGTGATTTTGTTCAATGCCCTTACTTTAGTTTACTGAAATTTACTGGAAATAAATTGACCTTGTGTGGTGTTGAAATATATGAAAACCTAAACCAAATACGCAAAATTAATTTAATGTCACTGTCGGACAAATTATTTGTACATTGAAAGATTAATTCGAATTTAAATCAGAGTTTTTGACCAATGAATTTTATTATAAATATTAACTTTTAAAGATTTGTCTTCTTCTATCTTCTTCGAAAAAAAAACTTTCTTACACAGCTTAGTAACAAAGAAAACTGGGTAGAAGAGAATATAAACTATACACTTGAAACAAATACCATCAAATGGTACACTGAAGGATCGAGAACAAGCGAAGGGACTGGTGCAGGAATTTTTGGGCCAAAAACCAAACTTTCCATACCGATGGGACGGTCCACCAGCATCTTCCAAGCGGAGGTAAACGCGATAGGGAAATGCGTGGATCGCAATCTCGAAAGGAATTATCGTAACAAGAACATTGCCATTATGTCAGATAGTCAAGAAGCACTAAAGGCACTGAGCTCATACACCATCAACTCTAAGCTGGTGGGGGAGTGCATAAGTAGACTAAACGAACTAGGCAAACAGAACAGGGTCACACTTTATTAGGTACCTGGTCACGTTGGTGTTCTTGGAAACGAAAAGGCAGATTCCCTAGCAAAATTAGGAGCTTCAACTCCCCTAACAGGGCCTGAACCCTATTGCGGAATAGGTGAAAATGTCATCAAAACCAGAATTAAACAAGAAGAGGAGGCAAACAGAATTAAGAACTGGAATGAACTCCCAAGACTGAGACAGGCGAAACTACTGCTGGGAAACTACAACCGGCAACGTTTCGAAAACTGTATCAATCTAAGTAGGAATAACCTAAGAATAATAACAGGTATTCTAACAGGACACTGTAAACTTAGAAGACACCTTAATCTACTTGGTGTGGTAAGCAGTGCCACTTGCAGATTCTGCAATATGCATGAGGAAACTCCGGAACACATACTGGGAAAGTGTTGTCCAATCATGCACCAAAGGAAAACCCATCTGGGACGGTACCAGGTGGAAGAGAGCAACCTACCCTCTCTAAAAGTGCCCCAAATACTAAAATTCCTCAAGGCAATAGGTTTGGAGGAAGAACTGTAGGATGAGCCATCTCATCATTATAAGAGGAGGCACAATAGATCTACAGGTCGGAGTGCAATTAATCCCCAATACAATTCATTCATCTTCTTGGAAAAAAAAAAAACTGGAAGAAAAGAAAGAACTATCGAACCGAAAGAAAACTCCTGGTTTGATTCGAGAAGTAAAGAGTCTAACAGGGTTAGAGAAGTAAGTTTTCGTAGTTTAAAAGCCAACCCTATTGAGGAAAACCGCAGTCAGTATACAGACGAGCTAAAAAGACCCGTAACGTTCCGACGAACTTAATTTTTACATGACCAAAAATTACGACAAAAATTCTATTATGTCTCAAAGGCATCAAAAATTGTTGGCCATTTGTAAAAAAAATGTACAAAAAACTACGAAATACTCAGTTCCAATACTCGTCTTCAATGACACTCCTGTTGTAAACTCGATAGATAAAGCAAACTGTGCTGCAAAGTTTGCTATTAATTAGAGAATGAAATGACTCCTCCTGTAATTGAGAGCGTAAACGAAATCCGCTGGGCTAGATATTTTTATTGGACTGTTTCAAATCTGGTATCCACAAAATAAACGGTGGTGTGCTCCAGGGCTCCGTTTTGTCTCCGACACTCTTCCTTATGTTTATAAATGATCTTTTGTCTAAAACTTTTAATCCACTAAAGTTTGTCATATTCGTTTTTAGATTCACATCCCTGTCTTTTGTATCTGGACTTTCAACAGCAAAAAACGTGTAGCATTTAATGCTTCAAAAACTCAATGTTGTTTACTGTCGGAAGCGGAACTAAATCGAGCAGATATGGAAGAGATTTCATAGTCGCCAGCCGTATGGACTTAAGATCGGATATCGCCATCATTTTCATTGATAGATTTTAGTAGCAATTATTGTTAACAAATTACATATATAAGAAACGGGTGCGTCTTCTTAGATGCGGCGAACTTTAATTTGAAATAAAAACGGAAATGTTTTTCATATCCATGAGCTTCGCTTTATTTGATAGATAATTTTTTGTCATTAATGTTTGAATATGATTTTGTGCATGTAGGACATGCATGCTGTATTTTGGATATCCAATTTTAACAAACTCTTCGCAATAATTTAGGTTATATTTTGGCAATAACGCGTTCAATTTTGGCTTTCAAATGCTCAATTGTTTTCGGTTTAACGGCGTAGACATGTGACTTTTCTTATCCCCAAAGAAAGCAATCTACATAAATACCGTCTTGCGGGATGCGTATTATCTTCTTCTTCTTCTTCTTCCTTTGTTTCGGCGCTGTTATGATCTCGATGTCGAGGGGATCATAACTCTCCCACGTATCTACTTCACACTAGTGATCCGCCTGTGGCGTTCGCCGGGTTGACCTCAGAAATCGGCGGCAAGCCTCCCGGTTTTGTATTGTTCCATTTCTGAGGCCAACTGAATGCTGGTGTTTTTGCATTTGTTTGTACCAGGAGTGTTTAGGCCTACCTTTCTTTTTACTCCGAATTGGAACGTTGTATGATATTGCTCTTTTGACGGGGTTCTCAGGATCTCTCCTTTGAACATGGCAATACCAACTGAGTCGGTCGTGTTCAATTTTTTTGGAAATGGTATTCTTAATGCGTATTACGCGTATTATCATTTAGGGTAAACGTAATGCGAGAACAATCCATATTTTTTTTTTTTTTTCCAATTAATCACTCTAAGGGACGATTATGAGGAAATATTGTCCGATGTTTTTCTCGAATTGAACCATGCTTTTAAAGTAAATTTGAACATTTCGCAAATATTGCTTCAGCGTAAATCTATTCACGATGAATTGCCAAATCAAACATCGAAACATCTGAGAAATTTAAAATTAACTGTCACAGAAAACAGTGTTGCCAATTTAAAGTTCTTCGTCTCTAAACAAAGCACCAGTTACTTATACCATTTTCTTAACATCGATTTAATTCTATGATGATTATATCTTCGGGCAGAGTTTTTTGGTTTCTATTAAGAAAACTGTGTTCCCTTTTCTCTCTTTTTACCCCGAGCAACTCACTTTATTTGCTGGCAGTAGTTTCCTTCCAAAGGGAAACCGATTAGATTAGTTTCTTTTTTTTATGTGGTGCCACGTTAGCATTGTTTACTGATCTTCCACTTCTTATCAATCCCTTTTCCTACCAAAGTCGTTAAATTCGTCCAGTGTGATTATAAGAAATTTTCATGAACAAATCCGAAAGCCGTCCATATCATAAAGTTCAGGTTGCTTCTTAAGCATGTTTATTTTCATCGCGTACAACACCTAACCTGGAAGGCAGGATCCTTTTGTGAACCGTATAGTCATAGATGTGGATTGAAAGCTAGCATCTTTATTTAAAAGTATTTTATTTTAAAGTAACGTATAAATCAAACAATAATATTGTTTTTTCTACAGCATTCCACTTAATGGCAAATTGCTAACACTTAATCTAACTCGTCACCACCTACATCGAAGTGAATTTCATTAAAATAAATTACCTAACAATTTTTAACACAATCAATAAACAATTCCAAGCCAAAAAATCATTTAATATTTTAATGATAATACATTTATAATGTTTGTGATTCAATAATAATTATGAACTTAATTTAAAAAATTCAATTAAAAAGTTCAAGTGACCTCAACTCCAAGGTGCGTTTCGCCCAGGTACGACAGTGGGCTCATCAGTTAGATGCTGTCGTACCCTTCTAAGACGCAAATATTGGTCGATGTTTACCGACTCTAATAAAATTTACAGCTTTAATAGACTGTGAATTTTATCGTTCTAGGGGAATTTGATTAAATTCAGACACCTAGAACAATATTGTCCGTGGTCAGACTATTAAATCAATACATAGAGAAATGAAAATTATTTCTGTTTAAGTGGAGTGATTGAATTAAATTCAATTAAAAAGTTCAAGTGACCTCAACTCCAAGGTGCGTTTCGCCCAGGTACGACAGTGGGCTCATCAGTTAGATGCTGTCGTACCCTTCTAAGACGCAAATATTGGTCGATGTTTACCGACTCTAATAAAATTTACAGCTTTAATAGACTGTGAATTTTATCGTTCTAGGGGAATTTGATTAAATTCAGACACCTAGAACAATATTGTCCGTGGTCAGACTATTAAATCAATACATAGAGAAATGAAAATTATTTCTGTTTAAGTGGAGTGATTGAATTAAATTCAATTAAAAAGTTCAAGTGACCTCAACTCCAAGGTGCGTTTCGCCCAGGTACGACAGTGGGCTCATCAGTTAGATGCTGTCGTACCCTTCTAAGACGCAAATATTGGTCGATGTTTATGTTGAGGTCACTTGAACTTTTTAATTGAATTTAATTCAATCACTCCACTTAAACAGAAATAATTTTCATTTCTCTATGTATTGATTTAATAGTCTGACCACGGACAATATTGTTCTAGGTGTCTGAATTTAATCAAATTCCCCTAGAACGATAAAATTCACAGTCTATTAAAGCTGTAAATTTTATTAGAGTCGGTAAACATCGACCAATATTTGCGTCTTAGAAGGGTACGACAGCATCTAACTGATGAGCCCACTGTCGTACCTGGGCGAAACGCACCTTGGAGTTGAGGTCACTTGAACTTTTTAATTGAATTTAATTCAATCACTCCACTTAAACAGAAATAATTTTCATTTCTCTATGTATTGATTTAATAGTCTGACCACGGACAATATTGTTCTAGGTGTCTGAATTTAATCAAATTCCCCTAGAACGATAAAATTCACAGTCTATTAAAGCTGTAAATTTTATTAGAGTCGGTAAACATCGACCAATATTTGCGTCTTAGAAGGGTACGACAGCATCTAACTGATGAGCCCACTGTCGTACCTGGGCGAAACGCACCTTGGAGTTGAGGTCACTTGAACTTTTTAATTGAATTTAATTCAATCACTCCACTTAAACAGAAATAATTTTCATTTCTCTATGTATTAATTAATTTAAAAAAGATAGAAAAACTCATTAATCTTTAAAATAGTTTTTTAAGTAATTTATTATAAATTTTATTAATCTCTACTTAATTATAATTGTCTGACACGTAAATGACTTCCTAGTAGCAAAACAAAATGCATTATCATTTTCTTATTTAAAATTCATATCAAAACAATAGATAGGCTTATTGAATTGACATAAATGCTGCACCTAATCTATTTGATTGAAGATAAAATAAATTATAAACAATATGATTTTAGATTGACAGCTAAATATTTAAAATAAAATGCGAAACTAATATTGGAATTTAAGTCACGTCATTGCTCGAATCCTAACCTACCATACAAATCGAATTGTTTGTTATTCAAAAAATAAAAAAAAAAAATCACAATCCTTTGATTTTGAAAGAAAAATATTCAAAAACGCTAGAAAAATATACTCGTGTCCATAGGAAAAAGTGAAAAAGATGCGCCAGATAGAATTGAACAAAAATTGTGTTTACACAGGTCTTCGTGTCATTGTACATAAATCAATGTCACAAAAACTGAATTTTCAAAATAAATTGGAAACACTAAATTAAAAAAGAAAAATTAAAAAAAAATCCTGCCACCATTTGTCTTAAGAAATTGTATTCTTTATTCAATTTTCCGTTCATTAATCATCATCATATTTTTGTTGGGATGATATTTTTTTAAAGAAGAAAATTGAATTTGTTTTTAAATTTAAAATAAAAAATTAAATGCAGTTCATCACTCAACAAAATTTGGTAAAAAAAATCAAAGAAGAAACAACAATTAACTTAGTATAATTGGCAGTATTTTGAGACAAAGAAATCACAATTTGGTGGAAATTGTTGCTTTGAATATTGAAAAAATAAACGAAAGAAATCAGTTGTTTGAGTTACCGCAACCAGAATTTGAACATATTTTGAAGTGGAAACGTATTGTATTTTTTTTTATTTTAAAACGTCCCAAGTAACATGGCTGCAGCTATAATGTATATATTTAAATGTCTTAAAGTAGCTGTGGAAGAGTAGAATTCAATACTAGAGCACTATTTCCAATTAGGTTGCTGGAATCTTTCGGTAGATCTTTCTAAGTCAAAAGTTATGATATTCAGAAACGGTGGTGGGAGATACGTCAGGAGTGAGAAGTGGACGTTTGAAGAAGAGTCGATAAAAATAGTAAAGGAGTATAAGTATCTGGGAATCTTGATTACTTCTAACTTAAACCTAGAAAATTATCTACAATCTAATACTACCTGAAGCTAAGCGTGCTATGTAGTCTGTATGGAGAAGTTGTATTCTTAAGAATAACGTTTCCCACATAGCAAAATGCAAAGTCTTTCGAGCCACTGCAATCGCTATCTTGTTTTTTTTTTTTTTTATTAAAATACACTTTCAGGCTGCCAAGTTCGACACCAAACTACATGCTTCATATTAAAACAGTAATAGCACCACTCTTCCTGGACATACTTAAACTACAAATTTCAATTACATAGCAAAAGTTGTGGCAATCGGCGAAGAAAGGATTCCAAAACTAGTACTTACGCAAGTAATGAATTTGGGAGAAACGTGTATAAAAGAGTGGAACAAACTGGAAATCGAATGTTCATCAACCTTTTCCATATTAGCCGCTGAAAACCTCGATATGCTCAAGGTGAAATTTTATGATTTGCTGAAGAAAGCCGGCAATATAATGTATGATAAGGTTAGGAGTGAAGCTGAAGCGTCCATTTATAGAGCCTACTATAGTAAAGTGAATAACTTTTTAAAACACAACACCTACTTCTTGGTTGAAAAAATAAGCTTGCTATTCAAAGTAATAGGGGAACTCGTCGGCTTAAATAACATTTACATTCCACATCCACAAAAGCTTCCAGTATTGTGCGATTTATCCAATCGTAAAGAAAGTGAGGATTTGTTCCATTTGCTGGGAATTTGCCCAATACTCAGGGAATTCCGAAAGCGTTTTTTTGGTGTAGAAGAACTTTGTTTTGAAGAAACGATCAACATCCTGAATGAAGAAAGAGGTTGGGATCTTCTCTATGAATACTCTTTGAATACTCTTCTTTACAGAACACGCATAGTTGAGAAATTTTTTTAGTTTTTTCTTTTCAAAAATTGTCACGAATGTATATACATATCTATAAAATGGAAATAAAAAATATTTATGTATAAAACAAAAAATGTATATCAGTTTTTTCGTATGTATAAATTATAATAAAAAAGTCAGTCTGGTAGACGGTCTTCGGTCAGACCATTTAAAGACTTATTTAATATTAAATTTAAGAAAATGTAAATTAGTATTGATTTTTAAAGTCAATAAATTAAATCTAATCTACGAGTACTCCTTAACACTGTTTGTAACCGCTATCAACGAACAGTACTTATATCATTCCCTTGAGCTTCAACCAAAATGATCTTAAACGTCACTTAAGAGTTGTTAGATGCCTTAATAATCAAGCTTAAAAGTAGCAAAAGATATTGGCAGTCTGTGTGTAATAAAAAAAAAATGCTCGTACCTCATGAAAAATGAAACTCATGTGATACAGGGAGTACCCCCGAATAACAATTTTACCTTGGTCTAAGTATCCAAAAGTTTTTCGGATTAGCTCAATAATACAATACATGTCTTATTAGTACTCCTACTGTTCAACTCATCTGAAGCAAATTTTTTGAGTTTGAGAGCTCTTTTTAGCTCCTTTTTTGCATTTTTAAAGTTGCTGCATTACTTTACTTTACTTTACTTTACTATTAGGCTTAAAGCCAGTGTCTTGCTTATGAGGAGCTTAATTTTTAATACAATGGAGCACTTTATTTGCTCTTTATTACTGCGAAAACAGTTTGTATTTGTGTTTGTAGTAAATCAATTTCAGCATCTTTATTTCCAGGCCAACACATTTTTTTCAAAAAAGCCATGATTAAGATATACGAGCATTAATTATATGCTGTTTTTACTCGTACAAAACAAATGGTGATTTTTGAGTGCAATTCAATCTTTAACACAAATGTTTGAATTGTACTAAGACATTTTACGACGCGCTTCTAAAACAAGTGATTTTAACACAAGAACATTCAAAAATAAATATTTCGGAAATTATTGCAGGAACAAAAGTTTATAATTTTCTGTTATCTTATGTGCTGCAGACAGGAATTAAGAATAAATGTACATACATACTTTATTAATATATTCTTGATTCCTTTGATAACTAAACTTTAAAATCAATTTGTGTTGATAATTTTTCGCCATTTATCTTAAACTCCAACATTCGCCATATTAAAAAAACTACTTTATCTATGTACATATATGTAGTGGAGCTTCTATATCGTCATAGAAGATGTGCAATATTTAACTCTTCAATTCCCAGTGTCACCTATGGGCTATGGGTGACATGTACATATATTTTTTTTTCAACCATACCGCAACGGTTTTTTTTTATTCTTCCTCCACTTATGCAAAGCTAATAGGTCCTAGTAGGCCATATTATTTTTTCAAAATACTAGCTTTACGTCATTTCTTCATTTCAATTCATTGTTTCGTGTATAATTATTGTAGTGTCCTTACTTTTTGTGATTTAGTGGAATTTAAATTGAGATATGTAAAAATGTCTAAACTGTAAGTATTGTTTTTTTTTTCTAATTGAATGTGGTAAGAGAATATATAAAGTTGTATATAAATGCATTTCAGGACAAAAATAAAAAAAGAGTGATTATTACAACGGTAAAAATGTTAAGCGTCACCTGTAGGTGACACTGGGCATTGTCTGTATTAGTAGTAGTAGTACGAGTATTAGAGCAATTACTGAATCATTGATGGCGATGGGATTTTAGAGTTATTGTACGTCTTACAGATTGACTTTAGATAAGATTGTTGAGGATTTGCACGCTGGAGAGGATCCAGATGATATTGGGGGCTATCGTGAATAAAATTCCCCTGGAAAGAATTCAAATTTTCGAAAAATCGCGATCGTGAATGAGTTTGAAATATTCCCGCATAATTTATGGCTATCGTGATTTTCTTCCATTTCTGAAGGATTTTAATGTTATTGGAAGCCCTAAAACTACACATACCTAATTCAAAGGTGTTTTCGACAACAGATGTATGGTACTTTCTTTTTATCGGAGGGGAAAAGTTTCGAGGGAGATTCACGATGGACGAAAAAAGTTCCGTGGCCACAAAAAATTCCGAGAGAAACAAAATTTCCAGGGAGATTCCCGATAGGGCCCACTGTCTTATTTCCGCCGAAAATTTCCACTTAAAAATAAATATTCTTGTAAGAAACGTGGTTTTATTTCTACAAGCAAAAAGAGGAAAACAATACACGCAGTGCCCAGTGTCACCTGTAGGTGACCCCCCTTTAAAAAAAAGGGTGAGGAAGGTGTTTTGTTTTTATAATTTTTTTTGGTCTATTTTAAATCCATTTATGCTATTTAAAAGAAGAAATCGTTTTTTTGTTCATAAACATAGGCATGGGAATTGAAGAGTTAACTAGAGTTCCTCCAGAGCGATTTTAATAAACAAACTACAGGGTGCCTACTCGAAATCTTTAATGTTTGTTAATTGCACAAACATGAAGTGTTAAAAATCTTCGAGTATTAAAAGAAAGTATTTTTTGTTCATTTGTTAAAAATATTAAACATTTGTCTTCTTTTTTTAATTTAAAATTTTAATTTATCAACAAATCAAACAACCGCATATCATTGAATAAAAGTAACATTTTCAATTTCATAAGCCATAATTGCAAAAATGAAAATAAATATATTCGTTTTTTATTTTTTAGTTTAAAACAAAATTTTATTATATTATTTTTTATTTTTAACGTGTCTTTTGTCGCACAATGACGCGTAGAAATACTACTTGTGCGAAAAGTTTTATTGCCATAAAACAGCATTGGAAACTGTTTTTGACACTCTTCGTTTCTGCCATTAAACAAGGCAAAATCTTTGAACATTATTGTTGACAAACTTTGTCGCACAACGTCGCTTTTAAATACTCCTTGTATAATTTTTGGTTTTCTGTCATAACACAATGCAAAAACACTGAAAATTATTTTTGATATTTTTTTTTTTGTTTTTACGCAAGAAAGGCTTTGAAATACTTCTGGTGTGAATTATGTTCGGTCTAGCAAATTTGATACAAAATAATTTTAATAATTTTAATTTTTAAGTTTCGTTGCATTGAATCATAGATTTGTTGCTATTATTATTTATTTATTGATTGAAACTATTCAAATACAATGAAATTAAGTTTTTAGCACTCCCCGCACTAAAAAGAATAATTCTTGACACATATAAAATATTCATGTCTATTATGTATATATATTTTTAATATGAAACACTCTGTGTTAACATTACGCAAAGCCATTAACCAAAAATTTGAATTTTGACATGATGTTGCTACTTTCAACCCATATAAAACTCTGTTAAGGCTTTTTGTTCTAAAACGGTAAAATATTAGCAAATTTACAGCATATATTGACGAACAACAGATGCGAATAAAATAGGATTTTAGATATTCAAATCAATACAAACATATACTGAATACCATTTAACATTTTCGATTAGAAACCCATTTTTTAAATTTTGATATTAAAATTTCATGAAATACACAATCAAATGGCAAAATAGATGTGGATAACATCAGCTTTTTACCCTTTTCTGCTGAGGCAAAAATTAGAAAAAAATGAAGGTTTGTAGACATTCACCGACGTGATATAAAATCATGTTGCAAAACGTCGAAAAATCGATATTTATCTCGAATTTTTTCTAAACAATCATCTTTTTCTCAAGTAAGGATTTGAATGATATGATACGATATTGCTTGCTTGAATTTTTAACTGTTTCCTCGAAACTGATATTGATGTCAGTGATGGATATGATCATAGAAGTGATTTTTCTTGGTAAACGTATTTTTATTGCTAACAGAATTAAAGGTATAAATCATTAAGAAAAGTCTTTGTTCGATACAAGCTGTAAATACAAGAAATACAAGAAGGTTGAGAGAAATAAGTTTCCACTTTTACAAAGCCAACCCAACTGAGGAAAATCGGGAAAAGTAGGTATGTATAAACAAGTCAGAAACTAATAGAACGCTGTTATAAAAAGAACCAAATTTTTACATGACCAGAAATTAAAGCAAAAAATCCTACAGTGTCCCAAAGGCAGTACAAATTTCTGGTCATTTGGCAAGAACGTAAACAATTCAACTTCATCTTAGGTTCCAACGCTCTTCTACAATTACATAACACTCTTCAGATAAGGCTAATGTACTCGCAGCTCATTTTGCTGCTACCTCTAGGTTGCTTGATAGCAACATTTCCCTTCCTGTACTTGAGAACGTAAATCATTCAATGGGATAGGTAAATTTGCGCATTAGTACAGTTGCAAGAGCCCTTCGAGTACTTGATATAAACAAATCCGCTGGTACTTATGGTATACCTTCCATTCTTCTGAAGAGGTGTTCTTCATCGCTAGTAAAACCATTGCGTAAGTTTTGCCATCGCTCCTACTGTTCTGGAATCTTCCCTAGCAGATAGAAAACAGCATTTTTCCAGCCTGTTCCTAAAAAAGCCGACCCTTCCTCCTACTCCTCCTATCAACTAATTGCCCATACATCACTTTTTTCCAATGTCATGGAATCGCTAATATAGGGTGGTTAAATTTTAAGGGCCGATGTTGATTTTGAATAAAACACAAATTATTTACGAAATTATTGTCATTTCTTTTTATTATGATTACATGGTATTGTTCAATTATGTATTGAACAAAATATGGCCCAAATGGCCGCCGCGACCTCGGCGGCACATCTCCATCCGATGGTCCAAATTTTCGATGACGCTGAGGCATAATTGAGATTCTATGCTGTTAATGTGCCGAATTATCTCATCTTTTAGCTCTTGAATTGTTGGTGGCTTATCGATGTACACCTTTTCTTTCAAATAACTCCAAAGAAAGAAGTCCAACTTTCTCAAATCACATGATCTTGGCGGCCAATTGACATCGCCACCACCTGAGATAACACGGCCATTGAATTTGTCTCGCAAAGCTATTGTTTTGTTAGCTGTGTGGCAAGTGGCACCGTTCTGTTGAAACCACATATCGTCCACATCCATATCTTCCAATTCGGGCCATAAAAAGTTCGTTAACATTTCACGATAGCGAATACCACTCACAGTAACACCAAACAGTCACTCTTTGTGGGTGCATTTGTTTTTCGGCAATCACTCTTGGATTATCATTCGCCCAAATGCGGCAATCCTGCTTATTGACGAATCCACTGAGGTGAAAATGTGCCTCATCACTGAAGATGATTTTCTTCGAAAAATGATCATCAAGAGGCTTTAGTTCTTGAGTCAATTGCTCCTTGTAAGCGGTGTAAATGCAAGTCTTTATGCATAATGTTCATCAACGACGAGCGTGAAAGGGGCAATTGTTGGGCACGACGACGAGTCGACTATGGCAAACAGCAGCAATATTTTCTGCAGTACGAGCTGTACGAGCATGCACTGGTGTTTTCACATCTCCTACAAACCCGGTTTGCTCAAATTTTTGCACGATTTTTCCGATTGTACGCACATTTGGACGACTAAATTGACCAAAAAAATCACGAAGTGCACGATATGCATTTTGATTTGAACGCCCATTTTCATAATAAGCCTGAATAACTTTAACGCGTTGGTTGATTGTGTATCTTTCTATGGTTCAAATTAAGTCTGAAATTGAGAAATGTCAAATGAAATGCAGAAAAAAACTTGAAGTTCAGGTGTGGTTCTCATTCAGCATCGGCCATTAAAATTTAACCACTCCTTATATCATCAGCTCAAGAAATATCTCGAAGATCAAGGGCTTTGTAATAACCGGCAATCCGGCTTTCGCAGCAATCATTTTGCTAATGTTCTGATGGCATATCTCACCGAAGAGTGGAACAGATCTTTATATTGTTTTGGAGAAAGTAAGATTATTGCGCTTGATATTTCTAAGGCATTTGATAGAGTTTGGCACCAGGCTCTCTTATCGAAAATGTGTGCATTTGTTATCAATGAAACCCTTATTCTTTGGATTAGAAATTACCTTCTCGATCGTTCAATACATGTTGTGTTGGACATGGACGGTTTCACAAAATAAATGCTTGTGTTCCACAGGGCTCAGTTTTGTCTCCGACTCTCTTCCTCATTTTTATAAATGATCTTTTGTCTGAAACTTCTAATCCAATTTATTGTTTTGCCGACGCGACGACTCTACTTTCAGCTTCTCATACTCGTTCTCAAATTTACGACCATCTCCTTCGGAAGTGGAATTGCAACTTTATCATATGATGGGATAATTAGACACTGATATTTACAGCATTATTAAATGGGTATAAAAAGTCGTGTGGAATTTAATGCTTCGATGGTTATTGTCGCTAAAGCAAACCGAAAGGCTCTCAGTGCTCGGTATGTGTGTCAACGACGATGTTCGTTGGAATGACCAAATTCTCGAGACCGCCACTAATGCGTAGGATTTCTACATCCTTGTAAGAAATTGTTCACCCCTCTGATCTGGCTTTTATTTATAAGGGTTTTATATGTCTAAGACCCGAGTATATCTCACATCTTTGGGCAGCACAAACTTCTCTCCACTTATTTGATAGAATTCAGGACAGAGCGTTAAAACTGATAGGAAACAGAGTACATGGATTCATGCTCATCTCTTGTTTTATCGCTTCTTTTACAAGCAATGCTCACTCGAAGTAGCCATCAGTTGCATTCCTCCCCTCAATCAGTTCACCCGTGATACCCGTTTTGCTAGCAATTCTAATCAGTTCACCCTCTTACCGTCAAATATAGAGATTTGTTTTTTAGGGCCCTATTATGACTCGCGAGTCGAACGTTCGCCTTTAATCGAACGATTTGGCGAACTACCTTTGTCGTGGTATTATGAAGAGCGAACTACGATGTTCGCCTTTGAATACAATTCTGCCAACGTCAAAAAGTGAAAATGTAATGTCATTGAGTCATTAATAAGTGAAACAACAAATTATACCAAAAATATTTGTTGATGGAAAATTGTTCTCTGCTTAAAAATATAAAGTAAAATATGATTAGCAGTGTTGATTGTTGATTGTTGAGGATGAGGAAACGAGAGATGTGTAGCCTGAGAAGGCGTTTACCAGATAGGCCCAACCCAATTCAAGTTCCAGATAATTTGTATGAACAAAATCATTAATTATTTTTCAGTTCAACTCAGTGTTCTTTTTAGATTTTTGAATGGCTTCATTGTGTCTCCGTTTGTTTTTGGAGTAGCTTTAATCGTTCATAGTCATTACGTTTCTTGATGTGGGCTGTTTTACCTTGTGAAGAAGTCGTAGCTGACGGCGCGCGGGTTGGCGTTTTCGACGTCTAATTTCACTTCTGCATATCGTTGCAAGACTTCAGGAGGATGCGTCCCAGTGTATTTCCCGAAGGGTTCACACCGTATTGGAAACTGAGATATCCATCGACAACCTGTTGCAACAGTATACAAAGAAAGTTGCCCACAAGATCTTCGTTGTTGGTCGCAATTTTTTTTTTAATTTTAATTTGTTGTCAAGCCAAACTTTTGAAGATAAATTTTAATAATGCATTTCTCCAATAATTTTTGTTTACATACTTTATAACACTGTTTTCCTTCGCGGTGAAACCGGTCCCAATATTTTGTTTGTAGATCCAAACGATCCCACACCTTTGGCCATATCGACGTTTGATTCCATAAGCTCAACAATCTTTGAAAATGTATTGTTGTTCGTTCTTTTTTTATTAATAATTTTATTGTTAACTTTATTATTAAATTATTTCTTTGAATAATCGTCTTTTATTTTCACTAATTTTATATGTAAATAATTTCAAATCTCACATAAGAACTTCGATTTTATTCAAAGTCACCAAGAATTATTACAGTTCGACCTATTTTGATAGATAAAGGCGAACCTTTGCTAATTGTAATAGAGCGAGATTTCAATTCGCCAAATTTTTGACATTTAAAGCGAACGTCCAGTAGGCGATTCGCAAACATTAATGCCAAATAGTCACATTCGCCAATTTTTTCTTGCGACTCGCAAGTCATAATAGGGCCCTTAATCGCATAAAACGATTATGGAATACATTACCCAGAACAGTTTTTCCATGCCTTTTCAATTTGTAAACATTCAAGACCAATATTCATCGACACCTCCTTTCTGTCCCCCTTCTAATTTCTCTATCGCCCGTGCTGTGTTTAACATTATAAGGGTCCTTAATAAAGCCTTGAGCGCGTGCGAATTGTAAAAAAAAAAAATTAAAAAATGCGGACATTTCAGCCAGAAAAGAAGAATTTTGATTTGTGTAAATTTGATTTTTAAGTAGTCATGTTACTATATGTATAAATATTGCTTGATGCAATGCATTAAAAGCAAAACTTAACTGCAGCACGAACACTGCCGAGGATGTGTTACGTGTAGGCAGAGTACGTAATACATTTTTTACTTGCTTAAAGCCTTTTTTAGATGGCTCCTTACTTATGCGAGAAATAAATTGACACAACAACTTCATAAGCATCTTTAACAGCAACTAAAACTGCGACATCAAAAGTCATATGAAATACGAGTAGATTACAACGTGAACAGCGATTTTGACATGCGAAATGATTTTGCAGTACAATTATGTAAATGCAACAACATGTGTGTTGTGATGATGACATTTTTATCATACTGCAATGTTCTCTATGTGATCGCGGGAAGCAAGAGAAGAAGGATATGGACTTGCGGAATATTTGATAAAAATGCGTCAATGTTTGCACCTCTTGCTCTTCCATTGTCAAAATCAAAATAAATAGACGAAACAAAAAAATTGGTTGTCACATTTGAGTGTTGATAAGTCTGAAAAACTTCACCTTAAAAGTTGGTAGCATTTGCGATTTGCACAGCGACATCGAATTTAGAGTTAAGGTCTAACGTTGATGTTGATGTCGATGTTGCTGTGTTAAAGTTATTCAGAGCCATTTAAAACCAGTGGCGCAAAATTTTAAACTGCTTAGTATTAAGGTATTAGTATGATACTACTTAACAATTTGCTAAATTTTTAGTAGATTATCAACTCTTTCTTAATTTTAAACATTTTCTAACAAGTATCGTGCTAAGGCTATTTTTTTAATAAATTGCTTTTGAACACACCTAAAGTAATGACAGTTCATGCAAAAAATTAAGAAAACAGACCTGTTTTGATGTTTAAACATGTCAAACAGTAATATGAAGATAGCACGATACTAAAAAGATAAAATAGGTATTCGATGAATTTAACATTAATAAAAGGGTCGAGAAAGTATGATGCTATATTTGATTAAAATTTGCAAAATCGTCGTTTTAACCTAGACTCATACTAAAACAACTTTAATATTGTACTAATTCAACTAAAAAAGATAAGTCAAAGTTGCTGCTGAAGCTGCTGTGCCAATCTGTTTCTCGCTTTAATCAAATGGATCAGTCGACACACCCTAGACTTGGTAATGTCATTATTTGCATCTAAGAAAAGTCTTTCACTTGAAAAAAAAAGAAAAGTGAATGTGTGTGAAAAGTCTGAAATTCCTAAGACCATCATATAAACCTTGAGAAAATTGTAGCATCATACAATTAAAAAATTAACCCTGAAATAAAGAAACAAAACTATTCAAGTCTAAACATTTCAGTCAAATCTTCTGATGAGGTGTGGCTCTATAAAACTTAAATATTCATATAACTGTTCCAACTGATGAATAACGACTAAAACAATAACATTTGTTTAGCGGGAAGTCAATTACAATATAAATGTACACATTTACCTTCATCATATCCGTTCATTTAAATTACTCGCTAATCACGTATCCACAGAAATTTACATCAAAGTTTGAGTAAAAAGCACTTACATAACACACCCGGCAAAATGTTTTAACATTTTTATACAAATTTAACATAAAATTTAATTTACTCTTAAAAGTCTGTTATCACTTGCAATAGTTGTCAAAAGGTGCGGGACTCCGAATCATCATCACAAAGAAGGCGAAAATAAAAACCAAGGGTGTCTGTGAAATGAACCATGGGCCCACCATTTAGGTTCACAGTACACTTCACTCTAATGGTATTTTGTCGCTTGAATGAAAAATAAAAAGAAAACTTAATTAAAACCCATTCGAAAGATTCGACCGGAAATCTATTAGGCCAAAGGTTTTGGTTGATCGAATTTTGATGTTTGAATTATTAATGAGAATGATGCGATGCTCCGACAAATTGTTTTGATAGAAAAGGCATAAATATAATTCAATAGATACTGTGAAAATTATAGACCATTTTACTTTTAAATATTTTTCTTGTTTAAAAACTAAACTTAAATGTTCAGTACAATACCTTTATCGTCTTTTTCCATAGTATTCGTAATACTGTATAATCAAAAATAAATGTTTGTTACTTGGGGGGATTTTTTTTTTGATAAATTACATCATCCAAAGGGATGACACATATCTAAAAAAGAAGTAAATTTGATTAGATAAAATTAGATAATGGTACACCATTTTGGAAAGTTTATTAAATAGACAACTTTGTAAAGTTATCGACCTCGTATGTCCTCATACATTTTTTTAGAGATAGTAAACATTTGGTGAAAATAAATATTTCATCATTACAACTTACAACTTTAACAGCATAGTTTTAGATATGTTCGTTAAGCCCTGAAGTCACCCTGGGGTAGCCCTCCCCTAAATCGCATTTTGAAAAACATGAACTCATCCTGGAGACCTGGAGTCGCCCTAAACTTGCCCTAATGGAGATCTAGGTATTTTGCTGTGGCAAGTTCTGGTAATGACCAAACAATCAAAATTCACATGAGATTTCATAACTATTTTTTTTTGTTGTTGATTCGCATGTTGCATGCTGTTGTTTATGTTTACAATTAAATGTTTGTTAAACTCATCAGATGATATATTGTGGAACAACGCAAAATTGTGTTTGCTCATTTTTAAAATTAATTTATAATAAATTTAAAGTCTTATCAGAGCAGAGAATTGTTTGTTTCTTTGTTCTCAACAAAAAAATCGATAGTCCTTTAGGTGTTTTTTGAAAACCGAAAACCCCAGTTATTTTTTACAACTCCCTGGGTATACAGTATTCCCCGCTTAATTGCACTGACCATTTTGTCAGATTTTTCGGTCAATTATCCGGGTGGTTCAATTAACGAAACCCCGCTTAATTGACCGACCTGTTCAATTAAACGAAACCCGTATAATTGCACGAGTCGGTCAACTAAAAATTAAAATATTCATCCCAGAAATTTACTATGAACATTTCATTGTCAACTTACGAAAACCTTGAAAAAACTGAAAAAGAATACACACACAAAAATATTTGAACACGTTTTATTTAAAAAATAAACATACATACATAATTAAAACTATGAAACAGAAATAAATTATTCTTAAAAAAAAGTCACTTTTAGCTTCGAAAAGGATAAAAAAAATAATAAATACAATAGTATGTAGGTATGTACCTCGAAAGGCTCATAATGGTTATTTGCACATATTGGTTTGAAAAAATTTGTGATTTGATTTTGATTGATAGTTTTGTTTTGAACAATGTCTTCTTGTTTTTCAGCTCAACTGTAAATTTATTTAGTGGTAAGAAGTATAAACGTAGAATTGCAATGTCCTGAAGAATTTCGAAAGTCGATGGTAATATGGCTTCAACTTCTTCTTTTTCTTAAACCGTTTTTAAAATTTCGGCGTCTGTTAAGCATTGTACTTAAGTATGTTGTATATAACCACGATATCATTTTCCGGCTTCTCTTCATCTTGAATGATACCTGTCTTTTAAAAAACCACTTCAGACGTAGGTTAAGTAATAAAATATTTCTAATATTTGTTTCATTATAATTTTTTTGTACGTCCAATTATCCGAAAAATGTCCATATATTTTTTTTTTTCGGGTGCATATTTTAAAGTTCAATTAACCGAGTAATTCAATTAAGCGGGGTTCAATTAACCATCTAAAAAGCTATGCTACTAATACGGGAAATTTTGCAATGCAACTTTTTCGGTCAATTAAGCGGGATGTTCAATTAAGCGAGGTGCAACTAAGCGGGGATTACTGTAGTTGAACGAACGAACCTATTATAGAAAAATGTTCGAAGTCTTGAAACTGAGTTTTACTTGTGATTTATAAAAACTTTTAAGCAGGTTATGCATTCGTTAAAAATCGAATTTGTAATTTTGAATAAACCTTATGTGGAACGAAAAAAGTGAGTCAATTCTGTCAATGAGTCTCTTTTTCTGTCTCGTTGGCTACGAAAAAAAAATGTTAAAAAACGTTGCAGACCTAAGAAATGTACATGTACTAGGTACTATATTCCAAGTTATGCATTCGGAAAAAAATCGAAATTGAGCTTTCGATTAGACTTAACATATATCTAACGATGATAGGGAAGACGATAAAAGTGGGTCTCGTAAATATGTCTATCTGTCTGTCTGTTCGACTACATACTAAACGGCATGGCCAATTTTTTTAAACTTAATAAATAGCAAATTTTTCGCACACACGTTTTTTTCTTTTTTTTTTAAGACCAAAAATATACGTACTTTTTCGAAATTTTATAAAATATTTTTTTTTCTCAAAAACTGTTACACAGATTTCTTTGAAAAAATCATAAATTTTCATTGATCTTACGATCTATAAATCAATATTCTATAGCTGAATTACTGGCTATCAGGGAAGCATGCAAGATTCTGAAACAAGTTCCAAACCAGAACCGGAAAACGGCCATTATCACAGACAGTAGGCGGCTGTTAAAGTCATTAATTCTAGAACATCATTCTCCAAATTGGAGCACTGATGTCGGGATGAACTTGCTAGCCTCAACATTAACCACAATGTCACTCTTTCGGGCCATTGTGGCATTGATGGAAATGAATGCGTGGACGAGCTGACCAGGTAAGGAAAGCGTCAACATTAAGCTCCGAGTTATGAAGGGCAATATTCTCTAAAATTTTCTAAGCGAATCATACCGTAGGCGTTTAACTAACTGCATTATATCTAAAAAGGTTTGACCCACCTATAACAAATCTCGAACACTTGATCTGATATGCGGATCCAGGCAAAACATGGCCAGGATCGTAGCTACCTGTAATGGACACTGGCCAATAGGAGAGCATGCATCAATATTCAACACCCATAGCTGTGGGGACCAGCGGGAAAAGGAAAGAGTCCTCCATTTCCATGCCTTGCTCTGGCCAAATTGAAGATCAAAAACTGAACCAATTTTCTTAACGCGTCGAAATGGCTCTAGGACTCGTTTACTTCTGTGCCGGGCCCTCCGTTTGACTACTTAGATCCCGGACTAGCGGACTGAGAGCTTAGACGGAGACTTAGGGTGTGGGGGCCGGGATGATTATTCCATCAGATTGGCTACTGTTTCAGAACCACTCAACAAGCTTCTTAACTTTTCACAATGTAAATGGTATCGGATGAGTGATCCAATTTCCGGATGATTGCGCTAAAGCAAACAAACAATAAGAGACATCAAAATCTACTAGATGATTTCGTATTTTTTAACTTAACTCAAAACCATCCACAAGTTCAAATTTTTTTTTGAAAATTCAAAATCTCAAGAACGGGTAAAATTTTTTTTCCTGTTCGTACAGTAATAAAAATTTAAAATTGGCGTTTCAAAAAGTTTATTTTTTATAAGAAACCGCTAGAACGATTTATAATTTTTGTTCTGTTTTTAGCTCCAACTACTGAAGTATTTTTTTTAGTCATTTAAAAAATGAATTTTATGGTTATGAACATTTTTCTCTAGTAACATTTATTTTTAAGTTTTATACTCGTAGTCTTTTACATAAGAGCAAGTTCGCACGATCCAGTCGTGCATTTTATTTGTTTTTACTTGCGACTTATAGATACTATAAGGCAAGTTATGTATTCGGAAAAAAAATCGAACTCGAGATTTTGATCAAAGTTGACATTACCATGATAGCGAAGACTAAAGAAGTGGTTCTCGTAATTATGTCTGTCTGTCTTTATGTCTGTCTGTCTGTTCGACTACAGCCTAAGCGGCTCGCCCGTTTTCCGTCAAACTGGCAGATATTGTTTTTCTTAATTTTTTTCTTAAAACCAAAAATAACGGTACCTGTCATACGATTTTTTTTCGAAATTTTATTAACATGTTTTTTCTCAAAAGCTGTCACGCAGATTTAAAAAAAAATTCAAAACATTTCTTTTAGTTAAAGCTAGGAAATGGTTGAAAAAAATTTTCCAAGAAATGGTTATTTTTGGTTCCCCCCTTGAAACCATTTTTTTGTTTTTGATTTTCTCAAAAACGGTACGACCGATTTTGATTATTTTTGTATGTAAAAGCTCCCCAGCAGTTTCAATATAATTGTGTATTCAAGTTTTCAAAAAATTTTTTTTTAGATTTTTAAAAAAAATTTCCAATTTTTTTTTTTGAGAAATCAATACAGTACGAACTCGGTTAACGCAACCCTCGATTCGCCCAACTCCTCGATTTTCGCAACACTAAAGTCGTAGCACGTCTTGACTCTATAAGTGCTACTTTTCAAAAATATTACATCGATTAGTGCAACTTTTTGTGTTTATGCATCTGTTCATTAAAATCAAAACATCGAACCAACAAAAACGATTTGTTTGGTTTCAATAATGTTTTTTTTTATAACATTTTCGGTATCTCTAAAAAAAATAAGCCATTACAATTATAATTTTGTATTAAAAACAATATAACCCAGTAAGTGCAACAACCTCGGTTATTACAACTGCCTTAGTTTCTATTAGTTGCGTAAGTAAATCGAGTTTATACTGTATTTCGAAAACCCCATTCTCGCTTTTTTCAAACTTGACAAATAAAAGTTTCTTAATATAATCTACAAGATTTGAGAAAAAAAATTATTTTTTTTTTTTTTTTTTTATAATCTACACACGCTCAAGGGAATATGATTACCCTTCAAATGTTTCAACACAGCGTGGGCGTGAAGTTACAGAAGAGAAAGAAGGATAGGAAAGATGTGTGGCACGATGTTCTGAGACTGAAGGTGGTACCCTCCATACAAATATTAAAAAATGGTTTTCGAAAATCGTATTTTTCTAAAAAACGGTTCCGAGAATTTTGCTAAAATTTTAATTCTTACAATCTATAATTTAATTCAAAAAATTTTTAAAACAAGACATTACTAACTGTACCGACCATAGAACGATTTTTTCGAGTTCTGAATTTCTCATTATCGCCATAACGGATTTTAATTAAAGAAGCTTCTAAAAAGTTTAGAAAACATTGCATTTCTAAAAATAATCTTCTGAGTTACTGGCATCCCGGCTAAAAGAAAAAAATCTACTTGATGAAGGAACAACAATAACGTTCTATCGTAAAAGGGAAGAGTTGCTTACGTTCTACTCTCAGGAAGAAGATCTCGTTTTCTGTCAGGATGTTAAAGGTCTCTTAACAAAAATTGGCCTTCCCGAGTATGATCCAGATCGTTGGCGTCTGTTTATTGACAGTTCCAAGCGAAGTTTGAAGTGTGTGCTTTTATACAATGGTAACGAATTGGGATCAATACCTATTGGTCACTCAACCCAAATGAAAGAAGAGTACAAGAATATAGATATAGTCTTGGAAAAGATTAAGTATCACGAACATGGGTGGGTCATTTGTGTTGACTTGAAAATGGTTAACTTTCTCCTTGAACAGCAAGGTGGATACACAAAATATCCCTGCTTCTTGTGCCTTTGGGATAGCAGAGCTAAACAAGATCACTGGGTAAAAAAAGACTGACCTGAAAGAGAGAACATGGTTGTTGGAGGAAAAAATGTTATGAATGAGCCTTTGGTTGATCGGAATAAAATAATCCTGCCTCCACTTCATATAAAACTTGGCACAATGAAGCAATTTGTTAAGGCTCTAGATAAGGATTCATCATGTTTTAAATTCATATCTACAAAGATGCAAGGATTAAGCATTGAAAAAATAATATTCGATGGACCTCAAATCAGACGGTTAATAAAGGACACCAATTTTGTTGAATCTATGAATGAAAAAGAACGAAAAGCGTGGACATCATTTGTGTCAGTTGTCGAAAACTTTCTAGGCAACAAGAAGGCTTCAAGTAATAAGGATTTAGTTCAGAACATGCTGACTGCTTTTCGTGAGCTTGGATGCAACATGAGCATCAAGGTGTATTACTTGCAAAACCATTTGGACCGGTTTCCTGAAAACTTGGGAGACTTGAGTGAAGATCAAGGTGAACGATTTCACCAGGATATAAGGACAATGGAAGAACGATACCAGGGCATGTGGGATAAGCATATGATGGCAGATTACTGCTGGAATCTGCTAAGAGATTGTCCGAAAAAACCACAATGCAGATCAAGCAAAAAACTAAGCTTCTTGGGTTCTAGTACATCAAATCAGCAGTGAAAATTATATTGTATATGAAATGTACTCGCTAGTATCTTGTTAATAGAATTATTATTTTTTTATATTTATTATTTTTTTATATTTATATGTCACTAAATGAGTTTGGATTTTCAAAGAAAAATGTTTTACTTTCTTCTTTTCACAATTATTTTGGGTATTTCTAAGTGGTGTCAGGTTTGCAATACCCTACCCCATAACATGAAAACGGGAGCTGCTAGGCAAAAACCGATTGCAGATTCGTATTCAGGAGGTCGAATTTACCAAAGAACAGTTCAAAAAGTATCGGCACCAAAATGTGTGTTTACCTGTGTAATCTATGTTGATATTTGGATGTGCCACCAATAATATTGAAATGGTGAACTAAGAAAAACAAGTCAGTTAGATCGTTAAACGTTTCTTTTTATAACTTTTTGATGTATTTATATATCGTAATAAAATTTTTTTTGTGCATATTCTATATATAAAAAAGAAAAAATTCAGCTCAGAAAAGTTAATGTGCCTCAAACTTATCGAGGAATTAAAAAAATGTTCGACAGCGTAATTTTTATTTTATATGTAGAAAATTAAAGAGCACACTCACAAAAAGCTTAGAAATGCCTAGAAACCTGAAGTTATCCAGAGAGTGAGTGCTGAAAAAGTACCTGTACTAAGTATAATTTTTTATTCCACTAAATAGATTATTTAAAATGAATTTTTATTTTAAACGAAAATTGATAAAAATTTTTAACTTATTTCATTACGTTTCTCGGACTTTTATTTTATTATTTTATAATTTTAAACACTAAATTGATGTATAAGTTATGAAATAAGGGCATATAACAAAAAGTAAATGATACTTTACTCTCTGACATACATGCATGAGGAAATTCACAAAACAAATCGGACGACCCAGGCATTTATGTCGATGAACTTATCGTAAGTTTTTTACGATTTGAAAAAAAAAACTGCAGGGCGGTGGACCAATTCTAACTTGAAATTCAAATTCAGCGCGTCAAAATACGTAAGGATATGTAGGTTCGGGTTTTAAAATTAACTACTTTTTTATTTTTGTGTGCACCTGTGTAGAAACTCGACATATTTTTATTAATTAATTTTTGATGCATTGATGAATTTAAGTAACGCGACTTGATTTACATTTCTGACGTTACTTTGATTATAAAAACATCAACAGTTTTGGTGTGCTAATGATTTGAATTTTTTGTTTT
Organism: Philhelius festivus; assembly: GCA_963931855.1. Lineage (NCBI taxonomy): Eukaryota > Metazoa > Arthropoda > Insecta > Diptera > Syrphidae > Philhelius > Philhelius festivus. The sequence continues at coordinate 76,207,010 of OZ007555.1, read as the reverse complement.
TTTTTTTAAACGAAAATCTTAAGGTACGCTGGATTTCCTCATATAGTGCCTCTAAAATCGTCTCGTGGATCTTGTTTTAGATGGTGGTGTGTTCTATTTCAATTTGACGAACCCCAATCTAAAGACCAAGATATTGCACTGACGATTGAGAAATCGTATGTCGAAGAGAGCTTAGGGTATTTCGAAGCTACCTTAGAACCACGTCTGGTATGGTTACAATACAAAAGCCTTATATTCGAGGAGCCCAACTTAGACAAATTAAAATTACTAAATGTAGATTGAAGCAAAAAAAACTATTTACCTTAAGTCAGACTTCGAGCTCCTCTTTTTTTTTTTAATTTAAATATTATTTCCTAATATTGATGTGTGATTTCGGTTTTTTGTTGTTCCGAGCAATCACTATTTCAATGCGGATTAGGTATTCGGACGATCTTCGTCTGATCAAAGTCCGGTGAGGAAAAGAACCGCGAAAGCATGTACGGAGGTTAGGTCCGCCAATTTCACATCGTTTCCAATTGATCACGATTCATGACAGACGAGTAGTTCCGGTCGTGAATATCGTAACGAGTTACGATATTATGAGTGGCAGAATTCACTGCTCATTTTCTAATGAAATATAAATATATATAGCACGGGGCAAGTTCTCGAGCGCCTTGCAAGGTAGCCCATACATATGCTTATGAATAGTTTTTCTTTAATAACTTTAATTTTTGATATTCTTTGTCTTTTACGAGTACATAGGAGCAAGTTCGTTTTTCGGTTTTTCTTTTTATCTTTATTGCGCAACTTATAAATTTTATTTTTTAATCTTTAAATAAGCGGGTTTCCTACCCTTTGGCAAGTTTTTCCTTTTTTAAGATACACACGACCTTCTTTCAAAATTTTGTTACCTTCTCTGAAAATATTTGGTGAAATTTATTACGTACAAATCGATGAATTTTTGTTTTTCTGTATCCTGTATCAAATTTCACAGTTTCAGGTGGTTAAGAGTTTACTGCTTGTTTGACTTTTTCTGAAAATTGAGTTGTGTTCTTCTTAAAGATTATCATTTATAATAATAAAAGGCATACTGTCAATATCAAAGTCACGGTTTCATAGAATTGGTTGTTTTCAACAAGGTACTGTATGAGAAGGAAATAATTGTTCCGATAACTTGGTCAAAAATATTATGTAGGGGTCTGAATGCATTCTTGTGCACAGAGAATATCGTATTTTTCCGATTTTCGAATGGCAGTAGATTTCTTATAGTACTCGTAAGCTCATATCTTCCGGAGCAGAAAACTGCAATTTGTTTAGAGCTTGCAGGCTATTGATCAATGCCAGAATGCCTTCAAATTGCTGAATATGATTTTTTTTTAGATTAATTCATCATGGGCGGTAACGTGAACTGCATTATCATTCCGAGGACTCTTGAAAAATCTTTTGCATAAGTATTAAATGGATGTCTTTTATGGCCATTTAAATATAACAATAAAGGTTAATTCGTTTAATTTTTGACCAAAGCAGGAAACAAAATAATTTCAATGTATTTAAAATAAATCCCCGGGGATGCAATCAATTTCTCTTAGTGCCGAATTCCCAACTTAAAGAGGAATTCTTAAATATGGGTAGATAGTCATGGGCCTGTCACCATTCCAGAGACCGAAAAAGTAAACATCACCGTAAGGTTATCTTTAGCCTCACCTTTGTCTGTTTCATAATCATCAAGTATCCCTTCGGAGCCAAAACCTTACCTGTTTTTGGACAAAGAAGGAAGTTTGTTTCATCTTCATTAAATATCCGACTAAGATCTTTCAAGATATCTGTGTTGCCGGTTCTTAAAAGGTAGTCTGAGTACGACGGCAATTACGGTTGCATGTCTTTTGGGAAGCCTGTTCAAATTATGTGACATTGATATAATAAAATGATAAAACAAAACCAGTTAATTTGCTAAGTTAAGTGGAACACACCCAAGTAACCATTCATTTTGGGCTACATGGGTATCATCGGAAGTCAAGAGATGGGATCTGCTTAATAAAAGCAGTTAAACAATATAATAAAATGCACGACTGGGTCGCACGAACTTGCTCCTATGTAATAGACTAGGAATTTTAAAAACGAATGTTATTAGAGAAAACTGTTAATATTGTAATATTTTTACTAGGTTCGTTAGTTAGTATTTCTTCTTTATTTACACTTTTAAAATCAAAACAGTAAATCTCAATTTCTAATCAACTCAAATATTTTTATTCAAATTTATATCACACTTGTTTAATAACACAATCCAATAAGCAATACTTTTGCACACTTTCATAATCCAAAATCAACTGTGTTCCGCTCACCGTGAACACTCCCTTATATACTCAAATTAGTTCTTCGCGAAGGTTCTCATCTTGGAATGTTCTAGATGGTTGGAATAAGGGAAAATATATTTGACATTGGAAAAGAGCTTTTTGTTTCTTCCATAAAGTAGATATGCAATTTTCCAACAGATGGCGCTGTAGGAGTATAAAGCTCTGTTCACAACAATATGGATAAAATTAATTTTTTAAATTTTTTTAGTACTAAGACATAAATACAGAATGCTATGCAAATTATGCTACAGCAAAAATTATAAGTCGTTGTAGTAGTTTTTTTTTTTTTTTTTTAATAAGCTTTTATACAAAATTTTTAAAACATTTTTAAGAAAAAAATTTGGCACGCCAACTTTAAGTTTTTATTATTGTACGAATTAAAATTAAATTTCCAAAAAAAAATATATAGCCGTTTTTGAGATATCGAATTTTCCAAAAAAAAAAGACTTTTTTCCTAAAATTCAAAACATATTTTTTTCTTAAGTTTTGAAATGCAATGTTTTTTAAGCTTTTTAGAAGCATCTCCAGAAAAAATTTAATTAAAATACGTTATGTCGATAGTGAGAAATTAAAAATTAGACATAATGGTTCTATGGTAGGTACAATAAGCTGTAATATCTTAATTTCAATTTTTTTTATTAAATTAAAGTTCATAAAAATTAATTGAAAGAAAAAAAAAAATGTATCAAAATTCTGGGCGTCGTTTTCGACAAAAATACTATTTTTTAAAATCATTTTTTTACATTTTTTACATTTGTATGGTGGGTACCTATATTTTTAGGTAAAATACAATTTTTTTTCTCACATCTTGTAGATTATATTGAAAAACTTTATTTTACAAGCTTTAACAAAAATATAGCATGTGGTTTTTTGAAATATTGAGTTTATAAAAAAAATTTTGAAACTTTTCTTAAAACAAAAAAAATAATTTTTAAAAATTTGAACACACAAATCTGTTCAAATTGCTGAGGAGCTTTAGCATATAAAAAATTATCAAAATCGATGGTACCGTTTTTGAGAAAACCAAAAAAAAAATTGTTCCATGGGGGTACCCTCAATAACCATTTTTTCGAGTTTTTTTCAACCATTGTTTTTATTTTTTAAATCTGTCGAACAGTTTTTGAAAAAAAAATATTTATAAGATTTCGAAAAAATCGAATGCAGGTACCGTTATTTTTGGTCTTAAAAAAAAAAGAAAAAATCGTGTGGGGGGAAAACATTTAAAGTGATATCTACCAAGCTTAAAGAAAATTGGCCGAGCCGTTTAGGTTGTAGTCGAACAGACAGACAGACAGAATTGCGAGACCCACTTTTTTAGACTTCGCTATCTTCATAATGTCAACGTCGATCAAAATCTCGAGTTCGATTTTTTTGCGAATGCATAACTTGTCTTATAGTACCTATATAAGTCGCAAGTAAAAAGTATTTTTTTTAAGATCAAAATAGTAAGAATTGTAAATTTTAAAAGTAAAAATGAAATAATTAATATAGAAAACAGATTTAATATGAAAAATATAGTATGCAAAAACAGTTGTTAAGTAAAAGTGTGAGAGGCGTGATGAAAAAGGGGTACTGATATAAAAGTATGTGGTTAAAATTAATTGCTTGAAGGAAGGGAGAAGAATCAGTTACACTAGAAATATTTGATTTGAAAAATAAAATCAAGTACTTTACCACGTTTTTCTAGTGATTGCAAGCTAATGAGCTGCAACCGATCTTGATATGGTGGCAAGTTGTGATTATCGACCCAAGGAAGTCCCCTGAGAGCAAAACGGAGGAGTCGAGGCTGAACTGCTGCAAGTCTGTTAATATGAACGATGTGATAAGGCGATCGTACTTGGTTAACGTATTCAAGCAGAGGCCGAACAAAGGTTGTATGTATAGATAGATTTCGTAACGAAAGGGCCTAAAAACTCCTTTGAACAATGCTTGACAAAACCAAGAATTGCTAATTCATATACAATAGGTGGGTTATATTATCTACGGATCTATATGGATCCGGATCTGGATTATTTTTAACATACATATATTACAAAAACAATTAAAAAATAGTTCTTTCTCTGGCGAGTAGATGGCTTTTTATGGCAAGCTAGCGTAAACTACAGTGTAAAGAAAAAAAAGACAAGAAACATTTGAAAATCAACAAACATAAGCAAAACGGAAATGAGTATACAATACAACTGTCAATATGATCCGTATCGTTTTATTTTCAAGGGTTTATCTGATCATTAGCAATAATAAAACGCGGCTAATGTTGTCATAATGGTATCTGAAGTTGAGCTCAATTTATCAGATAAATTCTACTAAGTCCCAAGTGGTTGTTACTCTGGAAGAAATGCTTTTTTTAAAGTAATAGTTTGGAGGCGCTGCGCAAAGATGTTTACGGGAATATGCTTTTATTAGGTAAGGAATCATTAGGTGAATAAAATACTCCTTAAGCGGTTCATTTCATCGGCGTATGCAGATAGTCCCGAATGGTCAATCAAAAATTCGACGTCATTTATTGTCAGGATAAAAATAATCGGTCCAAAATGACTGCCTTGCGAGACGCCAGATTTCCCAGTAAAATGATTTGACATTGAAGATCTAAACAAAACCCAATATTTATTGTCTAATAAGTATGATTCCATTCATTGAAAGAAACCTGGAGGAAATTTAAGCGGTTTTAGTTAGAATGAGATAATTTTGTGTGAAATTTTATCAAAGGCCTTTGCTATAAAATCCGTGGCTACAAAATCAACATCAAACTTTTTTTTTGTTCAATTGAATTTAAACTATAATAGACGCCTATGTCGGTTGCTGAATTTTTAAAATATTCGATTCGACCCAACATCAAATTAAATTGTTTTATTATTTCAATTCAAAAAAAAAACTAAGAAAAAGATTTATACTGATTAATACTTTTCAATATTATTTAATATCCCTTACCGTAAAAGATATACATAGAGTTAAAATATTGACTTGTAATTACGTGTTTCTTTATGTATTCATAAGTTGTGATGTGCTTTTTGCTTTCCAGCCGAGGTTTTGCTCGCCGGATTTCCAGGGTCGTTCTGAAGAAAAACACGAAACTTCAGTAGGAAAGGTCTTTAAAACCTTATACAAAATCTTTATTAAAAACAAATCACAACTTCATATAACAACTTAAATATTTCTTGATTTCAATTAATTACACCCTGCCTGGTGTATCTGGTAAACATCGGTTATTCTCCTGGTATCGGGTCCTGCTGGCTTCCTTTAAAAAGCTTTTTATTCTGGCATCTGGTTTCTCCTTTAACTGGCATTCGGTATCGCTCCACTCTTTTATAAATACGGGCTACGGACTACGCTCCTGGCGCTTACAAGATCAACAGTTTTAGGCCGCTGGTAGGCACAAGATCAACAGTTTTAGGCCGCTGGTAGGCACAAGATCAACAGTTTAAGGCCGCTGGTAGGCACAAGATCAACAGTTTAAGGCCGCTGGTAGGCACAAGATCAACAGTTTAAGGCCGCTGGTAGGCACAAGATCAACAGTTTAAGGCCGCTGGTAGGCACAAGATCAACAGTTTAAGGCCGCTGGTAGGCACAAGATCAACAGTTTTAGGCCGCTGGTAGGCACAAGATCAACAGTTTTAGGCCGCTGGTAGGCACAAGATCAACAGTTTAAGGCCGCTGGTAGGCACAAGATCAACAGTTTAAGGCCGCTGGTAGGCACAAGATCAACAGTTTAAGGCCGCTGGTAGACACAAGATCAACAGTTTAAGGCCGCTGGTAGGCACAAGATCAACAGTTTAAGGCCGCTGGTAGGCACACGATCAACAGTTTAAGGCCGCTGGTAGGCACAAGATCAACAGTTTAAGGCCGCTGGTAGGCACAAGATCAACAGTTTAAGGCCACAGGTAGGCACAAGGACGTTTTATTCTTCGAACCAAACTGATGGAACGAAATAGCCGGACAATTTCAGATGACTCGTAAACTAGAATCTAGTTCGTCAGCTTCGACCGTAGCAAACAAGTGACTTTCCTTCACAAAAGGAGGTCCTCTTGTTATATTTTTCGTAAAAACTGTGTGTGAATTATATACTGGTCGAATGTAAATCACTCAATGTGTTCCACCAACTGTGACGTCATGATCTTATAGTGACTGCATATTGTATTAAGACAAGGTATAAAATCCCTTTATCTTGGCGAGGTAACTGGTGTCGTTGGTAGCTGCGGCGTCGTATGGTGTCGTTGGTCGGTGCTGCGGCGGCGGCTGCTTAGTCATGGTGAATCAAATCACCCAATGTGTTTAGTATTGGTACAAGCATGGAACGCTTCGTTACAAAGTTTTTTTCAAGACTCAGTTCTTTTACCACAACATTAAGGGTAGTACAAGTACCCCTTGGCATAATGATTTGCGCGTTGGACCATGGATTCGATTCTCAGTCGCTGGAAAACATTTTGCCAGGAGTGTACTGCCTCTTACAAGGAATTGAGAAATCCTCTAAGAGTATCTTTTGTCATGAAAAGTGCTGCTCATTAGCCGTTCGGAATCGTCAGAAAATTTTAGGTCCCCTTTATTCTTGGTAACACGCACACGGGAATGGTTGAGAGTTGTAAGTCACTAGGTCCTGGTTCTCTTCGAGCTGTTGGAACACCAAATTACTCGTTTTTTTTTATCAACATCAAGAGAATTGTTTTCTTATGACATCTGAACATGTTAAAAATAGCTTTCTCAGGATTCAGCCACAGGTAAGGTAATACTAGTGACACATGACTATAACTGGGAAGATTTTCATTAAAAGATAGTTTACTCTATGATGCGGTTTATCTAACCTGAACCACTTCGTTTTCGGCTAAAATAAATAAGATTGTGTTATACGTAATCCTTCTATTAGTTTAAGGCCTTCCGTGATGATATATCTATCAATACTGGCGTTAAATTTTAAGCACCCTATTATTAAGGTATTAGTATGATACTACTTAACAATTTTGCTAACTTTTAAGTAATTTATTAAATCATTCTTAATTTTGAACATTTTCTAACTAGTATCGTTATAGGCGCAAAATGTGTAACAGTTCTCGTTTAATTAAAGCAGTTCTTTAGTAAAGAACTCTTGTTTAAATTTTTCTTAGTTTTAAACACTTTGAAGAACTCTTCTAACTAAAGAACTTGTTTAACAAAACATGTGCAAACTTTTGCTAAGAATGGCTCATTTTTAATCAAACAGAATGTAAATTAAAAAAAGTAAACAAACGTCAAAAATGAGCTTATCATACGTTGCCGTTTTGTTCCTCAAGATATTCTTTAAGCCAAAAATTGATCAGCGTTTCCATGACCTTGGGAAAAAGGGACGTAATTGCAATTGGACGATAGTTAGAGGGGGAAGAGGATTCACCTTTTTTAGGGACAGGCTGGACAAATGCTGTTTTTTCCATCCACTCGGAAAGAGACCTGAAGAGTTGGACAGATGGAAAAGCTTACGCAGTGGTTTTGCCATCATTGAAGAACACCTCTTCAGAACAATAGGAGGTATACTATTCGGGGCAGCGGGTTTTTTTTTGAATCTCAAGATCTTATAATACTCTAGCAACTGCATGAGTACGAAAGAAAAGTCTTTCCATAAAATCGTTTACGCTCTCAAGTACAGGAGGAGTCATGTCACTCTCTGGTAACGTCAAATTTACCGCAAACTGTGCTGCAAGAAAATTGGCTTTATCTATTGAGCTTACAACAGGAGTGTCATTAAAGACGAGTGTTGAAACTAAGGATTCCTTAGTGTTTCGTATGTTTTTTTTACAAATGACCAAAAATGTTAGGACCTTTGGGACATAATAGTATTTTTTGCCGTAATTTTCGGTCCTTTAAAAATTTAGTTCTTCGGATATGCACGTTTGTGATTGTACTTATTCCGGTTTTCCTCAGTAGGGTTGTCTTTAAGATTACGGAAACATACTTCTCTAAGCCTGAGTTTTCTTTATGTTTGATAGATTTTATCCTATTTGGAATAAATTTCTCATACCGTAAAGAATTTGATTTGAGAAAATATCTGCACTTTAGTTTACGTTACTATCGAGGAAACATAGTGACCAACTAAACTTCCCGAAGAAATCATTGAGACCGTCCCAGTTGGCTTTCTCGTACAGCCAAACGGTTCTCATAGGGTTTTTCCTTTACCTGGTGTTTGTTGACACGAGAAATTTGCAGAAGAGACACAATGATCTGATGTCCCTAGAGGCGATTAAACACTTATGGTGTATTTTTCAGGATCAGAAGTAAGGAACAAGTCTAGATTGTTGAGTGAATCCGAGTTGGTTCGTCAACAAGCTGTGTCAAGTTGACTTGCAGTTCTGGAGAAATGGGAAGACCACGATCAGTTACTGACTTACTTATGTTAAGATTTTCAATCAATAAAGAATCAATTCAATCAAGAATCAATAAAATTCAAGATCAGAAAGATCTTCAAAAGAATTTGCTCGAGTTTTGAATATTCTACATTTTCTAAAAAGTTGAAAATCTTCAAAAATTGCAGCATGTTGCTCCTCACGAAACGTTGTTCTTATTAATTTTATTATAAAATGACATATGTCAACCGGATTAAAGCATACTTAAAAGAGATAAAGAAGCGTTTTGTAAGTTTGAAAGTTAGACGATCTCCTTAACATTAAAGTATACTCTACATCGTTTAAAATTAACAAAGAGTCCACTCTCATTTTAAAACTATATTTTAGAGTCGACTTCTAATTTAAAGCTAAATAAGAGGTAATTTTAAATGTTTAAAATATTGCGCCATAGAATTTGGAATGAAACTCTAAGCTAACACAAGTTAACTACGAAATGATGTACTGTGTATAAACGTGTATCTTAGTTTTTAACGTTACATCACACTCAACAACCCACAACAACATAGGTCAACTGAAATCATGTTTATAAAAATAACAAATGTTTATGTCTTTTGATGAAGTCCTATACTAACCATTTACATACTACCCGATGTAACCCTTTTATAGTAGGTGCAAACACGTGAGTAAAGTGCTACTGCTATACTGGTATTGCGTTTTATGTAATCACACTTTTCTCTTAATGTTCGCAAACTTTGTTGACCTTTTGTAAAATGTACAACATGAAATTTTCTTTGATGGTTTTTAACATTTCAATCAAAACCAATTTATGTAAAAGGTAGAAAGGCTATGTATCCCCTAGAAAACATAAAATTAAAAAATAAATTAAGAACAGAGTCAATACGATATAAATGTAATTAAATTGTGTAGATAGATGAAGACACAAAAGAGTTGAGTTTTCATCTGCTCCACCAATAAAGGTTCTATGTTGTTGCAGTTATATATGTATACTAGGTACTTATTGACCTTTAAACTTAATGCAATAGTGCTTGGGGCCTTAGGACTAGATAATTGAGTTAAATTTAGAAACAGAACGATTTTATTCTGGAATCACAGTTTCTATATGAAACGTGCATCAGCTGAAAATAATTAACTGTGTGTTTGTATTGTGGGCGAGCATACTCAAATAAAAACAGCCCCTGGTTTGTATTTTATTATTTTCTATTTGGAAAATCAATTTAAAATACTGACGCAAAATTTTTAACGATTTAGTAATATGTTAAAGCCAAATTACTAAGGATTTTTCTAATTTTAAACGATTTTAACATTATTACTATCTCTTAACATTTTACTAAAGTTAAAATCACAAAATGGCTACTTTAACTTTTAGTAATTTGCTAAGCCCATATGAGCTCCGTCATTTTCACCGGAAAAAAAATTCTTGGCAATTTTATATGCGAGAATTTAGGCCAGGCGCGTACATTCAATTTTTAGTTTCGCAACTGTTTAGTTGCTAAAATGAAACATATGGGCTTATATGGGACACCGCGCACTTAGAGCAACTCGATCGGAGCAACTAGGAAGTTTGTGTTTTGACACGAACTAAACGATTGCCTAAAATTAATTCGCAACAGTTGAGCTGTTTTCTATAAGCGCAAGAGAGAAAAGAGTGTGAGCGTGAGTAAAGAGTTGCCAGTGCGCGGTACTCTATCAACTGGTGATTAAACTATTTTATTTCGATCACAGTTGCCAGTGCGCGGCTAGCCTTAATGTGATCTTTTTTTATAATTCGTGAGCTAATTGTTTGTAAAAGTAAATAAAATAATATAAAATGTTTTTCGAAGATGAAGATTTCGATATGTTTGAAGACTCAGCTTTTTGCAGATGTTTTAAATCTCGAGCAAATCCTTTTGAAGAGCTGGACGATGGAAAATCTTACTCCAGTTATAGGTCTGACAAGACTACATTTCGGTTTCTAGTTGAAAGTTGAAAATCCAGGACCGAAGTACATATACCCTGGATTGGAAGGCTTGGCAGGTGCAGTTTGAACCTGTTGAAAATAAAAAAATAGAGCAATAACATAAATGTTTTAAGAAACACGAACCAAATGCTCTACTCACTTTATTATTGTATTCTTCTTCTCCTCCATTCTTCTCTGAGTCCGAAACAGCAAATTTTTCGCTATTTAGTGAAAAGGAGATTATTATTTTAGATTGAAATAATATTGTTACGCACAACACTGACACAGAGCTTTATACAGTGCCATCTGTTGGAAAATAGCATATCTACTTTATGGAAGGAACAAAAAGCTCTTTTCCAATGTCATTTCCCCTTATTCCAAACAACTAGAACATTCTGAGACGAGAACCTTCTCGATTTAGTTTCGAGAACAACGAATTTGAGTATATAAGGGAGTGTTCAGCGTGCGCGGAACACAGTTGATTTTAGACTATGAAAGTGTGCAAAAGGTTTGCTCATTGGATTGTGGAAAGTGTGATTAAAGAAGTGTGATTTAAATTTGAATAAAAGTATTTGAGTTGATTATAAACTGAGATTTATTGTTTTGATTTGGAAAGTGTAAATAAAGAAGAAATAATAAAAAGAGTAATAAGTTTTATTTAATGAACCTAGTAAAAATATTACAATATTATAAGACAAATACATACAAATAAAATTACTAAATAAATTGATGAGGTGCCACAAATATACGAATTAGAAAATAAATTGTATAGGTTATCACTTTGACAAATCAAATTATTAGGTTTTAGGTCCGTTCCTCATATTTGTTCATGAACTGTCATTGCTTGGACGTGTTCAGTTGCACCATTTTTAATAAAAGGCAATTAGTAATTTACTAGTAAGGAAAACGAAAGAAAATGTTTAAAATTTTCGAAGAGCTAGTAAGCCTTTAATAATAGATTATTTAAAATTTTGCGCCATTATATTTGTCCAAACCTGATTAGAATATAATTATTTTGGGGACAGAACATTGGTATAAGATTATCGGCTATAGTTTCTGTTAAAAAGGAAAGTACCTGACAAAAGATTTTGTTTGGTGAAAGTGACAACAGGTTTTTATTGAACAATATCACCAAACTTAAGCAATTAATTTAAATACAAGTTGAAAGGGAGAAAAACGTCGCAGTCCAAAAACATAACGCACTATGCTGTTAAAAGCAATTTGGAGTTTGCGTTTGGAGGCAAAACTACAGTTGTAAAATATTTCACATCCATAAGTAAGGATGGGAACAGCAAGTGATTTTGCGAGAAGGCATCGGGTTTTAAAGGGGGTAAATGATTGTGTGGCCCATAAAGTGCGAAGTACACCATACGTCTTTCCAACCGATAAATAAATATGATTATCCCAAGTTAAGGTCCTATTAAACGTCACACCAAGATTCTTTACAGTTTCCACAAACATAATTTTGTCGCCATTAAGAAATATGGAGGGAAAGTAAGAAAGATCTAAAGACTTTCTAGAAATAACTATACAATTTGATTTTTTTGGGTTCAAAATAAGACTGAAATTAATTGACCAGCGCGATATTTCTGCAAGATCTTCATTCACACACGAAGCTCCATGCTCTATGAAGCCCAGTGGACAGCTCAAAACTAGTTGCACATCGTCAGCATACATATTAATCGAGCAGTGCTTGATAAGAGTGGGGAGCTCATTAATATATAAAGAGAAGAGAAGTGGCCCCAGGAGAGATCCCTGTGGAACACCATTGGTTACAGACAGAAATTCAGAGAGATGATCATTCACTGACACTGCTTGTGTCCTATCTGTTAAATAAGACATTAAAAGTTTAACAGCGCATGGTGAGAAATTGAACAATAGAGACAGCTTGCGACACAAGGATTGATGGTTCACCATATCAAACGCCTTAGAAAAGTCAAGTAAGACCAAGAAAGATACCTGTCCCTCGTCAAGAGCATATCGTATTTCTTCGGCTACACCTATAACAGCAGTAGTACAACTGTGTTTCTTTCGAAATCCTGATTGTCTAGGGGAAAGTAGGCTATGTCTAGAAAGATGGTGATTTATTTGCTTTTGCAAAACCTTTTCAAAAGCCTTTGATAAAAAGGGAAGGATGGAAATCGGTCTAAATTCATTGCCTTTGGAAGTTTTGGGAACGGGTATAACTTTTGCTGACTTCCACTGCGAGGGGAATATACCTGTAGTAAGAATGGTATTAAAGACATGAGTTATATACGGGAGAAGTACAGGCAATATTATTTCCAGGAATGAAGGATGTATTTCATCAAGTCCAACTGCCTTAGATGTAATGCCAATTATACTTTCGAGGACATCAATGCAGCTAACCGCAGTAAAACGAAAGATAGGGCAATGAGCAGGCAAGGAAAGATTACCAATTCCTGGAGGTGTTAATTGTTGGATGTTATTAGTTGGCGGCGAAGATATGAACTGACGATTGAGAATATCAGGGTTCACTGACTCAAGATTCAAGCATTTAGGTTTTCCAATGCCAATATTACGCACGTTCTGCCACAAGAGTTTACCACTGAGGGAAACATTGAGCCGGCTATAAAAAATTATACGGTGTTCTGCCAAACGGTAGCGCTTCCAACGATTATATGCAAGATCACGTTGTTGCATAAGCCAACGAATTTCATTAGATATCCACGGTACAGCCTTGGGAAGTATAGTTTTAGTTCTCAATTGAACATGCGAGTTGAAGAGATGTAAAATGTGAGAGTTGAGAAATTGAACTTGGTCTTTGGGACAAGGAAGATAGTACAACGCACTCCAATTGATGCTTCTGACTTGTTCTTCAAGAAGAGGGTAATTAATGTTTTTGAAATCTCTATATGAGAAAGTGCGAGGTGAGGACGTGAGATCAAAATCAAAGGTAAGGTATAAAAGACCATGTCTCGAAAAGGCAGATGCCGACAACTGATCATAGAGAAGAACTTTGCTTTTAGGGCTGACGAGGAATAAATCCAGCAACGAAGATGAATTCTCAGAGAAATGAGTAGGTACAGTTGTGTTGATAGAGAATAAGTTGAGTGAACCCATTTCGTCGATGAGACTGTTCTCAATCAGGAGATTACTGTTGAAATCTCCGCACAAAATAATATCAGGGTAAAATGTAGATATAAGCTCAAGCTCGGTAATAAATGGCAACAAGTTAACGTTCTTATTAGGTCGATAAGCAGTACCAACAAGAATCTTATTATTATTATTGGCAAGTTCGAGAAACAAAAATTCAATATCGGAGCCCGAAGGGGATACGTCAATTAGCTTACAGACAATCCCATCCCTAACATACATTGCAACTCCACCACCAACGCGACCAACCCTGTTACAACGAAAAATCCTATACCCACTAAGACTACACATTGCATCATTAATTTCATCCCTTATTTTAAGTGTGTATTAAAACACTTATAACAGGTGTTCAAAGTGTCCAACTTTTGTATGCATGATAGAGCCCGGTTTTGGATTTCACTGTGAATTTTTATTGCTGACACATGCTGCTTCAATTTTGATAACACTTCGAGAATACGGCCTTTGATTACCTTAGTTCAATTTATGCATCTCATTCAAAATGTGAACTTCCAGGGTTTTCTCCTGTTGAAATTTTTAACTCAAATAACATTTATTTAAGCACTTCAGGAGAAGCGTTTATCAACATTTAAATCAACAAATGTGAAAAAAAATATAATTCTTGAATCACAACACAGATTTGTTAAGGGTAAGTCCACTGTTACAAATCTTACATTGTTGTCTGATGATGTTATTTATCGTTTTAGTAATTTATTACAGAGTCACATTATTTTCACCGATTTTGTCGAGGCCTTTGATAGGGTAAATCATAAATAAAAAGTGCAACAGCTCGCAGAGAACCAGAACCTAGTGACTTACAACTCTCAACCATTACTGGGTGCGTGTCGACAGTAATGGAGGGGACACATCATTTTCTGCCGATTTCGATCGACTAATAATCAGCACTTTTTCATAACACGAGATATTCTTAGGCGATTTGTCAATTCGAACCCAAGACCTTCTGCATGACAGTTCAACGCACTAACCATTATGCCAAGGGGTACTACGAGTATGATAGGGTAAATCATAAAAATCTTCTTTTCAAGCTTTAAAATTTATTTGAAGGATCGAAATTAATTCCGAAAAATTGGATTGAAAACTTCTCGAAAGATTGATGTATTTCCTGGGATTCCCCAAGGAACTTACTTAGGTCCACTGATGGTCATTCTTTTTATTAATGATATTCCATGTTGCCTAAGATTTTCTAGGCATTTTATATATACACTGATGACTTGAACATCTTTCGATCCATTGAAACATCAAATGATTGTCTTCTTTTTCAAGATGACCTTCATGCATTAGGCAATTGTGTAACAAAGGTCAACTGTTTCTTGATGTGTCAAAGTTTTACATTCCACAGAAAATCTAACCAATAACTATTGACATTATTTTAGGAAAGGTTCTTGTTAAAAAAGATCTAGGTGTAATTTAAAACACTCAGTCATATTGACTACATTGCAAGTAGAGCAAACAGATGACTAGGATTTATACGAAGAAATACAAGAGATTTCACAGATCCTTTCATCCATCTAAATTGTATATATTTCGCTAGTATAAGATCGGTTCCTGAAGAATGTTGCATAAATTGGAATCTTTTTTATGCAAAACATGCTTTAAGAATTGAGAGAGAGTTCAAAAGCGAATTTTATTTATTATTGTAGATTGTTACATTAATAAAGTTTATTAAGGACCCTTATAATGTTAAGCATAGCAGGGGGATGGTGAAACTAGTGAAATTAGGGGGAGGAGATAAAGGAGGTGTCGATGAACATTGGTCTTGAATGTTTGCAAATTGAAATGGAAAAGGGAAAACTGTGCTGGGTAATCGACATTCCGACGGTGTTCAAGAGTTGGGAATGAATCCATGATAGCTCTGTTTTCTAGAGATTCCAGAGTTGGACGTGATTTTGAGAACGAGTATGAGAAGCTGAGAGTAGAGTTATCGGCCAGACAATGAAGTGGTTTAGAAATTTCAGACAAGAGATCATTTATAAAAATGACAAAGCGGAGCCCTGGGAAACACCATTATCAGAACAGACTTGAAACCATCCAATATAACATTTATTTAACGATCTAGTAGGTGATTTCGAACCCAAAGAATAAGGGTTTCGTTGATAACAAATGCATATATTTTCGATAACAGAGCCTGGTGCAAAACTCTAACAAATGTCTTAGAAATATCAAGCGTAATAATCCTTCTTTTTCGAAAACAATGTAAAGATTTGTTCCACTCTTCGGTGAGATATGCCATCAGATCACCAGTAGAACGATTGCTGAGAAAGCCGTATTGCCAGTCATTAAGAAGCTTTCGATATTCGAGATATTTCTTGAGCTGATGATTTATCAGCGATTCCATGACCTTGGAAAGAAGGGACCTTAGCACAATTGGTTGATAGCAGGAGCGGGAGGAAGGGTCGCCTTTTTAGGAACAGGCTGCATAGGCTTAAACTTATCTTGTCTGCACGAGGTACGACCAGGGAACAAAAAAAATTGTTTAGGTATGATAGGTTGTTTTTAGTTTACTGGCCGAAAAATAACAAATTCTACCAAGCTTAGCGCAAAGTTTGTCGAAGTTCATATACAATTTGAATGCATTATTAGGTCACAGGTACTTTCTCTAATATTCGAACTGAATATTAACAGAATTATTAACAGGAATTTGCTTAAAGAAAAATATTCAAAAGTTAAACTTCATCCTTTAAAAATTTGAAACAACTCCTAAAATAGTTTGAGCATATAAAATATGGAATTATGCAAAATATAGATATCGGTTTATAGATTCAAATTAGCTTTTTTGGCCTTTAGTCCACAAAAATTGGCGTTTCGTCCGGGTGATCTCACATGGACTCATCAGTTGACTTGTGAGGACCTTGTCAATACGCAATTTTTGTTAAGTTCAGTTCATCTTACATGAATTTTTTGACAAAAATCCAATGTGAACTATATCCAACAAAGATTAGGATTGTAATCATTAATGTTGGAATTTTTTTTTTTTGCCCGTGGCCTGGCATTGAATATTTATATGAAGGTTTTTATAATACAAACTCTATATACTACTGAAATAAATCAGCCAAGTAGAAGACTTAGCACTATTATTGGACTTGTTGAATTATTGATTCAAATTAGCTTTTTTGGCCTTTAGTCCACAAAAATTGGCGTTTCGTCCGGGTGATCTCACATGGACTCATCAGTTGACTTGTGAGGACCTTGTCAATACGCAATTTTTGTTAAGTTCAGTTCATCTTACATGAATTTTTTGACAAAAATCCAATGTGAACTATATCCAACAAAGATTAGGATTGTAATCATTAATGTTGGAATTTTTTTTTTTGCCCGTGGCCTGGCATTGAATATTTATATGAAGGTTTTTATAATACAAACTCTATATACTACTGAAATAAATCAGCCAAGTAGAAGACTTAGCACTATTATTGGACTTGTTGAATTATTGATTCAAATTAGCTTTTTTGGCCTTTAGTCCACAAAAATTGGCGTTTCGTCCGGGTGATCTCACATGGACTCATCAGTTGACTTGTGAGGACCTTGTCAATACGCAATTTTTGTTAAGTTCAGTTCATCTTACATGAATTTTTTGACAAAAATCCAATGTGAACTATATCCAACAAAGATTAGGATTGTAATCATTAATGTTGGAATTTTTTTTTTGCCCGTGGCCTGGCATTGAATATTTATATGAAGGTTTTTATAATACAAACTCTATATACTACTGAAATAAATCAGCCAAGTAGAAGACTTAGCACTATTATTGGACTTGTTGAATTATTGATTCAAATTAGCTTTTTTGGCCTTTAGTCCACAAAAATTGGCGTTTCGTCCGGGTGATCTCACATGGACTCATCAGTTGACTTGTGAGGACCTTGTCAATACGCAATTTTTGTTAAGTTCAGTTCATCTTACATGAATTTTTTGACAAAAATCCAATGTGAACTATATCCAACAAAGATTAGGATTGTAATCATTAATGTTGGAATTTTTTTTTGCCCGTGGCCTGGCATTGAATATTTATATGAAGGTTTTTATAATACAAACTCTATATACTACTGAAATAAATCAGCCAAGTAGAAGACTTAGCACTATTATTGGACTTGTTGAATTATTGATTCAAATTAGCTTTTTTGGCCTTTAGTCCACAAAAATTGGCGTTTCGTCCGGGTGATCTCACATGGACTCATCAGTTGACTTGTGAGGACCTTGTCAATACGCAATTTTTGTTAAGTTCAGTTCATCTTACATGAATTTTTTGACAAAAATCCAATGTGAACTATATCCAACAAAGATTAGGATTGTAATCATTAATGTTGGAATTTTTTTTTGCCCGTGGCCTGGCATTGAATATTTATATGAAGGTTTTTATAATACAAACTCTATATACTACTGAAATAAATCAGCCAAGTAGAAGACTTAGCACTATTATTGGACTTGTTGAATTATTGATTCAAATTAGCTTTTTTGGCCTTTAGTCCACAAAAATTGGCGTTTCGTCCGGGTGATCTCACATGGACTCATCAGTTGACTTGTGAGGACCTTGTCAATACGCAATTTTTGTTAAGTTCAGTTCATCTTACATGAATTTTTTGACAAAAATCCAATGTGAACTATATCCAACAAAGATTAGGATTGTAATCATTAATGTTGGAATTTTTTTTTGCCCGTGGCCTGGCATTGAATATTTATATGAAGGTTTTTATAATACAAACTCTATATACTACTGAAATAAATCAGCCAAGTAGAAGACTTAGCACTATTATTGGACTTGTTGAATTATTGATTCAAATTAGCTTTTTTGGCCTTTAGTCCACAAAAATTGGCGTTTCGTCCGGGTGATCTCACATGGACTCATCAGTTGACTTGTGAGGACCTTGTCAATACGCAATTTTTGTTAAGTTCAGTTCATCTTACATGAATTTTTTGACAAAAATCCAATGTGAACTATATCCAACAAAGATTAGGATTGTAATCATTAATGTTGGAATTTTTTTTTTTTGCCCGTGGCCTGGCATTGAATATTTATATGAAGGTTTTTATAATACAAACTCTATATACTACTGAAATAAATCAGCCAAGTAGAAGACTTAGCACTATTATTGGACTTGTTGAATTATTGATTCAAATTAGCTTTTTTGGCCTTTAGTCCACAAAAATTGGCGTTTCGTCCGGGTGATCTCACATGGACTCATCAGTTGACTTGTGAGGACCTTGTCAATACGCAATTTTTGTTAAGTTCAGTTCATCTTACATGAATTTTTTGACAAAAATCCAATGTGAACTATATCCAACAAAGATTAGGATTGTAATCATTAATGTTGGAATTTTTTTTTGCCCGTGGCCTGGCATTGAATATTTATATGAAGGTTTTTATAATACAAACTCTATATACTACTGAAATAAATCAGCCAAGTAGAAGACTTAGCACTATTATTGGACTTGTTGAATTATTGATTCAAATTAGCTTTTTTGGCCTTTAGTCCACAAAAATTGGCGTTTCGTCCGGTTGATCTCACATGGACTCATCAGTTGACTTGTGAGGACCTTGTCAATACGCAATTTTTGTTAAGTTCAGTTCATCTTACATGAATTTTTTGACAAAAATCCAATGTGAACTATATCCAACAAAGATTAGGATTGTAATCATTAATGTTGGAATTTTTTTTTTTTGCCCGTGGCCTGGCATTGAATATTTATATGAAGGTTTTTATAATACAAACTCTATATACTACTGAAATAAATCAGCCAAGTAGAAGACTTAGCACTATTATTGGACTTGTTGAATTATTGATTCAAATTAGCTTTTTTGGCCTTTAGTCCACAAAAATTGGCGTTTCGTCCGGGTGATCTCACATGGACTCATCAGTTGACTTGTGAGGACCTTGTCAATACGCAATTTTTGTTAAGTTCAGTTCATCTTACATGAATTTTTTGACAAAAATCCAATGTGAACTATATCCAACAAAGATTAGGATTGTAATCATTAATGTTGGAATTTTTTTTTTTTGCCCGTGGCCTGGCATTGAATATTTATATGAAGGTTTTTATAATACAAACTCTATATACTACTGAAATAAATCAGCCAAGTAGAAGACTTAGCACTATTATTGGACTTGTTGAATTATTGATTCAAATTAGCTTTTTTGGCCTTTAGTCCACAAAAATTGGCGTTTCGTCCGGGTGATCTCACATGGACTCATCAGTTGACTTGTGAGGACCTTGTCAATACGCAATTTTTGTTAAGTTCAGTTCATCTTACATGAATTTTTTGACAAAAATCCAATGTGAACTATATCCAACAAAGATTAGGATTGTAATCATTAATGTTGGAATTTTTTTTTTGCCCGTGGCCTGGCATTGAATATTTATATGAAGGTTTTTATAATACAAACTCTATATACTACTGAAATAAATCAGCCAAGTAGAAGACTTAGCACTATTATTGGACTTGTTGAATTATTGATTCAAATTAGCTTTTTTGGCCTTTAGTCCACAAAAATTGGCGTTTCGTCCGGGTGATCTCACATGGACTCATCAGTTGACTTGTGAGGACCTTGTCAATACGCAATTTTTGTTAAGTTCAGTTCATCTTACATGAATTTTTTGACAAAAATCCAATGTGAACTATATCCAACAAAGATTAGGATTGTAATCATTAATGTTGGAATTTTTTTTTGCCCGTGGCCTGGCATTGAATATTTATATGAAGGTTTTTATAATACAAACTCTATATACTACTGAAATAAATCAGCCAAGTAGAAGACTTAGCACTATTATTGGACTTGTTGAATTATTGATTCAAATTAGCTTTTTTGGCCTTTAGTCCACAAAAATTGGCGTTTCGTCCGGGTGATCTCACATGGACTCATCAGTTGACTTGTGAGGACCTTGTCAATACGCAATTTTTGTTAAGTTCAGTTCATCTTACATGAATTTTTTGACAAAAATCCAATGTGAACTATATCCAACAAAGATTAGGATTGTAATCATTAATGTTGGAATTTTTTTTTGCCCGTGGCCTGGCATTGAATATTTATATGAAGGTTTTTATAATACAAACTCTATATACTACTGAAATAAATCAGCCAAGTAGAAGACTTAGCACTATAAAAACCTTCATATAAATATTCAATGCCAGGCCACGGGCAAAAAAAAAATTCCAACATTAATGATTACAATCCTAATCTTTGTTGGATATAGTTCACATTGGATTTTTGTCAAAAAATTCATGTAAGATGAACTGAACTTAACAAAAATTGCGTATTGACAAGGTCCTCACAAGTCAACTGATGAGTCCATGTGAGATCACCCGGACGAAACGCCAATTTTTGTGGACTAAAGGCCAAAAAAGCTAATTTGAATCAATAATTCAACAAGTCCAATAATAGTGCTAAGTCTTCTACTTGGCTGATTTATTTCAGTAGTATATAGAGTTTGTATTATAAAAACCTTCATATAAATATTCAATGCCAGGCCACGGGCAAAAAAAAAATTCCAACATTAATGATTACAATCCTAATCTTTGTTGGATATAGTTCACATTGGATTTTTGTCAAAAAATTCATGTAAGATGAACTGAACTTAACAAAAATTGCGTATTGACAAGGTCCTCACAAGTCAACTGATGAGTCCATGTGAGATCACCCGGACGAAACGCCAATTTTTGTGGACTAAAGGCCAAAAAAGCTAATTTGAATCAATAATTCAACAAGTCCAATAATAGTGCTAAGTCTTCTACTTGGCTGATTTATTTCAGTAGTATATAGAGTTTGTATTATAAAAACCTTCATATAGATATCGGTTTATAGTTAATAAAATATTTTGAAAACTTCCTTAAACTGGAAGATGGGCATAGTTTTAAGTAGGATAAAACAAGGGCTTAGAGCGTAATAAATAAATTTATACGACACAAACAGTCTTTATAGCAAAAACCAATAAAATATCTTTGCGATTCTAACTGCGAGGATAACTTGTGATAGCTTGTAAAATTTACATTTACCGCTCTCCTGTGTTTGTTTATTATCATTCTTTATTAACAAAAATAAAATAAAACATCCTTGAAGTAATTTGTTTATTTGTACCAGGTATGTAACGTATAAAGCACCACTGGGACGTTCTCTTCTAAAGAAAAACAACAACAAAACACCAACATAGTAATTATTTTCAGTAATTGTTATCCCAATCCTACACACTTACTGTAATCAAAATGAGTTTATCACCAGTTCGGTTAAGAACTTGAGAGTGAGAAATCCCCGTAGTCCCTATTAAACCACCTATACAAAGCTCGCACAACATCATACAGAACCTCCCTTAGATTCACCCTATGTATATTTATTTTACAGCTCTTCGAGCGTCTTCATCTCAACTAGTTGATTATGCTCATACTATCGGCTAACAATAAACCTATTAACACTATGCCACCGTTATTGTTAGTGGCTCACTTCAAATGGGTGGCATAAACAAATAACACCAAGGACACACAATGCTGGGAAGCAGAATAAAGAACCTTTTCACTTAAAGGACTTTCTTTTGGTGCTTTTTTATACTAAGGCCCAATTGGTCTATAAAACTGACGAGGACGACATTGTCGATTATATATATGTATGTATTTCAGCCTCATAAAGAATTGTTGTAAACGGTATTCGACTGACTGTCACTGTCATCATTTGAAAGCGGGGTTGCTTCATTTCGGTGATGTTGTAAAAGATGTGCAAATGAATGGGATTTGTCGTACCTCTATGTATAGCATAGTCCTTTCATTATTATCAAGAGTGCTTTATGAGGGGCTCTTTTGTTCCGCTCACTTTGTCTCTTAAAATGTTATCTTAAATTCATAGCTCTGTGGAGCATTAAATGCATAATAAGGCGACGAAAGGTGAATTTCAGCAGTTTATATTTTATAAGAAATAAGGCAGTACTATTACTTACTTAAGGTGGTGGTATAGTCCGGGGTGGACCAGGGCCTCAACCAACAAACTTCTCCAGCTAGCTCCAGTTTGGCACGCCAAGTTGGTGCCACTTGTGTGCACCACCTGAGTCGCGGTCTTCCTCTTCGCCGTCCCTCGGGGTTCGATTCGAAGACTTTACGGGCCGGAGCATTCGGGTCCATTCACTCTACATGACCAAGCCATCTCAGTCGCTGGACTTTTATGTGTTTGACTAAGTCAGTTTCGCTGTAAAGCCCGTACAGTTCGTGGTTAAATCTTCTCCTCCACTCCCCGTCTATGCAGACCGGACCAAAGATCAAAGATTTTCCCCTCGAAAGAGCCTAAGGCGCTCTCATAGACAAAGACCGGGATGATGAGGATCTTGTAGAGGGACACTTTAGTTGCTCAAGAGAGGACTTTGCTACTCAATTGCCTTCTTAGTCCAAAGAATCAGCGATTGGCAAGAGTTTTTCTCCGTTTAATCTCAGCGCTGGTGTTGTTTTCTGAGTTTATAAGGGCGCTTAGGTAAATGAAGTCCTTCACTACCTCAAAGTTATAGCTGTCTATAATGACGTTCTGTCCAAGACGTCGGTGTTATGTGTCCTTTCTTGATGACAGCATATACTTGATCTTGCCCTCATTTACATCTAAACCCATCTTCTTCGCTTCCGTCTCAATGTTCACAAGTGCCCCACTGACATTACGCTTTGTTCTTCCAATAATGTTAATATCATCGGCGTATCCGAGTAATTGGACGGACTTTTGAAAGATTGTGCCTCTTGTGTTGACCGCGTGAGTTTTGCACTATTCTTTCAAGAACTATGTTGAAGAAGTTTCACGATAGAGCATCACCTTTTCTAAAACATCTTTTTGACATCAAATGCATCGGTGAGATATTTTCCGACCTTGTTGGAGCAGCGTGCGTTCTCCATCGTCATCCTGCACAAGCGGATAAGTTTGTCAGGGATGCCAAAACTAGATATTGCTCTATATAGTTCGTTCCTATAGATGCTATCGTACGCGACTTTGAAATCGATGAAAATTTGGTATGTGTCGATTTGTAGCTCCTAAGTTCTATTCAAGATCTGCCGTAATGTGAATATTTGATCGATGGTGGACTTTTCTGGTCTAAGGCCGCACTGATATGGACCTATCAGGTTGTTGACGAAAGGCTTCAGACGTTCACATAATATGGCAGAAAGGATCTTGAACGTAATGTTCAGGAGACTTATGCCTCTGTAGTTGGCGCAGTTCCGAGGTTCTCCTTTCTTGAAGATCGGACTGACAAAACTGAGGTTCAATTCATCGGGCATGCATTCTTCCGACCATATTTTGCAGATGAGCTGGTGCATACTCCCAACCAAGTCATCACCTGCCGCTTTGAACAGTTCGGCAGCGAGGCCGTCAGCTCCAGCGGCTTTGTTGGACTTGAGATTCGATATAGCTATCTTCACTTCGTCCAGGTCGGGTGGGTGGTATTGTTGGTCTGCGTCGCCTAAGTTGAATTATGCTTATTCTATAGCATTTTCTTTTTCATCGCCGTTGTTGTTCCCTTGATTATCCATGCAGGCTTCGGCTCGGGGATTGTATCCTTGTGATTTTTTACCTTTTGGTTAAACTTCCGAACCTCATTCTTGCCATGGCATCCTTCTATTTCCTCGATCAAGCGCTTCTCATGCTCCTTCTTTTTCTTTCTTAGAAGCTGGTGTTCTTCTCTCCTCTTCTGCTCGTAGAGCTCGCGAGCAGCTCTAGTCCTTCTTTGCAGTGCCGCTTTATATGCGTTTTGTTTTGCTACATACATTGCCGGCACTCATCGTCAAACCAGGGGTTTCGTTGTGGCGGTCGTGTAAAACCCAGCACATTAGTGGCGGCATCTCTGATGGCTGCTTGGCAATGTTGCTACTGGTCCTCAATACTTGATGCTGGCGGCATAAGACTTCTTAAGAGGTTGTTAGAAACTCGATCGGAATAGCACATTGCGATCTCTTGCGATTGTAAACGTTCAACGTCGAACTTCCTCGCAGTACTTCCTTGTTTTGGCTTGGGTCGGGATATCCGCAGCCGAACCTTGGCTACAACGAGGTAGTGATCCGAGTTGATGTTAGTCCCTCGGAACGTGCGGACATCCTCTATACTGGAGAAGTGCCTTGAATCAATCGCAATGTGGTCAATCTGGTTTACGATTGACTGATCAGGAGATCGCCATGCCCTTTGTGAATATCAAGATGTTTGAACTGCGTAGTGCGTACTAGCTACAAGAACGTCTCACCCTACAGCGAAGTTGATCAACCTGAATCCGTTATCGGAGGAGGTGTCGTGGAAGCTATATCTTCCAATTGTGTCACCAAAGATGTCTTTTCTTCCTAGCGGAATTATTGCATATTTTTATATAAAAACAATTCATTAATTGTAAATGCATATAATTTACATGAAGGCATTTCCCCAGACCGGACCGGACCCAGGAAAGAATGGGTCGGTTCATTATCTCAGCATTAAACTACGGAAATAAAAATAAAATAAATAGAACGTTTTTTATTATATAAATTTAATGTTCGAAGCTTCGTCAATCTAGTCTTGTTTTAACTGCAACAATTTCGGTGAAATTCACCTTTTGCTGCATATGTCTGTTTAATTAGGTAAAGTTTTTCACTCCAACACCCAATAGTGCGACACATGAATGCACGCACACAATGGTGCATTAGTTTGAATTACAGTTTGAATAGTAGCCTTAAATACGTAAATAGTCTCTGACTTTGGTCCTTATTCAGATTGCAGCAAGCCTGCCGTATCTACGAGTTGTATAGGTAGAACATAGGTAAGGTGTAACTTACAACTATGTATGTTAAATGAGAGGAAGGATTCGCTAATGAAAGGTGGCTTTATCCCTGAAAATGTAACCAAGAAACACATAAATAGAAAACCAAGTGCAAAAGGATGTAGCAGTTACGAGCACTGGTTATGGTGTAAACGTGCATCAGGCTCGCTTGTGCATCGGTTTGCCATAAGGGGACCCTGAATTCTTCATATTTTACTATGTTTTATTTGTTGTTGTTTCATTTATTTGCGTAGGTGTGGCATTGATTCTTTTTTTATTTATTTCTATTTTCTAACACATTGCAAGGCACACTCGGAAAAGTGTCAAGGATATGGTAAACAAAGACTTGATTTTTTTCAAATCTTCAAAGGAATAAAAAAAAACTCGTTTTTTTTTATAGAATGTCTAAGCTCACATTGTGACAGAATAAAGAAAGATTAGTGATGCTGTAAGGAAAAATGTATGTATGTGTTCTCAAAGTAAAGTGGCTTCATTTTGAAAAATAAGAAAAAGTAAGTACCTTAAGGTAATTGCTAGATATTGATGTGAAATTAAAGAAGATCTTTGGTTTGAGTGGTAGATTTATAATTGCCAGAACTTTTAGGGCAAGATATTTTAGAACAAATTAAATTATTGGCGCAACAGCACTTGAAGAACAAGATTCTAGAGACTTACACTCACAACAATTGTTGTGTGCGAGTTGTTGGTTGGCAAGAATAGAGGAAACTTAAGGCCGAAGGACTAACTTAATCATGTTTAGAGATTTTCTCAGACAATTGGTCAATTTGTTAACAAGCGTAACGCAGTATCTTTTTCTGAAATAAACATTACAAAAATATGTTTGTGTATTTCACTTAATTTAATTTCGGATTTGAATCAAAGTAGATATTTTTATTAAATGAAGTACCAATAAAGCAAATGTTGAAAAAAAGGTAGTGACAAATGAATAAGTCGCTAGAGATTGACATATCTTTTTTAAAACGTGAAACAAAAATTTAAATTAAATGAACCCGTAATCCAAATATTACTTCAAATCTCCAGATTCATCTAATCCATATTCAGAACGCTTAATCTGTACGAACTATTTAAGTGTATACTGTTATAATATACAGCGTGTCCCACAGTCACCGCCCCAAATGAAAACCATGGATTCCTGAGGTCATTTTAAGTCGACAAAGTTAAGAGGCCATTTTCTCGTTTTCGTCCCGTTTTCGAGTTATAACGGTTTTTATGATTTTTCCCTTAACTGGTTATATTTTTGCCAAACTACGTCCGATTCGTAAGATTTTTTTTATAACCAACCAAGAACTTATTACAGTTTTAGTTTGTCCAAAGACTTTTTTTTCTGCGGACAACCGTTTCTCCGCAATTTTGCATCAAATCCATTTTTTTTTCGTTTTTTAAGTAGTTTTTTTTTCACTTTGATATCATTTTATTCAAAAAAACACGTTAATGAGTATTAATTTTTTTTCACTTATTATTAAAGCCCAGTTCATTTTCTTAAAAAAATATTTTTTTTTTCCTTAAAAAGAATACTCAAAAAAGAGCTATGGAAATGATAGGTTGTAGAAGTATAACAGAAACATTTGAATCTCTCGATCACCGTCGCAAAGATTCTTGTATTTCATTATTTTACCGTTATTTTTATAAGCAGTGTTCTATTAAAATAGCCAGTTGCTTTCCTACTCTTAAGCAATTTAACCGTGATACTCACGCTTCAGGGAGTGCCTATCAATTTACCCTTGAGCCCAACTTCGGACGTACGGTTATATTCAGAAATTCCTTAGGCGCACTGTACAACTAAGGAATGCTTCGACTGACTCTATATTTCCCTCCGATTATAATATTCAGACTTTCAAAACCAATGTGCCTCGATATCTCCTTTTGAATTCTCTTCAACTTTATTAACACTCAGACTGTGCTAAAGCATTTCAAAGGTAGTCATAAACCCTTTAGACAAAAAAGGAACTTCATCTCAGATTTTAGATTTGCTTTTTGCTAAACTAAAGCCGCAGTTTTTTTTACAAGTAAGTCTTAATTTATAAATGTATGGCAGCTATACCCTATAGGAAATCATAGGCAAAGCTCTATACTCAACTTGAAAGAAATTGGCCAATACGTACATATAGGCTCTAGTTCGTCGTACATTTTACCTGCGTACCTACAGATGCACAGACGAGCAGACGTACTTGATTAAAACAGGGACGGTACAACGAAAACCACTTTGTTGAACTCCTCCATCAACTATCGTTTTAAATTTTATTGCAAGCTCGAAATTTTTTTAACACGAAGTTTAAACTTCCCTCATAAAGCAATAGACCAGCATTTTAAGCATATCCTTAAAATAACTTTTAATTTGAACCTAATGTTTAAAGAGCTAGAGCGAGTGAAGTTTAGTTTTTCTTCCAAATTTATCGAAAACTAAAAATTTGAATTTACTTTTTTTTATTCTTTTTAATCGATATTATACAGCACTACTTGGAACACCAGCTAACATGCAAATAATTTATAGTTGCTTTTTGAGTAAAAACTTTTTTTGTAATGAGAAAATTCACAAGAATGTACATTTGAGGATTTTTCGAAGTCACCGATATTTTGTTTGAAAACATAAATACATGCGTGCACACTACCGGGAAATGCTATTGGCGATTTTTTGAGTTTACTAATGATTTGGTTCATACGGTCTTTTTTTGCTGAGGCTTGTTATATATGCATGGAGGGGGGTATCTAGTACAAATGTAGGCCAAATTATATACTTCCAGGAATCAACCTTGCAACAAGAGCATCTGGTCTATTTTTACTAGCAGAATTAATTATTCAGATTGGTGAGATGAAAATAAATATGAACTTACATATCTGGTTTTTATATCATGGCTTCTTATTATTGCAGACAGGATGATGACATTTTTCAAAGAATTTAACGTCTCAGAATCTTTAACCGAACGATAAGTTTGAACGAGAGTGCACTTCTAAAGGGACTAAAAATACACTGCACTAAAGGGTTAAGCCTAGTGTCATTTATTTTTTCCTCACCATTGTCTCATCTTAACATTTTTTAGTTATGTAGCTGGTGGCCGCACTTCAGCCTCAGTATGGCCACTGTTTCAATACGAACTTTAATTTTATTTGGGTAAAAATACGAGTAACTGACTAGATTAAACAGCAATTTATCTACGAAAAAAAAAAATATTACAATGTCCCAAAGGTAGTTATAACTTTTGGGCTTTTGTTAAAAGAATTGAAAATCCTAAAAAGCCATCGATTCCAACAGTTGTCCACAACAACATTCCTTTTGAAATCTTGCAAATAAAAGCTAAATTCACTGGTCCCTAAAGCAGGCGAATCTCCTCCCCATCGAATAAGGTCCCTTTTTTTTGAAGGCCATGGGATCCCTGATAATCAATCGGATTAAGAAATATCTCTTCACTTTAATAGGTGAACTTGTTATGTGATGACATATCTCACCGAAAAGTAAAATAAACCTATACATTATTTAAGAAAAACAAAGATATTCCACGTGATGTTTCCAAAGCATTTTTGATAGAGTTTGTCACGAACTTCTTTGATCGAAAATGCGTGCATTTAGTCTTGATGACACACTTTTTCGTTAGATTAGAAGTTATCTTTCTGACTATTTGAGTTGTTCTGGACGGTTTTTAATCTAATATTGATAAAAAAAGAGGCTGGGTGCGACCAACACTAATAACTTCCCATTTGTGGTAAAAAAATAAAAACATATTGTGAGGTTTTTTTCAATTTTACAATAGCTATTAATGGAATTTGAATGTGGGACTTGGGTACAACTGAACAACCTTATTCATATACGGATCTACATATGTAAAGTACATACATTCTTCTAAAAACTAAGTTGATAATAAAATTATAAAATTATGTATTATATTATAGAAATTACTTTATTATTTCGGTTCCAAACATTTTAATTGAAAAAAATTTAAAAACGAAATATTCTAATATAAAATATATGGTTTGGTTATTGATGGAAGGGTACTTACAAAATATATCCGCTCTAAAACTAGATACGAGTATAGGGTAAACCGACCAATCATTGGCACCTTAAGGTTACTCACCACTTATTCGGCTTATATAACTTATGGGAATTAAGAAACGACAGTTTTTTTTTTTTTTTTTTTTTAATTTTTACCTGTATTTTTGTTTAGTGAAAAACATTTAATACCCTATTTTTTGTTAAAATTAATAAATAATTAATAAAAAGTAAAACAATGTCCTTTTACCAATGATTGGCACCATTTTCCAATCATTGGCACTGAACAAACCAATGATTGGCACATTGATTTTGTTTAATTTTTAAAGTTTATTAAAAAAAGTATAACTCTATTATATAATTTAATAAATAAAAGGTAATTTATTTTTATAATTATATTTAAGTCTTTTAAGTTACATTATGTTTACAGTAAGGCCGAGATTAGATTAGATTTTTATTGATTGATAAAAAAGTGTATTATCATTCTAAGGAAAATTGATACAAAATTATGAAAATCTGTAACTTTTTCTTTACCAATGATTGGCACAGTGCCAATAGCCAATGATTGGCACTTTTTCTAATGATTGGCAGGGCATCCAAGGATTGGCATAGTGCCAATCAACCCAGTGATTGGCATGTGCCAATAAATGGAAATTTGATGGATTTACATTCCTATAGTTGACACCCCTTATAAATGCTATATTTTTAATAAATTATTAAAATAAAAAGAACTAACCTCTTTGTTATAGTTAATTCTTTTATAATAACTGCACTTGACAATGGTTTTCCTCTTAAATTTATTATTAAATTACACTACAATGTCACCACTTTCCTTAGGGTTTTCACAAGTTTCACATAAAATTTGGCGCGAACTTGATTCTAAATTTTCAACAGCGTTTTTTTAATTGCTACTAACTTCAGAGGCCAAAAGAAATGATGCCAAATCATCAGAAATAGACAAAGGCTAATATTTTTAAAAAGATTTTATTAGAAAACTTTTAAATGTTATTAATACGAGTTATTTAAACTGTAAGTGCCAATCATTGGGGGGGGGGGGGGGGGTGCCAACAATTGGGCAGTTTACCCTATGTCAAATATAAACCATCTGTTAGAAATTGTATTATGTATAAAATTAAATACATAATGGCAAAGTCAATATCATTGCTCGTTCTCAAGATATTCTAGTCGAAAAACAAATATTACCACTTTTTAGTAGATTTTTTTTATATTATTGTTAAAACTGTCAATTCGATACTTGTCAAAATATATCCATATATTAATAATTGTATTATGTCGATACCTTGCCGTAAGAATGTACTAAGCGAAAATGACTTTTTGATGAGGAAATATACTATATGTTAGGGGCCATGTTTTGGCCTGGGTTTCGCCAACCTATTATGCATGAAAAGGAAACTAGAGTACAAATAAAAAAATTCATCAACTGCCATGATTTCTCATTAAGATAATGTTGCCCCCTGAAATTTGTATTATCCGCCAAAAAAACTATGCTAAGCGACATTAATAAAGATCTCATTGTCGTGAGCAACAAAAAATTTTGTTAGATGTCACTTAGTT
Organism: Philhelius festivus; assembly: GCA_963931855.1. Taxonomy (NCBI): domain Eukaryota; kingdom Metazoa; phylum Arthropoda; class Insecta; order Diptera; family Syrphidae; genus Philhelius; species Philhelius festivus. Next base: position 76,175,978 of record OZ007555.1, on the reverse strand, counting down.
TAACCAAAATTGTCTCTTAGCACACTATGATTCAACTAGAACTTTCTTCGTTTTTTTCGTTTCCTGAACAATTTTAGAAATGTCGCTTAGTATACATTCTTACAGGAAGGTATCGATGTATAAAAAACAACATACTTTAGAAGGCACTATCGGTGTTCATTCCCAAGAAATTCGACTTGAAATACAATTTTAACTAGTTTTCACTAGAATTTTTAATAGTTTTTTTATTTAAACAAAAAAAACTATTAATTCAATGTTTGTCAACATTTTACCAATTGTACAAAATTATACTATGTATAAAATAAACTAAATTAGAAGTCAATATCACTACTAGTTCTCGAGAAATTTGAGTCGAAAAACAATTTTTACCAATTTTCAATAGAATTTTATATAGTTTTTTATTTTTTGTAAGAAAAACTGTAAACTCTGATTTTTTTGAAATTTTCACCAGTTGTCAAACACATTATTTTTCGTAAAATAGAATTATTTTGAGTTTCAAATTGTTTTCTGTTCTTAAAATATCTGGGTTATGAAATTTTTTTTTCAGTTTTTTTTTATTTAAAAAAATAACGGTATGTTCATACTAAATCTGTATGACCTTATAATGAGAACATTAAATTTTATTTGAAATCAATAGCATTATTTTTCGTGAGATATTTGAAACTAACCAAAATTTTAACTTTCTTTTTAAACCCGTATAGTGAAAAAACTACTCACTGAATTTTAATAAACGCCATTTCAGCCTCTTTCGAAGTTATTATCTATTAAACAAAATTTATTTGAAGTCGATGTCTTTACTCGTTCTTGAGATATCGACGACGAAAAATGGTACCAGAACGTACGGACGTACGAACGAACGCACGTACGAACGTATGAACGTACGTACACACACACACACAGACATCTCTCTAAAAATGATTGATATAGCCTCTAGGGACCTTGAAACGTCGAGAAATGTCAAAAATTCCAACAATAACAATAACTCCCTATGGGAAGTTAAAAATGCTGGTGTGCCCTAATGCTCATTTTCGTCTCCGACTCTTGGGTCGAAGAAAGCACCTTCAGCTTTTTATTTTTGTTTCCAGATTCACAACTCTTCTTCGGTCTTGGAACTGAAATTTCAGCGTATCCTCAGCTCATTAGAGTTCGATATCGACACTTGTATTTGAAAAACTGACTCCTTTCGGGTAGGAGAAATATACCACCTTTGCCGTTGACTATGAATGGCACTTGCACCAAAGAAACTAAAAACCTTTCCATAATCAAAAATACTAAAAAAAGATAGCCAGATAGCATTCCTCCGCTCAAACAGTTTTATCATTTTTCGTTCTTGACTTTAACCATCATTTAAATGTCAATGTTCATTAGCATATTCTTTTTTCTACTTTACATAAATACATGTACTGGGAAGTCGTAACCCCTTGAGGCTGTGTAAATTATGGGAGCGTTACGAAATCTCGAATAACATAATTCCGTGTAACGAAATCCCGCAAAGTAACATTCTGTAAAAAGCATGTTATCTTAACAGAAAAATATTGTAATTACGAAATCCCGTAAAGCGAAACCCGCAAATTTGCTAATATTTAGAAAAATTTTTATTACTTTTCTAAATAATATTTCGTATTTTTAGAAAAAATTCATGTATTGGACAACGAAAAAGAGTATTTAAGCAGTAGTGGTTCCGCGTTAAACTTCAGTTGTTCTTACTTCTTAGAACTCCGTAGAGGTAAGACCTCGCGGGGAGATAGGAACTTGATTCCGTTGTGGTAGGGTGTGTTTGGTGGACGGATTTGTTGGATGACTGGCTTGGTGGACGACGAGCTGATTGGGTGACTGCCTTGTTGGACGATGGGTTGTTTGGTGACTGGCTTGTTTGACGACAGGCTGGCTGGTGATTTAATTATTTTGAAGATCGATTTTAGGTCGAAATTACGATAAAAGTGAATTTTAAGCTTGAAACAAATTTAAAAATTTCCTCTTTGCCAAATAGCTTAAAACGCTGTTGAAATGACTTTTACATATAAAATATTCTTTTTAGAGCTAAAAAAAAAGATTGTAAAGAGAAACGAAACAAAAACGGGTATTTTGATTGAGGCGCCTGCCTGTCGACTTAACATATACCCTAAGCGGAGCAACGATGAAGTAGTTCGTGGCATGTGTTAGGAGTAAGTGGACTCTGCTACGTAACGTAAAGTTTGTTTGACTTATGTTTAAACAGGGATGTTGCTTAAGACAGCATTATATTTTTACACTTATATTCAAATAGAGATGTTATCTGATAGAAAATAGTCTGTTCTTACACGAATCCGATTTTAATCTCTTTTTTTCTTTTGGCTTCCTTTCGAGTGCAACTGCGCTTTTAAACACAGCGATTTTTAATATAAGTTAACTTTGCTTATGCGAAAAGGAGTCATCTCTTCGCACTTCTTACTCTACTCAGTTTAGCGAACTTCACTGAGCGAACGCCAAATATAAAAAAGAAAACCACAAAGAAGATAAAATTACAAAAATCTCAAAGAAATTCGTAAAAACACAATTTTGCAGAAAAAAACGCACAAAGGGCAACGTCCTCTCGCCACTGAAATAATAGACTTGCACATGTATTTGAACAATGTATATCTGGCTTAACGCCGCCAACAAATATACTTGTCAAGCAGCGATAATGTCAAAACTTTTTTTTTGACAAGCCTAGATCGAGTGTTCACCTTATCAAAATCAAACGAATCCCTTAACTTTTTGCTCTAGGTTTCTGTTCTTTATCTTAATCCCTCTGTCAGAGATTCATAAGCCGATTGAAATCATTTCTACGTCGTAATGGAATTATAAGTGACAAAAACTGAACTTTTTAATCCATTGAAGTCGTAGGCTAGGCGCGCACATTCAATTTTTAGTTGCACAACTGTTTGGTTGCTTATGTATAAGAAACAGATGAACTATTTGGTTGAATGTCCGCGCAGGTGCATATAATTATATGTTACACAAAATAGCGAACTCATTTTAGGCAATGTTTAGTTGCTCGAACCAAACAGTTGCGAAACTAAAAATTGAATGTGCGCGCCTAGCCGTAGTCATCATCCAGTTCATGGCTTGACAGATGGAGAACGATCTATATTTTGATGTAGTGAATGCGAAAAGTACATTTTGATATAATAAAGAATATTTAATTCGATAATTAAAATAATTATATGGCATGACAGATAAGAGACAAACTAAATTTTGACGTATCGAGAATATTTCATTGCAGATGTCAACTGATTGCCCTTAACAACATTTTTAAGATTTTAAAGTTCAACTCTGAAAACGCATTTTTTGCGAGCATAAAATAAAATGTTATCGTCCATCAATAACGTGAAGTGGATTTTTTAAGACATTAAATTAACCCGCTATGAGTTTTAGAGCAGTTGATTTGTCTTTCGTCTTTTTGACATATTGTTCGAGAGGTGAAGAAATGTTAAGGGATTGAATTAAGTTCTAGCCAGCAATGGAAAGTAATAAATTCGAGATTTCAGTACTCAAAGTTTCCAATGTAAACACGATGTCGTAAGTACGCAATATTTCCAATGTAAACATGGTGTTAAATGCAATCGTGTCGGTAGGGTAGGTTGCTACACGGAACGTGTAACCGTAACGTGTAACCGTAACGGGTTACACGGAACGTATAGGTTTTACACACGTTTTCGATTCACTCTACCGCCGGCAAAGATGTTTACACATCAAAAAAACATTAAATGATAAAAATGTCCAACAGCAACACGAATATTAAACGACATTTTAAAAATTTATTTTTTTTTAATTTATTTTTAAAAACTGTTCTTTAAATAGTATTCAGTGTTGATATTAATTTTCAATCAATTACTTTTAGTAGAATGATAAAGTCTGAACAAGCAGATAGATGTTATAGTTCTTGGAACTATACCCATAACAAATTTGTTTTTAAATTCAAAATCAGTTAAAAAATAAAGCTCTCTGTGAGCTAACGTTTATAACCATTTTTTGATTTTTTTTTTGATTGAGCAAGAAAAAAGCCTGCCCATATAATCTAGTGAATATTTCTTAAGAATTAACCGGATGTGTGGCAGATAATCCCGTTCTATAAGATTAATTTTATGTATGCTAGAATAAAAAAAGTGTGTAAGTATATTCAGTGCTGTGTTAAATTAAACACTTTTCTAATTCCTTCCTATCAACCCTTCTTCTTATTTCTTAAACTTAATGAAGGCAAACCTACGTATTTAAGATTATCTTTCTATATTTATTAAACAAAATATGTACAAAGATAAGATTAAAAAAAAAAAAACGGCATCAGCTTGAAAATAATGCCATTTTTCGTGTTGCCTTTGCCTGAAACCTCGCATAAAACGCAAAGACGATTAAGGGAATCAAAAATAAAACTTAAAATGAGATTTAGAAAACATAATTAAAATCTACTTAGCTGGCTAAAAACAATTTCCTACACGAATATTTATCGAATAAAAAGTAATTGTTTCATAAAGAATAACAAAAAAAAAAAAGAACCCGGAAGGAAAAGCAAAAGAACACAAATTTGTGTTCTGTGCAAATGTTGACGTATTAAATACAAAATATGTTTTTATCTTCCTTCGAGCTTTCATAATTGTACACAATATGCACATTCATTATTCGGGACATGAAATACGACCCTTAGGCCGTAACTATCGTATTATGAATAGGGTTTAAATTTGGAAAATTCACATAATGGGTTTTTGGGTCGAAATGGCCGAATGACTGTGGAACAAGGCTGCAGGGAGCTATGTTTACCATTTATAAAGTAGGTAACTATTCAAAGGGAATGTCATTTGATTTAATTTATACGAGTACAACAACTCGTTTATGTATGTCAATTATAGTAAAATTCAGACAGATTTTTATTTCTTAATAAGTTTTAAATCAATTATCCATCAGTTAAAAAACATATTCAAAGTATTTTTTTTTAACCATTCAATCATATTTACATGATGTATATTCTTTCAATGTTCCAATTTAGTCCCGGTTCTATAATTTATAGACTGTTTTTGAATAATATACAAAAATCAAATGAGGAACGCGTGTTAACATAGCCACGACATATCCTGAAGTACCTACCTTTGAGAAAAAACTTTTGACGAAGTGATACAAATCGCCTTATGTTGAAGAGAAAAATATACACATTAATATTCGCACCATATTTCTTGCAACAGAACAAGGCATTCTTGGCATTCGGTTAAAATTTCGGAAAAAATGTTTGCGTACTCTTACTTTATAAATGGGAAAATATGATTTGTATTTTTTTTGGAAACCATAAGCTAGCGCATTCATGGTTAGGATCTTTATGTAATAAATAATATCTAAGAAATCTGAAATTATTATCTTTTTATATTGTGATGTGTAGCTTATGCAAGTTTCATCTCCGCATACAAAACGAAGAGTATGTTTTGTTTTTTAAATTCATTTTTATTAACATTAATCTTATAACTATTTTAAAGCTAGACAAAAATTCATAAAAACTAGCCTACTTATCCAATAACTTACAACTAACTTACTGGCACTATGCGATCGCTCTAAGCTCAACTAATATCTTAATTTTAATACCTTTCAGTCTAAACACTATTTTTATGTTAAACTATATCATTTTATTTTTTTCGAGAAAATGTAAAAACTCGAATTCCTTAAAATTTTTTGTTTTTTTTCTTGCTTATTTATAAAAATTACAAACTAAAGTAAAACGAATAAAGCTACCTAAAACTACTTAAAGGTACTTAAAATAAACTAAAACTACTTAAAATTAGAACAGCCACAACATTTTTTATTTTCTTGGTTCCACCCTGACTGTTCCTTACCTAAAAACAGACTTTAAACTATGTTAGTCGGACGAAGAATATGTTGAACCTGTATTATGTCACAATAACGAAATTATGAAATTCAAATTTTACTTGCGATATATGTGCAGTACATATACCTATATGTAGGTGCATTTGTATGCATGCAAGTTTTGCATTTGAAAGCCAAATCGAACTTGAAGTTTTGATCAATCTTGAAATTACGATGATAGAAAACATGCAATTCCGTCTTTTTGTCTGTGCCTCGAGCTAAAGACTTAACCGAATCACTTTACTTTAAGGTTTTCGGTGATTTCCTAGAAAAATTAAAAATGTTTGTAAGTCCAAAACTAATGGTACCTGCCATAATCCGTTATGAAAACTCTTATTCATCTAAATATCTTACAATATAGATAAGAAAAATTAAGTGTAATATTGCATACCTGGGCTACATTTTGGTCGAAAAAAAGCCCAAAAAATGCTGTTAACTGTATCTGTCATAGAAACGTTTTTCTAATTTTCGACTTTCTCAAAAACGGCTATACCTGCTTCGATCAACTTTAATACGTTAGCTCTTTTGAATTTTAAATAATAGTGTTTTTTAAAATTTTCGAAAAAAAATGTTTTTGTCGGCTTTTTTGAAAATTCAATATCTTGAAAACAGGATATTAAATACTTGAAATTGGCAAACTTTCATTTTAATTTTTAAGGAGATTTCGTATACAAAAAAATCCCCTGCACCGATATTTTAAGTTTTAGAAGATGTTTAAGAAAAATAAACAATGAATTTTATGAATTTTTTTTCAATTACATATGTATGTTTTTATATACATATTTTTTAAATTCCAAAGAACTTGTGCACCCCATTCTTTTGAAGAGGTGTTCTTTATCGCTTGACAACCCATTGCGTAAGCTTTTCGATCATGCCTACTGTTCTGGAATCTTCCCTAGAAGATGGAAAAGAGTATTTGTGCAGACTCTTACTAAGAACAGCGATCCTTTCTCCCCTTCCTACTCCCCTTTCTCCCCTTCCTACTGATTACGTCCCTTCTTTCAAAGTTCATGGAATCTCTGATCAATCATTAGCTCAAGAAATATCTCGAAGATCAATAGCTTCTTAATGCCCGGCAATACGGCTTTCATAGCAATTCATAGGTTTACGAATACCGTGCCTCATTTTCGCCGGTGACATTGTTTTTCTGGCGGAATCAGTTGAGGGAATGCAGCGCATGATCAACTGGCTGGAGAGCTACTGTGATCTTTGGAACCTGACTGTTAACCTTGGAAATGCTAAAATGATGATCTTCAGGGATGGAAGAGGTAGATACTCGAGGAACGAAAGGTGGACAAAGGACAGAATTTGGAATTTGTTCGAGAGTATAAGTACCTTGGTGTATTGATCTGTTCTAACCTTAACTTCAAAAAACATTTTGAGAGTAAATTAGCTGAGGCGAAAATAGTTATTTCTTCAATCTGGGGACATTGTATAGAGAGTAGGTTTGTGGACCATAGCGCAAAGATCCAGATATTTCGTGCCACTGCTTCTTCCATCATGCTGTATGGCGCTCTAGTGTGGGGTTACTGGCAGTTCGATGTGGAAGTGGGCGGATACCACGCCCTTGAATAGAAAACCTCAAATTTTATACTTTTTTCTTGGTATGCAATTTAAGCCTTACCGCTTTACCACATTTCATCGTTTTATAGCAGTCGGAAGTGCTCCATTCAACCAACACCAATTCGGAGAAAGTAGGCGGATACCACGCCCCCTAAATGGAAAACCTCAAATTTTCGATTTTTTCCTCTGCTTGCATGACAAGACCTACCGTTGTGCAAAATTACAAGATTCTACAATGTTGGGAAGTGCTCCATAATTTTGATGATCTGTTAGTCCGTGAGTCAGTCAGTGACGGTTTTTGTGATTTTTGAGGCCTTATATCTCATGAACCCCCTATGCTAAAAAATTGAAATTTATTCGAACTTTGAAGTTTCTGACTTCATTGGTACTGAGAATAGGGAGGGGTCAAAAATCGTCTGAGTTTGTTCCTGTAAAAAGGGTGTAGTGTTGTATTGGACGGTATCAATTCTGATCCTCACAAAACTAATGCTGGTGTTCCGCAAGGCTCGGATTTATTTCTGACTCTCTTTATTATTTTTATAAATGATCTCTTGTCTGAAACTTCTTATCTACTTCATTATTTCGCCAACGACTGTACCCTCAGCTATTCATACTCGTTCCAAAATTCACATCCTTCTCCTTCGGAAGTGGAATTGCAATGGTATCGTTTGGACAGGAGCATCCCAAACTGCTCATCTTTTATTGGATAGAATCCAGAACCAGAGCTTTAAGACTGATAGGAAACAGAACTATCATGGAAGCGTTCCCATCTCTTGGTCATCGTCGGAATGTTTCATGTCTTTCTTTGTTTCATCGCTTCTTTCACAAACAATGTTCACTCGAAGTAGCCATTACCTTTCTGCCCCTCAATCAGTACACCCATGATACCCGTTTCGCTCATTCCGTGATACCGGATGCTCATCAGTTCACCCTTGAGCCTAATTTTGGATGTACCGTCAAAAATAGACATTCGTTTTTTCGTGGTCGCACAACACGAATATATGGAACAATTTATCCCACACGGTTTTTCCTTGACTTTTCAATTTGCAAATATTCAAGACAATTCCTTTCTTCGTCCCCAATTTCCCCATCGCTCGTGCTATGTTTTTGTTGAACATTATAAGGGTATCACAATAAACCTTGAGTGTATGTGAATTATAAAAAAAGTACGAACTATACATGTTTATTATTTAGTAAAAAAAATCCGTTTTTGTGAAATTTGTTTCCCATTTTGAAAATAGATAGGGAACATTTGTCAAAAAAATGTATGAGATTTAAATTGCCTTGACTTATTTATGTCAAGACCACGGAGCTCCTCTAGCCAGCTCTGCAGTTGTCTCCTAATTTCCTAATGTTTCATTCTGCTCTGATCCAGGCCAACAACAATTCGCTCCTAAATGAGAAGTTTGTTTTATATTTCCAAAAGTTTGTTTTTGTATTAGAATTAAATTAATAGTTGGATTATTTATTATTACAAATTATTATGCTGTAATGCAAATTCCATACCTTGATATTATCACCAAAATACCTTGTAGCATTCAGACTATAAATAAAGTGGTTTGTTCAACACATAAAATAATAGTTTTAGGTTTCAAAATGTTCGCTCCTAAAATGTATCATTCCTAGCCAAATCTATACGCCTTACATTCCATAACAGCTCAACGATCATACATTTATACCATTTATAAAATAATAAAAGAGGATTTTCACAGAGCATTTAATAGGATTGCCAATAAATTGCTTTTTAAAGAAAGAAGCTCAGTCGACAATAAACTTTCATTAATAAATTTATTTCCTTGTTCCAAACATATCTATACGGTACGGGTAGCATTTATAGAGTAATTCAAAAGTGTTACAAACGTTTTATTTTTGTTGCCTATAGATACGTTTTTTTTTGAGTATGTATTCGGGGGTTGCGAGGAGGTGGGTGCGCGATGATTGTTGCAGATTGAAGTTCTACTGAGTCTGCCTTCTTCTGCTACTTGGCAGGGTTGGTGGGCTAATTTATTTCTTCATTTTGTTTGATTTCCTGTCCTGAAAACATTTTCGGTAGAAATTTTGTGTGTCACAATGTATACTCGAGTGCAAAAATAACTGCCTATTCTTCAAGACTCCCAAAACCTGTCTGTAGAAGACCTTTGCAGGTCATTTGTGGAATAAGAAAAAAATACAAGTGTACTATCTAAAATGTCAAGTAGGTTCATTAATTGGTCAGGGTTAGAAATTTTTGAATAAATTTTTAAAATTTTTTCAAGACAACATTACATAATTGTTGCCACACATTAATGCAATTTAAAAAAAAAAAGCCATTCACTCAGAATGGTAAAAAAAAGAAAATAAAAGGTCAATTAATTTAAGTACTATTTGATCACCGTGAATTGTATTAATTCTTGAAAAAATTTCAACATCAATATGATGGATTGTTAACATCTAATCAAATAAGTTACTAGATAAGAAGGATTAGAGAAGTTGGTTTTGTTAGTCTGTCATTGTCCGACTGGTTTGAGGAGTTGGTCTGGGTTAGATTGTGTAGTGGCTTCCAGCAGGAAAATGAAGGCAGTTAGATCAGATTGACCACATCGTGATCGACGCAAGACACTTATCCAGTATTAAAGATATTCGCACGTTCCAAGGCCCGACTTCGACTCAGACCACTATCTAGTTATAGCCTAGGTAGGGCTGCGAATGACCCGAGCCAAAACAAAAAAAAGTTCGACGTTGAGCACCTACAATCGCAAGAGATCTCCAGGTCCTTTTATAAACCTCTTATAAAGTCCTACGCGCCCAGCATGAAGTATCCAGAACATTGCCAAGCAGCTATCCGAGATACCTGCTTCTGACGTGCTAGGTTTAACACGACTACAAGGAAACCCTTGGTTTGATGATGATAGCATCTATAGGGAGGAACTATGTATATACAGAAATAGCTGTTTCCAAAACAACTATTTTTGTCACCTCTGCAAACTTGTCGATTTGTGCAGGATGACAAATAGGAGAACCCACCCTGACCCATTACCAACGGTAAGGATTCTCACCGATGCATTTTTATGTTAAAAAAGTTTCTATACAAGGTGATGCCCTCTCATGCGACTTCTTCAACTTCCTTCTGGAAAAAAATAGCAAAAACTTAATAACAATATTTCAAAAGTCCGTCTAATTACTCTATATTGACATAATTAGAAGAACAAAGTGTGATATCAGTGGCGCGCTTGTAAGCATTGAGATGGTAGACGGTATGCCAGCTTCTTTTAATCTGTATATTGTAACTGCAGGTAAACCTTGTCGTCCCTTGTGGAAAACCTTCGAAATTTGATATAGGGTCTATACAATTAAATTTGTTTTAAAAGGATTGCAAGGCCTTAAACCAAATACCAAGCCTGGTGTTAATGGTATTCCTGCACAAGATTCCTAAACAAGATTTGAGAATTCGATTTGCCTAATGCCTACTTCTTCTAATTATTTTAAATCTTTCATTATCATCCAGAGTATTTTTGAATATTCAATATTATTTTCTCTGTATACTGTTGTATTTGAATACCATTTTTTATTTGGCCTTCTGTTTTGTTTCGACAAAATCTCAGCAGTTTTCGCTCGAAGTTTTCCAACTCACTTGTAACTGTTGGCGAAATACTAAACCAACAACCAAATCCATATATTAATATAAATTTTATAAGCGTTTTATAAATAAGCAATCTGGTTTTCTTTAAAGTGGAACTTGATGATAGAAGTTGTTTGAGCAGATCGGAAGCCATTTTGGCTTTATTCAACACTTCCCTGGCATGTTTATTAAATTTAAATTTATTTTGGTATTGTATACGAAGACACTTTGGTTCCGTTTTGAATGAGATCACAACATTGTAAATTACTTGTGAGGGCGTTTTACTCGCTTTAACTGCCTTACGATTCCCTTTGTCATAAACGTTCCTAAAATATGTTCTGCTACTTTTTTCTGCGTTTAATACTATTCCTCAAGAGTTGAGATACGATGTTAATGTGGACACGGAATCTTTTAATTTGTCTAGTCCATCGGGAGGCCTTACTGCAGTTGCCAATATTTTAGCGTCATCTGCATATAAAAAAAAGGCTTCAAACTCATTTCCTGGGCTACTAAATGGAAAATCATAAAGATATACATTGCAAAATTTTGGACTATGTTACAATCCTTTTGCTACTGAAAACTCTCCTGAGTATTCGGAAGCAATATAAATCATTGCTATCCTAGAACTGACTATCATTCGTGTAAAGGCTTCAGAAAATTCTAGCGTTATCAATTTAAAAATAAGTCCGTTGTTCCATATTAAATCAAAGGCGGCCTGTAGATCTAAATCAAGAACAACAGAATAGTTTTTATTCCTGAGGTTTTGAACAATTCTATACTTCTGAACCAGTAATGAGTGTTCAGTGGAATGATTTCTAAATCTGAATTGGTTATAAGGAATAATATTTTTTTCATTGCAAAAACTGTTCTGCTATTTAGCCAAGACTCTGTCAAAAAGTTTTCCAACATTTGAAATAAAGATATAGGACGAAAGTCTTTAATTTCAATTTCATTCCCACTCTTTCTTAACCGGTAGGATTTACAAACCAATAAAACTTGATGAATATACCTCTAGGACAATTAAGCCCACTTCAGGTGTTCCTCAAGGCAGCCATCTTGGTCCGTTGCTGTTTGTTATATTTATGGACGATATTGTGAACTTTATCAATATCAGCCAATGTCTCATAATTATATGCTCATGATTTCAAGATATTTCTGAAAGTAGTGAGCTCTTATTAGTCCAGTCATTTTAGGCATTTTAAACCCCAATCTGCGGAAAAATTCCTAGTGAGCTGAATTTTTGTATGCACCTTTATTACGGCATTGTAATGAAGATATGAAAAATCGACATTGATATCGTGCCGGCTAAAAAAGTTATAGGGGTCAAAAGGTCACGAAAATCAGTTTTTCGCAAATATCTCGCGATCTATTGCTCAGAGGCCAATAAAGGTCATTATAAAAATGTTTGTCGTGAAATTGTCTACAAAAAATGTCTCTTGCATTTTTTTGTAAAATTAACCGTTTTTGAAGTAGAGAAAACGACTTGAATGCACTCACATACGGTATTGTATACCGTACGGCGTATATCAAGGCGTAAACTCTATTGCTTTTTATTCATGTTTTTAAGTGTGTTGTTATTAAAATCTACTACATACACAGACATATAGCACTAGTAATACTAGTATAGACAGGACATTTCGTAACCGTGAATGCCTCAAAAAATGACTTAAATTATTGCAAAAGTCCTAAAAATAGCATTTTATCATAAAACCTAAAATGCTAACTTGGTAGATAGAATACCTCTGATACCAAAAATAGAGGACAGGTAATACCTATTTACACATGTGTTCAATTAAAAGGATAATACTTTTCAACTCTAAAAGTCACCAGATGTAGATGCACTGAAAATAAAATCTAGGTATATATGATAAAAATCTAGGTTGATTTAACAAAAATTTTGTCAATATACGTCCAACAAAAAGTTTTATCAAATTGACAAAAATTATAGAATTTTGTTAAGGTAACAAAAAATATTTTGTTGTATCCACAAAATTATTTTGTTATGCTAACAGATTAATTTGTTGAAATAACAAAAATATTTTGTCAATATGACAAAATTTCGTAGAATTTACAAAATTAATTTGTCATATTAACAATTCTTTTGTTGTATTAACAATTTTTTTGTTAGAGTTATTGTTTTTTTTATTATTATCGGATTAACAAAATTTTTTTGTTAAATTAACAAAATTTTTTGTTAAATTAACAAAATTGTTTTGTTAAATTAACAAAAATGTTTTGTAAAATTAACATTAACAAAATATTTTGTTAAATTAACAAAAATTTCTTGTTATATTTTGTTAAATTAACAAAATATTTTGTCAATTCAACAAAATATTTTGTCAAAATATTTTTGTCAATTCAACAAAATATTTTGTCAATTTTACAAATTTCTTTTGTTGAATCCACAAAAAACAAAATTAATTTTGTCAAAATAGTTTTTTTTTTTTTGGGATTTAAGTCCACAAAAATTGGCGTTTCGTCCCTACGATCTCACATGCAACCATGTGTGAGGGCGTATTGACAATACGCAATTTTTGTTAAGTTCAGTTAATCTTACATCGATTTTTTAACAAAAACCAAATGTGAACTATATCATACACAAAAGAAATTTTTTGGTTTCCTTACAAAATAGTTTTATCTATCTGATAATATTATTTTATCAATATTACAAAATAATTCAACACCAAAACAAAATATTTGTCATTTTAACAAAAATGTTTTCATTTTTTGTTAAATTGACATAAAAAAATTAACAAAAAGTTTGTGATATTGACAAAAATTTACAAAACAGATTTTTTGTAGATACAACAAACATTTTGTTAACATCACAAGAAAGTTTGTCGATGTGACAAAAATCTCTGTTTTATTTTGTTATATTAACAAAACTTGGTTTGTTAAACTGACAATATTATTTGTAGTACATATTTTGTTAAACTGACAAAAAATCACGCTGGATTATAAAAATTTTGTGAAATAAACAAAATCATTCTTTCAAATTGACAAAAATTTTATCAAAACGATAAAATTGTTTTGTTAAAGGTCAACAAAACGTTTTTGTCAATATTACCTAGGAATTTATTTTCAGTGTGATATCTTCCCAGCTTTCTTGTAGAAGGAAAAAGAAAACCTTATGCCCTACCTCACTAATATTCTTCGTAGTAGCATTGCGTTTGGGTATATACCAAGTATATGGAGAACAGGAAAGCTAATATTTATTCCCAAAATATAGAAAAAAGATACAATATTAGATGCGTTCTCAGACATGGAGGGAGCCTTCGACAACACATCCCACGAGGCTGTATAGACACTGCTTTTCTTAAGAAATGCGTACCCATCACCATAACTAGATGGAAATGTTAGGCTCTAGAAAAAGTCTAAGGGCTTGCGTGTATCTGTATTACAGGAGCAATGAGAATCTGCCCTACCGCAGCTATAGAGGTTCTCCTCTATCTATCCCCTTTACACAAGGCCATCAGAAGTGCGGTAATGGGAGTTATCTTGAGATCCTCGAAACAAATATCATCAAGTGGCACACTGATGGATCGAGTCCTAAGCAGAATAGTTTCAGATTTCTGAAACTGACTTCTATATCATCGCAATATCACTGAATCTTGTTGAAGTCACAGTGCAAAGGAATTCTGATGACCTCGACTTTGGGAGCTGTTCTGTACACTATTAGGTCGACGGCATACACAATTGCCCGAGTTAGACTACCTATTAGATCGCTGGTGTAAATGGTGAATAGAATCAGCAAGTTAACACAGCTGAAGACCATTTTTAATATCGAAGATTGCAGTATGCAATTGTTAATGACACAGAAACTGAAGATATCGACAATGAATGTTAAAAAAAATTATATACTAAAGTTAATTTTTCTGTATTCAAATAAAAAATTATTCACTCGTAAATAAAAAAAAACCTCTGATTACATATCATGGATTATGCCTACGGGCAGAGGCGGATCGTGAATTTGTGGGGCCCTGGGCTGAAACTATTTAGTGGCCTACCTAAGTACTCAACTAATAGCCATGTCAAAAAAACTGTGTCAAAAAAATTAAAACACATGAAATAGTGTGGAGGTGGCCACATAAGCCCTAAGCGACTAGCGATTTTTTAAGCGACAGAGCGAAGTCGCTCTGCAATAAATTTTTTAAAAAAATTTTTAAAAAGTCTTTTGCCATTTAGGGCAAAATTTAACGGGTTCGAAAAACTAGAGACAAAAAGTGACTTTCAGAATGTTATTTTGGCAAAACTAAAAATAAAAATTAAGAACAAAAAAATAAAAAACTAACATTAGTAATAAAATTAGCCGCTTTTCTGCACTAATTTAATTCGTTTTCTTTGTTTTGTTAATCTTGGTCGAACGTTTTCCAACAGAAAATCAAAAGATTCTATTGACACACGACATTATTGCCAAAATCAATATAAATGTCTGCAAAGATTCAACATAATTTTCCTTTTCAACATTAATAGGGTGCATATAAAATCTTCGTTTTCTCGATCTTACATATAAGCTCTATAAACATTTAGTTTCGTCATTACAATACAATAGTTATGCATATACTTTTAAAATAAAGATACGAGTATTATTTTTGTCTGTGCAGCTATTTATATACATATATTTATATTTTTTATAAGAAGACAAACTGATCATTTCTGCTTTGGTTTTTTTAAATAAAATACTTTGGAAAACTTTTAAGTGGAATTACTGATTTTGCTTTGTTTTCATATACAGAATTCGTTTTCGGTACAATTGACATCATTTCAGTACAATTTTATTCCAGATTTCAGTACAATTGAAAAATTTCATTTTCCATCCCTGACATACACTATTCGGCATCAAACTTAGCACGATTTTAGAGAGAGAGAGAGAAAGTTCGCGCAGTGCTTTTTCCAGGTAAAAGCGACGCGCGAATTTACTCTCTCTCTCTAAAATAGTGCCATCTAGCTTGCCGGGGGCTATACATTAGTTGATTGATATCAGGGTTGCCATTGCCAACCTTATGGTAGGTTTTTTAATTTTAGATTTTTGTTTAATTCAAATTATCGCTTATTGTTTTCAGCGGGGTCTGGGGGCCCCTTGTGACCTCGGGGCCCTGGGCTGCAGCCCATACAGCCCTTAGGTAGATCCGGCCCTGCCTACGGGGGAAACCATGTAAAAAAAAAGTGCCCTGCATTCTACCTCGAAGGTGGTGAGGAAATGAGTGCATCGTCATAATATATTCTCTTTCTCAGCGCTCTACTCCGAAAACGGTTAATTTTACAGAAAAATGCACGAGATATTTTTTGTAGACAATTTCACGACAAACAATTTTTATAATGACCTTTATTGACCTCTGAGCAATAGATCGCGAGATATTTGCGAAAAACTGATTTTTGTGACCTTTTGACCCCTATAACTTTTTTAGAAGGCACGATATCAATGTCGATTTTTCACATCTTCATTACAATGCCGTAATAAAGGTGTATACAAAAATTCAGCTCACTAGGAATTTTTCCGCAGATAAAACCTAAAATGACTGGACTATATGGCTGCTTTAAGCTTCAAATTGATCTTGATAATTTACCTCTCTAGTGTAGATCAAACCACTTGAACCTTAATGTTAAAAAATGCTTGGTGATTTCTATTTCTAGAAAACAGTTTGTGTAAGAGTTTCCATACTATTAATAGATCCAGATTGCATCCAACTACAGAGAACTGTAAAAGTCAAAGACATTGGTGTTACTTTTAACTTCAAATTTTTATTTGCTTCACATATTGATGCGCTAAGTCAATTTTCAGATTTATAAAAAGAAACTCATCAAATTTTTCCAATCCACTATTGTCTCGTTATATACCTCCTTCGTATGATCAAGCACCGTATGTACACATTTCATCTGGAACCCTCACCAACAATCGATTTTAGATATGATCCAGAAGGTTCAGAATTGTCTTACGAGATATGATTTTTTATAAAATGCGCTTGAATTTGTATCCAAATTCTATAGCCAAGCAAAAGGTTTTTGGATTTGCGGCCGCTCATGTCTCGTATTAGATGTTATCAAACTAAGTGTCCTACTTTGCTGTCCTTACTTTCCAAATACTCTCCAACGAGAGCACTGAGGGAAAGACGCCTTCATTTTCAGCCTAGGCAGGCACAGAACCAATTATGGTAAGAACGAACCAATTTTAAGGTCAGTTGAAGAGTTCAATTAAATTACTATATACTCTGTTCAACAAAAATTGTCAGTACAGGGAAGAAAGGACGTTTGCCTCTCACTCTGGTTTCATTGGCTTGCATAAGTGTGTCGCCTTTTAAAGCTCTTACAGGGTTTCCCTAGTTTGCATTACAAATCGCCAACACTCAACATACTCAACTTCATAAAATTTGTTCTCAAAACCTTCAAATCCCAAAAGCTCCTTAATAAAATCCACTGAATAAGCTCCTTGCTTGTAATTTAGAATGATAATGGTAACTCTGTTCTGATGTATATAAAAAGCGCACGATCGCATTGACTTGACACTTTGACACTTGACAGTATCCCTTCAGCGTTCAGCAGTGGGATTCAACGGTCGCGTTTGGGGCTTACAACTTTTATGCGAAGAATTACAACAACAATTCTTTAAGGAAAGTCAGTTGCTTGCTCTTTTTTAAGTGGCATTTTTCCCAACGTAGTGTAGTACTCGTAATAACAATAAGTGCATTAGTCGCCACTGCTTTGGAAAAAGCTCTCCTATAAGGCCTGTACTGACAATTTTTGTTGAACAGAGTTATAGTCATATTGATCTGGCATGTTCCAGAGATACATTTAAAAATAATTTTAGTAGCTTATTTTTATAAATTGTTGTATCTATCATAGTTAATTTCACTCATTGTTATTTAAGGTAAGCTTCCGATTTTAATTAATTGAATTGTATCTGTTGATCATAATATCCGTATAAATAAATAAATAAAGATGGGCCAATGAGGGTAAGACCATGTATGTACGAGTATATGCAGTCATTAGAAAAGCACACTTAACACCAACGTCTTGGACAAAACGTCACCATAGAAAGCTATAACTTAGAGGTTGTTGAGGATGTTGTCTTCATGGGCGACGCTATTAATTCAGACAATGACTCTTGCCAATCGCTGCTTCTTTGGATTTGGACAAAGAAAGCAATTGAGTAGCAAAGCCCTTTCTAGATCAACTCAAGAGGAAAATTTTCCGGGTAATTTTTGGTGGAGGAGAAAATATAACCACGAAATGTACAGCGAAACCGATCTAGATAACGAATTGAAGTCCAACAACTGAAATGGTCATGTAGAGTGAATATACCCAATTGCTTTGTACTGAAAAGTCTCCGAATCCAATCCTGAGGGATGAGGCAGTAGAGGAGGGGACCTCAACCAACTTGACGAGCTGTTGGTTGAAGCCTTGGTCCTCCCCAAACTGTAGAGACACCTTAAGTAAGTAATCACTTAAATGAAAAATAAACTCAAAAATGTCAGACAGAGACAGAGGACACAATTTACCAGTTTGTACATTTTAATATAAATTTTATATAATGTATAGGGCATAAGATTTTTTGTTTATGTCACTTCACAGCTTCACATGTAAAGAATTCATCCCCAATTGGGAGTTTAAATTACACCTAAGTGTATGTATATTATATAGAAGACATGGCTATATATGTATATTGAATTCAGTACCTAATAGAATTAGAACGGAAAATGCAGTAAAAAGTGAAGACGAGAGTATTAAATTGGTGTGTCTTGTGTAAACAAATTGACTTCAGGTTTTTCAATGACAGCATAAAATACAGTTGTTCTGGTTCATTGACATAAAAAGGTCGGCATTTATCGTTTGAATTATATCATGAAGATGGTAGATGTGGGTCGAGATAAATGCAACTTTTGTTTTTATTACTCAAAGAACACCTTTAGAATTTGTATTAAAATTTATTAGGAATTTTATTATTTTTGTGGCTGTGATGGCTCGTGCATTGAATATTTTATTTTTATTTGAATTCTTAATGTACCTTGTTTGCTGGTAAATGTTCAACCGATATTTGTGTTATCTTGATTTTGTTCAAATATTAAGAAGCATCGATGCGATTTAAACAGGGTACTCAAAATATGTTTCTCTCCTAAACATCTCTTAAATCATAAAATTGGTAATGCATAATAATTTTCAAATGTATTTACTAGGTTGAAACTCAGTTTCAATTGAAATTAAAATTATTCGGTCTTAAATGTGGTTTTCAGAATTCGGAATTGTTAAAATTTCTTGGTAGGTATGTATGTACACGGTTAAAAATTCTGGGATGTTTTTTAATACGGCCCTCGTATTACAGCCGTATGCAATACATGAATAATTTGTTTTTAATATTCCAACTTTATTAAACATTTTTTGTAATAATTTGGTATTAAAACTCAGTACATATCCCACTAAAATGTTTTTTTTAATACTTTTCCACTTAAATTAAATCTTCAAATATTAAAATATAATATTTCTATATTATAATCTATTTTCCATTATTATTGAAAACTTATATTTCAATAATTTGTTATTTGATTTTAGTAGAATATCAGGTTAAAAGTGACCATAATAAAATAATGTATTGAAATTTAATATTTGATTGTATTAAAATTCAATAAATTTTTTATTTAGAGCGAAACTCTCGACTGTATTACACTTATGGCACAGTACATTCATACACAACAATACTTATCTTTAATATTTCAGTATTACATTTAAGGAGAAACTGTATAATAAAATAGAGTATTGGAATTTAATATTTGATTGTATTAAAATTCAATAAATTTTTTATTTAAACCGAAACTCTTGACTCAATGCTCAAGAAATACTTTTTAACTCGTACTTGAATTGAATATCGAGGTATTAATTTTGAACACATTAATATTAGATTTTAATACATATGTAGGTATTGATTTTTAATATGTATAATTTTGTCGAAAGAAAACTCCGTTAGTTTGTTTCAACACGTCGGCGTCGTCGGTCGGAAACATGGAGTTCCTAATGGAAAATTTAGTTGGGATTTACATTAAAGTGAAAAACGTGGAAAAAAATACAATCATTTAAAAAATCAGACGCATGAATCATCTGAATCCTTAATTGTTTTAAATGAAGATATCCTTCTTTCAAGTAAGTAATAAATAGCAAGTTTAAGTGCCATATATTTATTTCCTGGAGAGTGCAAGCCGTGCTAATTTATGTAATTTTTTTTTTGTTTTAGTCTTGGAAAACGAAGAGACGGTGTGCTGATTCCAGTGGATTCCTTGTGCGATATAGTGCGGCAGTATTCAGGCTGTGCCTGCTTCCTTGTGGTTCTTGACACTGCTGATGGAGAGCCTCCTAATCAAATAAGTGAAAATTTGAAAAAAACAAGAAGCAGCAATTGGGAGCTCTCTTCTTTTATACAAAGAAGTAAGTAACTTTTTCAATAGTAAATTTAGTGTACCTATATAAATAAAATTTTCCTACTTTTACAGGGATTAAAAGCACTTATAAAAACAAGCACAGCGGCATACATTTTGGATGAGTACGCTAAAGGATTCTTCTCGAAGGGCGTTAGTGATGGCGGGAGCTGAGTATCTGCTATTAGTTTTCAATACTATCTGGGTTCAAAAGTAATCCAATCAAATCTTAAAAATAGTATTTAAATTTAATAAATAGGTATTAGTTTTCAATAATATGTGGGTTCAAAAGTAGTCCAATGAAACCTTAAATAGTATTAAGATTTAATAATCTTGTATTACATTTAAACTCTCTTTGGGCTTAAAACGAGTAAAAAATATATTCAATTTAAATGAAAAAATATATGTTTTCAATATCCAGCGTATTAAATTCTAATATAAATGCATTTAAAACCAATACAAGAAGTGATGAATTTTATTTTTTTGGTTTAAATACTAATACTTATGCGTGTTACTATTTAATAATACGAACTTGTTTTTTAATACAAAACAGTATTAAAATTCAATATGTATTCTATTGAGTTTGAAAATCAAATATATTCAAAGTATTACATTTAAATACGATTTTGGACTGGTCATATATGCAACCCAAAAAATATTAAATTTAACGCCAGGATTTTTAACCGTGTAGGTATGCAGATCAAGGCAACTCTTGGATTTCCAAAAAATCGAACTCAAGATTTCAATGAAACTTGGTATAGCGATGAAAGAAAAAGTGAAGTCCGCAATTCCTTCTATCTGCCTGTACCTCGATTTATAGCCAAGAAGGCCGAAGCGATGTTTATTCAAAGTTGGCACTCGAACGTTTTAGTTAATACCCTACATGAAAATTGAATTTTTTTAGCTACAAAAATAATGGTACTTGCAATACAACAGTTAAGAAATAGCTTTTGTTTTATTGAAGGAAGGTCTTGGATGTCTTTTCAACTCGAAAAATATTGAATCGGAAAATACTTTTTTTTTAATTTAGGAAATATTTCCTATAATGATATAATATGTATTATTAGTTAACAAAAATACAAATAATATTTTCACTTGCGATATATGTACATATAAGTACTTTATGGCAAGTTATGCATTCTACATCCTAAACGGCTCGACCGTTTTTTTTAAATTGGTAGAAAGCATTTTTAAATTTATCTTCCAGACGATTTTTCTTTCTTTGAGGACCAAAAATAACGGTATATGCAACCAGTGGCGTAGATAGCTTTTCGCTATGGGGGGGGATAGATCTAGTTCGCTAATTTTTTTTAAAGTTTTAATAATTAAAAAAAAAATAACAAGACTTCATTGAATTCATTATGTATGCCATACAAAAATTATATTTTTTAAAGATAATATATTATACGCATTAATTTGAATATGAACTAGAATAAATATTGATATACAGTGCCTTGCATAAGTATAACCGCACCTGTGAAAATGCGTTTTGTAGAAAATTAAAATGGGAATGACACTTTACTATTTTTTTTATTGAATGGCATCACTAATCAAGTAAATTGAGAGGAAAAAAAGTTCCGTTATTTTCTCTTCTGGTGTTTAAAAATTAAAAACAGATTTTTATATATTGCAAAAGTATAACCGCACTGTATAATCGCGAACCTGTAATCCATAGGGTTTTAATAAATGAAACACGGATTTGTTTAGAGTCGGGAAAATATGTAAAAACCCGACTATTAGTATCTTTTATTAACTATCTCTCGAATGCTGTACGTCTGTACTTTGAGACGTTACCTTAACGACTGAATTCTACACAAGGACTGACGACTGAGTATGTATCTCAGGATATATTACTCATACTGACATAGTTATTTTACTCACACATATAATACGGGAGGCGACCGTCAGATTACCTACCTCATTCGGAGATAGAAAAAAACTATAATTAGTCGATAGTGTTCATAAAAACATTTGTAAAACCACTGGTCGGGCAAACTTTTTCAGGGAAGTTTGGGTTGAAAAGGATCACTTCCGGTACCGTTTTTTGAAGAAAAACTACCTCATCGGGAGAACGAAAATCTTTATACAGGGTAGGATGGGTATTATATCTAGGTTTGAAAACTTTTGGTCGGGCAAAAAAAATCAAGGAATAAATGCTTCCCCGACCAACTCAAATAACGGTTTTTTTGATGAAAATCTACCTCATCGGGAAATGGATGATATTAGTACCAAAACAAAGGCAAGACAGTCTTCTTTTCAAATCCATTGGTCGGGCAAACATTTTTAGGGAATAACCCTCCCCCCGACCAATTTTAGAAAAAAAAATGACAAAAACAACTTTCTCTTATTTTTTAACTTCAAATGTCTAAAAAATTATTACAAATGCATAATATTACTACATATAAACAAAAGCCAGAATTGTATATTTATCAAATCCAGAGATTTTGTAAAAAAAGCTTTTAATTCAAAAAAATTTCATTTGCAGTATTCCCCGCTTAATTGCACTGACCATTTTGTCAGATTTTTCGGTCAATTATCCTAGTGGTTCAATTAACGAAACCCCGCTTAATTGACCGACCTGTTCAATTAAAAGAAACCCGTATAATTGCACGAGTCGGTCAACTAAAAATTAAAATATTCGAAAAAGATAAAAAAAATAATAAATACGATAGTAGGTATGTACCTCGAAAGGCTCATAATGGTTATTTGCATACATTGGTTTGGAAAAATTTGTGATTTGATTTTGATTGATTGTTTTGTTTTGAACAATGTTTTCTTGTTTTTCATCTCAACTGTAAATTTATTTAGTGGTAAGAAGTATAAACGTAGAATTGCAATGTCTTGAAGAATTTCGAAAGTTGATGGTAATATGGCTTCAACTTCTTCTTTTTCTTAAACCGTTTTTAAAATTTCGGTGTCTGTTAAGCATTATACTTAAGTATGTTGTCTATGGCCAAGATATCATTTTCCAGCTGCTCTTCATCTTGAATGATACCTGTCTTTTAAAAAACCACTTCAGACGTTGGTTAAGTAATAAAATATTTCTAATATTTGTGTCATTATAATTTTTTTGTACGTTCAATTATCCGAAAAATGTCCATATATTTTTTTTTCGGGTGCATATTTTAAAGTTCAATTAACCGAGTAATTCAATTAAGCGGGGTTCAATTAACCATCTGAAAAGCTATGCTACTAATACGGGAAATTTTGCAATGCAACTTTTTCGGTCAATTAAGCGGGATGTTCAATTAAGCGAGGTGCAACTAAGCGGGGATTACGTATATCTATTTAAAGTTTCAGTTCTTTTCTAACAATATACCTAGCAAAAAAATATTTCTTATTCAAAATAAATATAGATGTATAAATAAAACAATAAACAAACAAAATTTAAATTGCACGAAATATGTATATATTATGTACATACAAAAATGAATAATAATTCATTATTATCTTTTTTAAATAGTGTCGTCATCGGAATCTTGTTCTAAAAAGAAATCTGTCTCTTCATCGATTTCATCTAAGACAATGTCTTCAATATTTAGTGGTGTTGGTTCCCCTTCATACCAAAGAGGCAAGAACCTTTCATCTTTTAAAATCCAGCACAAATTATCGGCTTTAGTTTTTACACAATTTGATTCCGTCGCGTTTGCCCACATCGAACTAACAAAAATTGTTTTTTTAATTTTCTGTAAATGCGTAAAACGCTGGCAAAGAAACGCATAAACTACTGCCTAATGCGGTAGCTAGCTGAGTGCACTTGATGCAATTAATATCTCGAGATTTAGTATTTCCTCCAGCTAGCCAAATCTCCAAAATTTTCAGCTTATGCATATTGCCCATTTGACTTACTTATATGGTAAATGTAGCGCGTGTCCGCTTCTTCATGGCTACAATTAAATGCAATTTCTTCAAATTTAAAAATTGATTGATTTTGAACTGTATAGGAGAAGCATGTGTCATCTAAGGTCAACAAAACTTTCTTATTTCCAAGAATCGGAACTAAAGAGTCGTTTTCCCAATGTTGTGCTAAAAATTTTACCAGAGCTTCTTTGAATTTGGGATTTTTCAGACACTTTAGGAAGTCATTTTTTCGTTTTTGTAACGGTCCAAGAATCGTGCAATTAACTGTTTCTTGTTTATTACGAAAAATATGCTCAACATCTTTAATAGATGGATGCAAATACCTATCAAAAACTAAATGCACTTCCGAAGCGTTTGTTGAGCATACTCTCCTCAAAATCATTTCGGAAATTTTTTCAAATGTTTCAGGAACTGAAGGTCCCAAAAGATGAAAAAAGTAAAAACCATCTATAATTTCAATATTTGGACAAATTGGTTCAGATAAAGGAATTCGGTTTTTGAGCTTTTTGGCCAAAACAGATTTGTCAGTTTTATGCATTTCTCCACTGTAATGACAAAGGGAAGGTGGTGCAGGTGCAAGTGGATACCATATCAATTTTCTTTTCTAAAGCTATAGCTAAAAGTCGCCCAAACACATCTCTCTCCATTTTAATCAGTGCTTGTTTTTCGGCCGTTTTTACTTTTTTGAAACCTTTTCAAATACTGAGATGAGAAATTTCGAATATTGTTCCGACTCAAGGGTTAACGAAACGTTCACAATTTTCGAAACAATCCTAGATAAAGGCGATTTTTTGACTGTTTCCGGTTTGAAAAGCACTTAAAAGAAAATCTGCAGTTTCTTCGGATGCTGCTATTCCTGTTGTAATATGAAATAAATTACTTTTTCCACATTTGGTTCAAATTGAAATAATATTTTGTTTAAAAGAATTATTTCAAATAACGCTTTTCTGTCTTTTTGGATGCGATTATGTGCAAGTTCATGAGTTATGTCATCCTTTTGATCAAACTTGATTTCAGCGAACATTTTGGAAATTATTTTTGTGCGTATGTTAAAGAGTTCGCAGCATCGGCATTTATTGTCTGTTCGAATGTTAAGTCAACAGGAGCTCTTGCTAGACTCTTTTGCAGAATTACGAATTTTTAATTCTGCTAAGTTACTGTGGTATTTCAATATCCATCTTGCATAATTGGGTTGATTAAATACAAAAAATAAATTAGACAACTCAAATATAGAATCCACATACAAATCAAAATCACTCGTTCTGGTACTTCTCGAAGTCTAAAAAATAAGTTCATAAGCTCAACGTATTGCATGAAAAATTGTGGAGTTTTACCACCACCTCCTTTTAGAGTAACATTACAATATTGCCTATATTTACTTATGACATCTTCTTCATTTGGTTCTATTGGGTTATCGTGTATGCGATGTAAATCTCCTACAATATCAACCTCATTTTTTAAACAAAATTGTTCAAAATGTAAAGTTTGAATTGCCCCGGATAGCAAAGGATGTATTCTTTTGCATCTATTAAAATGTTTGCCATCAATAAATCCATTTACTAATCCTTCGGCGAAAACTTCAGAATGAACTAAAATATCAGCTACACCAGATCCATCGATAAATTTTCCCAAAGCTTTAAAAAAAGCCATTTTGTGTATGAAATACTCCCAAGTTAATAAAAACATTGTTTAAAGTTTGATTATCATTTATTTGAATTTGCATAGCCATTTTAGCAATTGCTATACGATTTCTTTTTGGCCAATTTCATTGGCAATCTTTTGGGCATATTTTAATGTTGTATGTACAACAGTATAGGATGTTGGTGACATATTAATTTGAGGCAAATAATCTATAATCTGAGTTTCGCTTTTGTCTATTGTAGTTTTACTGTTGAAACCTATCCACATTGGTGTTTCAGAAATTTGAGAGAGCGATATAGACCAAATTAAATCTTTAATAATTGCATTTTCTTTCGTAAATCGTGTTGAATCGGTTGTAGCATTTATGATATCCTCTAAACGAAGCAAAGTTGTGTTAGAAGTAATTCTTTTCATATAGGGTTGAAAATCACGTGGTATTTCCTCAAATCGTCTTCTTTTTCTAGAAGAACACTCACTCTGTTCGTTAAGGTTGTTCGGAACTTCTACAGAACTACTAGCGACATGCGCTAAATTTGGATTAGCTGTAAACTGATATATTATACCAACTGTATCATAAAGAGTATCTTTTCCATTAAAAGTCTCGACATACCGATCAAAATTATCAAATGCTACATGGGTACTTAAATTTTTATCGGTTTCTATTCCAGGAGGTACTCTGGGCTTATTTTGTTTAATAGTTAAGTATGTATTAAGGTGTATTTTAAGTATGAGTAGTGTCCCATAACACTAAATAAATTAAGGTTATTCTTATAAAGTTTTTTTTTATGAATAATTGTGTTTTTTATGTTACAAATCACAGTAATGGTAAGGCAAATAGTGTTGAAGAGAAACTCTTGTAAGTAGTAAGTATTTCTTTGTTAAAGGGGCAAATGGATGTTGTCTTTATATTGTAAAATATATCTATTTGATCAAGAAAGTTGTTTTTATTTTACTTTTGAAGTGAACTTAACATACGAAAAATAATATTATACAATACGTTTCATCGAAGAAGTTAAAGGGGGGGGGGGGGGGTTGTGGGTAGCTACAAAATCTCTGGATTTGATAAATATACAATTCTGGCTTTTGTTTATATGTAGTAATATTATGCATTTGTAATAATTTTTTAGACATTTGAAGTTAAAAAATAAGAGAAAGTTGTTTTTGTCATTTTTTTTTCTAAAATTGGTCGGGGGGAGGGTTATTCCCTAAAAATGTTTGCCCGACCAATGGATTTGAAAAGAAGACTGTCTTGCCTTTGTTTTGGTACTAATATCATCCATTTCCCGATGAGGTAGATTTTCATCAAAAAAACCGTTATTTGAGTTGGTCGGGGAAGCATTTATTCCTTGATATTTTTTGCCCGACCAAAAGTTTTCAAACCTAGATATAATACCCATCCTACCCTGTATAAAGATTTTCGTTCTCCCGATGAGGTAGTTTTTCTTCAAAAAACGGTACCGGAAGTGATCCTTTTCAACCCAAACTTCCCTGAAAAAGTTTGCCCGACCAGTGGTTTTACAAATGTTTTTATGAACACTATCGACTAATTATAGTTTTTTTCTATCTCCGAATGAGGTAGGTAATCTGACGGTCGCCTCCCGGACTAATAGAGGTGTAGTGTAATGATATGAATGTGATATTTGATAGTGTTAATTTAGTGAGGCATTCGATACACGCACAATCCAAACCTCTCTGAAGCTTCATTCAGTTATGTGCTTCGAATTGACAAGCAACAATGCCGCGTAGTAAACATTTAATCGATACGGAAAAAGTCAAAATTCAAGCTTTTCGGTTAACTGTCCTAAGCTTTAGGTCTATTGGTAGACAAATTTCAAGATCCGATCCTGTCGTTCGAAATTTCTTACAAGATCCTGAATCTTATGAGACGAAAATAAGACCCAAGCATCTGCAGAAGCTGACACGTCGAGATAAGAGGCGTTTAATCAATGCTTCGTCCAATTCGGCGCATTCTTTGTCAGACGTTCGTGAAGAACTAGGCTTAGGAATTTCGGTTTCAACGGTTTTTCGTGCCTTAAAAAGCAGTAAAGTGATTGTTCGGTGCAAAATGATGCCAGCTCCAAATTTGACAACAGTCTACAAAAAAAAGTAAGAATTTGCCCAGCAAAACATGAAACGGAATTGGAAAACCATAAGTAACATTCCATTAATTTACACTTCTTAACTCTTGTTATTCCAAATGGCATAATTCAATGAATGTTTTTTACTTGCGATATAGGTTCTATAGGGCAAGTTTTGCATTTGGAAAAAAAATCGAACTCGAGATTTTGATCAAAGTTGACATTACGATGATAGCGAAGACGAAAAAAGTGGGTCCGACAATTCCGTCTGTCTGTCTGTATGTCTGTATGTCTGTACCTCGAACTACAGCCTAAACTACTAGAGGTATTTTCTTCAAACTCGGTACTTAAGGGTCTTCGGTGATTTCCTATAGGATAAATTGAAATTTTTTTTTTTAGCTCCAAAACTAAGGGTACCCCCCATACACCCGTAATGCAAAATCTTATTTATCTCGAAAACGGCTCTAACGATTTTGATAAAAAAAATTAAGTGTGATATTATGGACATTGACTATATTTTAGTGAAAAAAAAATTTTGGTGGAAATGTTATTAGGGGTACCTGTCATAGAACGGTTTTTTTGATTTTCGAATTTCTCACCAACGGCTCTAACGATTTTAACCAAAATTTTTATGCAGGAGCTACTTTGCATTTGAAAAAATATAAACTAAAAATTTTTTCGAAAAAATAGTTTTTGGATTTTTAAAAAAATAATACATATTTTTTTTTGAAAATTCAATATCTTGAAAACCGATACACAATTAAATTTTTAAATTACGTTTTAAAATGTATTTTATTAAATACTAACAATTTGCATATCAATTTTTTTTATAAAAATTTTAAGGAAAATTTAGTACACAAAAAACATGTTTCAGTGTGTCTGTATGTCTGTACCTCTCACTACAGCCTAAACCACTGGATCTATTTCTTTCAATCTCGGTAGTTAAGGGTCTTCGGTGATTCCCTAGAGGAACAATTGAAATTTTTTTTTTAGCTCCAAAACTAAGGGTACCCCCCATACACCCGTAATGCAAAATCTTATTTATCTCGAAAACGGCTCTAACGATTTTGATAAAAAAAATTAAGTGTGATATTATGAACATGGACTACATTTTGCTCAAAACAAATTTTGGGGCAAACTGTTATTAGGGGTACCTGCCATAGACCCGTTTTTTTGATTTTCGACTTTCTCATTAACGGCTCTAAGGATTTTAATCCAAAATTTTTAGCAGGAGTCCCCTTAAGTTTAAAATAATATTGTATATAAAAATATTCGAAAAAATATTTATTGGGTTTAAAAAAAAAAAAATTAAATCAATATCTTCAAAACCTATGAACGATTATTTTTTGAAATTATTTCTTAAAACCAATATTATTAAATACTCGTACTTAAAATTCGCATCCCACATTTTTTTCTTAAAAAAATTTTAGAGAAATTTCTTATATAAAAATTTTATTTAATAATAAAACGATTTTTTAAAGTTTATTTGCATAAATTCATACTTTTCCGGAAACCAGACGGCAATTTTATGCATTTGGACATTATTATCTCATTAAATCCATGTTTTATACATTTTTAAAATGTATCTTAAATTCCAAAGTACTTTTACATAAGAGCAAGTTTGTGCGATCCAGTCGTGCATTTTATTTTTTTGGATTATTTTAGATTATTTTCAGTGGCGAAAAAAAGTTTAATCTTGATGGGTCAGGTGGTTTTAACGGATATTGACACGATCTGAGAAAGGAAAAAAGTTTGTTTTCAAGAGGAACTTTGGCGGTGGCAGTTGTAAGGTTTGGGGGGCCTTCTGCGACCGTGGTAAGGTTGCACTTGCCTTCACCTCTGCAAAGATGAACAGTTCAGCTTACACCCAGGTGCTTCAAGATAATTTGGTACCCTACTTAAGACGATTTCGTCAAGTTCGGCATGTCTTCCAGCATGATAATGCCCCAATTCACGTTAGTCGTCAAAGTTTGGGATGGTACGAATCGAATAACATACATTTTATGGTGTTAGTTCAAGTGAACAATGTTGTAAATGAAATAGGTAGAATTCTAGATTTAATATATATTCATAATGAGCTTGATGTTAAAATGTTTGAAGATGAAAACCCATTATTAAATAACAATATTCACCATAAAGCCTTAAGTATTTCATTTAATTTATCAGTTTTTTGTTCTTTATCAAATCAATTATCTATTTTAAATGTCAAATACGATTTTAACAGAGCCGATTACATTTGCATTAATAGATATATTCCAATCCATATAGTCCAATTTTGTTTTGGATGGCTCAAATAATAATGTTTTACCGGCTTATTCTGAAATACTTGATATGGGTTCGATGGATATATCTGAGGAAGAGGTTTTTAAGGAACTTTCTTGCTTAGATATAAGTTTTAAACTAGGACCGGATAATATTCCAGCTAGGTTTTTAAAAGAATGTGCATGTCACTTGTCCAAACCTCTGACATGCATATTTAATCTTTCTCTTCGCAGCGGCAAGTTCTTAGACGATTGGAAATTTTCCTATATTACTCCCATTTACAAATCGGGCTCAAAATAGCTTGTGGAAAATTATAGACCCATAGCCAAGTTGCAATTGATTCCGAAGATTTTTGAATCCATTGTGAAAAATAAAATCTATGAAGCAGTAAAAAATCATATATCGGTTTTCCAACATGGTTTTGTCCAAGGACGATCTACTGTGACTAATTTGTCTCTTTTTGTAAGATTTTGCTTGAAAAATATGGAAAACAAATGTCAAACTGATGTTGTTTTTACAGATTTTTCAAAGGCGTTTGATAGGGTTAGCCATCGAATTTTATTACAAAAACTATCGTTTTTGGGATTTCATTCTACACTCCTTAAATGGTTAAGCAATTATTTATGCAACCGCTCACAGTTTGTAAAAATTGGATCAAATTTATCATTTAAAATTCAAAACTACTCGGGTGTGCCGCAGGGAAGTCATCTTGGACCCTTGTTATTCTTAATTTTCATTAATGACCTTCCTAAAGTGATTAATTTTTCAAAATATCTAATGTTCGCGGACGATGTTAAAATCTTTAAGTCAATAAAATCAGTGGCTGATTGTTTAAATTTTCAAAAAGATATTGATAAATTGAATGAATGGACTTGAGTATAAACAAATGCTCAGTTATGTCTTTTTCAAGATCATTTATGCCTATATTATTTGATTATAGAATGGTTAATGTGAAATTGCAAAGAGTTGTTAGTCAAAAGGATTTGGGAGTCATTTTAGATCCACATCTTTGTTTTAGTATACATATTGATTATATTATATCGAAAGCTGATGCTATGTCTGGGTTTATATTTAGGAACTCTCATGAATTTCGTGATCCCTAATAGGGATATAATAGGGGTATAATACATTGAAAACTCTTTTCATCACATTGGTTCGTCCTATTTTGGAATATTGTTGTGTCGTTTGGTCTCCTCTTTTCAAAAAAGATTATAATCGTATTGAAAAGATTCAGAAGCGATTCACTAAATATGCACTTCCAAAATTGAATTGGTCTGCTTCAATGCCATCTTATGATAGTAGATGCTTATTAATTGATTTAAGGCCTATATCTTGTAGATTAACGTACTATTCAGTAACATTCGCAAGAGATGTCATAACGGGTCATATTGATTGTCCGCCTCTTTTAGCCTTGTTCGGTATATATGCACCTACTAGGTCCTTAAGGCCTAGATATAATGTACTTTAGTATGTCTCTCGACATGCAAGAAATTATGGCCAAAATGAGCCAATAACAAATGCTTGTGTTAATTTTAATAAATATGCAAATGTTTTCGATTTTAATCAAAACAGAAGTAATTTCAAATCCCTTATTTTGTTAAGCATAACCTAATGTTAAATATTTGTCAGTGTATTTTTAATATGTTATCTAATAATTATTATTTTGTACATATGTATGTATGTATCTTAGTCTAAGAGAGTTGTAATACTTATAGGCGAAATAAATAAATAAATAAATAAAATTATCAATTGGTGAGAGACGTACAAAAAAATTTTAGAGTGCGTTTCTTTAACTTATTTGGTTCATGACTGGTTATGTTGAACAATTATCGATCCCAATGGGGGGGATATATCCCCCTGATCCCCCGCCTATCTACGCCACTGTATGCAACACAATTTTTCTGAAATTATTTAAAATATAGAAAACTGTTTCACAGATTTAAAAAAAAATTCTTGGGCAAAAATTTCGAAAAATGGTTATTAGAACCATTTTTGTTATTTTTAATTTTCTCAAAAACGGTTTAACTTATTTTGTTAATTTTTTTTATGCTAAAGTTCCATAAAAGTTTGGATAGTGTGTATTCAAATTAATTTGTTTTTTTAACTCGCTATTTTGAAAATCTCATGCTCGATTTTTTTCAAACTTGAAAATTAAAAATTTTATATAAAACAACGGTACCCACCATAGAAATGTTAAAAAATAGTTTTTGAAAATCGTGTTTTTTTCAAAAACGACCCCTAAAATTTTGATAACATTTGTTTTTCTTTCCATTAACTTTTACGATCTATGATTCGATAAAAATAAAATGAACGACATAGGTTGCACGAACTTGTTCTTATGTAAAAGACTATAGGAATATCAAAACACATGTTATTAGAGAAAAACTGTTAATAAGCATAGTTGGAGCTACACACAGGACGCGATGTGTTTTAAATAAATATAAGTTTATGCAAGAACAAATTTATAATTCGTTGTAGTGGTTTCTTAAAAAAATAAGCTTTCATATAGAAAATTTTTAAAACATTCTTAAGAAAAAATTTTGGTACGACAGTTTAAAGCTTTTATTATTATTCGAATAAAAATTAAATTTAGAAAAAAAATATTGAGTTGTTTTTGAGATATTGAATTTTCCAAAAAAAAAAAATAGATATTTTCTTCAAAATTCAAAAAATGTTATTTTTTTAAAGTCTCGAAATGCCATGTTTTTTAAACATTTTAGAAGCTTCTCTATAAAAAATTTCATTAAAATTCGTTATGCCAATGATGAGAAATTTAAAACTCGAAAAAAATCGTTCTATGGTAGGTACAGTCAGTAATATCTTGTTTTCAAATTTTTTTTATTAAATTATAGATCGTGAGAATTTATTGAAAGAAAAAAATGTTAGCAAAATTTTTGGAACCGTTTTCGAGATAAATACGATTTTCAAAAAACATTTTTTAACATTTGTATGGGGGTACCGTTATTTTTAGGTAAATAAATTTTTTTTTTTCTCAAAAATCGTAGATTATATTGAAAAACTTTTATTTATCAAGTTTGAAAAAAATCGAGCATGTGGTTTTCGAAATATTGAGTTTTCAAAAAAAAAAATTTAGATATTCTTAAAAATCCAAAAAAAATTCTTTGAAAATTTGAATACACAATAATATTGAAACTATTGGGAGCTTTTACATAAAAAAAATATCAAAATCCGTCGTACCGTTTTTGAGAAAATCAATAACCAAAAAAAAATTGGTTCCAAGGTACCCCCAAAATATATTATTTTTTATATTTTTCTTTTCAAACCATTACCTAGTTTTAACTAAATGAACCATTTTTTCTAATTTCTCATTATTGGCGAAACGAAGTTCAATGAAATTTTGTATGGTGAAGCTTCTGAGAAATTTGAAAACTATATTGCATTTCAAAACTAAAAAAACAAATATTTTTTGAATCATGAAAGAAAGTAAATTAATTATTCCTCGGAAAATTCTGCTATATGTAGAACAGAAATGTAACGTTTGTAGCAATGTATTCATGTTCTGTACACATAACTCAATTGAAAAAAAAAGTTAATAAAAGTTATCACAAGGAGTTTTTTTTTAAGAAAAATTATTGCAATATGAAAAATAATAAAGAAAAGTAAACTGTCTTTTTTATCTATCCACATATCTTCTTTCAACCAAATTTGCTTTATTGCCACACAAGAAGCCCTAAACCTTTGGCATATTTGACATTTTGTCTTGCATGTTCTTAAGTTAGACAAGAAATAACAAAGGTGTGAAGAGAAGAAGTCGAAAAGAGTCACGCTAAGGCGTTTCTTTTATCGATTTATTTTCTGTTTATTTTCAGCCAGAAAACCATTAACATTGATTAATTGAGATTGAAGCCTTTGAAGTTGGAGCATGTACTTTGACAGTCAAAAATGATTTCGGTACCTCAACCTGAATGCCTGGCTATACGTTACATAAATAAGGAATTGCTGTTCCTAGAAAACCACTTCATATTCAAAAGTAGTATGAAGTTTTGCCAACTCTTAACTCAATTACAACGTATTTCCATAAATTCGCCTTATACTCGTTGACATTTTAAAGGATCTTTTATGGATAAGATGAGTCTTATTAAAATGTTCTTTAATATTTCGGTTTATGAATTCATTATTATCGATGTGGTTTAAGGAACCTTAAGAATAAAACAAATTCGTTTTTAAAATTTGATTACAATTACTCAATTTGCACTTAGACCTTAAAATTAAAATTAAGGTGTCTTATATATGTATTTACTTCATCAGGTAAGTTGGTGCTTCTTCGTAGAAGAGTTCGTTTAGCAATCATTTTATGCTTAAGTGCTCCATGGTTCATGTCGAAAAATATCTATGGATATACATGTTGTATTTATATCCAATAAAAGGTTTTTTCAATAACACGTATCAATGTTAAATTGGAATAAAACAAGTTAGTTGTGTGTGTGTGATATATTATATGCATGGGGCACATGCAAATATTCTGTGGTATATATTTTTTAGCGTAACTATTAGGGAAGGGCCTGATAGAAATTTGTGTCATAAAATCCCGTTACGCATATTTTTGTATATTTTCTCCGAAACCGCATATTTTTGCAAAATTTGAAAATATCAATAAGGCATGAATGTAGGTAAGCGAAATTCAAAAATCTCACAAACCCAATTATTTTTGAATTTTTAAATCTTTGGGCAGTGAGGGGTATGATTCACTTAAAATTGTTAACGATCTCCTTAGAATGCCAATGACTTAAAGTACCTATAGTAGGTGATGTAACGGAGTTAATAAATGCTTTTTTAATGGTGAAATACAAGATAGACAATATTAGCCGTGTTTTTTGGAAAAGTTATCCGTAGTACAGTAGGATTTTATATGAATAACAAATACAACATCCGCAGTAGGATCACTGCCGATAAAAGGAGAAGTGAAATCCTGCTGCGGATAGAGATTTGACGTTTATTCCAGTATCGGCAGTGATCCTACTGCGGATGTTGTATTTGTTTTTCATATAAAATCCTACTGTACTACGGATAACTTTACCAACAAAACACGGCTATTATTGAAAACAATTATTATAGTTTTCAAAATTTTTAAAAATATCTATTCGAAATTTTCGTAATTTATTTTAATAAAAATTTAAAATAATTAAAATTATGTCGTTCCTTATTTCCATTTTAAGGGCATATTATCGTTTTCTTAGGGCTTACAATCATTTTCTTAAAGCATTGTAATTGTTTTTTAGGGAATATTATAAGCGTTTAAATCGGATTGTTAAGGCATATTTTTGGTTGTCTAAGCAGTGGCGTAGATGGGGGGATCAGGGGGATATACCCCCCCCCCCCCACTGGGATCGATAATTGTTCAACATAACCAGTTATGAACCAAATAAGTTAAAGAAACGCACTCTGAAATTTTTTTTTACGTCTCTCACCAAGTGATAATAGGTAAACGTGCAAGAAAAAGAGCTTCCATCCAGTTTTCCATCACATAGCACAAAAGCCCACACCGACACACAAAATAAAAATTACATATTTAGATTTCTTCGCACCGTGTGGCACATTGTAAAGTTGGTTTAAGAAACCACCCCAAACACGCAGCACACTCATCCACACAAACACAAATGTTCGCACAACTGCGGTGTAGTTAACGCGGTGTGGTTAACGGTAACGATAACTCACACTCATTAATTTTGACCAGAAAGCAAAATGCGCTATTACCCATTACATAAAGCATGCCTTGCACAATGAAAGTTCCACAAGTGAGCAATGTCCCCCTAGTGAAGTCGAAAAAAATGAGCGAACTAGATCTATCCCCCCCCCCCCCCCAGGAGAGAAATGCTATCTACGCCACTGTGTCTTAGTAACCGCATTTTTTGATACGTTTAGAATAAAATGTAATACTGGATCGCAACTACTTTCTCTTATGTAAAATTACCTACTTTGAAATTTAAAAATTGTTAATAAATATAAATGCATGGACTTAATAGGAGCAAACTGAACTGTATTCATACAGTTTTGATTAAGAAGCTTTTTAACCTTGGTTTCCACTCCAATAAATTAACATAGTTCGAATCTTATTTAAAAGGGCGCACTAAATATGTGCTTATTAATAACATCATATCTGATCCCATATTTGTGACTTCTGGAGTACCTCAAGGAAGTCATTAGGGCCCACTTCTTTTTTTGCTCCTTATTAAAGATATTCCCGATTGTATAATTTCTTCTCAATGTTCTTGAATGTTTCCAAATGTGATTTTCTATCTTTTCGCCGAAATTTGTCTTACGTTTTACCTTCATATAGATTTTATTGTTACGAAAGCAATGGATTTATCTCACGTAACTCTAAGGAATTTTCTGACCCTTATACATTCAGAGCATTATTTTATTTCTATGTAAGGCCGGTCCTTGAATACTGTTGTGTAATTTGGAACCCGTACTAGCATAGTATCGAATCGAAAGTATTCAAAAAAGATTTTCCAGAATAGTGATTTATAGACATTTTACTAGATGTTATCTGATCGGTCTTCAGCTTTTAGAAACTCGGAGAAAGTGTTTTGAAATAATTTTTATTAGAGACATTCTTAAAAATCAAATAAATTGCCCTTTTCTTTTGTCCCTTATAAGAATATATGCTCCAACGAGAGATCTTCGAGTGCATAGTATATTTTTTGAACCTTTTCATAACGTTAATTGAATCACCAATTGGAAGAAGGGAATAAATTTCCAAAAATCACATTTTGATGCGAATGTCATCTCTATGCCTAAACCCATGGGTTAGGCCGAAGAAAGAAACAAAAACCCATTTTTCTAACAGAAATATACATAGGTGATCTTAAAAAAGCATCTTAGAACATAAAGAAATTATTCTGTTTTTTGCGTTTTCCTTACAATTAGATCCAATTCAATTATGGTCTACAGACAAACGGAATTGCCGAAACTATTTTTTCCGTGTTCTCTACAATAATGTCAGTCAATTTTGATCAAAATCTTGAGTTCGATTATTTTCCAGATGCCAAACTTACCTTATAGTACCTATAGTACCCCTGCAGCGTTTCTCGATATTGAAGGAGCCTTCAAAAACGTGAACAATAAAGCGGTAGAGGCAGCTCTAGTAGACAATAAAATCGATAATTCGATAATACGTTGGGTTATGTGCATGCTAAAGAACAGGCAAATTAACTCGGAACTTGCAGGGATACAGATGAGAGTGTCCACATCCAGGGGCACCCACAGGGGGGAGTTCTCTCACCACTATTTTGGGTGCTGGTTATGAACACAATTCTCATTAATTTAAAACACTGTGGTGTAAAGATAGTAGCCTACGCTGACGATCTTGCGTTATTAGCTACAGGTAAATTCTTATACCCACTATCAGTGAACAGATTGAATACGCCCTTTCTAAGGTTAATAGATGGACTAGAAAGTGCGGCCTGATGGTTAACCCGTCAAAAACAGAATTAGTCCTCTTCACAAATAAAAGGAAAATACCAAACTTCAGAATACCTTCAATTGAAGGCACCCCGCTGAAGATTTCAGATCATGCAAAGTATCTTGGTGTGATTCTAGATATGAAATTAAACTGGAGTCTTAACACTAAGGAAAGAGCGAAAAAAGGAATGATTGCATTCTACTCCTGTAACAGAATCTTTGGGAAATCCTGGGGACCTAGTCCAAAAATTATCAGGTGGATGTATTTGGCGATAATCAGTCCAATACTAACCTATGGTAATTTGGTATGGTGGAATGCAACGGAAAAAAGTACGAACCTCAAAACTCTGGCAAAAGTACAGAGACTCGCGTGCATTGGGATTACGGGTGCCATGAGATCCACACCAACTGCAGGGTTGGAGGCGATACTCAACCTGAAACCCCTAGACCTTTCCGTACAAGAATCCGCAGCATATAGCGCCTTAAGGCTAAGCCAGACTAATACCTGGAAAAACAGCGCAATAGGACATGCTCAAATTCTTTAGAAATACTTGGGTGATAGCATCATTACAGATTATACAACACCCGAGCTTGACTTTTATAAACCATTCAAAACTGCTTTTCCAAGCAGAGAAGAATGGCTGAACAACCAACCCTACACCAGTGAATCAGAAATAGCAATCTATACTGATGGCTCCAAAATGGACACAATTGTTGGTGCAGGCTTTTTCTCAGAACCTCTTGAGCTAAACAACTCACTTAGGCTCCCGGATCATAGCAGTGTCTTCCAAGCGGAGGTCCTGGCAGTGACAACAGCTGCTAGACAGGTATCAATGATGGCGATACCACGGGCTGATATCACCTTTTACATTGACAGCCAAGCGGCAATAAAAGCGATTTCTGCCACTGTGATAAAATCGAAGCTTGTCTCCTGCTGCAGCGAAGAGCTTAAGGTTCTTGGCACGCAGCACAATATTAGACTCTGCTGGGTACCGGGACACAGCGGCATACCAGGTAATGAAAATGCCGATGAGTTGGCAAGAAAGGGATCAGCGCTCGACGCTAGTCAAGCAGAGATGGTAAGCATCCCACTCTGTAACATTAAACAGAAAATTTCAGACATAATCCTAAGGAAATCCAATGAAAGGTGGAATCTACTTGACACCTGTGATACTTCTAGGAAAATATGGCTTTAACAAGCAGAGAACTGACAAAATTATACAACTTAGTAAGAAGTCCCTTCGCTCTCTTACGAGCATAATTACCGGACATAATTTATTGAAATACCATAAATTTAAAATGAAACTAAGTACAGATGACATATGCAGAGGATGTGGTGATGAAGAGGTACATGAAGACACATCACACTTTCTCTGTCATTGCCCGTCACTATGCCACCAAAGAAGGAAATGGCTTGGTAGCTACTTCTTTGATAATCTAGAAGATATTTCTAATATTTCAGGAATACACATATTGAACTTCGTCAATGCCTCAAAATGGCTTGACTGATTAATAGAATACATAGGTTTTATCAGGAAAGAGTGATAACACTCACGGGTAACACAATGGATCTACATTGATCTAAGTGTGACAATAGCAACATCAATTGTCAGCCCAACAACCTAACCTAACCTATATCGGAAGTAGATAAAAACATTACTGGGTCGCACGAAATTGCTCTTATGTAATAGACCGAGAATTTTAAAAATGAATGTTATTAGAGAAACCTGTTCATAAGTAGAAATTAATTGTTTAAACTCTTTAATTAGCGAGAGGTCAAAACAGAATGCCATGTGATTTCTTAAGCAAATATGAATTTATGCAAAAAAAAAAAAAAATTAGAAGTGTGCTAGCGGTTTCTTAAAAAAGTAAGTTTTTATAGAAAAAAAAATAAAACATTTTTTTTTATTTTATACGAATAAAAATTTAATTCCCACAAAAAAAATATTGACCCGTTTTTTGAGATATGGAATTTCAAAAAAAAAAATTATTTTCAAAAAACATTTGTTCTTAAGTTTTGAAATGGAATATTTTTTGTATTGTATTGTATAATGATCGGTTGTATTTGTATCGTTTTTGAGAAAATCAAAAATAAGAAAATGGTTCTATGGAGGGTACCTTTAATTACCCTTTTTCGGAATTTTTCTTCAACTAAATGAAATTTTTTGATTTTTTTTAAATCTGTGAAACAGTTTTTGAGAAAAAAAAATAGTCATAAGATTTGGAAAAAAAATCGCATAGCAGGTATCAGATTCTTATAATTTTTTCAATGATTTGATATGTATGTACAGTAAGGTGTGTTAAAGTGCTTAACTATGGTATTTTTATTTCATTTAATATTATTTGTTTTATTAGATTAAAAAAGCCGTTTTTATTTAAAGTTGATTTTTTTTAACTTAAACTAAGAAATTCCGTTAATTATGTTTTTAAATATAAATAAAGTTTTTCATTGGTGGCAATAGCTTTTAACGAGCAACAAAACAATAATAAGCGAAATAAAAAAGTGCAAAATTAGTTTGCTAAAATCATAACTTTGGGAGTAAGATAAAAACAAAATGAAAATTGGCGAAAACATCGCGGCGAGATAAATAAAATAATTTGAGAATATGGTGAATGTAAAGATTGACGAAATAATTTTTGACTAAATGTTTCGCTCCCGTTCAACAATATTAATTAACTTTAGTTGATCTGAACACAACAAAATTCAAATGTGTAAAAATCAAACAGCATTCAACATTGTTTGTTTGTGTTGATTGAACAATTATTTTCAAACAATAAAAACGCCAAGGCTTGCTGATTGAAATAATCATAGTATTATCTTCTTCGTATGGAAAACTGAAATTGAAATGAACACGTACACAAACAGTGAAAATGTTATGCCTTTGAGCAAGAACCACTATATAAATTAAAAATATTGATGTGTGACTTTGATTTCAAAATAGTTTTTGAAAATTGATTTTCTTGTTTCCATAACAAAATTTGATAAAAGCTTTAAGAACATGTGGGCTTTATTCCACGAAAGCACTTACAAAGAAAACATGGACCACCCTAATGCACATATATATGTATGTATTTAATGTAAAAATTTTGAAGATACAAAAAACATTTTGTGATATTTTTAATTGGCCATTAAAAACAGAGTTATGAGGGTAAATATGTTGATATTTTGTATTCCTAACGACGAATTTGTAAAACTTTTTTACGAATGTGCAATCGGATAGAGCTAAGGCCAGATTATTTTATGAGTTTCTTTTATATAGAATTGCTGACTGCTATGTATGAATGTACGTATATTACTTGCAGAGCTAAAACATACAAATGCCATAGATTCATGTGTTTCTGTTTTTCTTTTTGTGCTGATGCTTAATGTTTTCTTCAAATGAATAAATTGATATACATATGTACATATATCGTCCTCGTGAACAAGAGAATAAATTGTTTTTTTTTTTTTTTGTTTTCAAGCGAATTAAGCTCCTTAGACATGAACAAATCCTCATGTTGTTTTTGACCATACAACAACCCTGGATATTTGGATTGTGTTTGTCGGATATAAGATTAACAAGTGTCATTCAAACTTTGAAGTCTCAATTAAATTAATTTGATTTCAAATCCAGATTTTATTTTAATCATTATTATAATCAAAGAAAGTAGATATTATATTATTTAAGAAGAAAATTTCTTACTTTGCAATTACATAATTAACAAGAAACATGATGAGTTCTTGCTCCGGCCTTAAAGGATATGATATTGTGTGTTTGAAACCACTAAGAATCCTTTATTATACAGGTAGGAAGCGTCCAAATTTCTTAAAATAAAATACAATGCTTCAACAAAGATTAAATATAAGAACTTTAAAGTTGTAGATCTATAACGAATAAAATGCATGACTGTGTCGCTCGGTTTTCGGTTACATGTTCATGAGAGTGAGAATTGAATATACCTATATAAATACATGGATGATGTATACATACGGACGCAAATAATATTCTTGATTTGAAAAACAGTTAACAAAAAATACATGTTGTAGATTAACCAAGAATCGCTGGATATACCACCAAAAACTTAGATAGAAACCGAACAATAAATTAATAGACCCACTTTTTCGTCATCCTTTTCATATTGTCGTAAATTTTGTTTTAAATTTTAAATAAGCCACTTTATTTGTCATTTTGAAAAATGCGTTTCAGAAAACATCTCGAGCAAGGGCTTTCGTACAAAATATTACTTTTATTCGTTTTTAAAAATCAAACTCAAGATTTTGATCAAAGTTGACATTACGATGATAGCGAAGACGAAAAAAGTGGGTCCGGCAATTCCGTCTGTCTGTCTGTACCTCGATCTACAGCCTAAGCCACTGGAGCTATTTACTTCAAACTCGATACTTAAAGGTCTTCGGTGATTCCCTAGAGGAACAATTGAAATTTTTTTAGCTCCAAAACTAACGGTACCCCCCATACACCAGTAATGCAAAATCTCATTTATCTCGAAAACGGCTCTAACGATTTCTATAAAATAAAATTAAGTGTGATATTATGGACATGGACTACGTTTTGGTCAAAAAAAATTTTGGGGCAAAATGTTATTAACGGTACCTGTCATAGAACCGTGTTTTTGATTTTCAACTTTCTCATTAAAGCTGATGCTTCTCTTGAAAGCATCAAGAGTAGATTTCAAAAAGGTATGAAAATTGTAGAGATAAAATTTGTCTTGTCTCGATCTGCGTAGTAGGCTTAACGGCTCTAAGGATTTTAACCGAAAATTTTCAGCAGGAGTCCCCTTAAGTTTAAAATAATATTGTATATACAAATATTCGAAAACATATTTTTTGTTTTGTTTTTAAAAAAAAAAATTTTTTTTTTAAATCAATATCTTCAAAACCTATGAACGATTATTTTTTGAAATTATTTCCTAAAATCAATATTATTAAATACTTAAAATTCGCATCCCACATTTTTTTCTTGAAAAATTTTAAATAAATTTCTTATATAAAAAATTTATTTAATAATAAAACGATTTTTTAAAGTTTGTTTGCATAAATTCATACTTTTCTAGAAAAAAAATCCGAAAAGGTTATTAATGGTACCGTTGAAACCATTTTTTTAAATCTTGAATTTCTCATGATCGGCATACCGAATTTTAATGAAATTTCTTATAGAGAAGCTTGTAAAAAGTTTGAAAAACATTGCATTTCAAAACTTAAAAAAAAATATTTTTTAAATATTTGAAAAAAGAATCAAATTTTTTTTAAGAAAATTCGATATCTCAAAAACGGCGCTGTATTTTTTTTTTGGAAATTAAATTTTTATTCGCACAATAGTAAAAACTTTAAGTTTGCGTACCAACATTTTTTCTTAAAAATTTTGTATATAAAACCTTTTATGAAAGAAACCACAAAAAACCACTTACAATTTTTGTTCTTGCATAAACTTATATTTTTTTGAATCACATCCTGTTTGTACATCCAACTACTAAAGGTTTTAGTCATTTAAAAAAAAAAACTGTCTTCTTTAATAACATTGTTTTTTGAAAGTTTTAG
Organism: Philhelius festivus; assembly: GCA_963931855.1. NCBI lineage: Eukaryota > Metazoa > Arthropoda > Insecta > Diptera > Syrphidae > Philhelius > Philhelius festivus. The sequence continues at coordinate 76,132,748 of OZ007555.1, read as the reverse complement.
TCCTTTACATAAGAGCAAGTTCGTGCGACCCAGTCGTGCATTTTATTTTTTTTAATTAGTGTTTTTTAAAAATGCCTCATGGTATATAAAATATTTAAGTTTTTTTTGTAGAAAATTTAAGTAAGTGGGTTTCCTTCTGGTTTTGAATTTCTCATAGAACTTGAGAGGTTTTCTTTTACACAAGCAGTCCCCTTGAAGTGGTGATTGTCCACCTGTGGTCTTTTTCGTTAGCTTATCTCAAATTCATAAAAAATGGCTGAGACATCCTATTTACAGGACAGCCTCTCCATTTTGTTGAACAACAATTCTAATATACATATGTACATAAGTACATAATACGGGTGAAAAAATTGTTGTCTACAATGGTATGTGTGAGTTTGGATTACCACAAGCAAGAGTTTTCACATGGGTAAGCTACGAGTATTCATATTTATATAAATCTCATTCCATTAGTATTATTTTAGATTAAAACAAAAAAGACATTTGGCCACCTAAGGCTATAAGTGAACTTACAATTGAATATTAATGGTCCTATTTTTATTACGAATGAATTTGAAGATAAAAATGCTTTTGAAAAAATTCTGGTCCTTTGGATGCGCATCACAAAGGGATACATATATATTTTACCAGGGACAAACTGGATCCAAATGCCGCCTAGGAAGATTTGGCTAAATTTTAATTTTTCAATTTGAAGTTATGAATTTCTATGAAAAATCAAATCCTTCAAATATCGAATTTTTATTGAAAAATTAATAATAATTGAGCTTTGTTTTAAGTATTCCACATGACAAAGTTATTCAGATTAATTTGAATCAAACGTGAAACATGAAACCAAAAATATTATTGAAATTTGAAACCTTGCTTCTATAGTTCTGTCTGTCTGTTCCTGAAAATTTGAGGCCTGTTTATGTATCACACTTTCTAAACATAACTGACGGGACATGTTTTCTGAAATTAAAACTTCCATCGAAAATCAATATCATTCCCATTGAATCGTTATTAGCGAACAAATGCTTTTTTGATCTTATGGAGCCCTTAAGGAGTTCAGTTTGGTTCTCCTGTAATTATTTCCGTTTCAAAAACATTTGTGTTGTTCAGTATTCCCTAAAATATTTTTTTTTGTTTTTTGAAAATTACTTGAATTTCATCGTGATTGATTATGACATCATTTTTATAATCCCTGGTGTTACCCCAATTTTTCTTTTGAATAATTTTCAAACAAAAACCCAACAACAAACGAATATAAAACACACAAATCTAAAACAACGCCACACACACAAATCAGACCCATGTCCTTTAGATTGAAGATATAAGGAATTGACAACAATTTGAGAGAAAAATATTTATTACAGCTAGAAGGAAAGTATTTGAATGCGAGTGGGAGTGGGAAATGAAAAAAATAAATACGAAGAAAGAGCCTTCGCATCTATCAGAATCATGCGAAAGTGTATTAAATTTTCATCCAGATGTACGTATGTAGGTAAATGTAAATATAAAAATAGAAGTAGGTCTAGGGACAGACAGGCTCTTTACATAAAGGTCGATATAGGTACAGGTACAAGTAAAGCCTTTTATTGGATTTCAATATCTCTGTGGCGATACAAAGAGAACTTAATCTGCAAAATATTAACCCATTTTGCAATGAATCTATATTATATTATATATTTAAAAAATAATCCTAGAATGTATGTAGCAGTTTTAAACGAAATACTCAATAATGGTAAATATTTCGTAATTAAATTCTATTCTTTAAGTCATATAGCTGCGGTCAAAATAATAGTAGTGAACCTTTTGACACAACAAAAACTAAAATAAATTATTCTACTAATTTTACAGAAATAAATAGGTATTCATCTAATTTTCAAATTAATGTTTTTTAGTCTTTTAATTTCAGAAAAAAATAATTGTTGGTAATTTTAAGTCTATTCAAGTCATATAGAAAACAGTGGTTAAAAAAAATAGCAGCGCATTCAAAACCCACCTTTAAATATTACAAAAGGGGAAGTTAATAGACAATTTCTACCATAAGTGATAGTCAAGTGTTTGACCTTAAATTAATATTTAGTTGCATGTCCCTTGTTAGGAGTACCAGGAGCACAACGACCTTGCATTGAATTGATAAGATTTTTACATCTTTCTCCATACCTCTGAGCTCCAAGAACCAAGACTGCTGAATCAGTGGCGTAGATAGCTTTTCGCTATGGGGGGATGGATCTAGTTCGCTCATTTTTTTTAAGTTTTAATAATTAAAAAAAAAAAACAAATAACAAGACTTCATTGAATTCAATATGTATGCCATAAAAAAATTATATTTTTTAAAAATAATATATTATACGCATTAATTTGAATATGAACTATGAACTAGAATAAATTAATATTGGTATACAGTCCTTTGCATAAGTATAACCGCACCTGTAAAAATGCGTTTTATAAAAAATTAAAATGGGAATGACACTTTACTATTATTTTTATTGAATGGCATCACTAATCAAGTAAATTGAGAAGAAAAAAAAGTTCCGTTGTTTTCTCTTCTGGTGTTTAAAAATTAAAAACAGATTTTTATATATTGCAAAAGTATAACAGCATAATGCAAACCTCTCTGAAGCTTCATTCAGTTATGTGCTTCGAAATGACAAGCAACAATGCCGCGTGGTAAAAATTTTAAACGATACGAAAAAGGTCAAAATTCAAGCTTTTCGGTTAACTGGCCTAAGCTCAAGGGCTATTGGTAGGAAAATTTAAAGATCCGATCGTGTCGTCCGAAATTTCTCACAAGTTCCAGAATTTTATGAGACAAAAATAAGACCCGGGCATCTGAGGAAGCTGTCACGTCGAGATAAGAGGCGTTTAATAAATGCTGCATCCAATTTTCGGCGCATTCTTTGCTGGACGTTCATGACGAATTGGGCTTAGGAATTTCGGTTTCAATGGTTTTTCGTGCCTTAAAAAGCAGTTAAGTGATTGTTCGGTGCAAAATGATGCCAGCTCCAAATTTGACAACAGTCTAAGAAAAAAGTAAGAATTTGCCCAGCAAAACATGAAACGGAATTGGAAAACCATAAGTAACATTCCATTAATTTACACATAACTCAGTGGCGAAAAAAAGTTTAATATTGATGGGTCAGGTGTTTCCAAAAGGAACTTTGGCGGTAACAATTGTAAGGTTTGGGGGGCCTTCTGCAGCCGTGGTAAGGTTGCACTTGCCTTCACTTCTGCAAAGATGAACAGTTCAGCTTGCACCCAGGTGCTTCAGGATAATTTGGTACCCTATTTAAGACGATTTCGTCGAGTTCGGCATGTCTTCCAGCATGATAATGCCCCAATTCACGTTAGTCGTCAAATTTTGGGATGGTACAAATCGAAGAACATACATTTTATTGTGTTCCCGGCACGTTCTCCAGATTGTAACCCTATTGAAAATCTTTGGGGAATTTCGACCTGCAAAATGTATGCCCATAATAGGCAATTTTACATTGTTGCTGAGCTGCGAGAGGCGATTGTGGAAGAATGGAACTGATAGACGATTAAATAACCTTGTCAACAGTATCTCAAAAACAATTTTTAGATTGGTCGAAAATAGGGGCAGCAATGTCCTTTACTAATTTAGCCAAAAAAAATGTACTTAAAATAAAAAAAAACAGATAAAAATATAAAAGCGGTTATACTTTTGCAATACAAAAAAAATCTGTTTTAATTTTCAACCACCAGAAGAGAAACTAACGGAACTTTTTTTTCTTCTCAATTTACTTGATTAGTGATGCCATTCAATAAAAAATAATAGGGTGTCATTCCCATTTTAATTTTCTACAAAACGCATTTTTACAGGTGCGGTTATACTTATGCAAGGCACTGTAGGAAGTAAAATAATATTAATTTAAAAAATAAATCACAAAATAAAATCCAGTTTTCTGTTCTTTTTAGATAAAACACTTATAACCTCGTCTGCTATTATAGGTATTTCGCTATGAATAGCTAGAGCAGCTGAACCATTCAAACGATCCTGCAAATAAGTAAACATCCAAAGCTTATCACACTGTTATTAAAATAGACATATTTTTAATAATCTTACTTTCGGGAGTTGACGTTGAAACCGGCAGTGTAGCTAATATCTTTAATAAAATATATATATAGCTCGATAGAAGCTCTTTTTCTTGCACGTTTACCTATTATCAATTGGTGAGAGTGCGTTTCTTTAACTTATTTGGTTCATGACTGGTTATGTTGAACAATTATCGATCCCAATGGGGGGATATATTCCCCTGATCCCCCCCTATCTACGCCACTATACTGAATAGCTTCCCAAAGGGCTGTGTTAGTAGTTGGCTTACAACTAGCAGCATACTTCTTGACATCGCACCAAAGATTTTCTATACTGTTGAGGTCTGGCAACTGCGCAGGCCACTCCATGCCATTAACCCTCTTTTCTTGGAACCCCACCGAACCGATATATGGGACCAACACCATCGAAGGAAAAACATAAGCAAACGATTATGCTGGATCCTCCATGTTTTATTGTCTTGGCTGAGAAGCGTGGACTATATTCTGTGTTTGGAGGCCTTCTTAAATATTGAAGAGATGCCTTTCCACCATATAACACAATCTTAGACTAGTCTGACCACAGAATATTCCTCCACAAAAACATGAACATTCAGGGACTTACCAGTGATTTTATTTACACTACAATTATTTTGACCACAACTGTAAATTGGCATTCCTATTAACTCGACTTTAAGTCGGATATTCGAAATTTTTTTTAAAAATGAAACTAGTAGTACAAATTTTCTTGTGCAGAATTATTAACATTTCAAATCGGAAATTCATTATTTTATTCTTTTTATTTTATTAATGCAAAAATTTAATGTTTTGCACAGTTAAAATAGATATGGTTATGTTCTATCTAACAAAATGTCAATTAGAATTACAGTTTGGAATTGAAATTTTATTCGAAGGGAAAACTACGACCAAAACCTTTCAAAATGAAAGAAAAAGTATCTAAAGCTACATACATACATAAATCAGAAATGAGAAAATGAGTTTGATGAGCTGCTTGAATTTATTAAACCTCATTGCAAGCGAATGTACGAGTATGTTCAGAACATATTTTTTATTTCTACAACCAAATATAATGTATGAATGTTACGGTCAAACCTACTTGTGCGCTGCCAAAAATACCTACTTCACTTTAAATAATGTGATCGAAAACAAATCATTTCATAAAGGATGATCAATAGTATATAATCCATATCAGCAAAATTATATAGTTATATTAGAAAGCATTTATATGTTTATTATCATATACAAGAAATATACAATACGAAAAATCGGTCATTATGCCAACTAAAATAATATCACAGCTTGGGACCTATCAATTTAAATAAATAAATAATGCATAAATTAATAAATGCATAAACAAGGAAATAATTAAATTAATTATTTAATATATTAATAAAAGAAATATTAATACAAATGAATAGATTTATTTCAATCAAAAACAATTTAATACGAGAACATATTTGTTTTTTTTTTTTATAATTTACTCGCGCTCAAGGGATTATGATTACGTGAAGTTATGGAAGAGAAAGAAGGATAGGAAAAATGTGTGGCACGATGTTGAGATTGAAGGTGGTTGTCTCAGATTTTTTTTTTAATCTCCAGGAATGGCGGCTGAACTAAAGCGGAGAGCTGCCGTGTCTTATTTCTATTTCCCTTATAATTATAATATATAATATTATAATTCGCATTATTTTTTATTCTTATTCATCCTTGTTGGGCATACTAGTTTAACTCAATCACACGTTGTTAGTGTTATGCCTTAACAACATGTGATGAGTAAACCAGCAACCCATTGATGACAATAAATTTTAGAAGGTTTTTTTAATGGAATTAAAGAAGACATAGACGACACGGCAGGGATCGAACCTGTGATAATGAGGTTGACAGGCGAGCACACAACCATCGCGCCACGGCCATTGAGAGCAGAAGTGGCGTAACCCCAATATTCACTTATTGAGAAAATCACGGTTTAAAAATAATAAAAAAACAAATATTTGTTATTAGCTTCCTATTTAAAATAAAAAATAATACTTAGTTAATAAGCTTCAGTTATGGCATAACTCAAGAAAGGAGACCCTTGAACTGCGCCAACTATAAAGGCATAAGTCTCCGTATTATGTGAACGTCTGAAGCCTTTCGTTAACAACCTGATAGGTCCATATCAGTGCGGCTCTAGACCTGGAAAGTCCACAATCGATCAGATATTCACATTACGGCAGATCTTGGAAAAAACCCAGGAGCTACAAATCGAAACCTACCACCTTTTCATCGATTTCAAAGCCGCGTACGATAGCATCTATAGGAGCGAACTATATAGAGCAATGTCTAGTTTTGGCATCCCTGACAAACTTGTCCGCTTGTGCAGGATGACGATGGAGAATGCATGCTGCGCCATCAAGGTCGGATAAGATCTCACCGATGCATTTGATGTCAAAAAAGGTTTTAGACAAGACGATGCTCTGTCGTGCGACTTCTTCAACATCGTTCTTGAAAGAATAGTGCAAAACTCACGCGCCAACACAAGAGGCACAATCTTTCAAAAGTCCGTCCAATTACTCGGATACGCCGATGATATTGACATTATTGGAAGATGTCAGTGACGCATTTGTGAGCATTGAGACGGAAGCGAAGAAGATGGGTTTAGCGGTAAATGAGGGCAAGACCAAGTATATGCTGTCATCAGGAAAGGACACACAACAACGACGTCTTGGACAAAACGTTATTATAGACAGTTAAATAACTTTGAGGTAGTTACGGACTTTATATACCTAGGCGCCGCTATAAATTCAGAAAAAGACACCAGCGCTGAAATCAAACGGAGAATAACTATTACCAATCGCTGTTTCTATGGACTAAGAAGGCAATTGAGTAGCAAAGTCCAACTAAAGTGTCTTTCTATAAAACCCTCATCATACCAGTCCTTGTCTATGGTGCAGAGACATGGACTTTGTCGAAAGTGGATGAGAGCGCTTTAGGATGTTTCGAGAGAAAAATTCTTCGCGTGATCTTTGGTCCCGTCTGCATAGACGGGGAGTGGAGGAGAAGATATAACCACGAACTGTACGGGCTGTACAGCGAAACTGACCTAGTCAAACGAATCAAAGTCCAACGACTGAGATGGCTTGGTCATGTAGAGCGAATGGACCCAAATCCTCCAGCCCGGAAAGTCTTCGAATCCAACCCCGAGGGACAACGCAGTAGAGGAAGACCGCGACTCAGGTGGCGCACACATGTGGGAGAGGACCACAACCAACTTGGTGTGCGAAACTGGAAACAGCTAGCTAGGGCCCGAGCTAGCTGGAGAAGCTTGTTTATTGAGGCCCTTGTCTACCCCGGACTGCAGCGCATATGGCATAACTATAGTGGGATATCTTATATTTAAGACCAAAATCTTCTCTTTAAATTATTAATTACTGGATTTTATGTGGGTTATCACTACTCCTTCTTGGATACTGGAATAAATTTAAAAAAGAAAGTTTGTTACACCAATAATTTGAAAAACAGGTTATGAAAGAAAAATATTATCGCTTCTAACTACAAAATAGTTAGAAAGTTAAGTTTAAGTTTACACTACTATGATAGGTACTTTGATTTTATTCTTCGTCATCTACGTACTCAACCAGCCCAACGTCTCTGTTCACTTCATAGAAATAGTTTTCAAATTTTTATAAAATCGTGGTATTTCGGTGGGATAAAATTAAGTAACTAGAATAAGTCTTTCTTTTATGTTTCACTTACGGCATTCCCTTTTGGAAATAATAGTTCGAGGTCTGTGATGAGTGCAGATGTTTTTTTTTTTTAAATCACATTATAAAAAAGCACGTCTTCGTTATCACTGTGCTTGTAAAAAATATTGAAAGGTGTCTCTTATAGAAATTTTAGCCATAGAATGTTAAGCCATTCCACCTTCCCTTTATTTACATTCATTTTCGGATTTGTTTAATTCTTTTCCAATTTTTTTGTCGAAAACATCATAGATCCATCCATAAAAATAATTAGAAATGGATCCTTCTTTCTTGCCGCTGCTAAATATACATGTAAGCTTTGTTTCTTACCAAGTCATGGACAGTATGTCCAAAGAAGTTGCCTGTTGTAATAGCACACACCCGTTAAAATGCCTCGAGTGGGCAAGGTCTTCATGAGATCAAATGCAATCACCGAAGTGTTATATTCCTTTACTCGTGTTGTGTCATCTCTCATGCCATTTCTAGCCGAATCCGCTTTGCTAAGATGAAGTTCATGTTTAATTTGTATTTGAGGCTTCTCGTGATCATTCACAAACTTAGTTTATTGTTCAAAAACTCATACTTCTTACAAGAATTCTTTATTGGAGCATGGAATGATAGGTTAAAATCACGATTGAAAGTCTGCCGGAATACGTACTCTGAAACAGGACTGGCGTGAGAATTCTTATACAAATTGAACATTTTAGAAATGTTTAGGTCAGGGGATAAGAATTTTCTCTCCGACTTATGGCGGGTGTAAATGCGATTGCTAACACCACACAAGAAGCAAAGACCACACAAGACACAAAATTGATAATGATGTTTTGCATAGCATACTATGATTGACGTAAATGTGTTTGAAATCTACTCATTTCAAATTGTACTAGCGCAAAAGTGACGTAAGTGGGCTACGCCATTTTTGCTCTAGGAAAAGTTCCGTGCAGAAACAATGTTTCAGCATTTTTGTATTGATTTATGAGTAATATAAATTACGTCACTTCTGCGTTGGAAGAAAATTTAGTTTTTACCATTGTGGATTATAAAGTCAAAATTAAAACAAATGAGGGTTACGCCACTTCTGCTCTGAATGCCTCATATAGAGTATAGCCTTGCTAGTCTAGACACCCACTTGTACTTTTTAATATTTATTTCCGCAAAAAAGCACACTTTCTGAGAAATGTTAAGATATTAGATGATATTGAAACTGGAAATTTGTATCTTACACATATGTTCCCACTTTTCAAGGATATTTTTAACTTCCCATAGGGAGTTATTGTAATCGGTCCGATTTGTCAAATTGGAATTTTTGACATTTCTCGACGTTTCAAGGTCCCTAGAGGCTATATGCATCATTTTTAGAGAGATGTCTGTGTGTGTGTGTGTACGTACGTTCGTACGTTCGTACGTTCGTACGTTCGTACGTGCGTACGTTCGTACGTCCGTACGTTTCTGGTACGTCCGTACGTTCTGGGCGTTTATTAAAATTCAGTGAGTAGTTTTTTCACTATAACGGTTTAAAAAAAAAGTAAAAATTTTGGTTAGTTTCAAATATCTCACGAAAAAATAATACTATTGATTTCAAATAAAATTTAATGTACTCATTATAAGGCCATACAAATTTGGTATGAATTTGGAAAAAATATGAACATACCGTTATTTTTTTAAATAAAAAAAAAACTGAAAAAAAAAATTTCATAACCCAGATATCCTAAGAACGGAAAACAATTTGAAACTCAAAATAATTTTATTTTACGAAAAATAATGTGTTTGACAACTGGTGAACATTTCAAAAAAAATCAGTTTACAGTTTTTTTTACAAAAAATAAAAAAACTATATAAAATTCTATCGAAAATTGGTAAAAATTGTTTTTCGACCCAAATTTCTCGAGAACAAGTAGTGGTATTGACTTCTAATTTAGTTTATTTTATACATAGTATAATTTTGTACAATTGGTAAAATGTTGACAAATATTGAATTAATAGTTTTTGTTTTTAAATAAGAAAACTATTAAAAATTCTAGTGAAAACTAAATAATATTGTATTTCAAGTCGAATTTCTTGGGAATGAACACCGATAGTGCCTTCTAAGGTATGTTGTTTTATACATCGATACCTTCCCGTAAGAATTCATAATGGTATACAAAAATCCTTCAAAGAACCATGGTTTGATAAAGAATGTATGCAGGCCAGAGGCTTATCATATGCTTGGCTTAATGAGTTTAGGAGGTCTAATGAACGTTTTGCCAAAAATAAGTATTTAGACCACAATCAAAGATATAAGTTACTTTGCAAAGAAAAAAAGAAAATATATTTTGAGGCAGAGGCAGCCAAATTAGTTTCGTGCAGTAATGCTTCCGAGTTTTGGAACTTGGCGAGGAAATTAAATGGTACAAAATATACCATTAGCCGCAACTTAGACTCCAACAGGTTACGAACTCATTTTAATAAACTGTTGAACCCAGCATTCATAAGCCCTTACATTATTCAATACGCATCACCGGGTTTCAATGTCGACATTCTTGACATGTCCATATCACAAGAGGAAGTTCATACAGCAGTAAATTCACTCGCAGATGGAAAAGCTGCAGGTGCTGATAGAATTCCAGCAGAGTTTTTTAGATATGGCACAGATGAACTTGTTAGCAATCTTACAAATGCATTCAACCAAATTTTCGAACATGGAACTATACCTCAACAATTTAAAGATTCTTTAATTTTCCCAATATATAAAAAAGGCAGCATCGAAGATCCAGAAAATTATAGAGGAATCTCATTTTTAAACTCATCCTATAAAATTTTTACTGCCGTATTACTGAGAAGACTGAATTCGTGGATTGATACGAATAAGTTACTGAGTGAGTTCCAAGCTGGCTTTAGAACAGGTTACTCAACCATAGACCACATCTTTGTACTAAGAAGTATTGCTGATTCATTCCTGTCCAAAAATAAAAAACTATACGCTTTTTTTTGTTGATTTAAAAGCGGCATTTGATACGGTGGACCGAAATGCGTTGATGTACAAATTATTTCGAGCCGGAATGTCATTAAAATTTGGACGAGTTCTTCAGAATTTGTACTTAGAGACCAGATCAGCCGTCTGGAATGGTAAACATTTATCGGAATGGTTCCAGACATAGTCAGGTGTGAGACAGGGATGTCCACTTAGTCCAAGCTTATTCGCACTATTCATTGAAGACATCATAGATGCATTGCCAGGAGGTATAAGATACGCGGGTACTATGATTAAAGCCTTGCTTTTTGCGGATGACATCATTATGCTGGCATACTCCCCGGAATCACTCCAGCTTATGATCAACAAGTTGTCTGAATACTGTTTGCGATGGAATTTAGTAGTCAACTTGAACAAGTCTAAAATAATGGTATTCAGGAGAGGAGGAGGAAGATATGGGACAAATGAACAATGGTATTGCAACAACGAAAGAATAGAAGTGGTAAAAGAGTATAAATACCTAGGAGTTTATTTTACTCAGAATTTAAAAATGGAAAGACATCTAACGGAGAAACTGGTGAAGGCAAAAACCGCTATTAATGTGGCATGGAAGTGTTTGAATCAGTATCTCAATCAGTTATGTTCTATGCGGCTCAGGTGTGGGGAGCAAAAAAATATAATACTGTCGAAAAACTTTTAAGATTTTATATAAAAAGAACATTTCGCCTTCCTACAAGCACGCCAAATTATATGCTAATGCTGGAAACAGGGTTATCACCACTATTCATGAAGACGCTAAAGCTTCAAGTAGACTACATTATTAAAGTCAGCAATATGCCAGATGATCGTTTACCAAAGAAAGCCGCACTACAAGACATACGATGTAAGACAGGATGGGTTAAAGAATGGATCGATCTAGCGGAGGAGACTGATGTTACACTAAACATCAACGAACAGAGTACGTGGAAATCGACAATGTACCAGATAATTACCAGGCTGGATGAAAACTTACGACAGAGGTACAGAGACGAAGCCACAAACTCACTGCATCGGATGATTTATAGTAGGCTGAATCATGATTTAAATGTGAGAAACTACTTTCGGGATGACCATACTATTGAAGAAATTTCAAACATATTTCGTCTAAGAGGAGAACTGTTGAACTTAAACTTTGTCCCCCATCGTGAAGATTTACCCCTACTTTGTGAGTTGTGTAATCTCAGAGAACGTGAGGATGTTTTTCATTTTGTTGGTAGGTGTCCCGTTCTAAGGGAAACTAGAAGACATATACTGGGTACTGACTTCTTAACAGAAAACGAAATTATGGATCTTCTTAACGAAATAGATGCATCGAAAATGTTTAAATTCTGCAAAATAGCTCTTAATTATCGATATAAAATAATAGGGGAATACTTTTAGTTAACAACTGTAACTTAATTAGATTAATAAAATAAGTATCGAAAAATGATTGTCAATCAGGCAGACGGCATAGCCATGCTTTATTGATTGTTTATAATAATTTATTGTAAAATATCATTAAAGTAAATAAAAATCAACAACTTAAAGTACTAATACAAAAATTCGAATCCATTGGCTTCCACTCAAATATTTTAAAGTGTTTTGAATCCTACCTAAACGGAAGAAAATAGTTTGTGGGTATTAATGATGTACTATCAGATCTAATTGAGGTCACATCACGAGTACTACAAGGAAGTTACTTGGGCCCTATTCTATTCTGGCTGCTGATCAATGATATCACTGATTTCTTAAAAAATGTTTCTTGTTTGATGTTTGCGGATTACATTAAAATATTCCGTCGTGTTACGTCAATTAATGATTGTCATTTACTCAAATGTGATCTTCATCGCTTGTCTGAATGGTGTTTAGCTAATCAGCTTTTGTTAAACGTATCAAAGTGTCAATCTTTATCATTTTCTAGGAGCCTATCATATATTCCTTTTCAGTATTCTATAGAAGATACGGAACTCTCAATACTTAACGAAAAGAAAGATCTCTATAGAAGATACGGAACTCTCAATACTTAACGAAAAGAAAGATCTCGAAACTCCGCTTTAAATCCCATATAGACTGTGATTGCTAAGGCTAAAACTCTATGTTAGGATTCATTAATCGGAACTCTAAAGAGTTCTCTGATCCTTTTACTCTTTGATCTCATTTCTTTGCGTATGTAAGGTCATCATTAGAGTATTGCTGTGTAATTTGGGATCCATTTTTTCAAGTTCATTCTAATAGGATTGAAAATATACAAACATACAATATTCATACCCCAACTTATAAAACTCGGTGTCAACTTCTTGGTTTATAATATCTTGTCGTTCATCGTTAAAATTTTGCAATAATACTTTTGCGCGATATTATTACATCCCATATACTCATAAATTGCCCTTTTCTTTTGTCTCTTGTAATTGTGTATGCTTCGTCAAGGAATCTACGATCCCTTTTCCTTTTTAATAAACCTCATCATCGGGTAAACATGAACCTTTAACTCGATACATTAGAGAAGCCAACAGTATTATTTTTAATTATATTGAATATTTTTTTTCTCAACAAAGTCGAGAATCTTTTAAGAAGCACATATTGATCTAATTCGTAATCCGGTGGTATTAAGTTATTATTTTAGATTAAGTTTATAATTTTATTTTGTTTGCTCCACTAATTAATTGTTTGGTTTTTCTATTTTTCAATAAAAAAATGATTCGGTAGTCTGTAAGATTATTATATATTACTCGTATTTGTATAAAACTGCTTGATGAAATAAAAATAATTAAATAAATCGTATAGACATTTGTTTTTTTTTTCGCCGCTTGTTGTTTGTTCATTCGCTGTCCATTCATATATTGAATTAAAATATGAAAAAAGTAATATAAATATTAAAATAATATTACTGGTGTGATTTATATTTTTTTAAGATATTTTAAGGTAATTCCCAAGAAATCAAATCAGACGACAGGGTAAAGATCTGCTTCTGCTGCCTATATTACATAGATTTAAAAAATGCATTAAATAAATAAATAAGAACAAAAACAAATATAAATATATTGTAGTTTAATGTTTTAAGGACGGATTTGTAAGTAAAATATTTGGCCCCAACTTTTGTCAAATGGCCCTCAAAAAATTTCGAAATGGCCCTCTATGTTTTTTCCTTCGCGGCAACGCTGATGTATACTAAGCGACATTTCTAAAATTATTCAGGAAACGAAAAAAACGAAGAAAATTCTAGTTGAATCATAGTGTGCTAAGAGACAATTTTGGTTAAACTAAGTGACATCTAACAAAATTTTTTGTTGCTCACGACAATGAGATCTTTATTAATGTCGCTTAGCATAATTTTTTTGGCGTATAATACAAATTTCAGGTGGCAACATTATTTGAATGAGAAAACATTTATTTGTACTCTAGTTTCCTTTTCATGCATACGAGTAATAGGTTGGCGAAACCCAGGCCAAAACGTGGCCCTTAACATATAGTATATTTCCTCATCAAAAAGTTATTTTCGAAAAAAGTGTCGCTTAGTACATTCTTACGGGAAGGTATCGACATAATACAATTATTAACATATTGTTATATTTTGACAAGTATCGAATTGACAGTTTTAACAAAAATATAAAAAAATCTACTAAAAATTGGTAATATTTGTTTTTCGACTAGAATATCTTGAGAACGAGCAATGATATTGACTTTGCCATTATTTAATTTTATACATAATACAATTTCTAACAATTGGTTTATATTTGACATATATCTAGTTTTAGAGCTGATATATTTTGTAAGTAGGTACCCTTCCATCAATAACCAAACCATATCTTTTATATTTGAATATTTCGTTTTTAAATTTTTTTCAATTAAAATGCTTGGAACCGAAATAATAAAGTAATTTCTATAATATACTCGTAATACATTTTGAAACAACTTATACATCAACAATCTCAATTTCAAATCTCTTTAAATAATTAAAATGCTTTTCAATCTTAAAATATTAAAATGTTTGTTTGAATTTTACAGCTAAAGTTTGTTTCGCTGAAAATTTGGTTATTTGAAAAAAAAATTAATATAAAGTTTTCAAGTCCAGAAATGGGAAGTTATCAGTGTGGGTCGCACCCAGCCTCTTTTCTTTTTTTTAAGTTTTGATATGCAACGTTTTATAGAAGCTTCTTTGAGGCAGAAAAACGGATAAATGAATGGCAGGAAAATTTGAATTTGTGGATGTTTTAATTTATTGGAGTATGGATATGCTACAGAGTTGTCGCTGTGTAGTCGACACAGAATTATAGAAATTTATAATAAAATTCAAATGAGTGCGTTCTTTTCGCTAATTATGTTCAGTCCCCATTTGAAATAGTATTCTCATGTGCTCCTGCACTATACTAGTGAAAAAGTGTGAGGTAGGTGATGGAGTTGTATGTTTAAGGCTTGGTCTTTGTTCCTGATATGTCGTCTGGTTGATCGGTAGTGTAAATTTTGAATAGCAGCGGGTCAAGTTCTTATTCTTGGGGCACTCCAGTGTTAAAGCTTTTTAATGAAGATTCGGGTTTTGCTGCCTGTACCTAAAGAAGATGTGGGTTAGGAAATTTTTATAATTATTTTTACCAAGCAATTATGTAGTCCAAGTTCCGAGAGTTTGAATAGCAATCCTTATATTCAAACGCTTTCGAAAGCTTTTCCGATTTGTCTTTGACGGAGACAGCTTTTTTCCGTTTTCGAGAATTCAGACAAATGGCTGTTGTTGAGTGTGAGTCAGTTTTTCAAGATTGTAATCAGCAAAAGAACATTTGGGAACTTTGTAAGTACGAAGATAGAAAACTAAGCAGTTGTGACTCCGATTAAGATTAATTTTTTTGGTGGATGTGGTCACTGTGGGTGGTATATAGGTGAACTTTGAAACTATTCTTAAATTGGTTGGCAAACTATTTAGCTTTCTCAGTAGAAGTTGCCGAAAGTTTGTGAACATGAAAAGGCTTATGTTCTTATGCAAAGTTCGATTTAAGCAATGATACACTTGAAAGATAAATATATTTTCTATTCTCTAAATGATTTTTTTTATTATTACCTACTTAATATAACTACAACAAACATTTTGTTTTTAGTATTTAATGAATGTTGTTAATATGTAGTATAATATTTGGTGCAAAATTTTAAACATTTAAAACCTACTCTTAATCAATTTTAGAATGGGAGTCGACTCTAAATATTGAGTATAAAACGAGAACCGACTTTTTGTTAATTTTAAAGGTCATAAACTATACTTTAACGTTAAAGAGCTGATTTTACTTTAACAGCAGCAAATAGCTAATTTATCTTTCAAAAGTATACTTTATCCATATTGACAATGCGTCACCTGAGTTCTATCTTGTTCTATGTCCATTTTTCAAAATGTTGGGAAATCGATTTTTAAAGTTCAGATCAAAAACTTTTGTTTATTTTAGCTAATTTATTTTTGTAAGTGATGTTTTTCTGAATGCCTTAACAATTTTGTTTTAAAAACAATTCACAAATTTCATTTTTCTTTTGTTCTGAAATAATGATAAATAAAAATCTACGTAGAGGTCATTTTGGATATTGAACAAAGTTATATGGAGTGAAGATAATTTGATAAAATTGGTGGATATTGAACAAAAAAGCTTAATATTGAACAAGACAGAAATTAATAAGGATACTATAGGAAACACGAGTTATTTTATATTAAATTGAACAAAAACATATTTTATTATTCAAATCAGATTTCATTAGGTTTTTCTGAATGGTACTAGTTGTATGAATGGGAACAACACAATTTTAAATATCTTGGTATACTTTTATTATCTGACATAAAAAATAAATAATGTAGGTTTCAGAAAAATGCTTTATTTCATTACTAAAAGATTTATTTCTCAACAAAAGGTTGAATAATTTATTTTTTTTTAAACAATTAATAAAGTAGAAATTCTTTTATATTTTTAATATAATAAAAAGATACATATTAACTTAACAAAAACATACTTACATAGCTTCATTGTATGTATTTATTTAAAAAAATTATAAATTATATTTTACTTTTAAAAATAGAACCCGACCTCACATTAGCTTCCGGTTTTCACATGGAGAAAGCTGCGGAAAATCTAATTTAAAATTATTATTAAACACCTGAAATGATCGTAGTAAAATGCGTATTATGGACGGCTCGAGCTAAATTTTAATTTGAAATGGAATAATATTTAGAAGAATATTTGGTGACGGAATTCTTAAAAGATTTTCTAAATAAAAATAAGAAACAGTCTTTAATTAATTTTTTTCACAGTTTGTAGTTTCAGAGTATTTTGTTACGTTTTAAATATAAAAATTATTATAAGCTTAAGGTGATAATATTAAAATAAATAATAAAACTCAATAATTACATTTCATTCAATGGTTTCTTAATACGTTTTCGTAAAAACATTGATCTTGTATGTCAAGCATGTACGGCATCATTGATTGAATATCTTTTTTCTTTTCCTTTGGTAACTTTATGTTAAAAACACTTTGTTATTGTAAAGGACTATTCACATGAGAGCGACCAACGACCAACGAATAAAAAAAACAACTGGGATTTAAAACATACATATATAAGCCTATATATTCTTCACTAAAACTTTACAAAAGGGTAGAAATCCAATTTAATTTAATGTTAATTTATTAAAATTACCGTTGTAATTGCTAAAATGAGAGAAATTTGAGAAAATAAATTGATCGTTGCGAATTGCAATTATGATTGCTACGAACTGTCAAGCACTATTCGCGTTCCACACACCATCCACCCTTGAACGAATGAATTGTTCGCGCGCGATTTACCTCAAAATCATTCTCAAATAATTTTCTTGGTGATTGTTCATGGCTGAAACGATATTCGCGACGAATAAAAAAAAAAGTATGTAAACGAAATGTCAAATAGGGCGAATGTTTGTTCATTCGTCGGTCGTTGGTCGCTCTCATGCGAATGAATAGTCATTAAGACAGTAGTAGGGATATCACACTTCGAGCATCTCACAGTTTTAGCGATTCTAACTTTTTGAAAATCCTCACTATGTTTTGCCTTATAGTACAAGGAAAGAAGGTCATTGCTTCTATATTCGATTTGTCTGCAATCTTTGAAAGGTACCATTTTAAGATCCAGACTAGCTTTATTAACATTCAAAAAATCTTCTTTCTTAAGCTTAATTTTGCTGTAATTCATTCCTTTCAGAATCCTTATCAAAGATACAGGGCTCTAAGCTTCCGAGTCCTTTGAGTATGAGAATGGCCTAGTTCAGAATACTTGTGTGTAATTGTCTTAATACTGGTATTACATTCCATAAATTTAAGAATAGCTAAGGATACTATTCTGTTCTTATTTTGGGGAATGCAAGCATCAGACCACAAAATAATCTTTTTTGTTCTTGGAAGATCTTCCAGATGTTTCTTCAAAATAATAGTGAGACAAGATGCTATGTCATTTCCAGACCGACCGCTTAGCGTTTCGTGCCAAATTCCGCAGTAGGTGGTTTTATTATTTTGACAAAATACCGTCAAATTATATACATCATATTTACGCATATAAAAGTAATTCGAAATATTAGCTTTCGGCAGCGAAAAAACGTTGTGCAGATCAAAAGCGATAACAGTCGTATTTTTACACTTGTTTTTTCCGATCGATATCACCCTGAGCCTTTGATCCACAATGATTACTGTGATGAATGTTATAATCTTGTTTTTCACATGTATTCGAAATTCTTGTTGCTGCGAACTTAGCACATTTATGGCAAAGATCTTTTTTAGGATTAAAAATCAACAAATTGATTGATTCATTGCAAAACTTTTCGATAAATATTACAGCTAACAGGTGCAACAATGCAACAATGGTGATCTCGTATGATATTGAACAAAATAGAATTCTTGTTCTTAAACAACCAAATTCATATGTTTTTGTTCAATAAGGAACAAATTGTAACCAAAATAATCCGAACATTGAACAAAATAGAAATGAATGAAGTATATAAAGATATTGAACAAAAAATCCATAAATGTGGATATTGAACAAGAAAGAAATAAGAAGGTACTCGTATGATTTTAAAGATACGAGTATACTATGAATAGTACAATATGATAGAAAAAGAATAAATAGTGGTTTATTGAACAAAAATGGCACTCAAAATGGTCAGAAAAGTGGTGAACAAAACAGTTATCCATAACTTGAAAACCAAAAGAGATAGAAAAAAATGGTTTGCGCCAATCGAAAGAGCACCTTCGAATTATAAAAACTGCATTTCTAACTCAATTTCGTCAAAAATGAACTATTGAACAAGATAGAACTCAGGTGACGATGGTCATTTGATACCAAAGCAAATCGAAGAAAAAATGTTGACTGATGTTTTATTTGATTTTTTAAAGATGTTTTTTGTAAATAGACTGAAACAATCGTACAAAAGTGCTCTACGATTAACAAATCTGTACATACAAATGTACAGCTAGTAGACGAGTATCTATAGCTAAATGAATCTGCACCTTGCAACAACAAATTGAGTTTTTATGATGTGAATTTGCGATTTATACTTTATTTCCATATAAAATAATGTAAATAACTTATAAACAATCAAAATCTGTAGCGAGGTAGTACACGTATAATATAATGTCCTTTTTTCGTCGAAAAATTATTTGGTTTCAAGTTGTCTGTTCTCTTTACTTTTTGTTTGTGTTTTTGTAGTTGTATAAAATATGTATCTGTCAAATTAAGGGTTGTTCAACGCAAATTTGCTTAGGTTCTATTGTAAAACCCACATTAGTTAGAAGAGTTGTCTAACGTGATTAAAATTATAAAAAAGTTAGATGAAGTCTCCAAGCTAAACGACTGCGTTAAGTAGAGTCGGTTTTATTGCTTAAACGATAACTCTTTAAAATTTTGCGCCTTTATGTTTAAGATAAAGAAATATCATTTCTTGGGGAAAGAATGAAAAAAGTGTACTTAATAATAATTTTTGATAATTGAATTTTTATTATCAACATCTATTCAGCCGTTTTTGAGAGCCAGAACGTTTTCCCCATGGCAAGTACCGTTTTTTAGAACTAAATTGCAAAAACAAAAGGCATACAGACAGACAGCGATACTCAAGTTGATTAAAATCTGCCTGTCTATCTATCTG
Organism: Philhelius festivus; assembly: GCA_963931855.1. Taxonomy (NCBI): domain Eukaryota; kingdom Metazoa; phylum Arthropoda; class Insecta; order Diptera; family Syrphidae; genus Philhelius; species Philhelius festivus. Next base: position 76,112,871 of record OZ007555.1, on the reverse strand, counting down.
TCTGTCTGTTCGCCTTAACGGCTCGACCGATTTTCGTTAAACTTTGTAGATACTCGTAGATAGAATTTCGATAATTTTTTTTCTTTCGATTAATTTTTACGACCTATAATTTAATAAAAATATATAATTGACTGTACCTACCACAGAACTACGAGTATTTTTCGAATTTTGAATTTCTCATTGTCGTAATAGCGGATTTCAATGAAATATTTTATAGAGAAGCTTCTGACAAGTTTGAAAAACTTAGAAAAAAATCAATTTTTTGGAAAACTCAATATCTTCTTCTTCTTGCTTGAGAAATCACATGGTATCCTGTTTTAAGCTCCAATTAGTTGTTTTAGTCATTTAAAAATATAATTTTATGATTAAAAACATTTTTATCTAGTAAGATTCATTTTTTTAAATTTTGAAGCGATGTACGCAGATCTCTATTTATTTCGTTGCAGTTCTAGTGATGCCAAAATAAAGAAAGTTGCGTTGAAAAATATCTACTTGAATTGTTCACAGTAAAAGTACATTTTACCTGATGAATTTTTAGTGGGACATCAAGTTGGCATTATGTTCCTTCAGGTTACGAGTGAAAGGAGTTGCTTTTTGAGCGGTACTTTCAAATGTAATTAAATCAATATGAATAATCAGATGGCAACCTCCTAGAGTCTTCCGTTTGAATTCAAGTTGCTTGGTGGGGTTCCGGTTATAAAAATATCACCTTGCACTCCAATTCCAGAGTTTTTTTTAATCCATTTACTAGTTCCCAGATTTAAATAAAAATGTTCATATCGGTGCAATATCAACGTAAGTGCAATTTTTTCTGTATTTGAGTTAAGAACGCCGTAATTATCTAAATGTCAAGTTTTATAAGTGGTAAAATCGACGTGATTGTATCTTTGCTATTGCCCAAAAGAGGCCACTTTTTTGTTTGACACAAAAGCTGAAACGTATAAACAAGAAAACCTTAACCGTAATTGCACCTACGTCGCACAGTGGGGCCAAACACTTCAATAGCTGGAATTAACTCAGGAAACGAGCTGGCTGTACTGAAAACTAATTTTATATATAGAAATTACTTAAATGTGAACAGAAAAACCATATTTTGGTATTCTATGTTTTTTATTAGTAGTTTAAAACTTTGTGTGCAAGTCTGTGAGTAATTCTGGTTTCGATTTTCAAATTTTAGATTCAGAAGCATTATTTCTTCTCTTCAGGAGAGGATCTGTCATTCTGAATACCAATAGAACACTTTCAGAAGGATTTACACGAATTCCGAAAATTTCTAGAAATCTGGATTGCCAATCGAAAAGGCCATTATTTCTTTCGCCAAAATTAACCCATGTTATGTGGGTAAATTTGTAATCGCTATTGTTGAAAGTTGACTGCTGATAAGACTTCGACTTTGTTCATTTAAAAAAAATTGATTTTTGACGATTACTGTTCTTATGAAATTTGTAGAGAAAAATGGAGACAATCATCATAAATATTACGTTTGTTCATTTTTGAATAAGGTAATTTGGATTTATAGAACAGCAAATTGAGTTAAGAAGTTTATATTTCGTGGAAGTCTGCAAGGAATGAGACCGTTCGCAAGCAGGTTTATTATAATAATGTATCTAATAATATTTCCTATTGTAGAAAAAAATGCTGTAATCAACTTATTTTCTTAACACACTCTTGATTTTAAATATTAGGTATTACATTTTAGATTCAAGTGGAGTTAATAAACTGTTTTCGAAAGCCCAGATATTTAAAAATTTAGAATGGACCTTTAAAGTTTTTGACATATAAATGTAAAAAAAGAAGGTAAAATATCGGTTTTTTAAAAAAAAGTGCGTTTCATCACTTTATGAATCTTCAAATATTTGTTTTAAACAGTTATTTGATTTGTTTTTTCTATAGTTTTTAATCATGCCAGGATGTAAGTATTGTTCAATGCTTTATTATTTATATTATTATTTCATTGAATTATTTCAATAACGTAAGCACGTAAACTAACCTTAGTCTAAAGACGTGTTCCCGATAAAATTTAGGGAAATAATTTCTTATTCGACTAATTTTGTTTGTATGCTTTGGACCAACCAACTCGTTACAAATTATTGTAAGGTATAAAAACTGACTAATATGCTTTCCGATTTTTAGGGAAAATGTTTACCTATGGTGTTCATGCTCCCAAGAGAGCTTACTAAAATTATGCGCTCAGCTGTGTATTTTTTATTACATCGTTTAAATGTGAACCTACACAAAGCAAAACAAAACAATTTTTGTGAAAATATGTAGGAACAAAATTTGCCGAGGTAGTCTTTAAGTAAAAAATTAATTAAAAAAAAGGGAGTACATATGAGCACCAGGTTTTTTTGCCACAAGATACACAACATGTTAAACTATTTTTACAAACAAAAATCTCATTGGGGAAGATTGTGGAAATCTACTTTTCTTTTAGCGATTTAAAAACATACCCTAAATTTATTTGCGTGATTTTAAAATTTATACATTTAATAACACAGATAGTTTTTAATCCTAAACTATATTTCAGAAAAAAAAGTACAAACCTAATTAAATTGTACAAAATAAGACACTCACTAATTACACTACTTAATTATCACCTATGTAAAAAAACTGACATCTTATGTACTTTCAATTAGACCGTACGGAGTTACAAAGCAATTAAAAAATATAACTGTTTTTGCAAATCATGCGTGGGAGGGTATACTAACGAGAATGCAGCATTATACATACTCGTATATCCATTTTCTTCATTTCATTAATGGAGTTTATTCCGACTCCTCCGTAGAAGCGGGCCCACTGTGCGTCGTTATTGTACAGGAGGTGCGATATGTAAGTATAAGTAATTATAACAACGTAGTGAATATGACAATAAGAGAAAACAAAATAAAATGCACGACTGGGTCGCACGAACTTGCTCCTATGGTAAAAGACTAAGAATTTCAAAAATGAATGTTATTAGAGAAACTGTTCATAAGCATAAAATTCATTTTTTAAATGACTAAAAAAAACTTCTTTAGTAGGTAAAGGTAAGAATAGGATACTATGTGATTCAATCAAATATAGATTTATGCAAAAACAAAAATTATTAGTCTTTGTATTGGTTTCTTAAAAAATAAGGTTTTATATAAGAAAATTTTTAAACATTTTTAAGAAAAAATGTTGGTACGCCAATTTGAAGTTTTTATTATTGTATGAATAAAAATTAAATTTACAAAAAAAGTATTGAGCCGTTTTCGAGATATTGAATTTTCAAAAAATAAAAAATTGATTTTTTTTTTCAAAATTCAAAAAAACTATTTTTCTTAAAGTTTTGAAATGCAATGTTTTTTAAACTTTTTAGAAGCTTCTCTCTACGAAATTTCATTAAAATCGGTTGTGCTGATAATGAGAAATTCAAAATTTTTAAAAATAGTTCTATAGTATGTACAGTTAGTAATATCTTGTCTTAAAAATTTTTTTTATTAAATTACAGACATTAAAAAACAATGGAAAGAAACAAAATTTAAGCAAAATTCTCGGAACCGTTTTCGAGAAAAATACGATTTTCGAAAAAAAAATTTTAACATTTGTATGGCGGGTACCGTTATTTTTAGGTAAAATTAATTTATTTTTCTCATATCTTGTACATTATTTTTCCAAACTCTTATTTATAAAGTTTCGAAAAAATCGAGCATGGGGTTTTCGAAATATAGTGTTTTCAAAATAAAATTTTGAAATTTTTTTTTAAAATTGAATACACTATAATATTCAAACTGCTGGGAAGCTTTAGCATAAAAAAAATGATCAAAATCAGTGTTACAGTTTTTGAGAAAATCAAAAACAAAAAAAAAGATCCCAAGGGGGGTACCAAAACTACTAATTTTTTGGAAAATTTTTTTCAACCATTACCTAGGTTTAACTAAATTAAATTTTTTAATTTTTTTTTAAATAATCGTTGGGACAGTTTTTAAGAAAAAAAATATTTATAAAATTCCCAAAAAAAATCGTCTGGCAGGTACCGTTATTTTTGGTCTTAAAAAATCAAATCAAAAAACATCCGGGGGTAAAAAATTAAAACCCATATCTACCAAGTTTGAAGAAAATCGCCGAGCCGTAATCGAACAGACAGACAGACAGACAGACAGACAGACAGAATTGCCAGACCCACTTTTTTCGTCTTCGCTATCATCGTAATGTCAACTTTGATCAAAATCTCGAGTTCGATTTTTTTTTTACGAATGCATAACTTGCCTTATAGTACCTATAAGTCGCAAGTAAAAATCCAAATAAGTTTCGTTTGTATTTGTATCGTTTGGGTTTGCATTAAACAAAATTTTTAATAGAATAGGTAATTTTGTCCCCTCACATACTAGACAAGGACTTACATGGATTTCTATTGTACATATATTAAGTAAATGTCAACTAAAAAAACATGACCATGGACGTGTAGTTATTGACAAATCAATTATATTGCATATAAGCGTGTAAAGATTTTAGATAGATTAATCAAATAATTGGAAAAGAAAATAGTAAAAATAGTTCACATTGAAATGACACCCAATGTTTTGGTAAATGTCAAATTATATATTCAAATTATGTAGGTATGTATGTACATTAAGTATACTTACTCGTATATGTATGTATGTAATTTTGTACTTCTTACCAATCTAGGAATGTAAATTGCTTTTGATTGACAGAAATAACTTTGAGTGTAATCGATTCCATGAAACTAATTTGTCTTCTAAAAATATCGTTAATTTCAGTATGGATAATGGGAATTCTTATAGAGGTAGATGTTAATTTAAAATTAAATAAAAAAATACACGTTTGGTATAATGGCAATATTAGGCCTGATTTTCAAGATAAATACAAAACTATCAACTTATGAATTATCTAATGGTAGTTTTGAGTATGTGAGTGTGTCTGGCTCGAATTAAGTGGAATCCTTAAGTTATATATTCGGTAATAGCGAGGATAACGTTGGCTTTGATTGATAAACCAATTTCAAGTCTGTTGCTTATAATGATAACCTAATGGAAGAAGAGTGTATAAAATAATGAGATGTTGAAGAAATTTGGAACAATTATTCAAAGCGAACCTAAAAACGTTAAAATGGGGACAACGTACTTTTCGTTGTGCTGAAATCGCTTAGAATTAAAAAAAAAATTGTTTTCACTTCAGTGAAATTAGCAAAAAAAAAAATTAAAAGCACAAAATTGGTAAAACAACTTCTTTAAACTTGCAGTTTGCCTGATTTATTCAATTTATGGAAAAAAATTTAATAGGCATTTTATTAAAATTTAAGAAAAAAATGGTAGATTATAAGTTTTTATAAATATGTATACGTAAATAAAAAATATATTTTCAAAAATAAAAATAAAATATAGAATTTAAGCATTTTAAATAATTTTTTTATTTTTTTACAAACCCAAAACATATTATTTCGAAAATTTTGATATTCAATATTAATTTAAAAGCTAGTACATACATTTTTTTATTAGAAGGCGTTAATCTGATAATGAAAAAGCCCGAAAACTTATTGATTTTGACGTTCTTTACAAACATAAAATGTACGACTGGATCACACGCACTTGCTCTTATGTAAGTGTATTTTGGAATTTAAAAATCGCTTATAAATATAAAATTTTGGATTGGATTAGAGAAAAATATTCAAATAATCGTCTGATTTCTAGAAAATTATGAATTTATGCAATCAAGTTAAGAAATCGTTTTATTATTAAATTAATTTATTGTATAAGAAATTTCTTTGAAATTTTCCTATACAAAAAAATTAGAATGTCAATTTAAGTATGTATTTAATAATATAGGTACATTTATGAAAATAATTTCAAAAATTAATCGTTCAAGATATCAATTTGATTTTTCAAAAAAAATAAAATAATTTTTTTCAAAATCCAAAAAATATTTTGTCGAAAATGTTCATATACAATATTTTTTCAAATGCAAAGGAAATTCTGTATAAAAATTTTGTTCGAATTTGCTAGAGGCGTTAATGAAAAAATAAAAAAACTTCCTCATTTTTGTAAATGATTTCTCGTCTGAAACTTGGAATCCACTTCATTGTTTTGCCGGCGACTCTACTCTCAGCTTTTCATGCTCGTTCTAAAATTATTCACGTCCGTCTCCTTCGGAAGTGGAATTCCAACTGTATCATATGATGGAGTAATTAGACAACGATTTTTACAAAATTTTTAAACGGGATATTCAAAATCGTGTGTTATTTAAGGCTTCGAAAACTCAATGCTGTCTATTGTCGTTGAAGTAAAATGTACCCTCAATGCCATTGTCCTTGAATGGTTGCATCGAAGAAACTGAAAAGCTACCAGTTATAGTTATGTGTGTGTCAACGAGGATCTTCGTTGAAATATCCACATTTTCGAGATTACCAAAAACGCTGTTAAATGCTTATGACTTCTATATTGGTGTGTAAGACATTTTCACCCCCCCCCTCCTGATTTGGTTATAATTTATAAGTAAAACTCGAGTATAATTCTTCGGCCAGATGCAGCCCAAACCTCTCTTCATTAATTGAATAGAATCCAGAACAGAGCGTTAAAACTTGTAGAAAACAGAACTATCATGGAATCATTCCCATCTCTTGAACACCGTCCTTGTTTTATCGCTTCGATCACTAGCAATGTTGACTTGAAATAGCTATTTGCATTCCACCCCTCCATCAGTTCACCCGTGATACCCGTTTCGTTAAGAATGCTTATCAGTTCACCCTCGACGTACCATCAAATATGGATATTCCTTTTTAAGTCGCAGGGCAAGATTATGAAATAATAAACACGGTACGGTTTTCTCTTTCCATTTCAATTTGCAAACATTCAAGAACAATGTTCATCGACACCATCTTTCTCTCAGTTCCTCCCCAATTTACCTATCGCTCGTACTATGTTTCTGTTGAACATTATAAGGGTCTCACAATAGCTCCTTTGAGCGCGTTGCTAATGAAATGAAAAAAAAAAATAATAATAATGTTCAATGAACGGGTACGTACGTGAACAAGCAAAATTACCGGATTTGGGACGAAGTCAATCTACACGAAGTCCACCAAATGTGAAATCATACGCAAAAAGGAACTATGTATTCAGTGAGGCTTGGTGGAAAATGAATATGGCATTGCCATCATCATCAACGGAGAGTGCTACCGATCGATGATAACAAATTTCTTTTGGGTAGTAATAGATGATATAGATGTGAAGGTCAAATTAGTCCAATAGAAAGGTTCTATGTACCACACATCCGATGTCACGCACATTGGACATTCTGTATGAGCGAATGAGGGGCCTATTTAACGTAGTGGTGACGTGAACGGAACACACCAATTTAATCCCTTACACCATTTCTTTCCTAGACAATCAAAGTCAAGAAAACCTATGACATTGCTTAAATTGAGCTTTTAACATAATCATATATGTAGCCCAAAAGTATAGCCAAGTACAAAATGTATTAAGTATTAAAACGTTAACATTAACATAAACACATTTTAAGTCTAACGAAAATACCTACCAATCATGTGTCAGTCAAGCTCGAGATGTAAGACAGTGACACAGACACAGATGCCGATATCTACTCAATTCCAAAGCTAACAATTATTTTAATGTGCTTCTTATTAATTCATATAATACAAATGCGACAAAGGAGGGAAATTTATTCAATTCTCCAAGCAAATGACAGTTGTAAATACAAAACGACAACTCCGGTAGAGGGGAGATACGAGTACAAAGATACATTTCTCGCAAATAACTTCATTTTAAAAATAAAGAGAATAATTTTATTTTGTGGAAAAAATGTTCTACTACTACTACCTAATTTATTGGACGAGAAAAGAGCAAAACCACTTGTTTGAATTACGCAAATCGGATTTGTAATTTTAGAAATTGTGACAAGTTCAATGTAGGTCATACGATGACGTTTCTCTCCGCTCGCTATGAAGAATCATTTTATTAAATACTTAAGTGTCTGAAGATGACGCAGAGTTGAATACTTTTAGCATAAAAGGAAAACTTTACGGTAGTTAGTTTAACTTACATATTTGGTTTTAGACTTTGCAAACGAATACATCGAAAACAATTATTTGATTGATTAACGCGGTTATAGATACAGAATGACACGTGCTGCGATTGACTTCCTATTTCACGTTCTTAAGTAACAAGATGGTTTATGTCTACAACCTCTAATCTCAGTATTCAGAGTGTGCTTCTACAAGTTAACGTTTGGTTGTTGAGTTTTGATAATAAGTCCCGAAAACTTGAAACTAATGCCGTCGTCACCTCAAGAGCATCTTTCAAAAGAACGCTTTCTAATTTAAGACAGATTTGTCAAATTCGTTGTCGCATCCATTTTGTATAGTCGCTTACGAGCATTTTCGTTAAAATGAAAAGTTAGTTTTGAGTGCTCACTAAACACTACTTTTTTCGAAAAAAAAAACCATCAGGAAAACCGAACAAATATTATCGGGACATCGATTGAAACCATTCACAAATGCTTTAGTTTATTTTGGTTAAGACGAACATTCTGATCGCACAATTGAGGTCGCCACACCAGAAATGCTCGATAAAATCCAAGGTTTGATAATGGGCGATCTGAAAGTGAAGATGGGCTAGCACTAGGATTCTCCACAGATACCAAGGAACAGTTTAAACAATGTAATTGGTGAATCGAAGTCAAAGAAGGCCTAGGTGGGTTTGTCAGTAGACAAGGTCATGGCGACAGTTTCTTGGAATATCAGCCAACTTTCGTACGTCAAAGGAACGTAAAGTCAGCCGACAACAGATAAAATGTTTAGCGACGAGGCGTAGTTTTGGATGAACAGCTGTGCTTACAAACTAAATAGCCGTATATGGGCCCAAACCAATCCACACGAGTTTCACCAGGTAACAATGCATCCTTAAGAAGTAACCGTTAGTGAATTTTGAGCCGGCGGCGGCATTGGTCCGTCTTTTTTTTTGAAAACGGGACATTGACGACAAATTTCTTTCTTGAAGAAGATTCGCTTTTATTAGGGACAGGCTTGATAAATGCTGTTTTCCATCCAAACGGAAAAAGACAAGTAGAGAAGGACAAGATCATCTTTGTTTAATGTGAGCACCTGCCTATTACGGCTCACGGGAGGCCTACCTCCATCGGAGTCAGATTGGGTCCTGACCATTAACCTCGACATAGCAAGATATCTCGGTCGCAAAGTTGTGATATGTTGCAGCATATGCACACCTCTTGCTTAGGAGGCGAGCTCTATCTAACACCTCTTGAATTCAAGAAAAGAATCTTGAAAACCATATGTCTCCGCATTCGGAATAGGCCACAACCACCACGATCCTCCCACAACGGGGCTTACCTCATATATAGTCTGAAGAAAGAGGGGTAGGCATGGGCCAAGCAAGCGCAACAGCCCTCAACGTCACTATCATAAAGATAGTTTGAGGAGAAGGGTAGGCACGAGCCAAGTGTCCAATGACGCATCAGCCCTCAATCTTCTGGGCACTATCTCCCGTGGTACCAGAATATAGCTTCCGGTGGAGCTTCACAACCGAGGTCACTTACAGATGGGCTCCTGCAAAACCCTAGGCCTGTCAACCCTTAGGAAACACACCAAGAAAATCGGTCGGGGTAGTAACCAAGAACTTAGTGTGCTTCCTATCTTCATTCGCCTTGCGACGAACTAGGAAAGATCCTCCTAGTCTTTAGTTTACCTTACGGCAAACAAGGAAAGGCACTCCTATCTTTTATTTACCTAACGGCAAACTAGGAAAGACGCTCCTAGTCTTTAGCTTACCTTACGGCAAACAAGAAAAGACACTCCTATCTTTTATTTACCTTACGGCAAACTAGGAAAGACACTCCTAGTCTTTGCTTACCTTACGGCAAGTTAGCAAAGACGCTCTTAGTCTTTATTCACCTTTTTCGGCAAACTGGGTAAGACAATTCTATTTCTACATAGTTGGCTTAGTTACTAATGTAACCTATCCACAGGCACCATGAGGAGGTCGATAGGAACCCAGAGTGCAGCAGAATTGCATCAGCAGCCATCCGTCACTGCTAACCCGTGTCAGTGATATTGCTCCGTAGAGACTTACCGGACAACCACATCAGCAATGTCTACATATACTCCCAGAGCACATGGAATTACACATCAGCGCTATCAACGATTGTGAAAAGCCAACCGAATTTGCCACGTCAGTATTCATCCACACACTCCAAGAGCGCATTTAACTCGGACATCAGCGCCATCAACGATTTGCTCCGAAGAGACTAACCGGATTTGCCACGTCCGTAATCATCCATACACTCCCACCTGCAGTAGAGAAGGACAGATGGAAAAGCTTACGCAATGGTTTTGCCAGGGTTAAAGAACAATAGGGAGATACCATTCGGGCCAGCGCAGCGGATTTGTGTACACCGAGATTTTTCAGAACTCTTGCAACTGTACCAGTGCGAAAGAAGATTTGCCCCATAAAATCGTTTACGCTCCCAAACACAGAAGAAATCATGACCCTATCTGGCGGAGTCGAATTAACAGCAAACTGCAAGCTGCAAGCTTCTTTTTTCTTGTATGCTGACATAGGGAGTGTCATTGAAGACGAGCGTAGGAACCGAATACAAAGTTGTGTTTCGTACATTTTTATCAATAACCAAAAATTTTTACTATACCTTTATTGCCTTATATGACCATTACAGGTCTTTCTACATGTTGGTCTTATTCTGGTTATCCTCAGTAGGGTAGGCTTTATAACATCGGACACTTTCTTCTTTGACCCTGATAACCTCTTTACAGCTCGAATCAAGCCATGAATCCTCTTTCGACTTGCTAGATTGTTCCCTATTCGGGATAAAAGTTCTTATTTATTTATAATCATATCTGCACTGGAGTTCACGTCACTATCGAGGAAGCATAATGACCAGTTAAAGTTCTTGAAGAAATCGTTGAGACCGTCCCAGTTGGCTTTCTTGTATTGCCAAACGGTTCTCGTGGTAATTGTTTTTTGGCATAAGAAATTTGTCGATATGACACAGTAGTTTGAAGTTCCTTGGGGAGATAGTACACATATACTCAGGCCAGGGTCAGAGGTAAGAAACAATGATTGACCTGCAAAGTCAAGAATTCGAGTAGCCTCGTAAGCGACAACGGGTGTTGCCTGAATATGATGCACAGCCACGAGGAATTGTGTACATTGAAATCGCCCGTAACAACGATTTTACTGTCAAAAAAAAAAGCAATTCTTTGGATAGAGTCGGACAACGCATCGAATTTGTTAGAAGTTGAGTTACTATCCAAACTTGAGCTGAGATAAATGAAGCATGTATATGAATGGACCTTGAATTTAAGCCACATGAAATTAAAGTTTGTATGAAAAAAAAAATACCATATTGTAAGTGAAGCAAATAAGCTTCGAAATTACGTACATATATTTATGGTGAGCCCATGTTGAGGGAAGAATAGAAGCAAGCTATAACCAAGCAGCCTGAATTCGTTTTGAGCGTAAATTTGTATCCATTTGTCCAATTTTTTCGCACTATGGACATTGGACATATACAGCACAGACAGTTTTTTAACCCCCTGAATGTTGCTACAATCGACTGTAAATATACTCAACAATACAAATAACAAACTTAACAACACAATTTACTATTAGTGTTATGCCTTAACAGTAAAGGTTTTGATACACTTCTGCTTCTGAATTCTGAAACAAATAACAGCAATTTATGTGATATTTCTTTGGTTCAATCAGTTATACACAAACACAATAATCAAATGACATCTTTCAACACGGTATTGTACACAAATTTTGTCATGGTGTGATTGATGAGGTAAATTGGACCTTCTCCATTCCACGAAAAGCATCGCCATACCAATATATTCCATGCCTTATGGTCTTCGTTGAGTATCGTACATTGAATTCTTGTCTCTTTGGACGTCTGACATTCCGTCCAGTATCATTTCCAAACAAATTGACTTTCGTCTCGTACTTTCACCACTGTTTTTTTAGCCTCCTTTGCCTTTCTAAGCAAACCATAGGAGCTATTCGATCTGATATATTCGGGTTGAAAAGTCGGCCGATATTTGTTTACCTAATTCAGCAGAAATCGGTTTTGAGGATATAAATTGATCTTCCTTTAGCCAGCATTTTAATGTAGGCGTCAGTGGTAGGCGTGGTTTTTCTTCGCCCACCTCTATTTTCTAACATATTTTGAAGCATTACAGTGTTGACTACGAAATGCTTTTACACTCATTCAATCATTCAGTGATGAATTTTTACATTTTTACTTTTCATTTTTACTTGCGACTTATAGGTACTATAAGGCAAGTTATGCATTCGGAAAAAAAATCGAACTCGAGATTTTGATCAAAATTGACAATATTGACATTACGATAATAGCGAAGACCAAAAAAGTAGGTCTCGCAAATCTGTCTGTCTGTCTGTTCGACTATAGCTAAACGGCTCGGCCGATTTTCTTTAAACTTGGTAGATATGGGTTTTTATTTTTTTTGCTCCGGATATTTTGTTATTTGATTTTTAAGGCCAAAAATAACGGTACCTGCCATATGATTTTTTTTTCGAAATTTTATAAATATTTTTTTTTTCTCAAAAACTGTCCCACAGATTTAAAAGAAAAAAATTTATAAGATTTCATTTAGTTAAACCTAGGTAACGAATGAAAAAAAAAAAAATTCCAAAAAATTATTATTTTTGGTACCTCCCTTGGAACCACTTTTTTTGTTTTCGATTTTCTCAAAAACGGTACCACCGATTTTGATCATTTTCTTTATGTCAAGGCTCCCCAGCAGTTTCAATATTATTGTGTATTCAAATTTTCCAAAAAAATTTGTTTGGATTTAAAAAAAAAATTTTTTTTTGAAAACTCAATATTTCGAAAACCCCATTCTCGATTTTTTTAAAACTTAATAAATAAAATTTTCTTAAAATAATCTACAAGATATGAGAAAAAAAAATTATTTTACCTAAAAATAACGGTACTCTCCATATAAATATTAAAAAATGGTTTTCGAAAATCGTATTTTTCTCGAAAACGGTTCCGAGAATTTTGCTTAAATTTTTAGTCTTTCGATTAATTTTTAAGATCTATAATTTTATACAAAAAATTTTGAAAACAAGGCATTACTGACTGTACCTACCATAGAACGATTTTTTAAAATTTTGAATTTCTCATTATCGACATAACGGATTTTAATGAATTTTTTTTATAGAGATGCTTCTAAAAACTTTAAGAAACATTGCATTTCAAAACTTAAAAAAAAAATATTTTTTGAATTTTTGAAAAAAATCAGTTTTTTTTGGAAAGTTCGATGTCTCAAAAATGGGGCAATATTTTTTTTGAAAATTTAATTTTCATTCGTACAATAATAAAAACCTAAAGTTGACGTACCAAGTTTAGTTTTTTTTAATATAAACATTATATATATATATATATATATATATATATATATATATTATATATATATATTATATATATATATTATATACAGTGAAAGCTCTAATAAGCGGACACTCATGGTCCCCCAATTTTTGTCCGGTTATGAGAACTGTCCGGTTAAGGGAAAGCAATAAAAAAAACTTTTTAACTTCATATTAATTCTGAATAATATTGGATTTACGATCTACCTTGCCATTTTCCACGAACATCTTCTTTATTTCTTGAAATCTCTGCAGCTTGTGTTTTTCCAATATTAAATCTAAAAAACTTTGCATAGATAAAAAATTTCATGTCGTGGTTGAAAAAAAAAAACAAACCTTTTTGCCAAAGCGCGAACCAATAAGTTTTTGTTGCCCAATGCATTGGCAATTTACAACTTTTCTTGCCTCACCCTTTTTTACCGTTATTTTAACGGACTATGCTCTAGTGAAATAGCCAGCTGTATTCCTCCCCTTAAACAATTCAACCGTAATATTTGCACTTCTAGGAATGCCCATCAGTTTACCCTTGAGCCCAACTTCGGACGTACTGCGAAGTACAGAGATTCGTTCTTCAGCCGTACTACGCTAATGTGGAGTTCCTTACCACGTTCTGTCTTTCCCAGTCTTTGCTATGTTCAAAAATTCAGAACCAATGTACACCGACACCTCCTTTCTGACCCTCCATTTTTTCCTATTGCTCACACTGTGTCTCATACAAAAAACTTTTGAGTGTGATGAATGAGTAGCTGAAGGAAAGGAAATGACATGTTTAAAAACGAAACGCGATGAAAAAAGGGAACCATAACCTCTCAAAATTACACCAACTACCCCCAGTAACTAACTCGGGAAATCCGCTAATAACCTTTCAACATAACATCGCACTGTCCAGTTATTAGAGCTTTGCGTCCGGTTATCGGAGATTTTCTATAGATTTACTTACGTATTAAACATAAACTGTACTTAGAACAGATCTGCTGTCCTTTTCCGTTACATTTTTGAGAAAAAATAATCCCTAAATAAAATAATGTGTCCGCGTATGGGAGGTTTTCTATCTAAAATGGGCAAAAAAACGTGTCCGCGTCCGTTTATGAGAGTGTCCGTTTATAGGAAAGTTATTTGTATGAGATTTTCGAAAAAGAAGTTCGTTCCCGAAAATGTGTCCGTTTAATGGAGCTGTCCGCTTATTGGAGCTGTCCGCAAGTAGAGCTTTCACTGTATATTATATACAGTGAAAGCTCTACTTGCGGACAGCTCCAATAAGCGGACAGCTCCCTTAAACGGACACATTTTCGGGAACGAACTTTTTTTTCGAAAATTTCATACAAATAACTTTCCTATAAACGGACACTCTCATAGACGGACGCGGACACGTTTTTTTGCCCATTTTAGATAGAAAACCTCTCATACGCGGACACATTATTTTATTTAGGGATTATTTTTTCTCAAAATGTAACGGAAAAGAACAGCAGATCTGTTCTAAGTTCAGTTTATGTTTTATACGTAAGTAAATCTATAGAAAATCTCCGATAACCGGACGCGAAGCTCTAATAACTGGACAGTGCGATGTTATGTTGAAAGGTTATTAGGGGATTTCCCGAGTTAGTTACTGGGGGTAGTTGGTGTAATTTTGAGAGGGTATGGTTCCCTTTTTTCATCGCGTTTCGTTTTTACACATGTCATTTCCTTTCCTTCAGCTACTCATTCATCACACTCAAAAGTTTTTTGTATGACCTTAATATGTCAGAGACACAATGTGAGCAATAGGAAAAAAGGGAGGGGTCAGAAAGGAGGTGTCGGTGTACATTGGTTTTGAATTTTTGAACATAGCAATGACTGGGAAAGACAGAGCGTGGTAAGGAATTCCACATTAGCTTAGTACGGCTAAAGAACGAATCTCTGTACTTCACAGTACATCCGAAGTTGGGCTCAAGGGTAAACTCATGGGCATTCCTAGAAGTGCGAATGTTACAGTTGTTTAAGGGGAGGAATGCAGCTGGCTATTTCACTAGAGCATAGTCCGTTAAAATAACGGTAAAAAAGGGTGAGGCAAGAAAAGTTGTAAATTGCCAATGCATTGGGCAATAAAAACTTTTTTTTCAGCCACGACATGAAATATTTTACCTATGCAAAGTTTTTTAGATTTAATATTGGAAAAACACAAGCTGCAGAGATTTCAGGAAATAAAGAAGATGAAGAATTAATATGAAGTTAAAAAAAAAGTTTTTTTATTGCTTTCCCTTAACCGGACAGTTCTCATAACCGGACAAAAATTGGGCGACCATGAGTGTCCGCTTATAAGAGCTTTCACTGTAAAACCTTACTTTATTAAGAAACCACTACAACGACTCATAATTTTTGTTCTTGCACAAATTCATATTTGCATAGCATTCTCCTTTTGTCTCTTACTACTAAAAGAATTTAAAAAATGATTATAATTTTATCCTTATGAACAGTTTTTTCTAATAACAATTGTTTTTAAAACTCCTAGTCTATTACATAGGAGCAAGTTCGTGCGACCCAGTCGTGCATTTTATTTCCAGTGCTACTGTGCTAATGAATGTGGAGTTAAAATCGGGAATTATAACATTAGCAAAAGCAGAGCTTATTGTGTTGAAGGAAGGGTCAAGCAAGACAAGGGTTTCAAAAAATAAGTCGCGAGTAAATTTTCATCGATTTTTAACAAGATTCTGCTACTCTGTCCACCTAAAAAGCGCACGGTTTTCCAAAACGATTTTGAATCCCTACATTCCCTGAGCTTTCTTTTCAAGGTTACATAATCTTTTATATCCCTAATTTGACTGCAGATATTGTGATTTATAAACTGAGCTATTTGTTTTTTGGAAAATTTTTAAGAGAACGAACGGTTTCTTCCTACTTCTTTTACATTCTTCGTCGTACCATTTGGAATGAAAATTAAGTATACGGTTCTGTGTAGTAAGCTCCGAAGACTCTCTAACTGAATTAGTAACGATTTCTATATTATCAGATGTTACATTAGGCAGGTTAATGAGGTGTTGGTTAAGTTCTTTCTATGTATTGGCTATCCTGTCGTTCCATTTCAATTGAAGAATCCACAATAAAAGTACAATACCTCAACAGAATATTTACATATCTTACATGTCATTAACATATTTACAAGATCAACCGCAATGTTAAATTTGTCTTGTAAATGGTTTCGGTTTTATTTCCAGAATCATAACACCTTACTTATTCAACGGCATAACTCTCAGACATTGGGCCTTACTAATAAACAAATTTAGAGACGACTTTAATATTTGATCAAAATTAACCATTATTTAATGGACTCTTTATAACTGACCATACATGTTACATTTTATTTTTTAAGTTCCGTACAATAGATGGTTAATAATTTAGAGTCCACTTAAATATTAAATTCATAACATGTATGTTTAACTATATAGAGCTCATTACATATTGGTTCATTTCACTCAAATATTAAAGTCGCCTCTAAATTTGATAATTGTTAAGGCCCATTGACAGTTACCCAAAGACGCCCAAATTTAAAAAGAAATGTTGGCATTTTTAATTTGTGCGAAACAATCTAAAACCAGAGAGATATGCGAAACCAAATTTAAATATTTTAAGTGATCAATTTCAATTATTGAATTTTTTAACATCTTTTGTATATATAATTTTAACCCATTAATAAACATGTTTTATATTATTTCAGAAACTCAATACAAAGATCAAGTAAAAACATACTTGGTAATGCCTCACTTTTTTGAATGGCTAAGCTGAAACTAAATTTTAAGAATCAAAATGGATAAAAATAAACTCATACGGTTTCTATCGCCCTGCGAAGACCTGTTGGTAAGTTATTACTTTAAAGAAAACATATACATATATTTATACAAAATTGAATTTCTTCTCTAAGACTTTTTGCATAAAGGTGTGTTATATTTTTGAAGTTATTATTATTTTATTATACATTTACAAGAATTAATCATCTGCAATTTAAGAGATACCTAATTCAGTTTCCAAACTGTCAACAAAAATTTAATTTTATTACAAAAAAAAAAAAAAACTTTTCTTAATTCGTTCTATTACCTCTTGACTGAAGAACATTATTTATTGATGTTAAAATTATTAAGTAGATGTATTTTCATTTAATATGGTGTTTGAGGTTTTTAAAAGACTAAACAAACAGAATATTGGATGAAATGTAATAAAAAGAAACATATATAATTTTAGTGCTATTAATTTTGCAGTTTGTAAACACAAAAGATTGAAAGAACACAAATTAAAGTTTAATAAAAATTGTGGATATAATGCTACGATTAATCATGAAAAGATGTTTATGATAAAATTCATGAAAACGCTAGAATGTGTTGGTTCTTTTTCCACCTGTTTATGCGGGATTCGCAATTATCTAAGAACTTAACTAAATAGAAATAAGTATATTAAAAAAACAATGAAAGTAAGATATCCAAAGTTTAGGTTTCTTAAATTCAGAAATCTATGGTTTAATTTTATTTTTAAATCAAGATTTTTTTAAAAATTGTTTAAACAACTAGTTTTTAGACTCAAAATAAAAAAATACGTTTTTTGTTTTATATTATACTCGCACTCAAGGAGTAATGAATACCCTTATAATGTTAAACACAGAAAAGTAGGATAGGATGAGAAATGAGGTACCGATGCACATTGGTCTTGAATGTTTGCGCATTGCAAAGCAATGAGTGGGAAATGTTGAGCCGGGTAAAGCATTCCACATAAAAAAAAGAATCTCTGTTCTTGACAGTATGTCCGAAATTGGGCTAAACTGTTGACCATTTTTAGAACTACGAGTATTGTTTCAGAAGATGAATGCAACTGACAACTACCGTTAAAAGTTCACATCCGAAGGACAAGAATGTGAATCTTAAAATGAATATGAAAAGCTGAGGAAACTGTCGTCAGCGAAACAATTTAGTGGATCAGAAGTTTCACACAAAAGATCATTTATAAACACAAGAAAGAGTGTCGTAGACAAAACGGAGCCCTGAGACACACCAGCGTTTATTTCTGGATATCAGATTTGAAAACGTCCAATACTACTTGTAGTGAAGGGTCCGATAGGTAATTTCCAATCCATCGAAGAAGAGATTCATCGATACCAAAAGCACGCATTTTCGATAAGAGAGCTTAATGCCGAACTCTATCAAATGCTTTTGAAATATTGCAATATTCTTACCATCCTGCCAGTCATTAAGAAGCTTTCGTTCTTCAAGATATTTCTTAAGCTGAAAATTGATCAGCGTTTCCATGACCCTGGAAAGAAAGGACGTAAGTGCAATTGGACGATCGTTACAGGTGGGAATGATTCGCCTTTTTAGTGACAGGCTGGACAATTGCTGTTTTCCATTCACCTGGGAAGAGCCCTGTAGATTAGGACAGATGAAAAAGCTTACGCACTGGTTTTTCCAGCGTTAAAGAACACCCCTTCAGAACAATAACAGGAATAATGTCGGAGCCAGCGGATTTGTGAATACCAAAATCTCTTAATACTCTAGTAACTGCACGAAGTGCGAAAGAAGATTCGTCCCATAAAACCGTTTACGCTCTCAAGTACAGAAGGAGTCATGTCTCTCTGTGGTATAACGTCGAATTAACAACAAACTGTGCTGCAAGCAAATTGGCTTTATCTATCGAGCTTACAACAGGAGTGTCAATAAAGACGAGTGTTGGAACTGAGGATTTCGTAGTGTTACGTACGTTTTTTTACAAATGACTAAAAATGTGTATTACCTTTGGGACATTGCAGTATTTTTTGCCTTAATTTTCGGTCATGTAAAAATTTAGTTCGTCGAATATGAACGTTAAAAGTCTTTATAATTTTCCTCAGTAGAGGAAACCTTACTTCTTTAACCAGGAGTTTTCTTTTGGTTTGATAGATTTTATCCTATTAAAATTTCTCATATCGTAAGGAATCAGATTTCATACAATATCTGCAGTGGAGTCTGCGTCACTATCGATGAAGCATAGTGACCAGTAAAACTTCCCGAAGTTGGCTTTCTCGTACAACCAAATGGCTTTTTTTCCTTAACTGGGGTTTGTTGACACGAGAAATTTGCAGATATGGCACAACGGTCTGATGTGTTTAGAGACGATAATACGCTTATGGCGTATTTATCAGGGTCATAGGTGAGGAACAAGTCTAGAGTGTTGGCGGATGGACCTGCAACGTCAGAAATCCGAGTTGGCCCATCAACTAGCCGAGTCAGGTTGTTTAACTCAGAAAAAATCTCGACATATGTACCTACCTTCGGGTGTTGTCTGACCAGAATATCGTAGCCACGAAGAATTAAGTACATTGAAACCGCCCGTAACAACGATCTCACTGTGTGGAAAATGGGAAACAATTTTCAGAATAAGGTCGGACTCGGACAGGTCATTATTAGAAGTCCAAAAAATTTATGAATAAACAGTGAATTTAAAGAACATATAATTAAAGTTTGTATTAATACAGGGGCCATACTGTGGTAGGAGCTGATAGGCAACATAATTACTTACGTATACGGCTGGACCATGATGAGAAATGGAATAATAGCATTAAACTATAACCATTTAGGTTAAACTTCGAATGATCAGTGTTTTCACCAACCTGGGCTTCACTTAGTGCTGTTCTGTTTAAAACAGTGTGATAGTAAACAGCACAGAAATTTTTGCACAGAATTTTTTCGAAGCTCCCGAATGTTACTATACTCGACACAAAACTTACCAGCCATTACAATACACAAAACACAAAAGAAAACCAAAACTAGACAATTTTCTATGCAGGTATTTTATAATTTTTAATTCAGTTTAAAAAATTCCTTAATACAAACTTCTTCTTTAAATTTGGATTAAAATTGATAAGAGCATATTAAAGTAAAAATATACTTCATAACAATGCGTTGTGGAAAAAAAAAACATTTCTCTTAATATTATTTTTCTCAAAATTTTTAAGTTAAATGGTAATTAAAAAATATATTCCTTAATCACAATTGTTTCCAAAACAAAAATTTGAGAATGAATTTCTGTCTTTGAAAAAAGAAATTAACTTTTTTTTAAGAAATTTGATCCTTCCACTCAAATAAGATGAAATATACCTATACTCATACGGTTTTTACTACCCAGAATCTCCACTTATCAACAACTAAGTATAATAACTATTTGACTGTTTAAAATTCACTTAAGGCATATTTGAAAGTCAAAGCAACATCCAAGTAAGCAAACAAAAAAAAACTTTTTATTAATCAAATGTGTACAAGTATGTATGTACATATATGTATCTGTTGATGTCGAATTTCAAAAAATAAATCCAATCAAGAATTCATTCATTCATCACCGTCAGCAAACGTCACGAGCCTTGGCCTTCTATTTCCCAGTGCCTCAAACCCTACCACAATCGTCATAATATGTTGGCGAAAGTTGTGATTGGCACACAACAAATTTATTGGGGGATTAAACAAATAATGTTGAATATTATGTACATATATGTACGAAGATACATCACTGTCCAGCTGGAACAATATACAAATATTCCCATGCCCATTCTATCAAAGGGTAAAAACGCTACTCGGATTTTGTTTGTATCTCTTTCACTGATTTCGAAGCAAATAAGTTTTTCCTTTTTGTTACCGATATTCAAAACAAAAATTAAGCTTCATTTTACAACCAATTTAATCAAATACTTTTAATAGAACCTAACCACAAATATCAATGTCTGTGAAAGTTTATCACAATTATCTGATACAAAAATTAGAAGGCATCCTTAAACCAAACCAAATAAATGGATTTTAAAGTCGTAAAACAATACTTCTGCACAGGAGATATTCATTTTTAATTGCCGCACATCCTTTGCAGAAACGTTTCATTACCTTTTAATACTTCTACCTGGTAGTGTTGGGTGTTGAGAACTTTACGTTTCGTTTAATTAAAATCTAACTTTTTGCCATCTGCTCCTGCCAGTTTTTCGGTAAAATTTCACCATAAACCCTCATTGAACTCAACCACTTAAGCCAAAGAGTATTATTTTTACAAAACCTTCCAGCCATAGCTTCGTACATAATTCTCCAGGAATGAATGTAATCAAGAGGATATCTCGGTAGACTCTTGTTGAGTGGAGCACTAATCAGGTTTTTGTTCCTTCTCATTGACTAAGCCCTCGTCCTCGTAGTTGGCCTGTGATCTGGTCGGTTTGCAAATTGCCTCACTCATTGCGAGGGATTGAGCTAATTCAGTATACATTGGAAAACTCATCTCATGGGAAGAATCCTTAATCAATTCATGGCAGGCATTTAAATATAACCCACTTACCATAACACAGCATACCATCAGAATCCGGCCAACACCATAAGGTGTATTGTTGGAATTCTGTGTGTGACGGTATAGCTTTTGTTTTGGTTTTGGATATTCCACTTCGAGCACCTTATGGAGCATAAAGTTGAAATAATCATCGCTTAATGACGGCTTCTCATTTTATACAGACATATACACAAACTTCAACAATTTAAGCGCGTTTGCAGATTGAACGTTTCGCAACGCTACGCGTCGGATAAAATTTCCGTTTAATGTTCATTATTTTGGCATTGACAGTAAATACAGGAGATAGCTGGTTGTCAACTTTGAACACTCCTTGAACGAAAATTTGACAGATTTGGAATTATATTTCAAGTTTAGTATCACAAATTTTAAGAACTAGAGAAAATTCATCGAAAATAATAACACGTTTTACCTACTTAAAGTCCTTACATACTTGTTAACCTATGTTCCTATCTTGGTAGGTAATTAAGCGATTAATCACTCTGTAGAATTTGGTCGAAATCAGTCCAGG
Source organism: Philhelius festivus (assembly GCA_963931855.1). NCBI lineage: Eukaryota > Metazoa > Arthropoda > Insecta > Diptera > Syrphidae > Philhelius > Philhelius festivus. Next base: position 76,090,632 of record OZ007555.1, on the reverse strand, counting down.
AGTTATATCGTTTAACGGGCTCTGCTAGTAGGCGAAATTTATAATTTTAAACGTGCAAGGGATTAAAAATCCATTTATATAATATCTTATTCTAGAACTCATGTTGGATCATATTAAGTTAAAAAAACAAGCAACATTGATATTAAGAAAGTTTCATTTTTTTTTTGTCTGAATAAATCTTTTCTTTCCATCATTTTCAAGCTTAAATTTCGGCAAGCTTAAGCCCTTGTTTCTTTTTTCACAACATCAAGACAAAAGTTCTTTACAAATAATCAGAATATTGGAAACATACTCAAGTCAAATATGTGCTTTGATCGCTCACAGATTCAGACAGTGAAATTATAAAGGCAAGCCATACACCAGGCTCTTTGATGAGGATACAGAAGTATTTTCTTGGTAACGTGACACAATCACCTCAAGCGTTTACTTCTCTATCGAAACACTCCAATATAGATAAATTGATTTTCACGTCAAACACAAGGCAGCTGCAGAAAAAGAAAGCAATATATGAGTGATTCCATTATAGACATTCGGCATCGGTAGGCACATACATACATACGTATTTGGAAAATCCAATTTAGTTAAAGACCAAATAATAATAATCGAGTAAATAAAAACATTAAACCTTCGAGTCTTTAAAGTGCATGTCCGATGCCAATGATTTTTTTGCAATACAGTTTTTGTATACTTTGAGGTAAATTAATTTTGTTTAACAAACGTTCTGAAATATATTTAAAATTAAAAAAGGTGTGGCCACGCAGCTATTGTGGTGGCAACCTAACGTAAGACGAACAGACAACACACACGAACATAGCTAACGAAAACTGAACTAAACATGACAGAACGAAAAGAAACGAACGGAAACGATAAGGATACGTGATCGTAAAGTTGAGAGAAAACTGAGTATCGGAAGAGTCGAGTGGCAGTCGAAGAAAAGGTACTTGTAATCTTAAAACGCACGTAACATCATTTTTGTATATTAGATATTAAGAGGATAAATAAATGGATTATAATCGTAACAATCTTTCGCTTTTATTGTAAATCCATAATGGTGACCCCGACGTGATAGTGGCGCGGCGTAAAATTTTGTTAAAAAAAACACATTTTTCATTCGTCTGATTCCATTCGACTGCCACCGCGTGTGAAATATTTTTTTTATTTTCCCTTCAAAAAGTTTGAAATCGAACCATTTCACAAAGTCCAGTGCACACAGAAACGGGCGCAACACTGTGCAAAAAGAAGTAAAAACGACAGTGCCCTTAGCAAGTCGCACCGATTGGACAACGAGGGACAACGGCAGTGCACATAGCACTTGTCGCAACAATCTAGAAATTTCGACAGTGCCCTTAGCAAGTCGCACCGATTGGACAACGAGGGACAACGGCAGTGCACATAGCACTCGTCGCAACAATCCAGAAAACTCGACCGTGCCCTTAGCAAGTCGCACCGATTGGACAACGAGGGACAAAGGCAGTGCACACAGCACCCGTCGCAATAAAATCAATAACCTCAACGAGAAACAAATTCCTATATCAACACAGGCACAAGGCACCGAAACAACAGCAAGAAGAATAAGTATCCAGATAAGTCACTAGTAGTTTTATTATTATCTGTATTTTTATCTAAATAAGTATATAACTTTCCTTCAAATCGAAATTTCACTGCATTCGGCACAAACAAAATTTAAAAAAAAATATTATTGTAAATCGACTTCCACTTAGAAACACGTAGAAGATAACCCACAAACTCATATACATACTTACGCTGACTTATAGTACCTATTACGACTAACATGAATGACAATAAAGACTCTACTGGCACGATGACATCAGCCACAGCTCCTCCCACTTTTACAACAGAAAGTCCTCAGGAGCAACCAACCCACGCAGATACTGTTGCAATCGACTCTGTGACTTACAAGCCTATACAATTCTGGCCGACATGCCCCGATTTGTGGTTTACGGCAATGGAAGGCCAATTCGCCTTGGCCAAGAATATGTCCGACGATCGTAAATTCTATACTGCAATTTCACTCATGGATATTAGCTCAGTGCAACGAGTACGTGATGTAATAGCTTCACCTCCGCCTAGGCAAAAATTTGAGGCACTCAAAAGCGCGGTTTTGTCCAGACTGATGGACTCCGAAGATGCTCGATTGCAGCAGTTGCTTCGTGGTTTGGATTTAGGAGACAAAACACCAAGTCAGTTACTGCGCGACATGTCGGTCTTAGCTGGGACCGAGTTTTCCCCCACAATAATTAAAAAACTATGGTTACAGAGATTACCAGATATGGTTAAAGCCATACTAGCAGGGAGTACGGAGGACTTAGACCACATGGCTATAACAGCAGACAAAATTATTGAAGCCACTAAAAACATACATAATTACGAAATAAACCAGATCGAACAACGTGCTCCGACTTATAGACAAACGCATTCTAACACAGGAAGTACCCTTATAGCTCCGGTGACTGGCAAGAGTTCATCCATTGCTGAACTAGAGAAACGAATTAACGCACTTACTTCTCAGCTGCATGAACTTAAGGTAACTAATAAGAGGGTAAGGGATAGGTCATATAGTCGTTCTAGGAATAGCTCAAAGAATCGCGAGAAAATAGGTCAATGTTGGTTCCACAAACGGTTTGGCACAAAGGCAAGAAAATGTACCAAGCCTTGCTCGTTTGTTGACTGGTCGGAAAACTAAGCGAAGGGTCAAGGCTGGCAACCTTTGACTCTTGCAACACAAATCAAAGCCGTCTTTTTATATTTGATAGGTCCAGTCACAAACACTATCTTGTAGATACCGGGGCAGACATATCCGTACTTCCAGCTTCGAAATTTGAAAAATATCATCCATCCGAATCTAATTTTTGTCTTTACGCCGCGAATTCATCCCGTGTCAAAACCTATGGAAAAAAAGCCATAGAACTTAATCTAGGACTGAGGCGTGTATTCAAATGGGTATTTGTGTTGGCAGACGTAGACAAACCAATAATTGGTGCTGACTTCCTCAAATCATACGGATTGCTCGTTGACCTCAAGGGTAAACGATTAATAGATCCACTGACTAACTTGTATACCAATGGACAAATAATAAATAGCAAAACATCAATTTCAATCATGTCCAATAAAGTTACAGATCCCAAAGTACGCGATTTGGTAAGAAAGTACTGCGTCATTAACGAGCCTAATTTATTTAGAAAAACCCTTCAACACAAAGTAACGCATCACATTATAACGAAAGGACAACCAGTTCATGCAAAGGCACGAAGATTTTCGCCGGAGAAACTCACTGCGGCCAAAAAGGAAATTCGATACCTCCTCGAGCAAGGTGCATGCAGAGCATCAAAAAGCAGCTGGGCTTCACCGCTCCATATGGTTGCAAAGAAAAATGGACAATGGAGGCTTTGCGGTGATTACCTTGCGCTGAACGCAGATACATTACCGGACAGGTACACCATTTCCCATATTCAAGACTGCACACACCGGTTGCATAACTGCAAAATTTTCACAACACTCGATATACTCAGAGCGTACCATCAAATCCCTGTATAGCCAAAGGATGTTGAAAAAACAGCAGTTTGCACACCGTTCGGATTGTTCGAATTTACGCATATGATGGAAGGACTACGAAATGCAGCACAGACCTTTCAACGATTCATCGACGATGTTCTCAGAGATTTTGACTTCGTTTTTCCATATATCGAGGACTTCCTCATTGCATCCGAGGACGAAAGCGCTCATCTAAAACATCTAGAAGCAGTTCTCAAAAGGTTACAGGAAGTAGGCTTGGTAATCAATCTTTCCAAAAGCGTGTTTGCCCAACCCGCGGTAAATTTTCTGGGACACAGAATCGACTCGAACGGTATTCGCCCACTAACACACAAAGTGGAGGCAATCCTTAATTACAAACAACCCGAAACAGTAAATGACCTACGCAGGTTCCTTGGAATGATGAATTTTTACAGGCGATTCGTACCTAAAGCTGCCCATCACCAAATACCTCTTAACGGATTACTGAAAGGTCATAATAAGAAGAATGACAAAAGCAAATTTATTTGGTCCGATGAAACTCGCAAAGCTTTTAATGAGTGCAAAACGATACTGGGCCATGCAACAACACTAGCATTTCCAAAACCTAACACGGAATTATCATTAGCAGTCGACGCGTCCAACACCGCAGTAGGAGCAGTGGTACAACAGAAAATAGAAGGAAGCTGGCAGCCCTTAAGTTTCTTCTCTTCGAAACTAAGCGAATCGCAGCAAAAATACAGTGCCTACGATAGAGAACTACTAGCAGCTTACATGGCCATTCGCCATTTTCGACACGTTCTTGAAGGCAGAAATTTCACGCTTTATACTGACCACAAGCCTATCACGTACGCACTACAACAAAAATCAGACAAAGCATCGCCCCGCCAACTTCGATACCTAGATCTCATCTCACAGTTCACTTGTGATATAAGATATCTGCCAGGAGAACAAAATACGGTGGCAGACGCGCTTTCAAGGATCAACGACATAACAATATCAGAAACTGTGAATTACGAAGCCATAGCCAAAGAGCAAGAGCATGACAGCGAACTTCAAATACTGCTTCAAAAAGATTCCTTGGAGTTTAAAAAGTTTCCTTTGCTCCAATCTAAAAGACTTTTATATTGTGATATTTCGACAGGTCACGCACGACCTTATATTCCTCTCCAGTTTAGAAAAATTATATTCGATGAAGTTCACAATTTGTCCCATCCGGGAATTCGAGCAAGCGCAAAAGAGATGAGACAACGTTTTGTCTGGCCATCAATCAACAAAGACATCCGAAATTGGGCTCGAGCATGCATTCCATGTCAACGTTCCAAAATTTCCAGACACGTATCAAGCCCAATCGAAAATTTCCAGAACACGACAGATAGATTCGAAAACATCCATCTGGATATAATTGGACCGCTGCCAACTTCCGAAAACTTTCAGTACTGCGTAACCTTAATTGACCGATTCACTCGCTGGCCCGAAGCCATTCCAGTAATTGATATATCAGCAGAAACGGTAGCTCAAGTTATATGTAAAGAGTGGATTCCACGTTTTGGTGTTCCCGTGACAATCACAACAGATCAGGGCAGACAGTTTGAGTCATCATTATTCAAAGAAATGAACAAACTATTGGGAGTTCACAGGATCAGAACGACCGCATATCATCCTCAATCTAACGGCATGATCGAACGGTGGCACCGAACATTAAAGGCTGCTGTCATGTGCCATCAAAATATTCAGTGGACAAAGACACTTCCATGGGTATTACTAGGATTGCGTACAGCATTGCGTGATGAATTTAAAACTACTTCAGCCAACCTTGTGTACGGTCAAAATTTAAGAATACCTGGCGAATTTATACAGAGAGGTAAACAGACATACCAAACTGACTTCGCAAATCGTCTTAAGGAGTATTTTCAGCACGTCCGTCCCGTTCCAGCATCGAATCACTCTAGTATTAAACCATTTATCTTCAAGGATTTGAATACTTGTGATTATGTCTTTATCAGAAAAGATTCTGTGAGAACATCACTTCAGCAACCATTCCTAGGACCTTTCAAGGTTCTAAAACGAAATAACAAAATTTTTACGGTCAGCATCAAAGGGAAACCAACTACAATTAGCATCGACAGACTCAAACCAGCTTTTACAGAAGATTATGCTCCTCCAGACGAAAAAATAAAGCAGCATACAAAAACAACCAAAGTTCGATTTGCAGATACGATACCAGTCACAGTCTTCAAAACGACCAGATCAGGTCGAAGGATAGCAAAACCAATACGGTATCACGACCCTTATTAGGGAATTTACTAAAAGGGGGGGTACTGTGGCCACGCAGCTATTGTGGTGGCAACCTAACGTAAGACGAACAGACAACACACACGAACATAGCTAACGAAAACTGAACTAAACATGACAGAACGAAAAGAAACGAACGGAAACGATAAGGATACGTGATCGTAAAGTTGAGAGAAAACTGAGTATCGGAAGAGTCGAGTGGCAGTCGAAGAAAAGGTACTTGTAATCTTAAAACGCACGTAACATCATTTTTGTATATTAGATATTAAGAGGATAAATAAATGGATTATAATCGTAACAATCTTTCGCTTTTATTGTAAATCCATAAAGGTATTATTAATAAACACTGGATGTTCTTACAATATTATCCTAGACTAGGCCTTTAAGTAAGGTCGTCGCAGAGAATGTTGATCGAACATTCGCAACTCTGCGACGAGATAAAAACGAATGGTATTCGTTTAGAGATATAAAAATTCTTTATTTAATTTGATTCTTGAGATTTTTCAATTATATTCTTGCAAGTAGCACAAGCAATCCTGAGCTCATGATGCAGTCTGAACAATTCAGTCATCCGACTCAACATAAAACCTACGATTTTCATCGCCAAGTAAATTTTTACTTGCGACTTATAGGTACTATAAGGCAAGTTTTATGCATTCGTAAAAAAAATCGAACTCGAGATTTTGATCAAAGTTGACATTACGATGATAGCGAAGACCAAAAAAGTGGGTCTCGCAATTCTGTCTGTCTGTCTGTCTGTCTGTCTGTCTGTCTGTCTGCCTGTCTGTCTGTCGGTTCGACTACAGCGTAAACGGCTCGGCCGATTTTCTTCAAACATGGTAGATATGGATTTTAATTTTTTCCCCCCGGACGTTTTTTCTGTTTTTTTTTTAAGACCAAAAGTAACGGTACCTGCCATACGATTTTTTTTCGAAATTTTATAAATATTTTTTTTTCTCAAAAACTGTCCCACAGAATTTTTTAAAAAAATTTGAAAAATTTCATTTGGTTAAAACTAGCTAATGGTTGAAAAAAATTTTACAAAAAATTGTTATTTTTGGTAGCCCCCTTGGGTCCATTTTTTTTGTTTTTGATTTTCTCAAAAACGGTACAACCGATTTAAATAATTTTTTTTTATGCCAAAGCTCCTCCAAAGTTTAAATATTATTACATATTTAAATTTTCAATTTTTAAGTTTTTGGATTTAAAAAAAAAAATCAAAATTTTTTTTTGGAAACTCAATATTTCGAAAACCCCATGCTCGATTTTTTTCAAACTTGAAAAATAAAAGTTCCTTAACATAATCTACAAGATTTGAAAAAAAAAATTGTTTTATCTAAAACTAACGGTACCTTCCATACAAATTTTAAAAAAATGGTTTTCGAAAATCGTATTTTTCTCGAAAACGGTTCCGAGAATTTTGCTAAAATTTTTTTCTTTTGATTAATCTTTACGATCTATAATTTAATGAAAAAATTTAGATATTACTGACTGTACCTACCATAGAACGATTTTTTCGAATTTTGAATTTCTCATTATCGACATAACGGATTTTAATGAAATTTTTTATAAAGAAGCTCCTAAAAAGTTTAAAAAATATTGCATTTAAGAACTTAAGAAAAAATATTTTTTCAATTTTTAGAAAAAAAGTCATTTTTTTTTTTTGAAAAATTCGATATCTCAAGAACGGCTTAGTATTTTTTTTTTTGGAAATTAGACTTTTATTCGTACAATAATAAAAACTTAAGGTTGGCGTACCAAAATTTTTTCTTAAAAATGTTTTAAAAATTTTTTACATAAAAGCTTATTTTTTTAAGGAACCACTACAACGACTTATAATTTTTGTTCCTGCATAAATTCATGTTTGCATAGTATTCTGGTTTTATTTCTTACTAGTAAAAGAATTTAAAAAATTTATTTTATCCTTATGAACAGTTTTCTTTAATAACATTCGTTTTTAAAATTCCTAGTCTATTACATAGGAGCAAGTTCGTGCGACCCAGTCGTGCATTTTATTTTTTATAATTTTCACGCACTAAAAAGAAGAGGGAGAGGATTTAAGAACAGATACCGTTGCACATTCGGTTTTGAATTGGTAAATATTATAATGGGAGGGAAATATAGAGTCGGGTAAAGCATTCCAAATTCGAGTAGTGCGGCTAAAGAAAGGATCTCTGAATTTAACTGTACGTACGAAATTGGGCTCAAGGGTAAGCTGATGGGCATTCCTTGAAGGGCGAGTATTATGTTTAAATTGTTTAAGGGTTTGAATGCAGCAGCTGGCTATTTCACTAGAACAGTGTTTATAAAAATAACGGTAAAATAGTGAAAGACAGGAAACATTGCGATGGTGCTCGTGAGTTTCAAATGTTTCTGTTATACTTTTATCACCTATCATTTTTAAAACTCTTTTTTGTATTCTATCTAAGAGACTCAAGTGAGTTATTGGAGCACTTGCCCAAATATGGGAACTGTACTCGAGCTTTGGACGAATAAAGGCCTTATAGATTTCAGCCAGATCAGAAGGGATGAAAAATTTCTTGCAAAGTCGAAGGAAACCTAGGCGTTTTTGGCGACGTCGAATTTTGGTCATTCCACACAATGTGGTCTGTGATGCACACACCGAGGAGTGAGAGCTGTTCGGTTTCCTCAATGCATGTGGCACTCATGGAAAGCGGCGTGGGAGTGGGGTTTGCTTTAACGACAGAAGACAGCATTGAGTTTTTGAACGGTTTTTCGTTCCCCATGTGACAATACTATCGAGATCAGAATTTAATGAGCTTATCTAGATCCACATTCGAAGAAGCTGAGGGTACTGTCATCAGCAACACAATTTAATGGATTAGAAGTTTCAGACAAAAGATCGTTGATGAATATGAGAAAGAAAGTCGGAGACAAAACGGATCCCTGTGGCACACCAGCATTTGTTTTATGGACTTCAGATTTAAAACCATCCAATACAACTTGTATTAAGCGGTTTGAAAGGTAGTTTCTAATACCAAATGCAAGCATTTTCGATAAGAGAGCTTGATGCCAAACTCTATCAAATATTTTTGAAATATCAATTGCAATAATCTTACTTTCTCCAAAACGATGTTAAGATTTGTTCCCCTGTGCGGATATACCATCAAATCACTAGTGGACCTATTGCTACGAAAGCCATATTGCCGGTCATTAAGAAGCTTTCGTTTTTCAAGATATTTCTTGATTTATTGAGCTGATAGTTTATCAGGGGGAAGAAGATTCGCCTTTTTTTAGGGGCAGGATGGACAAATGCTATTTTCCATCCACTCAAAAAGAGACCAGTAAAGTAGAACAGGTGGAAAAGCTTACGCAATGGTTTTTCCAGCGTTGAATAACACCTCTTTAAAACAATTAGGGCGATACTATCCGGGCCAGCGGATTTATGTATATCAAGATCATTCAGTACTCTTGCAACTATACAAGTGCGGAATAAGATTTGTCCCATAGAATCATTAACGCTCTCAATTATGTACAAGAGGAACTCTCTGGTAGCGTCGACAGCAAACAAACGAAGTAGTATTTCGTACGTTTTTTACAAATGACCAAAGCAAAACCAAGAACTAAAAATTTTAAGAAAACCGGAAACACCATTTAATTTCAAAATTATAAACATTAAAATTAAATTAAGGAAAAAAATGTTTATAAAAATTCTAGGCATATATTGTAGATTGTATATTTAAAAACTCTTAGCTGTCAAGTTTAAAAAAATCAACCGTGGTTTTTTGAAAAACAAAAAAAAATTATTTTTTTTTTAATCGAAAAAAAAAATGTGAAAAATTTGAATACACAATACTGTTCAAACTCGTGGGGAGATTTAGCATAAAAAAATGATCAACATTGGTTGTACCATTTTGAAGAAAATCAAAAACAAAAAAATTGGTTTAAAGGGGGTACCATTAATAACCATTTTTCTGAATTTTTTTTGAACTATTACCTACACAGAATTGCGAAACCCACTTTTTTCAGCTTCGCTATAATCGTAATGTCAACTTTACCCTCTTATTACCGCTGGCGAGTCGAACAAATAAACATGTGAGTGTGAGAAATTAGTATTACGGTTGGCGAATCGAGAACCTATGATTCGACTTAAATGTCATATATTTGATATTTTCGATAAACAATCAAATTTCGAACTCGAATTGTAAAGTTCGCCAACCGTAGTATGTCGAATGTGTAGTTCGCTAATGAAAAAATCTCACCTCGAAAGTTCGATTCGCAAACCTTAATAGGCGGGTTAATTAAATTCTCGAGTTCGATTTTTTTTTTGCGAATGCATAACTTGCCTTATAGTACCTATAAGTCGCAAGTAAAAACTAGAAATTTATGGCACTACCCTTTAAAATATTTTTACTTGCGATATTATGTAGGTACTATAAGGAACCTTCTGCATTTGGAAAAAAAATCGAACTCGAGATTTTGATCAAAGTTGACATTACAATGATAGCGAAGACGAAAAAAAATGGGTCCGGCAATTCCGTCTGTATGTCTGTATGTCTGTACCTCGAACTACAGCCTAAACTACTAGAGTTATTTTCTTCAAACTCGGTACTTAAGAGTCTTCGGTGATTCCCTAGAGGAGAAATTAAAATTTTTTTTTTAGCTCTAAAACAAACGGTACCCCCCATACACCCATAATGCATAATCTTATTTATCTCGAAAAGGACTCTAACGATTTTGATAAAAAAAATTAAGTGTGATATTATGGACATGGACTATAATTTCGTCAAACAAAAATTTGGGGGGAAATGTTATTAGGGGTACCTGTCATAGAACCCTTTTTTTTGATTTTCGAATTTCTCACCAACGGCTTCAACGATTTTAACCAAAATTTTTATGCAGGAGCTGCTTTGTATTTGAAAAAATATAAACTAAAAAGTTTTTCGGAAAAATAGTTTTTGGATTTCTAAAAAAATAATACAAATTTTTTTTTGAAAATTCAATATCTTGAAAATGGATACACGTATAAATTTCTAAATTACGTTATAAAATGAATTTTATTGAAAACTAATAATTTGCATATCAATTTTTTTTATAAAAATTTTAAGGAAAAATTAGTACAAAAAAAAACATGTTTCAGTGTGTCTGTATGTCTGTACCTCTCCCTACAGCCTTAAATACTAGACCTATGTTCTTTAATCCCGGTAGTTACGAGTCTTCGGTGATTCCCTAGAGGAGGTTAGGTTAGGTTAGGTTAGGAGGGGTGTGCACAGCACAAGGCTGTTGCGTACACGGGGGCCTATTGGTCCATTGTGATCCCCTATTAATAAAAGCAGAGATGCTCCTAACTAATGTCTTATGTAGACTGGTTCATTTTTGAACCAGCCTGTGCTTGCAATGAATTTTCTCATGTTTGCCATTGAGACCTGCGTTAGATCGTCTAGTTCACCAACAAACCTGTTTCCAAAGTAGCGGAGGCGATTTGTTTGGAGGTTTGGACAGTCACAGAGCAGGTGTTTAATGGTTTCAATCTCCTCGACATCCTGACAGCTCCTACAGAAATCTGGCGCAAATGCACCCATTCTTATGGCCATTGTGCCAATGGCGCAGTGACCCGTCATTACACCTATCAGGATTCTGATGTTCTTTTTACTGAGCGATAAGATATATCGAGTTTCCTTTTCATTAATTCTAGGCCATAAACTTCTAGAGATAACGCAATCGTCCCTGGAGGACCAGGAGTTATTGATTCGCTCTTTCGTTATTAGGTCTATTTTCCTTTTAATCACGCCAATCGGGATTTTTGGTCCCAAATTTAAATGGCTACTGCTGTTTTTATTTGATTCTGACCCTTTCCTTGCCAGTTCATCTGCTATTTCATTCCCTTCTATATTACTATGTCCAGGAACCCAGCAGAGGTTGACTTGGTTGGTGTTGCAAATATTGTTCAGCATGTCTCGGCATTTTGATACTGTTTTGGATCTTATAGTCTCACTGGCTAAAGCTTTGATGGCCGCTTGGCTATCCACGAAAAATGTGATCTCCGACGAGTTCAATTCTTTCGTGCGTACCAATTCTGCCGCCTTTTCAATAGCGTAAATCTCGGCCTGAAAGACACTACACTCATCTGGGAGTTTGAATGATTCTTTTATATTGAGAGATTCACAGAACACCCCAGCTCCTGTTCCTTCTTCCATTTTTGACCCATCGGTGTAGAATGAAATACCTTGTTCACTAATTAGTGAGTTGGATTCCCATTCCTGTCTTTCGGGTATAGTAGTGGAGAAGTATCTGTTGAAATCTATTCTGGGTGGTAAGTAGTCCGTTGTCACATTAAGCCCTGCCACTTTGTCATACCTTTGCCCTAGAGGAGAAATTGATTTTTTTTTAGCTCCAAAACTAAGGGTACCCCCCATACACCCGTATTGCAAAATCTTATTTAACTCGAAAACGGCTCTAACGATTTTTATAAAAAAAAATTAAGCGTGATATTATGGATATGGACTACTTGCATTTTTGTAAAAAAAAATTGCTTGAAATTGGGAAAAATTGATTTTTGAATTTCTTATCAACGGCTCTAACGATTTTAACTAAAAATTTTCAGCAGGAGCTCCCTTAAGTTTAAAATAATATTGTATGTAAAAATATTCGAAAAAATATTTGTTTTTGTTTTTTGAAAAAAAAAATTCCAATTTATTTTTTGAAAAATCAATATCTTGAAAACGTGTCAACGATTATTTTTGAAATTATTTCCGAAAATATATATTACTAAGCACTATTAATATTACTTTAATAAAACGATTTTAAAACTTTGTTTGCTTAAATTCATATTTTTCCGGAAATCTGATGGCAATTCCATGCATTTGAACATTTTTATATCATTAAATCCATGTTTTATATTTATAAAATGTATTTAAAATTCCAAAGTACTTTTACATAAGAGCAAGTTCGTGCGATCCAGTCGTGCATTTTATTTTTTTCAGAACGAATTTCAATGAAATACATATCTTTATTTTACTTTACTTATCAAGGTATCAACAAATAGCTGAAATGATACGAAAATGACACTCTACTTGGGTCTTTTCTCAGATTCTTTTTCGCGAAAAAAGGCTTTACATAATGGTACACATCATTTGCGACTTCTCTTAAGCTCCTCGGCGCAAAATTTTAAACAGTACTAGGCTGTTATTAATATGATATAACTTAACAATTTGTTAACTATAAAGTAGTTTACTAACTAATTCTTAATTTTAAATAAATGTTTTTAAGAAAATTGCTTCTAAACACACCTGTCAGTTCGTGCAAAAAGAAAACAAAGTAAACATACCTATTTTAGGTTTGTAAATGTCAAAGCGTCATAAATGAAATTAAAACGATACAAAAAAAAAAAAATAAAATAGCTATTTAATAATTTTAACTTTAATAAAATATTAGAGAAAGAATGATGCTTTACGCAAATAAAATTTGCAAAATAGTCGTTTTATTCTTAATATTGTCCCACATACCATAAGCTTGCCATAGTTTTATTCTACTTTCTTTTTATGAAAGCCTTAAATAAGATATAATGTGTTTTGAACTATCACCATAAAACTAAGTACGAGTATGTCAGGGGATTTTTATATGTAGTAGGTATCTTCTTTACTTTGGATCAAGCTAAATCTCTGAAGTTATTATTTAAATACAGAAAATAATTCACAAATTTTACCTTCACGCTTGCTCAATCTTAGCACGAATATATTTGTTCCTTCTTATATCAAGTTTACAAATCAAGCATAACCTCCAAAAATACTGAGGTCATAAGTTAAAATTATAAATTACTTTTTTCTTGTTTCAAAAATAAATCATTAAATACATGCCCACGCAGAGAAAATACTATAATCACTTTTGGACAGTAAGAATATCCATGAAAATTATAGATTGTTGTCTAAAATTAATTCAGCCATGGAAGGCGACACACCGTACAAAGTTTTTTATCCGTTTCTTTTTTTGACAGAGTTATGTGTGTATGAATGAACTTATATACCTAACTCATTATAAAGGCTAATAACAGTCTTGTCGACATAGATTTTTGTATGTGACACGATATTAGGAACAGAAAAACTTATTGACTTTTGGTTCGGGGTCTTAGGGGCGAAAACCTCATGCAATTTCGATAAACCACCCAAGCATTACTTAGCCGTATCATAGGAAGAACCAAAGTGAACATGTGCTCATTTTCCTGTATGCCCTTAACACCTTACCCTTCAATTTTCGTTGTAAAGCATCATAAAATATTGCAGGTAATAAAATCAATAAACGGAATTAAAACAGACACACAAAGCTTTTGTTGGAAGGAATATTTAAATTTAGAAGTATTTTTAGTTTGTTTGTTTGTTTTTTTTACATATATACGATATAGAACGTTTTCTGCAAAAAATAAAAACAAATAAACAAACATGTACACAGCAATATTAAAATCAAATAATAACAAGAAAAATGACGCTTTGGCATTTTTTGCTTTGATTTTTACCTGCATGAGGTAGGTGTAGAAATATACCAATGGTCGAATGCCTTCAAATATTAAAATCAAAATTTTATTCACACCTGGGGGTGACGTTATAGAGATAAGTAAACTGACTGCGTGGCTGCAAGCACAGCCAGTCGCCTTAAAGCTTCTTCTCAGTCGAGCAATACTGAGATTTACAACACATCGACTACACCAACCCCCATTTCAAATGTTTTTAAATTTACCATCAATTCCATTAGGATTACGAGATTAGTGGAGGTGTGTACTCAAATAGACAAAATTTAAGTCCCTTCTTTCATGCTCATAAGGAAAAAATTGGCTTTAAGAAAACGTGCTTTTGACTTGAAATATCTGAAACTTCTCTAAAAGCCAAGCCGCTAATACTCGTACATCTCTGAGCTCTATAGGTAATAGGTCTAACCTGGTCATCATCTCTTATGCACATGACGTAGCACGTACCACGTAGGACGTATCAGTTCATTTATTAATCTTTGCCAAGCAAATTGGCGACATAACCGGAAAGTACTCAACTTGTCTTGGAGTATTTTCAAATGATTTTTGCAGAAATTGTATGGTCCAGGAGGGAAAGGTATCTTGTCATCCTTCACCTTATCTGTACAAGTTCGGCTTTAACCCAAAGTCATGACAATGATCCTACGGATCCGGTAAATAAAGGCATTTGAAGTATCGCTGCCTTTGATTCAAGAAATCCAGCTGAAATTGTTATCATTTCATTTCATCGTTTATAGCATCACTATATGTACGTACATCGCTTTGGAGAAAATAATAATTTTTACCTTCAAGAACATTTGAGTGAGTTTGACATCAAGCTGCCTTATCAAAAATGCATCCATTTGGAGTTAATACATTAATTCATTTTAAATTCACAAAAAAAAATACAGACGCTACCAAGGAATTTGTTATAACTTATAAGTCTTCCTCTTCCTCTTTCTTTTCGTTCCTCTTTCTCATTTGTATTACTACGCTTTTGTGTGAAATTACCTTTCTATCAAAATGTCTCGCAGATTATTCTCTGTGTCTCTGTTTTTCAAATTTGTTTTAAGATTTTTTTTAGATTAGATTAGATAGATTTTCTTTATTACAAAATTAATTTTTTTACATAATAGTTTACAAAATCATTGAGCATGGCCTTGCCGTCTGCCGATTGACAAAAATTAACATAATATAAAATATTTGTGTTAACATTTAAATAATTAAAAAAAACAACTTGCAATAAGCATAAACAATCTTTACACGATGATTAAAAGTCTTCATTTATTATCCTTTGTCGATACCCTAAAGCAGCTTTGCAGTAATTAAATAGTTTTGAGACGTCCATCTCATTGAGGAGAGCCATTATCTGGATCATCGATAAGCTATTGGCACCCAAGTAGAATCTTCTCGTTTCGGCTAAGACTGGACACCGACCTATGAAATGTATGGTATCCTCCCTCTCATGCATGTTACAAAGCTCACAAATTACGGATACATCGTCTATATATGTGGGATATAGTTAAGGCAAAGAAGTTCACCTCTTAATTTTCCCATCATAGAGATTTCCTCCACACTATATTCATTCCGAAAATAATTCCACTCATTGAGATTATGGTTTAGACGGCTGTACAGTGAACCGAACTTGTTGCTTCCATTAAATACCCTTCTCTACACCGGCGATCAACGTTTGCAATTAGTTTGTAAAGCTTTGGTTTCCATTCGCTGAAGTCACAGCAGTTGAGGTTAAGTTGCATTCCACACCATTGGCTTAGTTCCTCCCATTCATTCATCCAGCTTATTTTTTTCCTTATTTCGTGCAGTACTACTATCTTTGGAAGTCTTTCATTAGACATACTGAGAGTTTTAAGAATATAGTCTACTTGTAGCTTAAGGGTGCGTATAAATAGAGGTGAAAGTCCAGGGGCCAAATTACCGCATCAGTTATCGAGTAATACGTGACTGAATTATGTGAGTTTGACATTACCGCTTACGTCTTCGAGCAATAATTTACACTAATTTGATATTTTCATTCGATCACTGATGGGACTCACTCACTCGGTCACTGAAGCGGTAATTTGGCCCCAGTTTCCAGCATGATCATATAGTTCGGGGCGTTGGATGGGATATGGAAGATTATTTTGATATAGTACCTCAGCAACTTCTCCACCGTTTCGTACTGTTTGTAGTCCCACACTTGAGCCGAATAAAACATAATGGCTTCTGAAACTGCTTCAAAGGCACGAAATTTGGCACTATGTCTAATATTTTTGTTAGAAAAACACTTGTTCCACGAGGCATTGATTGCAGTCTTAGCTTTTACAAGTTTATGCTTCAAGTGTTGCCCAATATCAAGGTTCTTAGTCATAAGTACACCAAGGTATTTGTATTTGTTAACAACTTCGATTGCTTCACCATTGTACCACCACCTCTTACAGCTACGGTTTCGCCCTCCTCCATTTCTGAATATCATAACTTTTGATTTTTCTAAATTCACAGTCAAGTTCCATAGTTTGCAGTAGTCACTCAAGCGGTTTATCATGAGTTGTAGCGATTCAGGCGAGTATGCAAGAAGCACAATATCATCAGCAAACAGCAGTGCTTTGATAGCTTTTCCGGCGAATTCTGTACCACACGGCAGGCATTGGACGAGATCTTCGATAAAAAGAGCAAACAGAGAAGGACTTAGTGTACATCCTTGTCGAACTCCTGTCCATGTGTGAAACCAATCCGACATCTCGTCCCCATTCCAGATCGCTGATTTTGTACTGCTATATAGATTTTTAATTAGCCTTGCAAACCTCCAAGACATTCCCATGCCATATAGCTTATACATCAACGCATTTCTGTCCACATTATCAAATGCAGACTTGAAGTCAACAAACAATGTATACAATTTTGTCCCTTTGTTCAAAAATGATTCTGCAATACTTTTTAGTACAAAAATGTGATCATTTGTGGAGTACCCTGGTATGAATCCTGCTTGACACTCACCAATCAGATTATTGCTTGTGATCCATATATTGAGACGACGCACAGTGGAAAATGGTAGAACAATAGCTGATCATAAATGATTTTTACTAAAGTTTTACTGACATTACATTTGAATTTTATCTGAAAGCTAAATAGTCAATCTTTACGAAAGTGCAAGAATTTCTTAAAATATATGTATGAATCATTTTTTTAAAGCATTATTGTTTATTATTTTTTTAAATTTTCAATTCAAGGCCGTTTGGTTCATCACTTTGAAATTTAGTTTTCTATAAAACTTTGTAGGAATAGATATAAAGTATTATACATTTTTGAAAAGCCTATTTTATGGAGATATTAAAACAATTTTACGTTTTTTTCAAATTTTAATTTATTTCACAAGTAATTAATTAAAATTTAAAATAAAATAAAAAAAAAATATTTTTCAAATTCACTGAGACTTTTAGTAGTTAGCGACGCTTTGCGATGCTTTGCTTTTTGTTTAAATTTGTAGCTTAGGTTTTTATAAACAAACATTTATAAAAATCAGCTGCGATAACGTGCGATTTTGGAAGTTATCAGTAAAATAATGATTAAAGCCAGAAAACTAAAAATCGCTACATGAGCCACTTTAAAAAATATTGAAAAACAATGGTAAGACACAATTTCATATTGTATCTTTTTTTAAAGCTAGAAATCAATTCTTTAATTTACTTTTCAAATAAAATTATTTCATTGCACAGTTTCTGAGAAATTAATTTTCAAACTCAAAATCTTTAAAAAACAAACTAATATTTTTTTTCTTCGAAGTGATTTTTTTTTAAGTTTACATTATTTAGTACTAGTGTTGTTTTAAAAATTCAATGATTTTATAAATTTCGAATGAAAAACTGAAAACCAGATGGTCGTAGGACTTATACTTTTGAAGATATACATAAGCAAATATCAAAACGAGCTTCATTATTTGGCTTTTAGAATACAGTTTAAATCGAGATGTTTCTTAATCCTTTTTTTTTGAATGGTTATTCATTGTGATAAAATGTTAAAAATATCTATACAATCAAAACTTGTTGATTAGTTAGGCAAAGTGAAGAACTTACTTTTTGATTGCGCCATGCATTTTGTTTAATCAGTTTTTTTTTGCTAACAAAAATTGCTGTCTTTTTTACGATGAGTGTAAATTAATGTCATATCAATTACATATGCGTTTTTCCTTTTTATATCTGAGCAGAGCACTGGGCATATATAAATGATTATAAAACATTCCATCGAGTTTTCTCTATATGTTATTATAGTTATTTTTTCTACTCATATAAATATGTAGGTACACAGACATTATTCCATGAAGTTTTTTTTATACATACATACTACATATGTATGTATATGTATATTTTTTTATTTAGGCCTAGTACTCAGTTCAAGTGAAAATGAAAATTTCACTCGCATGAAATCCCCAAGGAGAGGTGAGTACCAAAATGTGGATTGGAAAAACAATTATGTTCCACAATGTTTTCCACGCCAAATTTTCATTTCTCAATGTACAACCATCAGGAAAAAGTTTAAGACAGCGTGGAAAACTGTAACATTTGTCAGTTAATTTAAATATTTTATTTCAAAATAAAAATTTGAAAATTTATAAACAGAAATAAGGAATGGGTTGTGATGCTTCTTTTCCTTAGGCTGAGGTAAGCTCGCCGGATTCCAGGGTCGTCTCGAGAAAGCACGAAACTCGAGTATAGATAGTCGACCAAACTGCTCTCTCCAAATGAAAAATAGATTTTCCTTTTTCAGATTTTATTTTATTAATCCAATAAAGCGGCTTAAGACTAAACAATAATACCTACAGATAATAATACCTAGAGATAATACTACCTAGTATATACGAACTTAATCATACGGTCAAGAGCCCATCGACACCGGAAGGGTGAAGGGGAATAACTTAAGAATACGGCAAGAGCCCGTCGACACCGGAAGGGTGAAGGGGAATAACTTAATAATACGGCAAGTGCCCGTCGACACCGGAAGAGTGAAGGGGAATAACTTAATAATACGGCAAGTGCCCGTCGACATCAGAAGGATGAAGGGGAATAGCTTTAATAATACGGCAAGTGCCCATCGACATCAGAAGGATGAAGGGGAATAGCTTAATAATACGGCAAGTGCCCGTCGACATCAGAAGGATGAAGGGGAATAAATTAACAATACGGCAAGTGCCCGTCGACATCAGAAGGATGAAGGGGAATAAATTAATAATACGGCAAGTGCCCATCGACATCAGAAGGATGAAGGGGAATAAATTAACAATACGGCAAGTGCCCGTCGACATCAGAAGGATGAAGGGGAATAAATTAATAATACGGCAAGTGCCCATCGACATCAGAAGCATGAAGGGGAATAATACGGTGTTTTGTTGTTACCACACAGCACGCTATGGAGCAACGGCCCATCGACTCTTAGTAGAGAAGGGGAATATCGGGGGAAACCTGTGCTTCTGTATTATAAGGTAAAAACCTTAATCAACTTCGGCGAGCAAGCTTCGAATTTCTTTGGATTTCTTGGGTCCATAAGGCAATTCTCCTGCAGGAACCAACTGTGAACTCTATAACGATGAACCACAATATCGCCTATATTTTGTTTTTGTATTTCGGCTGCGTGTTGGCGTTGGTTATTTCACTTGGTGGGTATGCAGATGGAGGTTGATTGGTGTCGGTCGGTCGTAGGAGTGTGACGCTTCGTTACAGGGTAACGAATTTTTTGATACTGCTCTCGAGAGTTTACTTAATGAAAGTAAAATATATGAGCCGATGGCTCATATGGTTTGGTAAACCAAACCACTAAGCGAAGAAAAAAAGAAAATTGCCGGGCTTATAAAATCTGAAGAACTTCTGTGGGATACTGGGAATAATAATTATTAATAATAATAATTAATAATTATCTTCTTTTGCATTTTTAAAATATATATATGTATGAACATTAAGAGAAATCGGTTTAACAATTGTCAAATTTTTTTTTAATTCAAAATCAGTATTCAGTATTTCAGGTGAGTATCAAAAATTCACGTGGAAAAGTTTATTCTATTTTCATTTTTATTCTCCGCATGTAATTTGGAACGTATTTATTTTTCATTTCACGCTAGGTGAGTACTAGGCTTTAATCGGGATTTTATTTTAATTTTCTCATGTCTTAGAAATGATAGATCATCTGATTTTAAATTGATAACGGTATTGAAAAAATTAAATTTTCAAAACTTTTAGTTTGAAAATCAATTTTTCAAAAACTATTTGCTCAAATAAATCTATTTAAAAAGCAAATTAAAGAATGGATTTCTGTCTTACAATAAAACTGCATGACATTGTAATTATTTTTAAATAATTTTGTGTGTGTTCCCCTCCCCCTTTAAAGTGTGTTAGCAGTACATTTGAATTTAACTCTTGGTTGATTACATATGACTTGCCATTTAGTTTCCTAACTAAATTCCAAATATCTGCTCCATTTCTGCAATTACCCAAACGTTTGGCCTCCGCTTCATAGTGTTTCTTCTTTTTTTGAGAACATAACAACTTATAATTCGCATTTGATTTAAGATACTGGTTTTTATAGCATATTTCGTTAGAGTCACGAAATGCTTTCTTTTAAGCAAGAAAAGGATAATTTTCTCGCCAGTTCACATTCCTTATCAAACCATTGCATCTTACCACTTTTATTACTTCCGAAATTTACAGTTGGATACGAACTTTTTATAGCGAATTTGTTTTAAGATTCTTATTCCTTTTCCTCGGATGTAAAATTATACTTACAGCGGATAAATTAATGACATTCAATTTTAGTATATACATATTGCTCATATTCTAGTTAATAATTTAAATCAATAAGTCAATTCATAAAAGGTAAAGTATACACTTTTTTATATCTAGTGGTATGTTTCATGTGTTGTTTCCAAAAAGAGGGTTATTCTATAAATGCGTTGAAGATAGACTAGTAGTGGGTGAAAAAGAGCCAGTTTCTACAAAAAGATAGTTGTGTGGTTTTCGCACCGAGAAAGTTATGCTGCCTCCTGGATGAAATGTTACCCTAATCCAAAAAAAATCCCTAGAGTAGCCGTCAAGAGGTCTTGTAACCACATAAGCATATTCTGGCACTTTTTTCTGAGGGTTATATTAAGACGCATGTGTACGCCAACAAACCACGTACGATTCAAGAACGGAAGGTGGAAGTCTTATGCGTCAATGCCGACATCAAGCCAAATATCTGCGAAATGGTTATTCGAAATACGTGCAACCTATGTGTGGATTTGTATATTTTGTATTTTTTATATATTATTAAATGGTAAAAGGTTTTGAATGTAAATCTATAATAACAGTCGACAATAATTACATTTGAAGAGATCCTGCCTATTTCAAATAAAAATACATTTGTACAGTACATTGTATATGTTTGTGGTATAAAATTTAAACAAATTTTGATTTTTTTATATAAAAAAATTCCAAACATGCTCGAATTCTTTTGTTTCGGAAAGATCTTAAAAAAGTTACATTCTGAGGTTAAAGGTATATATGAAGAATATTTTCAGTTAACAATACAAGTTAAATTCTAGTTTAAAACATTAAACAAGAACCAAATATGTCAGAATGCAGGATAAAGCTATATTACGAGCACATCCTGTCAATAACCTTGGTGTCCAATTGACATCAACTCTGTGAGAGATAATCTTGCCATCAAACCCTTATTGCAGAATGGCAATGGTTGCGTCCGCTGTGTGGAACTCCATATGGTTCAATGTGGGTCATATAAAATCAGTTATCATCGTTATATACGAGTAGCGCATGCCATTGACGGTCACCAACATCACACATATAGGTTAATTTTTACTTGCGACTTATAGGTTGTACTATAAGGCAAGGTATGCATTCGTAAAAAAAATCGAACTCGAGATTTTGATCAAAGTTGACATTACGATGATAGCGAAGACTAAAAAAGTGGGTCTCGCAATTCTGTCTGTCTGTCTGTCTGTCTGTCGGTTCGACTACAATCTAAACGGCTCGGCCGATTTTCTTCAAACTTGCTAGATATCATTTTTAATTTTTTCTCCACAAACGTTTTTTTCTTTTTTTTTTAAGACCAAAAATAACGGTACCTGCCATACGAATTTTTTTCGAAATTTTGTAAATATTTTTTTTTGCAAAAACTGCTCGACAGATTTAAAAAAAAAGATACAAAAAAATTTTATTTAGTTAAATCTAGGTACTGAATGAAAAAAATTTTCCGAAAAATGGTTGTTGAGGGTACCCCCCAAAGAATTTTTTTTTTAGTTTTTGATTTTCTCAAAAACGGTACAACGGATTTTGATCATTTTTTTTTGCTAAAGCTTCACAAAAAAATTAAATAGAATTATGTATTCAAATTTCCAAACAAAATTTTTTTTTTCAAAACTCAATATTTCGAAAGCCTTATATTAGATTTTTTTCAAACTTGATAAATAAAAGTTTATCAACATAGTCGACAAGATGTATGAAAAAAAGTTTTATTTTACCTAGAAATAAAGGTACCCACCATACAAATGTCAAAAAATGACTTTCAAAAATCGTACTTTTCTCGAAAACGGAGCCTAGAATTTTGATAAAAATTTTGTTGTTTCAAATAATTTTAACGATCTTTAATTTAATAAAAAAAAATTGAAATTAAGATATTACAGCTTGTACCTACCATAGAACTATTTTTTTTAAATTTTGAATTACTCATTATCGACATGACAGATTTTAATGAATTTTTTTGTAGAGATGTTACTAAAAAGTCTGAAATCCATTGCATTTCAAAAAAAAAAAAAGATTTTTTGAATTTTTGAAAAAAAAAAATCATTTTTTTTGGAAAATTCGATGTTTCAAAAACGGTGCAATATTTTTGTTTGGAAATTTAATTTTCATTCGTACAGTAATAAAAACTTAAAGTAAGCATAAAATTTTGTATCTAAAAGCTTTTTTTTTAAGAAACCACTACAAGAACTTATAATTTTTGTTCTTGCATAAATTCATATTTGCATAGCATTCTGTTTTTGTCTCTAAAAGAATTTAAAAAAATAAATTTTATCCTTATGAACAGAGTTTTCTCTAGTAACATTCGTTTTTAAAATTCCTAGTCTATTACATAGGAGCAAGTTCGTGCGACCCAGTCGTGCATTTTATTTAAGGATGCATTGCCAACTGGTAAATTTGCTTGTCAACATCACAGTTCACAGCCATTTATCAAAAAACGAGCATCGTCGCTAAGGATGGTTTTCGGCAAAAATTGAAAATTGCGGTTCTTTTTCTAACTATCTAACAGGGCTTCGAAGCCCCAGTAACCGAACAAACGGCGGTCTCTATGGTCTGAGCTCCGGAGTCAGTTCGATCTTGTAAGGATGTAGGTCCAAGTCTGCGAAAGCCGAATATTGCTGCTAAGTACAAAAATAGTTTTATTATTAAAAGAATTTTTATTCCAGAAATTTCTTCAAAGCTTTTCAAGAATACAATTTGGGATACCAATTTTAAGTAATTACGTAGTAGTCCAGGAAAAATAGCTTTTTGCAAGGAAAAAATTAGATCCTGGCTGAAAATTGGCACGATCATTGGTAATTGGACTCTTAATAAAATGAGAGAGTTCCTCACCGATCCGATGACCGCTACGTAAGTTATTCAAGGTCAAAGGTCACGAAAATGGGATTTTTCAAATTTACTCAAAAACGGTTTGTTTTAGAGAAAAAAATTGTTCTACAAACATGTTGCTGAGGTAATTTTCAACAAAAATGGTTATCAAAGTTTTGTCCGTAGTATTTACGGTTAAAAAGTTATAGCACTTTAAAGAATCGTAAGTATCGAAATATTTCGCATTTTCTCCCACATTACTGATAATTACTTAAAACCAGTTTGTTTTAGAGAAAAATTTTGAAGTACAAACTTGTAGATGAGGAAATTTAAACAAAAACGGTTTTAGAATTTTGTTCGTAGCAAGTACCGTTAAAAAGTTATAGCAATTTACTGACGTTCTGACAAATATTGTTGTGGCACCTGGACTGATATGATAATAGAGCAATCACTAATGAAGTCCATGAAAACAGATGGAGGAATATCTAGGGGGAGAAGTGCTCAAGAAAGCGTTCTGAGCAAATGGGTGTACGGAATGCATTCACTGAATACAGTTTATGAAAATTTGGAAGATCTTTGCAACGTAAAACTGGATACGTCCGCTCAACATCTGGATGAGAAAGATTCACGTGTGCAAAGAGATAATGCTCTAAAACTTCTGGAATGGTTTTCATGTCATGACCCTTTCCCTAAAATTTCTCACATAATGTCTATATCGAATGGAATCATCGGAAATGACAGTATCAACTGTTACAGAGCTTATGAAATTTAGACTAAGAGCCCACAGCAATTTTTGGGTGTGATTGATAACAAAAAATAATTAGCATAATTAGATAGGCCTTTTACCTTCAAAACTACTTGGACTTCGATATTTGCAATTAGGACACTTAGCTCTTCATTTTAAAGTTATGCCAAATTTTGTATCCCAATTTTTTAGACTTTGGAAAGAACTGCATACTTTATGCACTATAATGCACTATTGCGCCCATTAGAGTATGCAAGACGTTCACATTGATAAATAACTATAAAAGGCCTATCTAATTATGCTAATTATTTTTTGTTATCAATCACACCCAAAAATTGCTGTGGGCTCTCGGTCTAATTGGTCTTATTTCTATGGACAGTATGAAAAACCTAACATTTGCAAATATTAAATTGAAAGGAGCAAACAGAGTAGCTTCCCTTTTAACTGTAAACAGTTCGATAAAAGACCATGGTGAAAAAGTTGCAATTGATCCTCTGTTAATTTTTCAACGATAAGTATAACTAAACAATTTGAAGACCAACTGCAGACATTTTTAACATACGAGTTGGCTCCTTATCCATTGTCACTTTTTGATGAGGTTGGTATGCGAAAAAATAAAGAATCTTGCCTTTATGAATTGTTAGAGCCAGTTGAAGATCATCGATGGAGGATTTTTACTGCATCGTGTTTTATGGAATCGAGAGAACTCATTTCATGCAATTTTTGATAGCTACATTAACTATGTAAAAAAGCATTTTGACAAAAAGGTCACTATTGTTTTCGATAGTTATAAAGATCAAGGTAACAATATAAAAGCTTCAGAGGAGCGTCGTCGGTGTGCTTCAGCTCCGTCATCAGCTGACATTTTGTTCGATGTATCAATGAAGGTCTCAATTTCCCAACAACAATTTCTTGTTATGCAAACAACAAAAGTCGATTCATTGCTATGCTTTCTGAGAAGTTTAAGGCTGTAAACATCCTAGTGAGGCAAGCCAAAAATGATGCTGATGTTTTGATAATCGAAACAGCCATAGAAAAAGCTGAGAAACGCACAAGTATTGTTATAGGAGAGGATGTCGACCTACTAGCAATACTGATAGCACGTGCTCCTCCAGACAAAAAGATCTATTTTCGGAAACCAGGTAAATTTAAAATGAAAAATAAATTATACTGTACTCATAGTTTAGTCGCTTACCCAAAATGTCAAGCTCACATCTTATTTTTGCACGCATTTACTGGTTGTGATTCAACTTCTGCTCTCTACAACAAAGGCAAATTAAAAATGTTCAAGCTTTTCGAAAAGAGTGACGATCTGATAAAATATGCCGAAGTGTTTGCCAGAGCCGATTATCCTCCAAATATTATTTTTGAATATGGTATACGTCTACTTCTACCATCTTACAAAGCACATTCGACAGAAGATAATATCGATGCATAAAGATATTCCACATTTGTCCGACTGACTAGGCTCAACAAGCTGTACAATTATCTTACCTTCCTCCAACATCTGCAGCTGCTCAACAACACCTTTTTAGAGTGTACTTTCAAGTTCAAGCTTGGTTGGGAAGAGATAATATTAATCCGGAAAGCTGGGGATGGGCATTAAGAAATAATGTTTTGGAGCCTATAACCAATCTGCTTCAACTGTAACTGTAGTAAAGGTTGCGGTTTTAATTGTGGTTGTCCAAAAGCGGGATTAAGTTGTTCTTTAGTTTGTGGTCAATGTCATGGAAAGTCATGTACAAACTCAGTTCAAATTGATCCATATGCTGAGGACGCTAACGACGAATCATTACTTAGCATGCCTTTGCCAGATGTTAATTAATAATTTTAACTAAATTTTGTTTGCTAAACATAGTGGAATAGGCCTACGGGGGATACCACATACAAAAAAACGCGCCTGGCACTTGACCTCTGAGGTAGTGTGGAAGAATGTGCAAAATAGGACTAATTTTTGCGATACTTACGATTCTATAAATTGCTATAACTTCTTAACCGTACTTGCAACGAACAAAATTCTAAAACCGTTTTTGTGAAAATTTCCTCATCTACAAGTTTGTACTTCAAAATTTTTCTCTAAAACAAACTGGTTTTAAGTAATTATCAGTAATGTGGGAGAAAATGCGAAATATGGCGATACTTACGATTCTTTAAAGTGCTATAACTTTTTAACCGTAAATACTACGGACAAAACTTTGATAACCATTTTTGTTGAAAATTACCTCAGCAACATGTTTGTAGAACAATTTTTGTCTCTAAAACAAACCGTTTTTGAGTAAATTTGAAAAATCCCATTTTCGTGACCTTTGACCTTGAATAACTTACGTAGCGGTCATCGGATCGGTGAGGAACTCTCTCATTTTATTAAGAGCCCAATTACCAATGATCGTGCCAATTTTCAGCCAGGATCTAATTTTTTCCTTTCTTTGGCATTTTGTTGTCTATTTTTCCTGGACTATAGTAGTATTGGCGAATAATTCTAAAAAGACTGGCGCAAAATGTCAAACAACCTATTATTTTTAATTTCTTTGTATGATACTACTTAACAATTTGCTAACTTTAAAGTAGTTTACTACATTCTTAGTTTAAAACATTTTCCAACTAGTATCGTACTAAAGGAATTCTTAATAAATTGCTTCTGAACACACCGAAAACACTGACAGTTCGTGCAAAAAACTAAGTAAACAAACCTTTTATGGCGTTTCTAAAAGCACGATATTCTTACGATGATTTTAACTTTAATAAAAGGGTAGATATAGATAAAGTAAGATGCTATATTCGAATAAAATTTGCTAAATCGTTGATTAAACTTAGTTTCATATTAAATCAGCTTTAACGTCGGTCGTACTAATTAAATTAAAATTTTGTGAAATTGATTTTAGGAAATAATTTCAAAAAATAATCGTTTCACTTGTTTTGAAGATATTGATTTTTCAAAAAACAAAATTAGATTTTTTTTCTCAAAAGATCCAAGAAATATTTTTGCAAATGTTCTTATATAAAATATTATTTAAAGCTTCGGGGGCTCCTAAAAAAATGGTTTAAATCGTTAGAACCGTTAATGAGAAAGTCGAAAATAAAAAGAAAAAGGTTGTGTGTACTGACGTACGCGCGGTAGAAGTAAAACTTCCTTACATGTCGCTGTCTTTGACTGATAGCGTGTCGTTTTGACACGTCACTGACAGCTGCATAGACATTTTTTACCCCCAACGCCGGAAAAGAAGTTTTACTTAAAAAAAAACGGTTCTATGACAGGTACCGTTAATAACATGCTATTCAAAAATTTTATTTTATCAAAATCATGAGAGCCGTTTTCGAGATAAATAAGATCTTATACTACGTGTGCGATACCGTTAGTTTCGAAGGTAAAAACAATTTTCAATTTCTCCTATCTCCCCTTGGGTCCCTTAGGTAAATTTTTTCCAATACTTTTTTGTTATTATTAATTTGACTTTTAAAAATATGTTTTCATGTAACATTTTTTACAATGATCAATGATTTTTTTTAAATAATTTAATAATTTATTTTATATTTTATTTTAATATTTTTTAAATAAATTATTTGAATAAAACTAAACTGTTTCTATTCTCTGAACCAAATGTAATTTTATAGCCTTTTTTTTAAAGAAATTCAAATTCAAGCTCTATAGAACAAATGTGACTTTTTCATATACGACTTAAATAAAAACCACCAAATATCATCTTAAATCTCTTTTTTTTCCACTTTTGCACACGCAACTCATCTTAAATGGACATAATAATTGAAAACGTCCTTCGAAAACGCAAGGCAAAATATCTTATCTCAACTTAAGATTTTGGAAATTAATATAAAATTCAATTTATAGAAAAGCCAAACTATCTTAAGTCATATTTTTCCTCACAACGACCAAAATATTAAAAATATCTTTTTGAAAATAATTTCAAAAAAAAGATCATAAAATTTTACATATAAATGCTTTGTTGAATAAAGTCTATAGTTGAAAGATTTTTTGGGATACAGCTTTGAAGTGTTTTTTTGCTCTCCTGAAAAATCATCAAAATTGACTTAAGATACTTTACCTTTTCAGTCGAGATATATCTGCAAGTCTTTATTAATTAATCCTTTTAATCCGTTTAATCCTTAAACGTATATTTTTGTTTGTAAGGTTGTAAATAGTTTATTTATGATTATATAAGAATTTTTTTATAAGTTGTGTATACATATAGTTTTTTATACCTATGTATTTAGATTTAAAAGTGAATTAAAGGATTAAAAAAAATTTTAAATTATTTTGTTTTTTTTTTACTACGGTTTTACTACACTTTTTTTTCCTAAACGTGTACTGTTTCGGTCAGGCAGATATTGTCTATTGCCAGATTTTTAAATGTTTTTACAAATTCAACAGGAGAGTTGTTAATGTATAAGAAAGGTGTCGACATATTAGCTAAATATCTTTGCATTTTAAGTGCTTTAGTTTTTAATGGAATCAAATTTAGTTTATTTTACTGAGACCAGGTAAAAATTGAGTTTAGGTCGTTGTTTAGGGCTGCTACACTATTTGATTTATCATTTCAAATTAAAACATCATCCGCCTATAAATGATGTTTAATAATATAATTACAAATATCATTTATAAATATTATAAACAAAAGAGGGCCTAAAACGGATCCTTGAGGCACTCCTGACCGAACTGGTAAACTCAAAGATGCCCTATTTTTATAATGTACGGCTTGTCTACGATTTGAAAGATATGTATGTAGTCAAAAGGCTGCACACAGACTCCTCAAAACCAATTGGTTCAGTTTATATAAAAGGATTTGGTGATTTCCTGAATCAAAAGCTTTTGAGAAGTCTAGAAATACGGTTACAGTCACCACTCACAATTTCTGAGCAATTAAATAATTTATTTTCAATAAACACTTAAATGAGTCTTACAACTTTAAAGCTATTGTTATACAGCATTTGATTCTCTTTGTATATGTATGTGGCTTGCCTTCTTTATTCGGGCAACTTATCAGGCCACACTTCAATCAGCAGCTTCTTATCTTCAAATACCCAGCTTTTCCGTGTTTTTTGCTTTGTTCCATTTTCTGTAAGTTGTTTATTAATTAATTAATTAGTTCTCTTTTGTATAAATACTTACATTTTTGTCTTAAACAGTGTCTCTGTCCTTTTAGTTTATAAGGTAACAAGTTAACAAGACTCGCGCGCAATTCAGAAAAAAAAGATAGACAGGTACCTACATATTTCAATTTTGTTTTGATTGTCAATGAAGAAAAGGAAAAGATAGGTGCGTTCTACAAAATAAGGCTTGTTTGTTTTGAAAATCTTTTGATTGCAAGAAGATTTCAAGGAGATTTATTTTAAATCTTCATTTGAGGTGATTTAAATCTGTATGGTAAATCTACGAGATTTAAAGAGGGTTGAGTTTATGGCAAATCCACTTAAATCCCGGATTATCTCTTGGTGAAAACGTAGTATTATGTGTCAACTTAAACCTTACTGATTACTAGGGCTAGGATTTCCATGCAAATGCATATTTTTTTGAGAAACTTTAGAAACACAGGAATAAAATACAAACACGAATCAATCAATTTGCTTTAAAATGGCATTTAATCGTTAGTGCATATTTTTGCATATATTACTATAAATGCATATAAATACATATTTGTGCATATTTTCGAAAAAAGGTAAAAAATGCACATACATGGTAATGGCCGCTCGAGGAATTAAAAATTTTATATCCGAAAATGATCATGTAACGTGCTTATTACATGAAGTAGATAGAGTGGCAGAACAGATACTCATAAGAAGTAATTTTAAAAATGTAGATTTATTAATCTTAAATGGAAACAAAAATATTTTTAAAAGCAACATCTCGCGTTGAGCATTTTTAAGCAAAGTATCCCTCGACCCCTCTTCCTCCCCAGCCAATTGTTACCAGGTGGGAAACTTGGTTGGAAGTTGTTGCTTACTACGCCAAAAACTATGAACATTTTGAAGATGTTGTGAATGATCTTGATAACTCGGATGCCGTTGCCATTAAAAACATAAAAGAAGCATTGAATAAGCCTTTGGCAAGGAGTCAAATCATATTCATCAGCTCCAACAACAGTTTCCTGCGCGAAAAATACGTTAAAAAAAATCGATTTAATTGAAATAGTTTTTCAAAAATTAGTGCAGTTGAAGGACCTTTTGGTGCAGCAATTCAAAAAAAAGAACTGGATAATGTTCTAGAAAAAAATTAAGGTTTTGCAAAAATTAAAAATGTTTACAAAGAATTTACACTGAGTTGTGTCGATGAGAATTACATTGAGCCCTTAATACCTCAAGAAATATGTTCTTTAAAGAATGCTCCATTAATTTCAGTTGACGTTGAGCGATCATTCATTCTCTATGTAAAAAGCATTTCAGAGACCGAATCGTCAAAGTTTTACGTTTAAAAATTTGAGAGAAAGCTTTATGATTTATGCGAATAAAGCATACGAACATTTTGAAGATAAGATGTAAAGCAATAATGGATGTAATTCAAATTCTGTGCTATTTTAAATATATTTTTTTTGTTATTTTTTTCTATTTTAATTGAAATGAATAATTTTATTTTTCTGTTATTATTGATATAATAATTTCGTGTTCCTCGATTATAAAAACTGAATTTGTTATATAAACTTAAATACTATGTTTATCCCATACCAATGGTTCGCAAGGGATATGGTTTTAAATACATATTTTAGGTGCATATTTTACATTTTTAAGAGCATATTTTAAGCGCATATTTTGCATTTTTAAGTGCATGAAAATTCTAGCCCTACTGATTACCTTAAAAAAAGCATTAACAAAAGTGAATGTATTGTGTACCTAAACTTAGCAGTACTATGTAAATATAATTTTTTTAAGGGATAACGCAAAAAACATTCTGTTTCTTAAGAAAATATTTTTTTTTGTTATTAACAATTTCTAACGTAAAGCAGCTGTGCAAAGGATTTTAATTTCATTCCTCCGCTCAAGGTATGTTTTATGTTTATGTTCTTCGCCGAGCATACGTCTCAATTCTTTACAATAGTTTCAAAAATTAAATTTTTGTACCTTATGCCCCAGTTATAGCTTTCATTGAAATGCATCATGGGAACAAATCAGTGGAATGCTGACTTTATTCTTTCGACAAGCCAGTTATAGTAATCATTGAAAAATTGGTTTCAGTAAAAGATCCTGTCAGATTACAACCAATTCTATGCATTTGAGGTTAGAGTTGATCATTGAAAGAAAAACTGACATTTCAGAACAGAAAGAGAATGGAACACATTCAGTGGAACGATTGTGTTCCAAGAAACAAAAATCAGCTGTTCATTGAAATTGATTTCTATCAGTGAAATAATAAAAGTGGATTTAAAAGAAAGTTTAAATGAGAATTTTGTATTTTATAGAGTAAAAAAATTCTACTACTCATTACCTACATTTTGGTACCAATTAAAGGTATTGCAGTTTGTTTATTCGTCTTAAAAATTGGAATGAAAATTTTCAATGATGCATTTCAATGATAGCTATAACTGGCCCCTTACTTTATAAAATATTCGAAATCGGATTTGAAATACATATACATTATACATAATTATGTAGCCAGTAGCTAAGTTTAGTTTAGTTTATTTCATTCAATGTACACATTAAGGCTAGCCGCGCACTAGCAATTTTTAGTTGCGAAACTGCTTGGTTCGAGCAACTAAAAAGTTTGTGTTTTGGCACAAACTAAACAATTGCCTAAAATAAGTTCGCCATTTTATTGAACAAATAATTATCTGCAAATTCACGGACATTTAACCAAACAGTTCATCTGTTTTCTATAAGTAACCAAACAGTTTCGCAACTAAAAATTGCTAGTGCGCGGCTAGCCTAAGAATATACTTCTTATAAGCTAGTGTTAAGCTAATAATAAATCATAATACTCTGAAGAAAACTACTTTTATCATCATTTTAATTCAAAAAAAGTTATTAATTTTAAATTAATTTACATTAAATGGAAAAGAGAAATTAAAAAAAAAAGTTATTAATAAAAAGAAGAGATAATTATATAATTATATACACTTTTTACAATTTTTAAAGAGAAAAGAAAATACAATACATCTCTATTGAAAAGAAAGAAAAGGAAAAAATAGAAAAAAGAAAATTATAAAAAAAAAACTGAATTAATTTTTAAAATGAGTATGTAGAAAATAGATCTCTACGAAACTGTGTTTCACCGCTCACTCTCCTGAAATGCCTAGGAAGGGAGTTCCACAATCGGGTGGCATTGACAAAAAACTGTCGCCTAAATGCCAGACAAGAGAAGCGGGGTTGAATGAGTTGTTGAGATCTGTTAGAGGAACCAAACTGTAACCTGTTGAAAAGACTGTAGGGTTGCTGTGAACTAATAACGTTGACCAGTACTATAAGGGTACGAAAACGCTTAAGATGATCAAGGAACATATCATAATGTTCCTTTGAGAAATTCGACACATGATCAAATCTTCTCAACCCAAATACATATCGCACGGTATTGTTGAATGCGACATTAAGCTTTCTTCTGCTGATGGCCTCACAGTTACTAAATATCAGATTTCTTGCAGTTGATACATAAGAAATGTTCGCATTGTTTAAAAATAAGTTGGGAAAGTAATCGAGGTTCAAAACTTTTCTACTAATCACAATGCATTTGGATTTCAGCGGATTTAGAAAGACCAGTGGGAAATTTTTTCTAAGTCATCATTTATTCTGTATGCACAATCTTCTATAAGTCGCCCAGGGAACAACTCTTGTATAATTGTACATCGTCAGCATACATTTGAATGGAGGAACTTGAAATATTAGTGGGCAGCTCATTTATATATAAAGAAAAAAGAAAAGGCCCTAATATTGAACCCTGAGGGACTCCTCTAGTGGTCGGAAGGAAACTTGAAATATTATTACCAACTGAAACTGCTTGTCTTCTATCCCAAAGATACGAAGACAACAAACGAACTGCGGAGGGTGAAAAACCATAAAGAGATAAGAGTTTGAAACAGAGATTAGAGTGGTTCACAGTATCAAAAGCCTTAGAAAAATCAAGCAGTACAAGGAACGTGACATGGTCTTCATCCAAAGCATGTCTGATATCTTCAACGATATTAATAATAGCAGTAGTACAACTATGCTTTTGGCGGAAACCAGACTGCTTAGATGAAAGAATGTTTTTTTCGCTGAAGTATGCGTTAAGCTGCTTTTGCACCACTCTCTCGAAAACTTTTGACAAAAAAGGGAGCACAGAAATAGGTCGAAATTCATTTCCACCTGCATTTTTCGGGATCGGTAAAATTTTGGCTAGCTTCCATCGGGATGGAAATAAACCCGTTGTTAAAATGGTATTAAAGGTGTGCGTTATGTAGGGCAAAATCACCGGTAATATTGACTTAACAAAGATAGGATGAATTCCATCAATCCCAACAGCATTGAATTTAACTGACAAAACACTTTCCACTATGCCAGTACTATCCACACAAGTAAATTCAAAGCGATCATCTGATGTATAATACTCATTTAAAAGCCCAGGTAAGTTTAAGGAATTACTAGAAAGAGCTGGAAACGGCAACGTAACAAAGTCATGATTTAACGAATCGACATTAATATTCATTTCCCAATTCACATTTTCTTTTCCTAAACCGATTTGCTTCAAGTTTTCCCATAGTTGACGACTATTCATTGAGGGATCTAAGTTTCTACTGTAAAGTTGAATTTTGGCAGATCGTATTTTGCTAACCAATTGATTACGCAAACTGTGATACATTTTGTGATGGACATCTAATCTATAACGCTTCCAAATATTATACGCCCGATCGCGTTGAAGAATCAAGTTTCTGATTTCATAACTAAACCAAGGACGTTCACCAAGTTTAATAGTTCTGGTTTTAAGCGGGGCATATCTATTAAACAAACTAACTATATTGTTATTAAGAAAGTCAATTTGTTCATCCGGGTAGAGTAGAAAGTAAATCTGTTCCCAGTGAACACTCTGAGTGCTTAGCTCTAAGCCAGGATAATCAATATGTCTGAAGTCTCTATATTCATACGAGTTCGGTGGGGTATCAATCTTAAAATTAAAAGTCATGTAAATTAGATCATGTCTTGAGAAAGCTGCAGCGGACAACTGATCATATAGAATAAGATCATTCACATCACTTACAAAGAAGACATCTAGAAGAGTTTGTGAATCTCTGGAAAAATGAGTACGAATGGTAGTGTTAACTGGAATCAGATTTAAAGTTCTCAAACCCTCGATGAGAATAGTCTGGTTTAAGAGGTTACTGTTTAAATCTCCACATAAAATAATCTTGGATGGGCCCAAAGTAATTGTTTTCAAAAGAGAAAGCAAAGGACTAATATCTACAAAATTAAAAGGCCTGTAAACAGCGCCTAAGAGAAGAGTTCCTTCATCACCGAATATGTCTAAAAACAAAAAAATTAAACTCACTACCCTCTGATGACTTGCAGTTAATTTTGCACTTAATACCCTTCCGAACATAAATAGCGGCACCTCCACCTCTTTTTCCATGTCTATCAGCCCTGTTGGCAATACCGCCCCAGAACCTCAAGAACGCCCACAGAACCTCAAGAACGCCATCTAGCGTTCAATTAGGAACATAGAAACATTTACCCAAGCTGGGATTTATTCGATTGTTGGAGAGGGACAATGAATGGCGGAATAAATCAGAAAATACGAACTATTGGATTTTAGCTTCCTTTTTTTGAGGCATTCGTATTTGTGACTCAACCAAGCCAACAGGGAAAAACACGAAATTTAAAGTTCTCGTTCTTTTTCTTTTACTTAAATAAACTTTAATAAATAATAATAAAAATATAAAATTTAAAAGTCGAGTACTATTATTTTTGAGCAACCCAAAGTAGTTTTCTAACATTTCTTTAAATTTCCTTAAATTTCGTTGGTAAATAAAAAAACAAAACTGCGTTCTTCAAAATGGACGCAATCAATAAATTAGGACGAGAATCTCACGGCGCAGAAGAGAACAATTTCCAAACACAATCCTGCAAACTTTGCAAAGAAAAAGACAATCTGGAAATGGTTCAGTGCGATAAGTGTGACAAATGGTTCCACTTCAGATGTGTAAAGGTAACATCAGACATTGCAAAGAAGGATTGGTTGTGCCTGGACTGCTCTCTACCCGCCGAAGACAACAGACCCATCAAGTCCAAAATGCCTTCAAAGAAACCGTCATCAACAAAGTCAAAGCGTCAACGCCACAACCTCGCGCTTCAACGATTAGAAGAAGAAAAGGCACTTGCAGACAAGCGAGAAAAAGAAGCGCAGATACGTAAAGAGCAAATGGACAAAGATTATTTGGACAAACGCTTCGAATTACTCATGAACTTCAGCTCAGAATCGGACGAACAAGAAGAACTCTCAGAGGGATCAGCAAAAGGGCGCGTAACTGAATGGTTAGAGAAAGAACCAAACATGGCAAATGAAACGCAAATTGACAAACTGGTGATTAACTTGCCAAATTGTAGTCACACTGCAACTCAGCCTAACATGGAATCTTACCACGAATTGCGCGCCTACCAACAACAACAACCTCGACCAGTGAAATCAACAAACTTTCACACAAATGAGTGGATGCAGAAAAATAACCGGTCTTACAATAAATTTTTTGCTGCCGAAGATCTTGTTCAGCGTCAGAGACAAAGAGGAATCGACGACACAAAACCCTCAGGGAGTAACTATTTTGATTTGAAACTGCCAACTACGTATCAACTTGCTGCCAGACCAGGGCCGGATCTACCTAAGGGCTGTATGGGCTGCAGCCCAGGGCCCCGAGGTCACAAGGGGCCCCCAGACCCCGTTGAAAATAATAGGCGTTAGTTTGAATTTAAAAAAAATAAAATTAAAAAGCCTACCATAAGGTTGGCAATGGCAACCCTGAGATCAATCTACTAATGTATAGTCCCCGGCAAACTAGATGGTACTATTTTAGAGAGAGAGTAAATTCGCGCGTCGCTTTTATCTGGAAAAAGCGCTGCGCGAACTTACTCTCTCTCTCTCTAAAATCGTGCTCAGTTTGATGCCGAATAGTGTATGTGCGCGTCTATGGAACGGAACGGGGATTCCCCGTCGTTTGTTTTTGATCGGTGTATTTTTTCTACTCTTATGTTAGGTTAGGTTGTTGGGCTGACAATTGATGTAACTATCGTAACACTTTGATGAATGTAGATCCATTGTGTTACCCGTGAGTGTAATCACTCTTTTCTGATAAAAACCTATGTGTTCTGTTAATCAGTCAAGCCATTTTGAGGCATTGACGAAGTTCAATATGTGAATTCCTGAATATTAGAAAGATCTTCTAAATTGCCAAAGAAGTAACTACCAAGCCATTTCCTTCTTTGGTGGCATAGTGACGGGCAAAGAAAGTGTGATGTGTCTTCATGTACCTCTTCATCACCATATCCTCTACATAGGTCTATGTACTTAGTTTCATATTAAATTTATGATATTTTGGTAAATTATGTCCGGTGATTATGCTCGTAAGAGAGCGAAGGGGCTTCTAAATAAGTTGCATAATTTTGTCAGTTCTCTGCTTGTTAAAGCAAGACCATACTTTCCTACTAGTATCACAGGTGTCAAGTAGATTCCACCTTTCATTGGATTTGTTTAGGATTAAATCTGAAATTTTCTGTTTAATGTTGCAGAGTGGGATACTTACCATCTTGCCAACTCATCGGCATTTTCATTACCTGGTATGCCGCTGTGCCCCGGTACCCAGCAGAGTCTAATACGAGTATTGTGCTGCGTGCCAAGAACCTCTTCGCGACAGCAAGAGACAAGCTTCGATTTTATCACAGTGGTAGAAATCGCTTTTATTGCCGCTTGGCTGTCAATGTAAAAGGTGATATCAACCTGTGGTATCGCCATCATTGATACGAGTACCTGTCGAGCAGCTGTTGTCACTGCCAGGACCTCCGCTTGGAAGACACTGCTATGATCTGGGAGCCTAAGTGAGTTGTTTAGCTAAAGACGTTCTGAGAAAAAGCCTGCACCAACACCTGTGTCCATTTAGGAAAAATCAGTATAGATTGCTATTTCTGATTCACTGGCGTAGGGTTTGCTGTTCAGCCATTCTTCTCTGCTTGGAAAGGCAGTTTGGAATGGTTTATAAAAGTCAAGTTCGGGTGTTGTATAATCTGTAATGATACTATCACCCAAATATTTCTGAAGAATTTGAGCATGTTCTATTGTACTGTTTTTCCAGGTATTAGTCTGGCTTAGCCTTAGGCGCTATATGCTGCGGATTCTTGTACGAAAAGGTCTAGGGGTATCAGGTTGAGTATCGCCTCTAACTCTGCTGTTGGTGTGGATCTCATGGTACCCATAATTCCAATGAACGCAAGTCTCTGTACTTTTTTCAGAGTTTTGAGGTTCGTGCCTTTTTTCCGTTGCATTCCACCATACCAAATTTACATAAGTTAGTATTGGTCTGATTATCGCCAAATACATCCACCTCATAATTTTTGGACTAGGTCCCCAGGATTTCCCAAAGATTCTGTTACAGGAGTAGAATGCAATCATTCCTTTTTTCGCTCTTTCCTTAGTGTTAAGACTCCAGTTTAATTTCCTATCTAGAATCACACCAAGATACTTTGCATGATCTGAAATCTTCAGCGGGGTGCCTTCAATTGAAGGTATTCTGAAGTTTGGTATTTTCCTTTTATTTGTGAAGAGGACTAATTCTGTTTTTGACCGATTAACCATCAGGCCGCACTTTCTAGTCAATCTACTAACCTTAGAAAGGGCGTATTCGATCTGATAGTGGGTAAGAATTTACCTGTTGCTAATAACGCAAGATCATCAGCATAGGCTACTATCTTTTTATCTACTCTTACGAGGGACTTCCCGCCGCGCTGCTTAACGTAACGCCTGACGTGATTTTGTTTTTTCTTCCGCACTTCTGTTCTCGTCATCAAAGTGACAAACTGACTGTGTTAATTGTTAGAACTGTTTTTAATGAGTCAGTTTACTAATGAGTAAGTGATAACTTAAAAGTTATGTCCAAATAAGTAACATTTGTTTATTAATACAAGATTTCTTGCTTTTATTTGGTAAGTAAAAATAATTATAAATCATGTTTTTCTTCTTAATGGTATTTTTAGGTTTCTGTACAAAAAAATGAAAAACGAAACCCTTATTATGATCACTCGTGCGCCCTCTCTCGTGCGCCCGTCTGTCTGTCACAGCTAATTTGCTCCGAAACTACTGGACCAAATTAGGTGAAATTTGATAGGAAATTTGTAATTATGAACAGTTGTGCAAAGTATTTTTTTTTAATCAGAGTCATTTTAATAAGGTTTGCTAATGTCACTGTGTCATATATCAATAGAAAGAGACATACAGCAAAAAAAATCAAATTTTTAATGGATTTGCAAAACAAAAATATTTAAAGATTTTTTTATATTTACCAATTACTAGCTGTGAAGCAGAGCGCTCTTTCTCCAAGATGTCCTATGTAGAAAATAAATACAGGACAACAATGTCGAATCATCGACTAAATAATTTATCACTTCTTTCGTTAAATTGTGATCTAACAAAACACTTGCAATGTGATGACCAAATTAAGGAATTTGCAGCACAGAAATGCAGAAAGGTTGATTTATAAATTATAATTTATATAACATGTCATACACATAATCTGTCAATTTCATTTACTAATTTATAATAAATAAATAAAATGTTTTTATTGTTTTTTTATATTCTTATATCTATTTCGTTTTCACTCTCACCCAAAGGTTGCCTGGAAGAGATGGCTACCACAGCAATAAGGTCGCCGTTTGCACAACTAATGCTTGCGTAGATTTAAGTAACATTTATGTTTTTTTTTTGTGCAATAAAGAATATATAATAATAATAATATATCACTATAGGCACAGTTTTTTGATATGGCTATTAGTTGAGTACTTAGGTAGGCCACTAAATAGTTTCAGCCCAGGGCCCCACAAATTCACGATCCGCCTCTGTGCCAGACAATCCCTGCCAAATGAACTTCCAATCTTTACAGGACGATCCGAAGAATGGCCTGTCTTTATAACCATGTTCGAAGGCACAACATCGTCGTGCGGATTCAATCATGTCGAAAACCTTTTGCGACTACAAAAATGTTTGAAAGGCAAAGCATATGAAGCTGTTCGCAGTAGACTGACTCAACCAAAAAATGTTCCTCGGATAATTGAGACTCTCAAAGAAACGTATGGCAGGCCAGACGTCGTTTTAGACTCACTTATCATGAGAGTGCAAAATGAACCAGCCCCAAGAGCAGACAAGCTGGAGTCTATCATTCCATTTGCTTTGGCCGTCGACAACATCTGCTCAACGATGAAAGCATGCGACATGTTTGATCATCTCTACAACCCAACAGTGTTGCGTGCCCTCATTGAAAAGCTTCCACCCACTATCAAATTGCAGTGGGCAACATACATGGAAACCCTGGCGGATGTTAATCTCATATCATTCGGAGAGTGGTTAACGAAGCTCTCCAGAACCATTAACCGTGTTACGTTCACGAGCTCCATCGTAAACACCAAAGGAGAAAGACGAGGTGAGAGAGGACACGTCAACATACACAACGAGGACAAGGTACAGAAAACAAAAATCTGTTGTGTCTGCAAGCAAAAGTGCAATAAAGTCGAAAGTTGCCGCCACTTTATCGCCTTAAGGTGCGTGTTTATTTGAGAGTTCTTTCGCTAGTAAACTCTCGAGAGTTGCTCTCGGGTGCCTGTCCATTTGAGAGTAATTTTTTTGAGATTTTACTATCGCGAGTTTACTAATTAAGTTTTGGGAGATGATTTTCTGAGAGTACTTTCATAACCGTGTCCACTTGATATATTTTTGCAAAACTATAATTTTGCCCGAACAAATAGAAACTCACGATGTACAGAATGGAAACTGGCGTTTAGACAACAATTTCGAAAACTCATTTTCCGATCTTCAAAATGGAAGAAGGCACAACTATAATACTTCTCAAAAGGATTTCAGGGATGAATTCAAAAATTACTTTATGAGCCCATAAGGTGAAGTTCCTTGGCAGTACAGGCACATCACAGAAAATAATTAAGAAATCAAATACGTACCAGATTTGACTTGGTTGAAGCAGCCATTAAAAATGGAATAAAAACCTGCAAACCCCGAAAATATGGCCACTTAGTGCTATACTTCATCAGTTCCGGCTCCACTTTTCGTTTTTTATTTTTTTTTTTCAATTTTTTTGACATCCGTTAATATTTTCATGATTATTAATTAAATGTACATACATACATACATAATAGATT
This sequence comes from Philhelius festivus, assembly GCA_963931855.1. Taxonomy (NCBI): domain Eukaryota; kingdom Metazoa; phylum Arthropoda; class Insecta; order Diptera; family Syrphidae; genus Philhelius; species Philhelius festivus. The sequence goes on along the minus strand of OZ007555.1, from coordinate 76,049,702 downwards.
CAATATGATTGACAAAAATTATTTTCTTTACCTGGTTTCGCAAATTATGAAGCTTTCTCTTGATTTCATTTTCATAAGTTCGTTTGTCCCCTTCTGTTCAATGTTTTTACATGTCAACTCTCGGACAGCTAATCGCAAAATACGAACTATGTTGGAATTCTGCGAGCTCATCTCCGATAGTAATAAAAAAGTGTGTCCACTTGCGAGTAACTCTCAAAAAATTCGTATGTCGAGAGTGAAAAGTCAACTCTCCGCTAGCTTCTCTCAAGGCTGTGTCCACTTGAGAGTTTACTCTCAAGAGTGACCTGATAGCTACTCTCAGTGTTTTTGCTCTCAAATGGACACGCACCTTTAAGTCTCAACGATAAGTGGAACGCTGTGAAACAACACAATCTTTGTCGAACATGTCTCTCCTTTCACCCTAATTCCCGATGTAGAGTGGATTCAAAGTGTGGAGTCAACGGATGCTGCTTTCGACACCATAAGCTACTGCATAACTCAAGCAAGGATACATCTTCGGTCGCCCAATGCAACGCTCATCAGGATAAAACAACATCAGTCCTGTTCCGAGTTTTGCCAATCATAATCCATGGATCATTAATCGTTTAATTAATCGTTTTCATTTTTAAGTTTTTTGCTTTAACATATTCGTTTCTATTTCTTTGGTCTAACAACAAATAAATAAAAGCTGCGTGGAGAGATCCCCCCACCAATACCATTACTGAAATGTGTGAGTTGGCAACTCTGTCACAATATAAAGTTTAACAATTATATAGCTCTTGAAAATTACGTGTTTTTAAATTAAATTAATTAAGTTTAAAAGTATTTTATTAAGTAATTGTTTGATTAAGGAGCTACCAAATCAAGTGAGAATTTAAAATCATCGAATTTTATCCATTAAAAGCATAAAAACCCTTAGTATCAAAATTGTTCACCTAAATTTATATATATATATAAAAAAAAAAAAAAACACTAGTGTAAACGAAATACCTACTTAATGAACCAAAATAAAAGAAAGTTCCAGGACACTGACACATCTCCAGAAATCCGCACAGCAGCACACAAAAAAGATAAAAACATGTCTTCATTGGTTGGGTCTATGACTAGAGAGGAATTAAATGGTATATTTTCCTTTAATCTTAGAAATGTTGCTACTAAAGATGACATTTCGGATTTGCGCGGTGAACTAAGTGAGGTTAGGAGAGAGAATGGCCAACTAAAGGACACTGTGGAGGTGCTAAGTAAAAGATGCAATTTACTGCAGTGCGAAATAGATCAACTGAAGATAGCCGCTAATGAATCCAATCTTATCATAAAAGTTAAAAAAGGAACTGCTGATCCTTTACTTGAAGCCGAAAATATGTGCAAAAACATAACCGAAACTCAGAACATTATCACCGCACAGGAGTTGAGACAGATTGGTACTAATGACGATGTTGTGACCATTTTGGCCGAGTTCGGGAGTAAAAAAAATGCATTTCAGGTTCTTAAGAACGCAAAAAGGCTAAAAGGAAGCGGAATCTCTGTTAGTCGTGACTATCCTCTGAAAATTCGGCAGAATGGTAGCAGGCTCTTGCAATTGCGCAAGCATATTCAAGCTAAGCAACCACGGATTAAAATGTCTCTGCGCGACGATAAATTACGAGTTGAAGATGTAGTTATTGAATGGAGCGATGACCAAAACAAATTTGTAGCAGATAAAGAGCACGAAATGAAATCTTTAATGATAAAACATAATTTTGATGAACATTTCTTCGAGAACGTTTGTTTACAAATTGCCTAAAATCAAAACACGCGGAAAGATGTCAATGCCAAAAGTCAGCGAAAGACGTCAGATGAAGTTAGCTCCGGTTCATTAACATCACGATCTACAACAATGACTGGAAATGTAGCAGATTATGGTATTTCGCATTCAGGTGTCGACATGTTAGCACATTCCAATGTTAAATATTATAAATAGGTAAAATCCGTCTGCCAGAATTATGTATTTATAAAAATTAGAATTTTAAGTTATAATATTGGAGGTTTAAATAATAAGTTAGAAATAATAGATTTTATAAATTTTATTAATCAATATGAAATTTTTATACTAATTGAAACACATGTAACTATTGAAAATTATACAAAATTCGAACCAAGTTTCTCAGAATACAACTTAATGTGGGTACCAGCAAGGAAAATAAACAGAAAAGGTCGGGCAAGCGGAGGAATTCTCATGGGATACAAACATAACCTAAAAGGCATAAGTTGCTCTTATAAGCAAACAGGGGACTTGATTTCAATGGAAATCAGGATGGATCGACAAGTACTCAATTTAATCCCGGTGTACCTAAATTGCAATAACTGGGATAGCGATTTCACTAAACTTGAAGATAACCTGTTTACTAGTAACTTATCTAACATTTTGCTGATTGGGGATTTCAATGCACGAACAGGTGACTTAGAAAGTGAAATTAAGCTTATGGAAAGGGATCGTTGTTCGAGAGATGTCGTGGTTAACAGGGAAGGAAGAAGAGTGGTGGATCTATGTAACTCCTTTGGTCTTAGCATAAGCAATGGTACTACGGATGGAGATGCATCAGGTGACTTCACATTTATGGGATCACAAGGTAACTCAGTGATAGATTATGCAATGGGGGGAGAGTACGATAACTTAGGCGCCAAAAATTGATAACGGATTTTTGTAGAAGGGTTAAATACAAGCGTTTTTTACTATGGGAGGGGGGGGTCTATCTCGCCCCGTTTAGGAGGTAGGGGCGATTTTAGAAAAAATGACTTAAATTGAAAAAAAAAATATTAAAAAACAACGGCAACACTTACAATAAAATACTATACCGGTTTTGAAAGCCAGAAGTCTGTTCTATAATCGCAAATTTAAATTAAATTATTTAGGTCAATAGTTTTTGAAAAATTTGCATGCAAACTCAAAATTTTGTTAAAAAAAATGAAAAAAAAAAGTTTAGACCAATTTTTTTTTAAATTGTTAAATGAAGTGCTTAATTGGCTTTTTGTGGTCAATGCTACTATTAATTCTGAATCGAACACAAAAAACCGAATGGTTTTGTCCCTTCCAGTTTTTGAGAAAATCGAAAATTACTAAAACTACTTTTTATGAAATTTTTGATTTTTGGTATTTAACTACGGTGATTTTATTTTGAGGATTAATGTTAATGTTGTTCATTTGTAGGTAAAGTACAGCAAATCATTTAGGGTTACCAAGAATGCACCAGAGGAGGTAGAATTGCATGGCATTTCGCGTCTCAGTCACTCAGTTTGTGAGTAAGTCAGGTGTTACTTAAAAATAGTCAAGTCAATTTTTCAATGTTCAATGTATTAAAACCGTGTTTACAGGCATTTTGATCACAAAAAAAAATTATAGCAAGCACCTCCCGAATCTCTAGCCAATATTGAGGCCCATGGAAAAATGTGCCGATAGATGGGTCTATTGCTCTGAGATTAACTTTTATATGGATTGCACCAGAGAAACTTTTAAATTATTAGTTTTAAGCAAAATTTGAAAATTAAAATAAAAGATTAACTATGTAAATCATTTAAATGTAATTTGAATTTTATATACCCACCTACAAATTTGTAACTATATATTTACTTATGTATCTTAGTCTGTAAGAGTATAATATGCTCTGCTTGATGAATAAATATTAATAATACGAGTAATATTGTATTCTTACAATTTTTGTCACCTTTTTGAGTTGGAGTTGAGGGGAGTTGACGCTTTAGTTGGAATTAGAACAATTTCTTCTAAGAACGCGATGCTTTTGAAATATTTTTTTTGAATTATTGAAAAGTTATTTAATTTAGGATGAAGTAGTGGATGCTAAGTCGCCATTCTTTATTCAAAGAAAAAAATACTTCACTCTTACAAAGGTTGAATAACGAATGACCTTGGTAAACAATAACCTGTACCATATTAGCATTAAAAATGTTAGACACAAACAATAAACATACATATTAATTAAGGAATTATATAAATTTGCTGCATTCGTACAGTAGTACCTAGGTAATGTGAATTTTTCATAATGTATTAAATTTTCATGTCTGAACATTTTAAATGTGCAACTTTGGGCTACGTACATACATATATTTAGTAGACATTGGATATAGACCTTAGGGTAAATTCAAAGTTTCTTTAAATCCAGATTCTGTAAATACAAAAGAAACCTTGTATACACCCAACCTCGCACCTACCCCAAATCCTATAGTGTGCCCAGGCAGGGGGGTTGCAGGGGGGCAGCATGCCCCCCCATACATATCTCACTGTTTATACGCCGTAATATGCGTAAGCAAGCAAAAAAAGCAAATATCCCATAAAAAAGTAGTTTTAGTTATTTTCAATTTTCTCAAAAACTAGATGACATAAAATCATCTAGTTTTCAGTTTTTGAATAAGAATAAATTAGAGCAACGAATTCTAGGAAAAATAATAATATATAACTTTGCAGTTTTGAAAAATTAAACTTTAAACTTTTTTTTATGTTTTTTTTTTTTCACCAAAATTTTAGTTTAAAACTCGTTTTTTCAAAAACTGTGCATAGATTCTACTTGATTTAAAAATTATCTAATAGATCAGAGTATTGGCTTTAAAAAAAGGTATAATACTTAGTTGTAAGTATTACCGTTATTTTTTAATATTTTTGTTTCCATTTTAAAACCTTTTTTATAAAATTGCCCCTCCCGCCCAAACGGGGGGAGATAGACCCCCCCCTCCCGTAGTAAAAAATGATTGTATTGAACTGTTCTACAAAAAACCGTTATAATTTCTTGGCGCCTAAGTTATCGTACTCTTGCCTGCAATGGTGTCAGGTGAATGGAATAGCGCGATGGACCAATTTGAAATTTTAACTGCGATATATTCCGATCATCTACCGATTCAAATGACAATTTATATCAACAATCATCACAGGCAACTAGAGGAGTCTCCTATACGGATGAAATACAAGTGGAGAAGTTCATTTGCTGACAAATATGCGGAAGAGTTAAACAACGCACTTCTTCTTCAAGAAAGCAATTCTTTTGAGCATGAACCCAACTTGGCTGAACTTGATGAAATGGTTAAGAACTCGATACCTGTGCAATGTAGGCCAATAAATACCAGCAAAACAATACTATATCGGAAAGAATGGTATGATAAGGATTGTATAGATGCAAGAAGAAAATCATTCGCTTGGTTAAGATTATTCAGGAGATTTCCAAATAATACTTACTTTAAAACACAATACATAACAATAAACAAAAACTACAAAGAAGTATTAAAGAATAAAAGGCAAATATACTCAATGAACATTGCTCGAAAACTTGCAGGCTGTAGAAATACCGGGGAATTCTGGAAGACAGTTCGGTTAATCAACAACAAACCGAAAAAACAAGTTGCTGGGTTAGTTGAAATGGATGACTTGGTAAGACACTTCAGAATGGTAACGCAGGAAAATTTCTCTTCATCTTTCCAATTTGCCAGACCCTATGTCGAGAACGACGAGCTGGACGAACCATTTTCTTGCTTAGAAGTACAAATGGTGTTAAATGAGCTCCAAAATAATAAGTCTCCGGGTTCGAACGGAATACCACAAGAATTCTACAAATTCAGCACTTTCATTTTCATTGAAAGTATAACCAAAGCCTTAAACCAAGCATATGATAGTGCCTGTTTACCATATTGTTTCAGAGAAGCTATTACAGTCGACTCCGCTTATCTGCACTCCGCTTAACTGAAAATATCGGATATCTGAAACAATACATCTATCACCGATTTATTTTGTACTCTTTTCCAAATAAATAAGTTCGCTTAATTGGAACTCCGTTTAAGTGAACACTCCTTTTATTTGAAACAATTTTTCCCCCCCAATTAAACAGTTTGTATTAAAATAACTCCGCTTAAGTGCAACTTACAACGTGTCCAAAAATTTTCAAACGAACACACATAAAATTTTACATTTGAAGTTACAATATGAAGTTACATTATCACCCTTCCATCAGTCATTCCAATCGTCACAGTCGTATTTTTACCTGAAATTTGAATTAAATGCAAATCGTCGGCTGGATGCTATCTTGTTCAAAAGGCCATTTTTTACGAAATCGAGTTAGGTATGCAGTCCTCGTAATTTTGGGACGCTCTTTCATTTGGAGCAAACCATTTTGTTCTATCTCTTTTAGTTTTCAATTTACAGAGAACTGTTTTGTTCTATAAGACACTTTTTTAACGATTTTTCAATTCATTTTTGTTCAATAAACTGCTTTTCATCTTTTTTTGTATTATATTGAACAATTGTTAGTATATTAAAAAAAAAATGCATAATTTCTATCTTGTACAATATCCATACATATAAATGACTTCCTCGTTGATTTTAATTTATAACTTAAGCCTAGTACTCACCTAGCGTGAAATGAAAAATTAATACGTTCCAAATTACACGCGAAGAATAAAAATGAAAATAGAATACACTTTTCCACGTGAATTTTTGATACTCACTTTGAATGAAAAAAAAATGACAATTATTTTTAAACTGGTTCGTTCTTTCTGTTTATAAATTTTCATTTTTTGTTTTGAAACAAAATATTCAAATCAACTGACAAATATCACAGTTTTCCACGTTGCCTAAAACTTTTTGCTGATGGTTGCACATTGAGAAATGAAAATCATAGCGTGAAAAAAGTTGTGGAACATATTTGTTTTTCCAATCCACATTTTAGTACTCACCTCTCGTTGCGGATTTCATGCCAGTGAACTAGCAGTCACTTTTATATGAAATTTTCATTTTCACCTGAATTGAGAACTAGGCTTTATTCAAAATAAAATAAAAACAATTTCTGTAGCTTGATTTATAAACAAAATTGTCAAGGCTTTCAGAAAAAAAATAATACCAATCAAATATTTTCTTACATACACAAAAACTTTTAATTTGAACTTTAAAAATCGATTTCCCAACATTTCGAAAAATGGACATTGAACAAGATAGCATCCAGCCGACGAAATATGCATAAAAGTAAATATAATTTGAAAACAACTCCGCTTAAATGAAAAAGAGTTGCATTTATCCGAAGTTCGCTTAAGTGCAACAAGGTTGCAGTTATCCGAAGTTCGCTTAAGTGAAAAATCCGCTTAATTGCAACGATTCTTTTGCATTTTGGGGTTGCAGTTAAGCGGAGTCGACTGTACCTGTCCTATCTTCAAAAAAGGTGACAACAGAGTTCCGGCTAACTACAGGGGTGTATCGTTGCTAAACTCTTCAATGAAAATCCTTACAAAATTACTTTCAAAGCGGCTTTACAAATGGGTTCAGGGTAAAAACTTGTTGAGTGAGTCACAAGCTGGCTTTCGGGAAAATTACTCGACAATTGACCAAATTTATTCTCTCACCAACATAGCTGAACTGTTTATAGGTAACAAGAAGAAGCTTTACGCTTTCTTTATTGATTTTAAGGCGGCATGCGACACCATAGACAGGAAAGCACTTATTTTGAAGCTGTACAACAAAGGAGTCTCGACAAAGTTTGGGAACATTTTAGAACAATTATACGACTCAACAACCTCCGCAGTTGTATATGGAAACAAAATCTCGAAACAATTTCCAATAGAAATAGGATTGAGACAAGGCTGCAGCTTAAGTCCTCTATTGTTCGCTCTGTTCATAGACGACATAGAAGAGGTTTTGCAAGGCGGAGCACGCGTTTCAGCTGATCTTCTAATCAAAGTCCTAATGTTCGCAGATGACATCGTTGTGTTAGCTGAGTCACCTGGAAGTCTCCAATTGATGATCAATAGATTGTTCGAGTACTGCAACAAATGGAGGCTCCAGGTAAACTTAGCCAAGTCAAAAATAATGATCTTTCGCAATGGTGGAGGTCGCAACTGTCCCAATGAAGCCTGGAAATTCGGAGACAAAAATATTGAGGTAGTTATGGAGTACAATTATCTCGGGGTAAGGATCTCCAGAAATTTAAACTTGAAAAACCATATGGTAGACAAACTTGCGAAGTCCAAAGGTGCCATAAATGCAACTTGGAAGAGTGTGGTGCAGTGCAAGGATGTTGGATACGAAGCAAAATACCGTATTTTCAAAGCAACAGCGAGAGCAATCATGTGTTATGCAGCTCAAGTTTGGGGACACAAGCAGTTTGAAGAAGTGGAACAACTTTTGAGATATTTTCTTAAACGAACTTTGAGGTTACCAAATAGTACAGCTAACCACATTCTTATGCTAGAGACGGGCCTTTCTCCTTTGTTCATATCAACACTCAAAATGCAGATTGACTACATAATAAAAACAATGGAAATGGAGGATAATCGTTTACCAAAAAAAATAACAATGCTGGTAATACAAAAAAAATCATCATGGTTCGAGTCTTGGAGAACTTTGGCCGAGAACTGTGGACTTTCACTGTCACTTCAAGTGGATAGAATGGAAACGTGGAAAAGTGAGCTCTATAGTTTGATTAGTTTGGTAGATGAAAGGAAAAGAGAAGACTACGTTTTGAAAGCCAGAAGCTCGATTCCTAGGTGTATATATGCGCAGCTGAACTACAACTTGGAAGCTGACAATTACTTCAGGGCGGAGTACTCAACCGACCTCATGGCACTCATTTTAAAACCACGAGCAGAGTTACTCCCCTTGAACTACTTGCCGCATAGAAGTGATTTACGAGAAACGTGTGAGCTGTGTAATCTGGGTGAGAAAGAGGACGTATTTCACTTTCTGGGTAGATGTCCGATTCTGATAGAAACTAGAAGAAGTACCTTTGGAAAAAGTTGCCTAAGCGATTCTGAAATGATTAGTATTCTTAACGGGGAGACGGATTGGGATATTTTATATAAGTTTATTAAGATAGCACTTAGATACAGGAAACGTGTTTTTGATGAACTTTTTTAAAATAACTGTAAAACACTGAACAAATGTATATTTTGTATGTAATTATTATTATTCGCCAACTGGCAGACGGCGTATGCCATGTCATATAATGAATGGAAACCAAACTTTGTATATTTTACTATGAAATAAAATCATTTGAAAACTAACTAACTAACTAATCCATGAGCAAAATGGCAAAGTCAAAGTCTACGCTTTTCTCGATGAGGGATCCTCATTGTCATTAATGGATGACAACCTCGCAAATGAATTGGGTCTACATGGTCGAGCGGATCCACTTTGCCTAAAATGGACTGGCAATACTCACCGCATGGAAAACGATTCCAAGATTGTATCCTTGAGTGTGTCAGGTATGAGCAACCCAAAGAAATACCGTCTCGCAAATATCCGGACAATTAAGTCTCTTGACCTGCCAGTTCAAACTATTTGCATGGACAAAATAGCACAACACTATCCATACCTGAAAGGAATTCCAATTGAATCCTACGAGAACGCAACGCCAAGAATTTTAATCGGTCTCGATAACGCCAACCTAGGATTACCATTGAAATTCAAAGATGGTGGTCGCAATGATCCAGTTGCCACAAAAACTCGACTGGGATGGGCTATTTATGGACCTTATCAAAAAGAAATTGGTAATCAACTATTGCCAAAAGTCCACAATCATGTTTTTCACAGCTTCCATCACTGTGAATGTGAACAGACTAGAGATGCAAAACTCAACGATATGCTAAAAGACTACTTTTCACTAGATAGTGTCGGTGTAGCAGCAATTCAACCTCAGACAACAATACCACTGGAAGAAAAACGAGCGCTTCAGCAGTTGGAGTCAGAAACCAAACGTGTGGGCAACCGCTTTGAAACATCTCTCTTGTGGAAGTATGAAAAAGTACAACTTCCAGATAGTCGTCTGATGGCATCTCGTCGATATGAGTGTCTTCGAAAAAAGTTGAGACGCGAACCACATTTGAGAAAAACACTGGAATCTCAAATTAACGATTATGTCTCCAAAGGATATATCCGCAAGTTAACATCATTAGAGCTTCACGACCATTCTCCACGTACTTGGTACTTGCCGATTTTCCCGGTCATAAATCCAAACAAACCGGGTAAAACAAGAATCGTCTGGGACGCAGCAGCAAAAGTTAACGGCGTGTCCTTGAACTCCGTGCTACTCAAAGGACCTGATCAGCTGACTTCTTTGATGGGTGTTCTGTACCGGTTCAGAGAAAGAAGAATCGCTTTATCTGGTGATATTCGTGAGATGTACCACCAAGTTCTCATCAAGAAGGAAGACCAGCATGCTCAACGATTCCTATGGAGCCAAGATGAATCCCAGTCTGAACCGGATACATATGTCATGCAGGTAATGACATTCGGAGCAACTTGTTCGCCCGCCTGTGCTCAATACGTAAAGAATAAAAATGCATTGGAGTTTAAAGACACTTACCCGAGGGCTGTTAGGTGCATAACAACAAACCATTACGTGGATGATTTTCTCGAAAGTGTGGACACAGAATCAGAGGCACTCCAACTGGCCACCGAGGTTTCAATGATTCATCGACGAGGTGGTTTTGAAATAGGCAAATGGATTTCAAATTCGTCCAAGGTTCTTAGCCAACTCGGAGAATGTTCAGATATGGATAAAAGAAACCTGAACATATGCGACGACATTGGAGCGGCCAAAGTACTAGGTATGTGGTGGTGTACTTCGACTGATTCCTTTAAGTACATACTTAGTCGAACCAACAACGACATCCTCCAGGCGGATCGCAAACCAACAAAGAGAGAAGTCCTTCGAGTCTTGATGTCAATCTTCGACCCATTGGGTTTGATAGCCAACTTCTTGATATTCCTCAAAATATTGTTGCAAGACATCTGGAGGACACCAGTAAATGGAGACATAATCGGATGGGATGATCCTATAGGGGACGTGCACTTCGCACGCTGGCTTCAATGGCTAAGACTGCTAAACCAGATTGAAGATATCTCCATTCCTAGATGTTATCTGAACAAAATTCAATTTGACGATGATGCCGATATACATCTCCATATATTTGTGGACGCAAGCGATAAAGCGTATGCAGCGGTCGCATACATACGTGCGAGCAAAGGCAACCATGTAGAGTGCAGATTAGTAGGAGCCAAAACACGAGTAGCACCACTGAAACTGGCTTCAATTCCTAGACTTGAACTAGAGGCTGCTAGACTTGGGTGTCGCCTTTCCAAATACATCAGCGAAAATCATTCCGTCGAAATATCACGTACATGCTTCTGGACAGATTCGAAGACCGTTTTATGTTGGATTCGCTCGGACCATCGTCGCTATCGCCAATTTATCGCCTTTCGTGTGGGTGAAATTGTTGAAAATACAAACATAAACGATTGGCGATACGTACCAACAAAATTGAACGTCGCAGATGAAGGTACCAAATGGCAAAAAAGTCCAACATTCAACTCATCGAGCCGTTGGTTCACTGGCCCTTCATTTTTGTATTATCCAGAAGAAGATTGGCCTGAAGATATTCCAAAAAGCAACACCACAGATGAAGAAATCAAAATACACTTTTTTGTCGACAAATTAAATTCTAAAAGTGTGATAGACGTCAGAAGATTTTCCAAATGGATGCGCCTACTACGATCTCAGGTATTTGTGTTTCGATTTATTTTTAATTTAAAATCAAAAAAAAGGAAAGTTCAAAGACGTGAAGGCATTATATCAAAAGAAGAGTACCAAGAGGCTGAAAAATATCTTTACCGCCAAGCACAATTGGAAACATTTGCTAGTGAAATAAAGAGGTTAGAGGCTGACAATGACTTGCCACCGAACGAACGCAAAGGACTTAAAGCGAGCAGCCACATATATACTCTTTCACCATACTTGGACAGCGATAAGATCCTTCGCATCCGTGGTCGCATAGACGCAGCAGTTGGAGTATCGTCACAAATGAAGAGACCAATACTAATAGATAAGGGTCATTATATCACAGGACTTATCATTCAATACTATCACGAGAAGTTTTACCACCTCAATCATGAAACAGTGATAAATGAACTGCGTCAAAAGTATTGGATTCCGAAGATACGCACTGCCGTGAAAGTTGCAGTCAAAAAGTGTAAGCTGTGCATGATTAAGAAAGCAGTTCCGCGGACACCAATGATGGGCGATCTCCCAGCTGCAAGACTATCAACATTTTCTCGGCCATTCTCATATTCCGGAATTGACTATTTTGGCCCAATGACAGTTGCAGTGCTAATCACATGTTTAACAACAAGGGCCGTCCACATAGAGTTAGTTAACAGTCTTTCATCTGACTCGTGCATACTGGCCATCAAACGATTCATTGCTCGTCGTGGGATACCGAATGAGTTCTACAGTGATAATGGCACAAACTTCCATGGAGCAAACCGTGAACTTCAGCAAGCTGCAGAAATTCAGAAAAGCCTCGGTATGGAATTCTCTTCTTCAGCCACCAAATGGGTTTTCAACCCACCCTCATCGAGGTAGCTGGGAAAGAATTGTAGGAGCTACTAAAAGAGTGCTCAAACAAATAATGCCAATGCGAAATCCTTCTGATGAACTCTTGCATAGCATGTTGGTTGAAGTAGAGAGAACCATAAACTGTCACCCGGTGACCTATGTGCCATTGGAGAATGAAAGTGATGAGGCGTTGACTCCGAACCATTTTCTTCTTGGTTCATCTGATGGAAGAAAAGTCGACAGCATCCCTTCTGACGATGGAACACTCCTGAGAAGAAATTGGATGAAAGCCCAACAATATGCCAATATTTTCTGGAAGCGATGGATCAAAGAGTATCTCCCAACTCTCACCCGAAGGACTAAATGGCACAAATCCATTAAACCAATCGAAGTAGGAGACATCGTCATCGTCGTAGATGATACGAATCCGAGAAACGTATGGCCAAAAGGACGAATACTGGATATTGTCATCAGCAAAAATGGACAAGTTCGTAAGGTGACTGTACAGACGAACTCTGGAATCTACATTCGCCCAGCAGTTAAAATAGCCGTTCTTGACGTTCGTGAACTTGGTAAGTCGACAAAAGGTATCGACATACCGGGGGGGAGTGTTGGCAATACCGCCCCAGAACCTCAAGAACGCCCACAGAACCTCAAGAACGCCATCTAGCGTTCAATTAGGAACATAGAAACATTTACCCAAGCTGGGATTTATTCGATTGTTGGAGAGGGACAATGAATGGCGGAATGAAACAGAAAATACGAACTATTGCTAACGACCTTTTGGATTTTAGCTTCCTTTTTTTGAGGCATTCGTATTTGTGACTCAACCAAGCCAACAGGGAAAAACACGAAATTTAAAGTTCTCGTTCTTTTTCTTTTACTTAAATAAACTTTAATAAATAATAATAAAAATATAAAATTTAAAAGTCGAGTACTATTATTTTTGAGCAACCCAAAGTAGTTTTCTAACAAGCCCTAAAAAGCCTGTAACCACCCAAGAAATCAGTGTTGTTCCATGTAGACAAAAAATGTAGACGTGTAGAGGTGTAGACAATTCAACGTATACAATTCCTGATTGTCTACATGTCAATGTCAACAATGTAGACAACGTAGACATTCAATTTTTCTTATTATGTTTCGTCTAATAAATCAGAGCTCGAGCCAAAATCATTGTCATCAATCAAAACAATCATAGAGACATCGCCGGATTTAGATGTCGCAGGTGATTGGGATTGCTTACAGGCATTACTTTCGTAACTGAATGTGAAGGCATTAGTATTAGGATATGAATATGGTTTTTTAACAAATTTTTATTTACCGTGGCTGCGAACACGGCTTTCTGCAGTATTTTGTAGATTTTTGTTGCACACTGTACAATGTGCTACGAGTACAAATTTGTTATTGTTTTTTATTAAAAGAAAACCTAGTTGATCGAAACCTTTATTTTTTCGTCGACCAATATTTGAATAAAAACTCAAATTAACACCTGAAATTTTCTTACATGAAGTAAACAATGTGACAGAGAAATCAAGAATGACAGATTGGCTGGCATGCTTTGTCTTCATTGTGTACATTGTCTACATTGTCAACACAAATTTCTCCTTGACTTAATGATCGTATCTGATTTGTCTAATGTTCTTCTAATGGATCAACTTAGTATTGAAGGTGTATCTGATCATGATTTGTTATTCTGCACCTACAACCTTGACTTTTCACGAGTTCCAATTCCGTCTACGTTCCAATTCCGCGATTTTAAATCTTTGAACGTCGATGCCTTACAATATGATGCTTGTAATTTTCCGTGGGATTTATGTTACAGTTTATACAATGTCAACGATAAAGTCAACTTTTTTCAATACTTACTGCTGGAACTGTATGAAAAACATGTTCCCTTGAAGACAGTTTCAGTTTGCAACAAGAATTGTCCGTGGTTCACATCTGAGGTACATAATTCTATTAAAAATAGGCGCAAATTGTATTCAAAAAGGAAGCATTATCCCACTAATTTAAACTGGGAGAGGTTCTGTCATGCTCGCAACTATTCGTCTTTTGTTACTCGAAGAGCTAAAAAAAGTTTTTTTATGTCTAAACTTAGCATTCACCAGAGCTCTCGTAAGCTTTGGAGTGGTTTGGGCTCTATTGGTGTTGGTAGAAAGGAGGTTGTTAACAATAATTTCCCTGACCCAAATGATCTCAACAACAGTTTTACATCAAGTAATGTACAGGTTTTAAACTTTGCACCTAATGCTAACATTTTATATGGGGATTCAAGTGAGTTTGATTTTGAAATCATCTCTGAGTTTGATTTGATAATGAACATTCATTCCCTTAAGTCTAATTCTATAGGTGAGGATGGTGTTCCAATTAAGTTTATAAAAATTATGACGACATTAGAATTCAGTATGATATGGATAAATTGACTATTTTATGTTTGCTTGACTTTTCCAAGGCCTTTGACCGAGTTAACCATGAGATCTTGTGTAAAAAACTGGATTTGTACTTTGGCTTCAGTTCAAAACCGGGCATTGTCACTTCATCGGAAAATATTGGTTTTTATTATTTATACAAGATCGGTATGCTTAATTAAAAACTACTTGGAACACCGATGTCAGAGAGTAAAAGTTGGTGACACTTTTTCGGATTCAATGAATCTACATTCTGGTGTTCCACAAGGTTCAATTTTGGGTCCTTTGCTATTTTGCATGTTCATTAATGACCTCCCCCTAGTGTGCAATAATGTCATGCTGCACCTTTATGCTGATGATGTCCAATTATACCTTTCCGCTCCATTTAACTTGTTGGAAGACCTTATCTACAGAGTAAATGAAGACCTTTTAGAGATCTACAATTGGTCATTGTGCAACGGGTTAACTTCTAATCCTGCTAAATCGCAGATCATTGCTATTTCTAAAAAGAAATTTGATGTAACAAATCTTCCACCTGTCTTTATTTCTTGTTTTCAACTTGAATTTGTTGAATCTGTCACTAATTTAGGCTTTAAAATAAATCTCACCATCAGCCGAATTTATGGTGGTCTCCGAAAATTAAATCTTTTCTCCGCCTTGACACCTTTAGACATTAAGCTAAGGCTCATTAAATCTCTGTTGCTACCTGTCATTGATTATGCTGCAGTGGTTTACTGTCGACCTGATTCACACTCCATGCAGAAATTGGTTGTTGCTTTTAATGACATAGTCAGGTACGTTTATGGTTTGCGAAGATTTGACCACGTTTCCCAATATCATCAACTTGTCCTAGGATGTACGTTCAAGCAATTTCTTGATTCAAGATGTTGCTTGTTTTTACATAAGATTATTCATAGTAAGACACCACCTTATCTGTTTGATAAACTTCGCTTTGCGCGTTCTGCCCGAACCTTTAACCTCATAACTCAATCCTCTAATTATTTGAATTCGTCTAGACTTTTCCTTGTTTATGCCATCAGACTATGGAACTCCCTGTCTATAATGGTAAGGCAAATTATAGGAACTATAAAGTTTAAAAAAACATTATTTTTGAATTTTCGATAAGAATCATACTCAAACAGCAATTTGAAATAATCATTATCTGAAAAAAAAAAAAAAATCTTACACTAATTTTTCTTAAATTAATTACTTGAAGTTATTTTTAATTTTTAATTTGTTTATAATTTTCCTTTATCCGCACTATTTTTGTATTAACTCAGGTACTATAAAAGACAATGTCTTATTTGTACACCACTTTTAATAAAATTGAAATTGAAATTAATGTAGACAATCAAAGTCGACACGTAGAGGAACAACACTGCAAGAAATACATAGAATCACTATTCTTATCGGAAAACCATGTTTCAGTAACACAGATTATATCAATCTCAGATTCCTCAAACACATCCCTAAACTCATCAAATTTACAGAATAAGCGTCGAGCATTTAAATGGCATACTTTTAAACCCGACCTCTGTTTGCAAAGAATTTTAATCATCGACCGAAGAATTCCATCAACACCGCCGCCGACCGCAGGAACATCATCATCATAATTCATTGCCATCATATAATAGAAGAAAAATAATGGTAGGCAATAGAATTCGAGAAATCGGGTCCACCAGATTCAAAATCTCATACAAATTTACAACCATTCTGTTTATGGATAGAAAAGACAAATAGAAAGAAAAAATATTTACCCAAAAAGAAAAATAGAGATGTTATGTAGAACAGAAAAAAAAATTAAATGTATTGTAGAACAGTGATTAAAATTAAAATTAAACGATAAAAAAGGAAGTAATTTATGTAAATAAAAAAAAAAATAATACAAAGTTAAAGATGATCATGAGTGAGGCTGGCGCTGTTTTTGACACATACTTCTTTTAAAAACCAAATTCGATTTTTTTAAATTACTTTTTGTTAGATTTATGTAGGTAGTTGTGGAACGAAGATACATAGAGAATTCAGTGAAATCCAGTTTTCGATCAAAAGAATCAAAATTAGCAGCATATTAGCAATTAAGTTAATTACTTTTTCCCATCAGTAGGTCATAGTTCCATAATGGATGGACCAGATGTCCACAGGAATTTTTGGTAGGCCAATGGCCTATATAAACAATGTGTCAAGAAATTAGTACCAATGATTTTGTTTTAAATTTATGAAACTTTCTATCTTTCCGACACTTAATTCATTGAGTCGAAAAATATAATTTTCAAGCACTTTAAGAAAAACCAAATACATATATAAAATTAATTTTCTTGTTTAATATATCGAATAGAGTTACGTTGGAAACAGACAGGCTTTAAGGTTCTTCTAATTTAACAAAATACATTTTCCATAAAGATGTGTCTAAATGAACTTGAAATGGAAGTGCGTCATTCTGAAGATATACACAAATACTGTAGCAACTTTTTCTATGAAACCCTGGATCGTAATCTACATAGCACATTATAAGCATACAAATTCATTACATTCATAACATTTTTCTGTTTGAGTTACAAATAAAAGAAAGCTTCACAATTGAGTTAACCAGCTATATAAGTCTGCAGTGGTTTCTCCCTGCTTTATCCTCTTTCGACTTCCTCAGTTTTTCTTCTTGTGCCACAGTAAAATGCTGTCATAGTAACCCCATGTCACCTGTTTTTATTCACGCGTATTTTAATAATTATTTATAGCTCCAAAGGTGTTTGTAATACTAAAAAGGTAACATTCAAATTACTCATTCCTTAACAAAACAAGAACAAAAAATCAAACAACAATAACAAACTGCTGTAGATACGGATGAAAAAGGGCTCAAATGAAAAAATCTTATTTGGGAACTGTGTGTTTTTATACCATTTCGTTCATTCAAAGGACAATAAAACACCTGGAGCAATGCTTATGAACAAATCTGACAGGATAAGGATTTGCATAAAGGCTTGGGCTGTGCTTCTGTTTGATTTATAAGGCAGTTCAGTCGAAAGTAGTAGATATACTCCTTTTGTTGTGGTGTCTTTATTTTCAATTAATACTAAAATTAGTAGCAAGATATATTTGGTTTCCTAAATAAAAACTATGAAATTTAAATTTATTATTAAAATAATGTTTGTATAAATCTTAAGAATCGACGAATATTGGTCAGATCCAAACAAAAAGTTTTAGATTTAATTTAATTTGATTATTTGTTACTTACGCTATACCGCATACGAAGCCATTTATGGCTTTTTACATTTTAATCCTTTTTTAACCCCTTTTTTCCAAGAAATGATTAAAATGCCTAATTACCCCTTTTTAAGGTATATCTGACAATCAATTAAGAATAATTTCATCTACCTGCCTCCATATATATAGGGTTAAATTTGACCTTAAAAGTCAGTTGATTTGCAATTGTGGTTGAAAAGGGAAGTGTTAAATTTTGAACATTTTTGAATATTAATAACTTTTGTCTAAAGTAAGTAATCTAGTTGAAAAAATATATTTATAATTACTTATATATTTATCTTTTCTAAAAATAAGTAAAAACTATATATTATTCTGTTAGTTTTGGGGGTAAATGTTGTCAAGCCATATTTGGCTTCGTATGCAGTAAAGGGTTTTCAATGTATATATTTTTTATAGCTTTACTTGTTTTTCACTTTTACCTATTTAATTGCTCTTAAACTGAAGAAATGGAAACTCGTCGTTTTTACGTCACTGACTCGGATATGGAACTAAAGACGGAGATGCAATTCGAAAACAAAGAAGGCGACGTTGTGGTGGAAGAAACCGATATAGATTCAGACGATGAAGTCAAATCCAGGGTAAACGAAACAAAAAAGCAAGTTTCATGGAGAAAGGGACATATTCCTGCTTATGTCAAGGAATATTTTTATATTTTCGGGATCGGCTGATCTACCAGCATCAGTAAAGACCCTAAATACCACATCGGAATTTTTTAAATTCCTTTTTACTGATGAGATAATGAACCTTATAACTGACGAATCAAATAAAAAAGCATTCCAGGATAATATAAACAATACGGTCAGCATCACAAAAGATTAAATAGGGCGATTCATCGGAATGGTAACGTTTATGTCCTGTTGCCGACTTCCATCTTCAAGGCATTACTGGAATAAAACTGTAGGACAACCGATCATTTACAAAATAATGACGTGCAATAGCTTCGAAAAAATTAAAAGCTTCATCCACTTCAACGACAATAATAATTTCATTCCACTTGGGCAAAAAGGACACGACAAATTGTTGATAAGGCCACTTTTGGAGAAAATACGAGAACGGTTGCTGTTGATCCCAAAAGATGAAATGTCGTCACCAGATTAACATCTACTGTGGCCAAAAATGTCAACCACAAATTATTTTTCGATAACTGGTATAATAGCCCAAATTCACAAGTTTATTTATTTAAAAATGGTATTTTGCCATTGGGGACCGTAAGACTCAACCGCTTACCGAACCCGAGAATCCCAAAAAATAAATTGATGAAGGAAGGACGTGGAAGCATGATCGAAAAAGTGGCAACTGTTGGTGGAGTTCAGCTAAGTTTGGCGTCCTGGATCGATAACAAAATGGTTACTCTGATGTCACCATATGTGGGAATGAATCCAGTAACAGAGAAACGTCCTTATTCACGAAAGGATAAAGCATACAAAATTCTTCCCGCTCAGCCAGCTGTTGATGTGTACAACAAGTACATGGGTGGAGTGGACCTCCTTGATTCGATGCTGGGCTTGTATCGTATACACTTACGATCGAAGAAGTGGTATAAGCGAGTATTTTTTCGCATGATAGATTTATGCATAGTGAATGTGTGGATTCTATGGCGTCGTCAACATGAATTTCACCTACCTTTGTTCGATTTCAAACTTGAAATAGCCGAGCATTTATGCAAAGCCGAAAAGGAAGCACTTAAACTCCATGGACGACCCCGAAGTGTATCTCAACTTGGATCTCCTGCAACTCCAAGTTCTTCTGCCACCGATCCTAAAAAGCGGGGCGGATCACCTGCAGGAACAACACCAAAGAGAAAGCGTCCTGAAAGGCATCAAGACTATCCTCTACTTTCAATTCGTTTCGACAATGTGGGTCATTTCCCACAAATTACAAAAAAAAACAGACAAATTTGCCGAAACGATTGCTTCTACCGCTGTTTTACCTATTGCCCGAAATGTAAAGCTCATTTATGTTACAATGAAAAAAGAAATTGTTTTTCTAAGTTTCATGGAGCTCAAACTCACGAGGATTAGCTTTTTTTGACTCAATAAATTTTTATTATATTTTTATATTGAAATCCCTTAATTTTTATTTGTGTTCTTATAAACATTTTAAATTAAATAAATTTAAATTTTTAAAATTTAAATTTTAAATTTTTAAATTTTTTCACTAAACATATCTTATAATGATCTAATTAAGCAATTAAAAGACTATTAAATTTTTTTCCTTTATTGGAAATAATTCATGCAGTAAAGGGTTAACAGTTTACATGAACAAGATAAGTCACATCATATTTAAAAATGGGTTTCATTCGTTTTTTTAAGTTTTTGAAGTTATTGAATTCCTATTTATTGTTTAATGGGTCGTTTTAAAAAAATTACATTTTTAGCGTTATAGCTTCTATTTTTTTTGCATTTCAATTTAAATACTTGAAATTTGGCATGGAACTGTGTTTATATGTCAGCATTATAAGAAAAAATTTGCAGATCGATTGATGGTAACGAATAGCCATGGTAATTAATAATGTGTAATCTCCGTGGCCTTTTTGGGATGTGATTTTCATGCTTAATCAGTTTTATTAATATTTTTAATGATGAAAATGATTTTTTATTTAATTTTGGGCCTTGTCGTTTGAAAGGCTTTCTCTCAAACTTCAATTTTATGATATCTACGCCAAAAAAAAATTGTTTTGTTGTCCGAATACTTAGTTGAACGAGTGTGACAAGATTTGGAAAAAAAAACCTAATTAAACATTTTCGCTTTTTCACACAACTAAACAATTTTTAATAATTTTTTACGATGCATCATCTTTTAGTACGTCAAAAAACCTTTAATTTTATGTTTTATTATAATTTAATTATTGCAGTTAATTCCTTTAAAATTTGCATACAAAATAATTTTTTCATCCGAGTAAAAATTCAGTGTAATCTCCGTGGCCTCGTTATCTTTGTACCGTATAAATATTTTTTAGTCTAACCACCGCCAAAAGAAAGGTATTTACTCAGACTCGAACTTAATATAATTTGGATGGCATTGAATTACATTTACTATATTAAAATTAAGAAATAGTCGATTTTGTAATCTCCGTGGCCTGTAATCTCCGTGGCCATTTTCGTATTTGTTTTTTAATTAATGTTCTTTTAGTTTATAATGGCTCATATTATTATTATTTTTTTTATATTCTAGATAAATATACTGAATTTCATCATTCCTTACAGTATTGGTACCGTAAAAGTTCCAAGAAAGTTATGTGCCGTTATTTAAAAATATTTTTTTGACTCTTTCATGCTTTTAAACAAAATCATTTCGTAAACAAACAACTTTTTTTATTAATTATCCTATTAAATTTATTTGCTTTCCACAAAATTTCAACTATTTATTGTTACTATTTATTTTGTGGATTATTGTTATTTTATGCAAGAAAAGAACATTTTTAGTACATTCGAAATTTAAAATTTAAATTTTTATCAAAAAATACTCGTAAAATAGAAAATATTTGAAATTATTTTTGCGCAACTCGGAGAACTCCTTTTCTACTTGTTTACTATAGATTTAGAAACTAAAACCCAAGAAAGACTGAAAAAAAAAATTTTTCAAACGATCAAAAAAAATGTCAATTTGTAAAAAATGACCCAAATACGTATCATAGTATTATTGATGGTCCTGATAGCTTCGGTAAAAAATATCATCTTCCCATTGTTCAAAAAGGGTGATGCAAGTGAACTTAATAACTACAGAGGTATATCATTTATGAATACAGCCATCACTTAGAAAGACTAACAGACAAATGTAAGACAAAATAATATGCTCAGCGACTCAGCGAGTATGAAGCAGGTCTAAGGAAAGAATATTTAAAAGTTGAAAACATTTTTCCACTTACGTGTATTGCCAGATCTACTCTAGACTAAGTAAAGAAGTTATACGCATTCTTCATTGATTTCAAAACGGTGTTCGACCCAATCTACAGCAACGCTATCTTTTAAAAGCTTAGCTTATTTTCTTAAAAATGATAGATTTACTTCAACGGGCTTACGAAAATAATATGAATATGACAGCAGTGTGGGACCGAAATCTGGTTTGAAATGACAAGTGGTATCAAACAAAGATGCCTATTAAGTCCGCTTCTGTTTTCACTTTGTTTTGGAGGATATTCCATGGCTTTCCATTTCCATAGATGAATCACGTTTGCTGTTACCAACATCAAGTCATTAATGTACCCAGACGGCATCGTCATACTAGCGGAATCATCTCAAGTCATGGTTAATAAGCTACAGTAATAGTTGGTGTCTCATGGTCAATACAATGAAATTCTAAGTAATGATCTTCAGAAATGGAACAGGTAGATACGCTGGGGAAGAAAAATTGACCTGAGAAATTGAGAATCTCGAGCTGGTAAAGGAGTACAAGTTCCTTGGAGCTATCATCACTCCTCAACTTTCTTCTAAAAAACACACCTTAAAACTAAACACATTGCAAATCAGATAATATTTCCATGAGTTCTATGAACTGAAATAAAAATGAAACAAAACTCGTGCAGTTTGAATAAACTCAAATGACATCAACATTAAACTGCGTTTCGTCAATGATGTCAATTAATCTCTCAATTATGTTATAAGTTTTTAAAGGGTTTTCAGAAAGGACTTGACAGCTTTAAACTTTTACTATGAACGCACCCTTGAACCAATGAACAAACTGTCAATGTCAACACATTCAATAAAAATACGGTGAAGTTCACGGACGAAGAACGTTTACAAATAATTAAAATTAACTTCCTAAATTCCGAGTCGGTGATGGCAATTTAAAAAGCGTTAATGCAAATTTTTTGGCATTATTCTCCTTCCAGTAGACAAAGAATTCAGAACTAAAACAGTCATTTGTACGGAGTGGCGTTCCCAAGAATTGGGCATCACTAATACCATCTTATGGAGAATTTTGTGAAAGAATCTTGGCTTGCACCCATATATGATGAAAGAAACCCAAAAAGTAAATCCACTCGATCATATTAAGTGAAGAAGATGTTTGAAGAAGATGACCAATTTAATAGCAAAATCAACTTTAGTGATGAAGTAAATTTTTGGCTAAGCGGCTTTGTAACAAAAAATATGCGTTACTGGTCAGGTGAAAACTATAATGTGTTTCAAGAAACAGCAACTTATCAACTTCCTTGACTTATTGAAAACTTAATTCCATGAACGTGTTACATCGAGAAATGTTCCTGTCAATTTGCCTTCTAGATCGTGGGATTAAACACTTCTAGACGTCGAAATGTATGTCCAAGCCATCGAAAAATGGGTTCAACGAACGTTCCTAACAGAATTGTTTCGATTGTATTTCAAACCAAAAATTAAATTTTCGAGATATTTCAAATGGTTTCCGTTTTCCGTTGTCAAGACCCGATTTTAGCTCGTCTCACCTTTAATAGTTTTCTTCGTCTTGCAGTACTACTTGGCATGCAGAATGTCATGAATTCGATGCTAAGCCGCTACAAAACATTTGTTCAGGGGTGTACTCGGCAGAAAATTGTAGGTCTCCTCCATTCCTGGTTCACGCACACAGTTGTTGTCAGTCACTGGGTCCTGCTTTTCTACGAGCTGTTGCACCACCAAATTTAATTTATTTTATTTTTAGGTTTCTCAAGTGTGTTTTTTGGAGCACCTGCCCAAATATGGGAATTGTATTCGAGTTTTAGACGAATATAAGCCTTATAGATTAAACCCAGATCAGAAGGGGTAAAAAATTTCTTGCAACATCGAAGGAAACCAGCACTAAGCAGCGTTTTTGGTGAAGTCGAATATGTGGTCATTTCACAAAAGGTGGTCTGTGATGAAATAACTGAGAACTGGGAGCTGTTCAAATTCTTCAATGCAAGTGCCGCTCGTGGATAGCTACATGGGGGGTTGCGCTTTAACGACAGAAGACATCATTGAGTTTTTGAAGCATTAAGTTCTGTACGGTTTATGATTCTCTATTTGACAATTCTATCGAAATAAGAATTTAATAGTCTAGTAATACGCTGCCGTTCTAGATCCACATCCGAAGAAAAAGGACATCTGGGATCTAAATAACGAATATGAGAAGCTGAGAGTTCTGTCATCAGCAAATCAATTTAAAAGATTAGAAGTTGTAGACAAAAGATCTTTGAAAAATATCAGAAAAAGA
Source organism: Philhelius festivus (assembly GCA_963931855.1). Taxonomy (NCBI): domain Eukaryota; kingdom Metazoa; phylum Arthropoda; class Insecta; order Diptera; family Syrphidae; genus Philhelius; species Philhelius festivus. The sequence continues at coordinate 76,025,530 of OZ007555.1, read as the reverse complement.
CTCGGAGACAAATCGGGGCCCTGTAGCACACCAGCATTTATTTCATAAATTTCAGACTTAAGACCAACCAATACATCTTGTATTAAGCGGTTTGAAAGGTAGCTTATAATCATAGCTGGGCACCGTTAATCAAACAGTTAACTTCGTTAATCGTTAATCCGCTACTAAAAAAGTTAGCTTCGTTAAACGTTAAAGCGTTAAATTTCGAAAAAATTAACGCAAGTTAACGTTAATCGTTAATCCGTTAACATGTGATAAAAATTGCATTTTTTATATTTTTTTTCTCTAAGCACCGGTTTAATTTCTCATATATTTCATTGAAAAAACAATTTTCTTCGCGACTCAAGAAAAAATCATCTACCCAGAATCGTCTTGGCTGTTTTTTCTTCCTTTGTAGTTCGTTTTCTAATATTATTAATGCGGCAGCCACTTTTTTTTTTCTTAGGGGAAATCATACTCATACGGAACAAATTTAAAAATATTTTAAAGCGAAGGCGTACGTCGACCATAAATGTATGTACCGAACTGAAGTCAAAATTATTTCAGGTTTGACGTTTGAGTTTTTTGTTTATCGTGGTGCGTTCAACGTGTTCCTGAACGAGTGATCCTTGGTTCCTTGGTTAAGTGTACGAAGGTATCAACTCGTTCATCAACTGGTTAAACAACAATATCGAAAACGCAGTTGATCAACTCGAAAAACTTTTTTTCTGTCAAAATCGAACAATTTTATATATCTATATATAATATGTACCTAGCTGGTTTTGTTTCACCCGCGGCACGCACCGCGCGGCACTTGTCTCATACTTGTCTGAACGTGTTTTTCGCGCCGCGCGGTAAATAGTAGGCATTGGATTAACGATTAACGGACTTAACGTGGATTAACGGATTTAACGTGTCCGTTAACATTTTTAAAAGTTAACTTAAAAGTTAATCCGTTAATCAAAATGTTAACTTCGTTAATTAACGATTAACGGATTAACGAGTTAATGCCCAGCTATGCTTATAATCCGTGGAAGAAGGGATTCATCAACACCAAAGCACGCATTTTCCATAAAAGAGCTCGATACCAGACTCTATGAAATGCCTTTTAAATATCTCTATAAAAATAATAGCATTCATCAGAGCAATGTATAAAAAAAAACGTGGCACAAGTGTGGGATGTAAAACAAAATTCCGATGAGTTTCAGACCTCAATGTTCAGTCTATACATTAACGATATTATCTACAAACTCAGTGAAAGGTGGTATAGTGCTTAGTGGAAAATCCATTCCTGGTCTCATGTATGTATGTTTATGATATAGTCTTCCTGGCCGAATCTACGTATATAGGCGGAATACAGCTGATGATGAATAGACTTCAGTGCTATTGCAAAGTCTGGAACCTATCAGTTAATTTATCAAAGTCCAAAATGTATAAGTATCTGGGTGTCTTGATTACCTCGAACCATATATGCTACCACATATTGCTAAATATAAAGTTTTTCGAGCAACCGCAACTGCAATTCTTTTTTACGGAGCGCAAGTGTGGGGATACCTTTCGTTCGATGCAGTGGAAAAGTTCTTCCGTTTTTTCATCAAAAGCACCTTTAGGCTGCCGAGTACGACACCCAATTATATGCTGCACCTAGAAACAGGAACAGGCCCCCTTTTCTTGGATACTCTCAAATTACACTTTAATTATGTGACAAGAGTTATGGAGATGGGATAAAACAGGATTCCGAGGCTTGTTCTAAGTCACATCATTAATTCTAGAAGAACATGCGTAGGTGAGTGGTATAAACTGGTGAACAATTGCTCAACAACTTTTTCAATATCAGCTGAAGATAATCTTTCTTCGCTTAAAACGAAATTTGATGATTTGTTGATGAAAATCGGAAACAGGATGTACGATAAGTTAATTGAGGAAGCGGAATCATCTTTATATAGAGCTTACTACAGTAAAGTTAACCACCTTTTGGAAAAAAGACCTATACTTCTTGACCGATAACACCATACGCATGATCAGTACAATCTTTAAAGTTAGAGGTGAACTCCTCAGTTTAAACTTCATTCCTCACCGTCCAGATCTTCCAATATGGTGTGATTTATGCAATCGAAGAGAACGAGAAGACGTGTTCCATTTTTTGTGAGTTTGTCCTATTCTGAAAGAATTCCGCATGAGATACTTTGGAATTGATATACTCAGTTTAGAGGAAACCATAAAATTGATGAATAGAGAACGAGGGTGGGAACTCTTATACCAAATTTGTTTAGTCAATAAAACTAAACTAACTAACTAAACTAATGCAAACTAAACTAACTAAAATGCCTTTTAAATATCAAGTTCAATAATCTTACTTTCTCCAAAACGATGTTAAGATTTTTGCCACTGTTCGGTGAGATATCCCATTAGATAACCGGTCCACCTTTTGCTATAAGAGAAATAGTGCCGGCCCATGAGAAGCTTTCGTTCTTCAAGATATTTGTTGAGCTGATATTTTGTATGATGGTTAAAGTCCTTATAACAACCTTAAACCTGATCCAAGGAATAAATTCGATTTTCGCTAAAAGTAATAAGGAATTTCTGTTTCAGGAGTCTTTTTTGGCGTATACAGTTTTTCAAAAATAAAAAACAAAAAACACACACACTTCTTGGTACAAATTTTTATTTTAAGCTTTAAAAACTTTAAGGGATAATGAAATTTTGAATGCAAATTAAAAAAGTAAAATAAGTATTCATCAGACCGTATCTTATATAGTTTACCGTTAGAAAATCCATGTTAAAGTGTTTTTAGGTATCAGATTCTGAGTCTGGAATTCGTTAAGTTAGTAGGTATCAATTTCTTTGATGTTTTATTCTTACTGTACTTGGTATACGAAGTTCAAAGACCTAATTCAAATTCAAAACCAGAATATTTAGTTAGAGTCATAAGAATAAGTGCTATTAAATACTAGTTTAGAGAGCTTAAATACAAATTTTCGACTTTTAGTTCCTTACAGAAGGTTGCTGTTATCAAAGATTTGCTTCTATGTTTGCCTTAAATATATGTATCAACAAAAAATAATTATAATTTGCACAACTACAATTGGTATCTAACAACTTTCATTATGATTTGGTACTAAGCTCTAAAAGTAAACTTACTTTAACCCAAAACTTTACATTTTTATATTGGATTTTTTAATTTGGCTTTTATTTTAAGATAATGGTGTTTTTCAAAATTAAAAAAACGACTACACTGTCTCCAATGCTCCATTTCGTTATTTTTTTTATATATATTTTCAGTTATAATCATCCGTGACCTTTTTGCTTCCTTCAACATCTTCGTTTCCTTTTTTGCATCAAGGGAACTAAAAAAGTATTTTAATTTACTCGTTCTTCTGCGTTGTTATTTTTTTTTTTTTGCCTAAACTTTGGTAAATATGAAAGTTTATTTTTGTTGTATGTTATTTAGCTCAGTCTGTATGTTAACATCCAAATTGGCCAAGCTGGCAGTTATCGTTAAAGAGTTTATGGGCTTAGAAGTTTTTGTTACTTTCATAATTGCATTTATACGCTATTGTGTATAGGTTCTTTTATGAAACATTTCCGATAGGGGAGTTGGTATGTGTCAAAATGAAATTCATTATGAATTTCCAAGGCTTTAAAAATGATTTGGAGAACTGTATAGTAGAGTTTTATTTAGAGTAAGGAATATGTTCATATACCTAGCCACGTATTGGTTTGCTATCGGCAAGATTCTTAATCTTCGTTTGAATGTAATACAAAACTTTTGGTATCAATTTCTAACAACTGCAGTGGGAAATTTTAAATTAACGATGGTTAAAAGTACTGGAACTTGAAAATCTCCGAAAATTTTATTTAAAAAAATGTTTGTTTAAAAATGTAACATTCCCAAAATAAAAACTAATCAAAACAAATTATAAATACGGGTCAGTTCTGCTTTCCAAGAATTTCCAAAAAACATTGTTCAGATTAATACATTTTTCTTTAACGCTCAGGTCTCAGTTTTTGACCTTCATATATCGAGTTATACAGTATAACTTAGTATGAGTATAACTTCATTTTTATCTTTGTTAATCCTACTCAACTTAATGAAATTCCGAATTTTAAGAAATCCGATGTTGTTAATGTTTTAAATTAAATTTAAAATTTAACTAATAATTCATCTCCAAGAGTGTAAACGTTTTTACATGACATCTTAGTGTTGACAGAAACTTGGCTTAATTTCAGTTCGTTGGACACAGAACTTTTAAATTATAAGTTGTTACTTTAAAGACAAGCTGTAATAGTATTTTAGAAATACGAATTATTGACACTGAAGGAATACGAAGGAGTTCTTAAATCTTCTCTATAAATAAAATAAAGCATGGGAAAGCTACTTAAAAACTTTTCGCCAGTAAACTACAACTATATTTATTGTCTTTTTTGAAGGATTTGAAGCCCTTTTCAAAACTTTATGCAATAAACACAAAAATGAAATCGGTAGCTTTTTCAAAGAGGATCTCGCTAATTTCAGAAATCAAAACTGTTACTTAAAAGAAATTACTCATATTAATAATGCTTTTATCCAAAATTTTGGTAATTTCTTTTTGTATTATACGCTCACTCAGGGGGTTATGAATATCTACCCTTATAATGTCAAATACAGTGCGAGCAATCAGGAAATTTAGTCTCCTCGATACAAGTGCCACCCATAGAAAGTGGCATTGAGGGAGAGTTCCGCTTTAGCGACAGTAAACAGCATAAAATTCTACACGGTTTTTGATTCCCCATTGGGCAATGCTGTCAAGATTAGAATTTAAAGAGCTAATCATACGCTGCCGTTGGAAGTCCACATCCGAAGAACAAGGATGTAAATCTAAAAACGAATATGAAAAGCTGAGTCTACTATCGTCAGCGAAACAATTTATTAGATTAAAAGTTTCAGACAAAAGATCATTTATGAATATAAGGAAGAGTGTCGGAGACAAAACGGAACCCTGGGGCACAGGGGCGTATTTACCCTAGGGCTAAAAGGGCTACAGCCCGGGGCGGCAAGGCTCCTAGGGGCGGCACAAGCCAATTTATAATATTTTTTTTAAGCGATTGAACCTTCAAAACATTCAAGCAGAAGGACCCAAGCCGCCCCTAGCTATTGGACAATTAATAATATTTTTTTGAAGCGATTGAACTTTCAAAACATACATAAAAGAGGGTATAGCCGCCCCTAATAAATTGATAAACAAAAGATATAAAGATTAAAAAAATGCGATCTTTTGAGTTTTTCAAGCATGACACCATACTATTCTTATTTTTTATAAACGATTTTTTATAATGAAAATTCATAATAAAAATATTTACAGACATATACCTATTCTTTGGAAGAAATTCCAATGAAACGAAAACATTATCAAAAAAAAAAAAACACTTGTTGCTATGTAGCTCTAAAAAAATGGGCTAGAAAAACTTTGGCTGGACGGATCTTAATTTTTTGTTTCTTAACCATCTACAAAGAGTCCCTTTTTATTAAAAAAAGTTATAAAAATCCATTAAGCCGGATTTTAAATGTAAGGTCACGCACAAAATTTTATTCTTTTTTTATATATTGTCATTGTTTTAGGTGTGTTCAGAAGCAATTTAAACAAACTGTTTATGAGAGAAAAACGAGAATGCTTTGATGTTTTTGAAGAGATGGGAAAAAGTAAAACCTCTGAAAATTACAAAATGGACCAAAAAAAATCGTCAAGAGGAAAAAACGAGATGATGAGTGTCGCGAAGGAGAGGTTTTTTGAGGTCGTGAAAATTTCAAAATAAATACATTGGCGCAAAATTTTAATTGAATTAGTACGATGCTAAGACTGTTTTAGTATGATACTAGGTTAAAACAACGAATTTGCAAATTTTAATAGAATATAGCATCATACTTTCTCTACCCTTTTATTAAAGTTAAAATCATCAAATACCTACTTTATTTTTTTAGTATCGTGCTAGCTTTATATGACTCTTTGACATTTGCAAAAATCAAAAAAGGTTCGTGTACCTACTTTTTTACACGAAATGTTTAAGGTGTGTGTAGAAGCAATTTATTAAGAAAATTCTTTTAGTACGATACTAGTTAAAAAATGTTTAAAATTAAGAATGAGTTAGTAAACTACTATAAAGTTAGCAAATTGTTGAGTAGTATCATACTAATACCTTCATAATAGGCTGTTTAAAATTTTGCGCCATTCATTCCTATTTGCGACCTTGAGTACATTGAAGAGAAGAAATTCATCGTATGAAACAATAACAAATGGTTTATTTTTTTTTATCAAAGCCTAATCACATGAGTGAAGAAGCAATTCGAAAAAATGCAACCACTCTTCAGAAATTATACCCGGTTTATCTTGGCGAAGATTTTCAAGAAGAGTGTGTTTTACTTAAACATTTTCTGGAGCAAAACAACACTGAAAATATGAGTTTAAGGCAGCTAAACCTTCATATAAGAGAAATAGAATTGAAGGAAGCATTTCCATATGTTGAGATTGCTTTAAGAATATACTTGTGCATCTGCAGTGACAAATTGTAATGAAGAAAGATCGTTTTCCGTATTGAAACGAATAAAAACCAATTTAAGGTCTCGCATTAGCGAAGAACGCCTTAACAGTGGCGTAGCGTAGGGGGGGCGGTGGGGGCGGTCCGCCCCGGGCGGCAGGCCTAGGGGGGCGGCAAAATGTCGCCGGTGATGCGGTTAGAGAAGAAATCATATGTTTCATGAAAGATCGTTTGACAAGTCAACAAACAACAGTGATGTAAATTTGAAATTTGCAACCTAACTGTGGTTCGTCGTTGACCGCTCTCGGCTGATTTTCGTGAATTCGTAGACGGTGAGTAGGGCCGTAAGAGTGCATTCCGTATTGTCGCGCGACTCGCGAAACTAAAACAAAACGTTCCGAAACTCTCGCGAAACTGAAAGGGAGTGTTCCGAAACATATGATATGCACATGCGGGATATGATAAGATAACTAGAATTCGACGCAAACGTTATTCTAGTCTCAGCCAGCTCAATGTTTTTGCTCCCTCCCGCATCACAGAAAGTTGTTTCGATTGTGTTGTTTATAGTTTAAATACTGTTGAATCTTCTAAAACTAAACACTTAGTACTTCACTCAACCTTTGAACTAGTTTTTGAAAATAAAAAGAGTTAAAGGAAGCGGCGCGGAATACTGCAAGAAAAAGGCTAAGAAAGAAGCAGACGCGAAATATTTCAGTTCTAGTTCTGGTTCAAAAGCCACGTTAAAGTCTTCGGCGGCATCCAGCAGCAGCGGAACTGATTCCAATGTAAGTAAGATTCCTCCATCTACAATCGTGAGTGGCCTAGAATTGTCCTCCGGCCAATATTCATGGGAATGCATAACTTATTTTACAGGCAGAAGAAGACGTGCAGACGAAGACGAAGTCGACTCACCAGAAGTACCTCAAGCATCTAGTCACAAGCCTGCAGAAGAAGTGAACCTCGTGAAGCTGTAAAGACGCTTAAAAATAAGTTTGTGGAAGTTCTTGAGGTACTGGAAGAATTGACGGATCGGTAGCCAGTCTTCTTCTGACAGTCATGCAGTCATTCAACTTCCTCACTTTTCTTGGCTTTTGAGCTGCAGAGCTACCTGAAGAAGATGACGCACGGATTTACCTGCAGCAGCGTGGACTGAGTGTGGATAAGTGTGCTCAGAAACTCTGCGTTTTAAAAGCTCTCCTAGAGGAGAGCAGAGACTTTTCTAAGACTCTTTGGAGAAAATTCGGAATCGAACTCAAAACGAGAAGAATTCATAGGAAAAAACGCATGCATGGTGATGAATCCGCAGATGCAGCTTTGTCTCACGAGCCTCATTTGTAAGGCCCGTAGAATCCGTTTATGATCCTATTTTACTTTCAATAAAAGATACTTCAATGCCTGTGAAATGATGTCCCGAAATTTAATTTTAATTTAGTATTGAATGGGGGCGGCAAAATGGGTCTCCCGCCGCGGGCGCCGAGATGGTACGCTACGCCACTGCGCCTTAATAGTCCTTATTAAATATAGCAGCTAAGCTGACAAAAAAATTAGATAAGAAATCTATTGGTAATCAATTTGGTAATCGATATACACTACACACAGAAAAAAAAAATTTGAAAAAATCGAATATTATGCATTTTGTGTTTTTGTATTATTATTTTTTATTACTTTATTTTCATTGTTCTAAAGGGCGGCAAAATTTATCAGCCCGGGGCGCCAAATCCTTAAATACGCCTCTGCTGGGGCACACACAGCGTTCATTTTGTGGATATCAGATTTGATGTGAGAAATAAAATAAAATTTTGTTTGTAGTATTTATTTATTAATGATTTGCTTATACTGTAACATATAATATCTTATTTATAGCGAAGCATTATAATTACAATCAAATAAATTATATGGGTGATTCTACAAACAATGGAATAAAATGATACAAATTTCGGCACGACTTTTTTAGATTCCAAAAGTCGTAAGAGTTGTTCTAGATGATCATTAGAACGTCCCTTTGCGTTGTTGAAAGCGGCCAGTTAAAAAAATAAAAAAATTACGATTTTAAGGACATTTTTTGAAAAAGGATGTTCAGGGTACTGAGTTTTTTTTAAGGAAACTGAATAAATCTTTATTTTTTTTTCTTATTTTCTTTTGGGTACACATTGAAATATAGAAATTGAATTTAATTATTTTTCATAAACATACAAATTAATGGTAAATAAATATTATTTAGCATTTTATTAAGAGAATATAATATATATGTAATATAATTAAATATTTTTTTTTCTAAGAATCAATTTAAAATAAATTATATTATTTTTAAAAATATTTCGCAATGAAGTTTGAAGTTCAATATAACTAAAAATTTCTCAGGTTTCTGAATAAAATATCATTTGCTCTGAGGCCAAGGGACTGTGGTTTTTCATGGTTTTTGCGCAAAAAAGGTATTAAGGTTTTACTTTAAAAAATAAAAATATATATATAATATTACAGGTTTATTAAACCCTTAGTTTTGGAGCTAAAAAAAAAATTTCAATTTTTCCTCTAGGGAATCACCGAAGACCCTTAACTACCGAGTTTGAAGAAAATACCTCCGGTAGTTTAGGCTGTAGTTCGAGGTACAGACATACAGACATACAGACATACAGACAGACAGACGGAATTGCCGGACCCACTTTTTTCGTCTTCGCTATCATCGTAATGTCAACTTTGATCAAAATCTCGAGTTCGATTTTTTTTCCAAATGCAGAACTTGCCCTATAGTACCTACATATATCGCAAGTAAAAATCAGATTAAATAATTGAACGGATTTTAAAATATTTCTTGGGCCACCGAAAATTCCATCGTTTGTAGAATCACCCATATAAGAGTTGTTTACAAATTACATATATGGGTCATTTTTTAAAAATTGACATTTTTTTTTAACGTTTGAAAAAATTTTTTTTTCAGTTTTTCTTGGGTTTTAGTTTCTAAATCTATAGTAAACAAGTAGAAAAGGAGTTCTCCGAGTTGCGCAAAAATAATTTCAAATATTTTCTATTTTACGAGTATTTTTTGATAAAAATTTAAATTTTAAATTTCGAATGTACTAAAAATGTTCTTTTCTTGCATAAAATAACAATAATCCACAAAATAAATAGTAACAATAAATAGTTGAAATTTTGTGGAAAGCAACTAAATTTAATAAGATAATTAATAAAAAAGTTGTTTGTTTACGAAATGATTTTGTTTAAAAGCATGAAAGACAAAAAAAAAATAATTTTAAATAACGGCACATAACTTTCTTGGAACTTTTACGGTACCAATATTGTAAGGAATGATGAAATTCCGTATATTTATCTAGAATATAAAAAAATTAATAATGATATGAGCCATTATAAACTAAAAGAACATTTATTAAAAAACAAATACGAAAATGGCCACGGAAATTACAGGCCACGGAGATTACAAAATCGACTATTTCTTAATTTTAATATAGTAAATGTAATTCAATGCCATCCAAATTATATTAGGTTCGAGTATGAGTAAATACCTTTCTTTTGGCGGTGGTTAGACTAAAAAATATTTATACGGTACAAAGATATAAAGGCCACGGAGATTACACTGAATTTTTACTCGGATGAAAAAATTATGTTGTATGCAAATTTTAAAAGAATTAACTGCAATAATTAAATTATAATAAAACATGAAATTAAAGGTTTTTTACGTACTAAAAGATGATGCATCGTAAAAAATTATTAAAAATTGTTTAGTTGTGTGAAAAAGCGAAAATGTTTAATTAGTTTTTTTTTTTTTCCAAATCTTGTCACACTCGTTCAACTAAGTATTCGGACAACAAAACAATTTTTTTTTTTGGCGTAGATATCATAAAATTGAAGTTTGAGAGAAAGCCTTTCAAACGACAAGGCCCAAAATTAAATAAAAAATCATTCTCATCATTAAAAATATTAATAAAACTGATTAAGCATGAAAATCACATCCCAAAAAGGCCACGGAGATTACACATTATTATTTACCATGGCTTTTCGTTACCATCAATCGATCGGCAAATTTTTTCTTATAATGCTGACATATAAACACAGTTCCATGCCAAATTTCAAGTCTTTAAATTGAAATGCAAAAAAATAGAAGCTATAACGCTAAAAATGTAATTTTTTTAAAACGACCCATATATTCAACTATAATATCGACAATAAAATTTAATTCTTCTTATTGCTTGTATTATACTATTTATACTTCTATTTATCGCGGTAATGAATTTCACAGACTTGTAGAATTGACAAAGAAGTGGCGTTCAAACGTTAGACAACTCAAGCAAAGAACTATTAGATGTCAAGATCTATTTGAATTAAAAAAAAGTACATAATTTCTCTGAAAAAATCAACAAGTTGGCGAGTTGGAAGAATGTATCTCCGAGAACAACAGTAAAGTTCGAAGATTTTCAAATGACATTCCAAGAAAATTAGAAACACATTGTGGAATATTGTCAAACCGTCACCAATGAGAGTTGGATATCAACGCTATTTCTCTTCAATGTCGAAGGAGGCAGACGGCCTGGTTTTGAATTGACAATTTAAAGTGAAGTATTAGGCACGCCATTATCCATTTGACATAATTTAAAGATGAAGTGTTCACATTTGGGGTTTGTTTTACGTTTCATCGTTAATTAAGGTCATTTTGTATTGGTCAACCATATGAGGTAAGTAAATTAGGAACTAGTTTTGCGATAAGAATGTCTCTTATTCCACCAGCAGGAATTGAACTTCAAGAAGATATGGAATGGGTGTTATACGGAAGGCCCAATTTTCAGTGCAAAGTGGAGAGGAGTTTTTAGTCTGCTAAGCTCACTTTTTGAGCAGTTACCAACAATTGGAATAGCGTAATTTTTGCCAAAATTATCGAAGAGATTTTTTAAGACACTAAAACATTTACTAAGTAAGATCACACTTTGTTGCAGGCTGATTTTTACAACTTTAATGTTTAGTGTGGTGAAAACTGTCATAAAAATATCAAACAATTACTTTTGATTATTCTATTTCACAGCACAAAATGCTGCCGTGTCTTGAGCTTCAGGACTTGTTTGTTCACTTTAGCTCTAATTTAGAATTCACTGAAGACACTTTTAAGGAACCCGTATAGTCCTCATTTGATACCTCGATGGGGGTAGGTCCTCAAATGGCCAGATCTTAGAGTATTATTCTGACAACTCCAAGTGACACCACACCAAAACCGATGGATCGAAAACCCACACGAGTTTATTTATTTGTGAACTTTTATAATTATTCCTAGTGGGCCTAATAAATACTGGTTGAATTTCGTCCTTTGGTCTAAAGGCCTTGCGGCAACTTAAAAACTATCTACGTTTTCTTTGAGCAGTTAAAGTATAATACAAGTTTAATGATTCAAAAACGTATGTTATTTCTGTAAGCAAATACACTTGCCTCAATTTTGTTTTATAGATATTTAATTGGATTATATACCAGGACCTTATAAACTTGAGTCAAACATCCTAAAAGTCCTTTTCTTTTGAATTTTATTTAAGTTTATTCTTATTTAACAACTCAATTAATTTTATCATTTTTCCTGAACGATAAAACATCTCGATGTTATTGTCTTCATTCAACAAGTTAGACATAAAAAGCCTCCAGCTATCTGCTTCATAAAATTCAAATGTTAAAGTTTGTACCTATAGACAAATTGAGGTTCTTAAGCCATAAAGCTTCAAAAAACAATTAACGCAAGGGAACATAAATAAATCATACCTTTATTTTATGAACGAAAAGCAAACACAAAATGCAAAAACAAGAACTAGAAAACAAAATATAAATACGAAATTGAAGATTTAATTTTATGTATATATGGATGTAGATGCTATGTATGTATGTATATGTATACAATTTATAATGTAAGCGCTCAAATAAAAGAGAGTTCGTAGAATATCCTTTCAATTGTGCTTCGTAACAAATCCACAAAAACTTCTTTTGCATTTTATAGTATAGGGTGTCTCGAAGCTTCAATGAAATAAAATCCAGACTTAGGTTCGTTTCTAGATACAAATCTTTTAACAGTAAACATTTAAAAGAGGGAGCCTTAAAATTTGTAGAAAAAGAGTTTCCAACAGTTTTTTGGGCAAGTTCTGGATTCGAACTTAATGTTTAAATTATTGAATTTGAGATGACGATGATAGAGAACATAAAAAAAGCGTTTCGCTGTTCTGTTTGTTCTATTTTGTAGGTAGCCGCATCAATATTGACCTGCAGCCGAGTTTCAACGACTCATTAGGAGTCTTGAACTTTTTCTTATACGAGTGTATACATGGCACAGTACTTGTATTGTTGTTAACTGCAATATCCAATTAAATTGGTTTCTAAAACATCGTTATACTCTTTTCATTCCACTTTAAGATGATCTTTCTTTAGCCGCACCATGCGAATGTTGATCGATCCATCTGATTTTAATATTCGAAACCTAAAAACCAATATGCATCGATAGCTCGGAGTAAACATTTACTCTACGAAGGGTACTTTTGAGAAGATCCGGGCAAGAATTAATTTAGAAAATTGTAATTTGCGCACCCTCAAGGAGTTGTGACTACCCTTATAATGTTTTTGTTAATATCACAGTGCGAGAATTTTGGTAAAGTTGCAAGTATTTAATAGGAGATGTCTTGAAATCGTGTAGGGAGACAAATTAAGAAGGCCAAAGTATTCCACATTTTAGTATTGCGGCAGAAGAAAGAACCTCTGTTTATTACAGTACGTCCGAAGTCCGAACTGATGAACATTCAAAGCTAAGCTAGACAAGTATTTTGGCAGAGTTATTTGTTGGGAGCAAAGCAACTGCCTTTTCCATTTGAGTACTGTTCATCGAAAAAGTGATGAAACAATGAAAATGACAAAAAAAAAAAAACAAAAGTTTCTGTAAAGTTCTGTCTCGACAAAAATTTAGGGGATCTATTCTGGATGCTATTTTTCTTCACTAATGTTTGATTACTTTTTTTATTTTTTCACTACTTTTTCCGCTTGTTCACTACACTTCCACTAGGCCATTTGTCTATAGACTATTTTGAAACCCATATAATACCAGTTGTGGCTTGCATTGATGAATATTGAACTATAAACAAAAAGGGAGAGCTGATTCTAGAGTATTTGATAAAAAAAACGTTCAAGATGTAGGTCTATTCAAGCTTACGAGATTCGAATCAGACCAAACCTTGAATTATAGGATCAAGCCATCGCGGATGCTAAAAAACTCAGGTGAATGGAACGATCGGCGCGCCGCGCCGCGTGCTAGGGATTGTAGAGGATGTTGTGTAAATAGGTAAGTTAGTAAATTGGACGTAATAAGTCATTTTGTACCCATTACGCCGAGGAATATTACAATCTATATATCTATATACGTTAGAGCTTTCTAGATCGGTCTTGAGAGCAGCATGAGATGAAGGTGTATGAGAGAGTAGGATTTTCATAGGCAATGTTTTCATTAAATCGAGTGCATTCAAAAATTGTATTGTTGAAGTAAAACTTCTTTTCCGGCGTTGGGGGTACAAAATTTTCTATGGAGTTGTCAGTGACATGCCAAAACGACACCTTATCCCTCAAAGACAGCAACATGGTTTTAACAATATTGTTCGAACTTTGTTCGAGGTTATTTAAAAGACTTTAAAATTAAAAACATAATTTCATTAAAAAACACACAATACCATTATTTTTTAAAGAATTATGTGGCCGAATAATTTCTCCATCGAAAACCACTTACCTTTGTAAAAAAACACAAACAAATACATCTTTTTTATGGTTTTATTTATTTAAAACATTAAAAACTTTATCCTACACAATACTTATATACTATTTAATATGAAAACAAAGCACTAAAATTTAAAAAATAATTAATGCGAAATAAAAAAAAAAACACTTGTAAATAAAGCTTATGCTTTCCGTTGTCATATATAAACTAGCATTGCCATATGCGAAGAATTTTAAATTCGGTGCCAAAATTATATTAGCATTGCCTACAATTAGAAAATCCCTTGGCTCAAACACAATCACCTCTATTACAGAATTCGGCCAATGAGCTAAAATGACAGTTTCAATTCATTTCCAAACTTTTGCTATTACTGAATCCGACGAATGAAAGTTGAACGAATGTCGGTAACAATCCCTGCACCACTGACATTTTGTTCAACTTATATGGTATTACAGAATTCGCAATCCATTCGCACTCCATACAATTTCTATCATTTTACATTCGCACCAATTTCGAGACGAATCTGAAGTGAATTTTTGATTAAACGAAAATAAACAATGGAGAGTACAAAAATGTAAGTCAAAAGCTTATCATACTGAATGCTAAAATGTTTGCTTAACAAATTTTAATAGAAAGCACCAATTTCGAGACGAATCTGAAGTGAATTTTTGATTAAACGAAAATAAACAATGGAGAGTACAAAAATGTAAGTCAAAAGCTTATCATACTGAATGCTAAAATGTTTGCTTAACAAATTTTAATAGAAAACGCACAAATAGCAACGCAACTAGAGAGCAAGAAATCTAAAAAAGAGCACACGGTTGGTTTTGAACCGTCCACCATCTTCGTACTAACCACTCTCAACGATGCTTGATTTCGTTGATCGAAAGCGATACTATTATCACAGCTTAGGCCAGTTGAAGAAATGTTTGTAGCTGACAGTGTCGATACGAAAGTTATTAAATGATAAGGTAATTTTAGAAATCGAGAATGTAGTTCATCCGACGAATTTCATAATTGAGTTTTACAGCGGATGCGAATCGAGTCAACTCACCGGGAGTAAAATTCTGCGAATTCTGTAATAGACATGAATAGGTGTGTTTCTGCGGATCTTACTGACAACAGTGTTATAAGCCCGTCTCTTTTTATTCTTGGGTTTGGAAATTTTAAATTATGTCTTGTCTTTTTTCTTTACACTATAGCTTACACTACCTTAAAATAAAAAGCAATCTACTCCCCAGTGTAATAACTAATTTTTGGATCTCTGAAATAGATCCCTATAGAAAACAGGATCCCAAATTTTTTTTGTAATAATCCAGATCCGGATCCAGATAGATTTGTGAATAATAAAACGCACCTATTATCTACGGATCTATGTGGATCCGGATCTGGATTAATTTTTAACATGTAGTACAAACACAATTTGGGATTTATTTTAAAGATCTAGAAATTAGTTCTTTCTCTGACGAGTAGATGGCTTTTTATGGTAAGGTAGTGCAAGCTACAGTGTAGGAAAAAAAGACAAGAAGCATTTGAAAATCAATAAACATAAGCAAGAGGGAGATGAGCAAGAGCATACAACACAACTGTCACTATGATCCGTATCGTTTTATTTTCGAGGGTTAATCTGTATGGATCTTTGGTGATAATAAAACGCGGCTAATGAATGCGATAAGAAATAAGTCGCAAGTAAAAAGAGATGTGAGCGTGATGAAACATCGTCGTTGTTGTAAAATCAGTTTCAAACTATGATACCAGACGAGGATATACGTAATCATCGTAGCACCGCGTAGTCACGTTAAATGAAATTTATAAATGAAGTAAGAACAGTCGCGCATTTTCAATTTTTAGTGTCACATCTGTTTGGTTGCTTAAACTAAACATATGGGCTTATGTTTCATTTTACTATATATTTGTTATATGTTTCATTTTATTTTTATTTTTATTTTTATTTTTATTTTGAAATTGAAGGAGTGCCAATGAGAAAAGATATATGATTTAACTAAATCTCGTCGTGAAAAATTCCGTGGCATTGGGAATTGCGGGACGATTTTAAAACTACAAAAAGTTGACAGTGAATCATGCCTCGCTCCCGTTTGTGTTCTCTTCACATTATGAATCGGGCATAATTAAAAAAACATTTGCTTACCGTTTTCAATTGGATTTTAATGTCACCATCTGACAAAATTAAGCGGAGATAAAAATGCACTAAGAAACAGCTAGCAGGTATTGATATTTTGATATCATAGTTCATAGACGTCAGTGTCCTTTCCTTTCACGATTTATGATGTGCACCCAGCACATATTTCCGAACTACATACATTATATTCTTTCTTCGAAAAGCGGAATTTTGAGAGGTCTACGGTTTTGTTCGCACGACTGAGTGTGATTCTACATAATACAGAGAAGGCGCTATGCGCATACATGCCAGTAGGACAGTCGGCACTCTGACAAAGCCGTCAATGCCTAAGTCTTAATGTTGATTGATGAAAACTGCGAAACTTAAGTGATTCATGATATGATGCAACAAATGTGCCGCAAAACTTCAAGAACAGAACATTTTATTACGATACACCCTGTGTAAAATATCTACATGTATGTACATACTTACATACATTTGGTACATAGGTAGATGATACTTCTTGTTGCAGGATCTACTCTGTTGTACTAGTTTATGCTCTCAGATTTCTCCACAGTTGTGTTTGTTTTTTCCTGACAATACAACAGACTGTTTGTGTATTGAAATAAGAGCTGGTACCACTCATCGACATTCTTAGCATAGGATGATGTGGTTATGCTCTAAAAGTTTCAGTTTTTTTTTTGTTGCATTTTAAAACAATCGATAACTTTCAACCGATGACGATACGTGTTCAGCCTGTTCATTTCTCAGTATTCGAATACACACATCTGAATGCATAACAGCACTTTTGCCAAACAATGTGTGCATTGTAGTACCATCATCATCATCATCATGGAGTATGGAAACGGGAAACGAATAGTTTGGCCAGGCTCTTACCATGCCTGTGGGAAAATATACGGGCGATGGGCGCTCTGAGAAAGTTTTCCTGGAAAACATTTTCAAATTCTGTTCTGAAGGTTTTTATAATTAAAATAAAGAATCTAAAGGGGAATTCGAAATCCAAAAATTATTAACAAGTACAAAATACTCAAAAATCCATTCACGTTCAAAAACCGATTGTCTCGTGGCGAAGAATATTTTGAATAACCTTTAGGAATTTATAGGCCTATTCTATAAATAATTAGGGAACAATAGGTCTAATTCAAAATTTAAGCTGAAATGAAATATGCGTAGAACAATAACAGCTTCTTGGAGTGTTTTGCGCGATATTTCACAAATTATATTCTTCGTGGGTGTTATAGATTTTCTCAATGAAAAATACAAATTTAGAAATATCATAATCTGCTCTTTGGAAAAAGTCAATTTTTCAAGATGAATTTTAAGAAAATCTTACTCTTTCTGACTATAATTTTCAAAGGACAAAGGTCGCTGTGTTAGAGAAACTTCAATTTAAGCTCCTACGAAGTGATACGTTAATGACCAACAAAACTAGAAATATAGTCCGATGAAACTTTTTTTATTAATAAAATGCTTATGCAGTATGCCGTTTGCGTACAAGAATGGCACCATCCATAAACTTGTCACACTTTGACGTGAAGTCGTCGTTGGTCTTTGAAAAGAAGTTTTTCTATTTTTCTCCAAATTCTAATGAATCACCAGAGCCCTTCAGAATCCTAGCAGTATCCACCCTCTACTTAGCAACACTAAGATGGCTTAAATTTTCGTGACGTTCTCGGAAGAGAACCGACTACAGTGGTGGAAGGGTCGTGTTTCATTGGCACTACCGAGTTGGGGCCTCTTCGAGATGTATTCGGAGGAGTTGCACTACTCTACCGAAATAAGGTATTCCTACAATGTCACTTCCCTCGCTGCGATTTGCATTAGATGGGTGGCCACGAGTAGTCACAGCCTCTCAACCGATACTAAGCACCGGAGAAACGACATGCAACTTTGTCGCCGCACTGCGACCCGGTTTAGTAAAAGAACTGGCCTTATAGATATCTATCCTTTTTTGTTATCTATTGTTGGAAATACGAGTAGCAAAGAAAATACGTCGTTCTGTACAGAGATTCTATACTGCGCTAGTTTTGATTTTGAAATTGAAACCGGTCGCTTACCAACTTGATCCAGTCCCAGGGGAGGGGAGTAGAAGGAATTGACTAGATGAGGAGTGCCAGACAACGTCACCGTTGATGATGAGATGTAGAAGCGCCGGACAGCGTCATCGTCATACCGCCACGGCGGTGGTGAAAGAGAGGGGTTAGGAGAATTTGAACGCTTTTTGATTTCAGGACTCATCTGGAAAGGTTATCTAGAGAATCTCTTTACCCTACCAAGCTTCTACAACTCGACAAGTTCGACTCGTGTAGAAGAAATATTTATATATGAGAAGCTTAAATCCAAAGCCTTGAACATCAACCTCTTTTTTGTAGGGTTCTCATCTGTATTGAATAACTAGGCTTCCACGAACATCATCCCTTTTTTTGTTTAATAAAACGAATAAATAAAACATTTTTTCCTGGTTCTTCGTATTTACGAAGTTATTTCTTCCTATAAAGCTTAAAAATATTTGACAGAGAAACTGTTAGGTTTTAAAGTGATTATTATACCTAATACGTAAAATATTACAAATATGAACCTAGTGACTTCAAACTTTTTTTCTGTACGTAAATATTGCAAGTCGTCAAAAATGAAGAAGATCCACAATTTTATGTCGAATCCGAGTGACATTAAAAGAAAACGACATGACTGTACCTAAGTCCTATATTATAGCTTATTATTTCAATAAATAGCTTCTAAACGCACCTAAAGTTCATGCAAAAAACTTAGTAAACAGATCTGTTTTGATGTTTTTAAATGTCAAACAGTCATATGAAGTTAGTATTAGGCTGAGTTCGTAATTGCAATGTTTGTTGCCCCTGCCCTGCCTAAAACATGCTTCGAATACATTTATGAACACAATTACAACAGCATGTGTGCAGTCATCATACTTTGTTAAAAATGAGTTCATAATTGCCAAAATAGCAAACATAGAAAAAGTCAAAGCTGTGGATGGACAGTTATTAATTTCTTTGATAAGAAAAAAATCATATATGTACGATTATAAATTAAATAAAAAAAAATTACTCACATTTGATCCTCTGCCATTTTCCTACAA
Source organism: Philhelius festivus (assembly GCA_963931855.1). Lineage (NCBI taxonomy): Eukaryota > Metazoa > Arthropoda > Insecta > Diptera > Syrphidae > Philhelius > Philhelius festivus. The sequence goes on along the minus strand of OZ007555.1, from coordinate 76,006,066 downwards.
ATTCAGCAACATAAAAAAAACACATGCCAAATTGACCGCATGTTGACTTTAAGTTTACTTTTATGAATACAAGTGTTGCCATGCTCATGCAGAGATGATGCTGTTTGTTTGCAATTATGAACGCAATTTTTGCAGAAGTTTTTCAAATACGAACTCAGCCTATTAATTAAAATGCACGACTGTAATAAACTAGAAATTTTAAAATCGAATGATATTAGAGAAAAAATGACTTTTTTTCCAAAAATTCAAAAAATATTTTCGTTATGCCGATAATGAGAATTTCAAAATTAGAAAAAATGGTTCTATGATAGGTACAAGCTGTAATATCTTCAAAAAAAAAAAACTTTTTTATTAAATTAAAGATCATAAAAATGAATTTAAAGAAAAAAAAAATTATCAAAATTCTAGGTGCCATTTTCGAGAAAAATTTTTGAAAACCATTTTGTAACAATTCTATGGGTATCTTTATTTTTAGATAAAATAAAATTTTTGTTCTCACATCTTGTAGATTATATTCAGAAACTTTTATTTATGAAGTTTGAAAAAATGGAGTTATTACTGATACTGGTACTGGTACCCTCCTAGAAGCATTTTTTTTTGTTTTTGATTTGAACAAAAATGGTACAACCGATTTTGATTATTTTGCTTATACTAAAGCTTACCAAAGTTTGTATAGTATTGTGTTTTCAAATTTTCAATGTATTTAAAAAAAAATCAAATTTTTCAAATCACATGACATTCTGTTTTTATCTCTCACTACTAAAAGAGTTTAAAAAATAAATTTTATGTTTATGAACAGCATTCGCTAATAAAATTCATTTTTAAAATTCTTAGTCTATTAGTCTTTGTAGTACGTTAATGTTTAAAAACAGTGACGCAGAATTAAAGAAAAAATAGAAACAACTGCTTATGCATTTTAGAATAGGAGTCGCAGTAGACTCGCGAAATGTCTTTTGAATCAGATGAAGACTGAATATTTTGAAGGATATAAAGTTTAAACTTTAATGTTGTAGAGCTCGTTTCACTTTAAAAACAGCAAAAACCTGGTTTTTTGTATAGAAAGACATATTCTCATATTCGTTCCAAGCAAATATCTTACCTTCGCTCTTGCAAAGCCAGACCAAATCATTCTCATTCTTAACTGGCTTGAATCAACACCTTCCGTTTTATCTCTTCATTACCAAAATGTCAGAGTTCTATATGGACTAAAACTACCACTCCCAATAACTCCACTATGACATCTTTCCCTCACTGAAACCAATCTTTGTTCCTCGTTCGCGTCTTTTTTTAGTCTTTCGAACCGATGGCCAAAGCTATTAACATTGTCCATCTGGTTGAGATGTTGTGCTGGCCGTACACAACCAACTTTATGGTAACCTCGAAAAAAGTATCAAATTAACCATTTTTTTCCCAAAAAGAAATATATACGTTTTCTGCTGAAATTGATTATCTGTTTGTCACCGAGTCGCCCTATAATGGTTCATAATTGTTGGCGACTTTCATTTAACAAATGTTAGTTTTTGGTATTTGGGTGCCATCAGAGTGCGAATCGTCCTTTTTTCCATACAACAATCAGAAAAAGAATGTCTTATCAGTCACCGTTTTTTTTTACTCCGGCCTTTTTCAAATTAGTGGCATCACAAAATCCTTAGAAAGGCAGCTCGACCTCATTTTCTCATCCAACTTTTATAGCTGTGGTCACCAAAAGCAACCATTTTCTTTCTACCCTAGATTAATAATACGATTTCAGCAATAATTTAATAGTGGATCCCGATAATTGCCTGGCATTTAATTTTCGTAAAGCTGATTTTGAGAAACTTAATGACCTTATTAATAATATTGACTTCAATCTCTTTTAAAACAACAATATCCCCATTGATTCAAACATTGGTCAAACATTATTCTACACTGCTATTTTCGACTGTTATAACCAAATGTGTTCCTTTTAAACCCTCTTTGATAAATTAAGGAACTACGATTTCTTCGAAATTATAGGAATAAGTCATGGTAAACATGCTTAAAATCAAGGACTACCTCAGATCTTGTACGCTTTCAACAAGCATCCTCTAATTTTTATACATACTTTGCGAATCTCTAGATCACGAATATCTAAACAATATGCAGAACTGCCTAATTTCTGATCCACGAATATTCTACCAGTAATTAATATTAAGTAAAAATCTGATGGGTTCCCTTCCACTCTTAAGTTTGTCAACACATGTACTGCCGATTATAAAATATTAAATATTAGCAAACCTCTACTTGTCTACTTGTAGAACCTGACCCTGACTATATGCAGATTCCTTTTAAACTGTCCGCAAACCTCTCTATGGAGTAGATGTTAGCTGTGTTCTTTAGTTTGCAAGTCCATATAGAATTGTAGAAAAAAACGACATCGGGGCTTAGGAACTTTTTTGCAAAAAGTTGGAAGCACTGTGCACGCTATGGCATTTGTCAGCTGTATTGAGACTAGCATCAACCAGCATCCACAAACGTCACTTTTGACTTCTCTGAACAAATTACACTGGTCGGTTATGTGATTTAAATTGATTTTAGTGTGCTGAATTCAAAACTGCTTACAGATTTATTCTATCACGTCTAGTTTTTGAGCTTTTCTTATTTAAATAAAATGATCATATTTACATATCAAATTCGTATTTATTATGAAAAAAGTACAAAAATCTGACAAATGGCATGACTTTTATGTTGAAAATTAAAACCTGTAATGAATTAAAATACTAATATAATACAAAATAAATATAACTACTTGGTAGATCGATTTCTTCTACACATTTTATCTTTTGTTTCACGATTGATATCCCAGCAGAAATTAGCTAACATTGCTGGGGACCACTTGCCGTTTATCTTTTTTCCATATGCGCAATATCTTGGTGGAAACTCTCACCATGCTCATCAGATACGGTACCAAGATTTTCTGAAAAAAAATCTAAATGCGAATCTAAGAAGTGTATTTTTAAAGACATGTTGCATCCGAGTTCTTTATATAAAAATAGAAGTTCTTGTACCAGTTCCTTGTACTCGTAGTTTGCAGCCCTTATATTTCCAAGAAAATTGTGACATACATTTTCAAAAGCTGTCCATGCTCTTTTTTCTTTATCGACCAACTTAGATTTAAACAATTCGTCTTTAAAGATTTCTCTTATTTGGGAACCAACAATTATGCCTTCTTTCAACTTGGCCTCACTAATGCGTGGAAATTTACTCTTCAGGTGTTTAAATTCCTCTCCACATCTGTCCATAGCTTTGACCAAGTTTTTTATTAAGCTTAATTTGATATGAAGTGGCGGCAAAAATATTTTTTAGCTGTCAACCAAAGGCTCATTTGCGACGTTTTTACTTCCCGGAATCGCTAGTGATCTTAAGGGCCAATTTCGTTGTATGTAATGACATGCAATGTTCACATCAAAAGCAACAATATTTTGTGTATTTTTGTGTGGAAGAATATTTTATTTTATGTTTATTTTTTCTAGAAAATCATCTATAGATATGGTTTTGTTGCTCCCTCCAGATCATAGGCTTACTAAATCATAATGATTTTTTAGTTCCTTTCAACCAACCTGTTAGAGCTATTCCACTTGTTTTGCAACATACATATATTTGGGTCCCAGCTTTTTTCTCTTTCGTCTATGTCAAATCCAAAATAATGAAGGTAAGCCGTTTTTATTAAGGGTGTCATCTTTCTGCGATGTAAGGCCACTACAAAATCACCACATATATAAGAAAAATTGTTTGGTGAATTTTTACATAAGAGTGATGGCATTCTCTTTAACCTAAACAATTTAAACACAAGGTATTGTATAATTTTATATTCATTAAAAGCTATTACATTTTTATTGCATCATTTAATAAATAAATAAGGAAAGTTCACTCACTTGCCAAAAAAACAATGAAAAGTACAAAATAACTCTTCTGTTTTTATAACTTTTTACACACGTGCGTCGGCGGCGTCGTCGGTAGCTCACTTATTCAAAACAATCACTGTGGTCGCGTATGTAATTTATTTTGTGGTAAGCAATATATTACTACCAATCTCTTTCTTACTCCGAGATCAATACAAAGAATAACGAAATTCTTGTCATCGATGTTAACAAATAACGCTATCAATATCGAAACGTAAAAAAAATAACTTATAGCAGCTAAACTAGACATGCTAGATAAATTCTGCTTACATATTTAGATTTAGCGCGTCGATATGTATCAATTCCACATAAAGATTTTTTTGCTCTTATTTTGATGCCGACCAGTGTTATCGATAACATGTAGATAATATCATTTTGGCGTCACCGTTTTTAACACGACTTAGGTTAAGACTCGAAAATTATCTGGACTTAGCTAAGTCCGTATAGACTCAAGTAGTTGTTGTATTAACATGTAAAGCGCTTAGTCCTCATGTCGTTTTTTTCTACAATTCCTTAAAACACGCCTTTTATCACCACTACATTATAGCGTTTGATAAAATCTCTCACCAAATTACGAACCTTAAACTCAAAGCTTTTAGTTTTCCCCCTTCGTTCATTTATCGGGTAAGATCCTACTTGGAAAACCACCAGGGTAGTCATGTTGATACCCTTTTATTAGTGATATCGGTTATGTCATTAAGAAAACGCAGGCCTTTCTAAATATGCGGATGACATGAAGATTATTCAAACAATTTCTGTTCCTTTCGATTCTCGGTCACTCCAAAATGTTTTAAATTTATTCATTACATTGTGCAACAAAAACTTCTTGGAACTCAATATAAGTAAATGGCAAACCATTTTTTTCGCAAGCGCCCTTCTCTACCTTCTAGAATTTATTTCTTCTGTGATGAACCAATTCCAGTTGTCTCGTTCATCCGTAGCTTTGACATTATCTGTGACAAAGAGCTCAATATCCATGATTATATTGTTCACATAATCACCAAGACCAATTCTTCCCTGGGTTTTATTAAACGATGTTCCAAGGAAATTTCTAATCCGTACGTAACAAAATGGCTCTACATTAAATTTGATAGACCAATATTAGAGTTAGGTATGGTTTCCATACCATATCACTCCCTCCTGTAGAATTGAAGCCGCACAGAAACGTTTTATCCGTTTTGGCTAACACGGCGCGGTCTGCCTTGGTCGAATCACTTTATTTTACTTCCTTATGAGGAACGCTTAAAACTCATAGCCATTCATACACTTGCTCAACGTAGTGCAATCGCTAATATACCTTTTCATCAAGTTAAAAATAAACCCACGTAATCTCAGATATGCCCCACTTTTTTACCTTCCTGTCTTTTCTTGTGACATTTACAAACGTCAAAAAAAGACTGCTGTTTACTTTATCTTTTGTCCGAGCTGATATTGTTTAGGGTGTGTTCAGAAGCAATTTATGAAAAAAAATAGCCTTATCACTAGTTACAAAAGCGCAAAATTTTAAACGATTTAGTATGATGCTAAAGACATTTTAATATGTTACTAAGTTATAAAGAAGATTTTGCAAATTTTAAATGACTTTAACATCTTACTAACTCTTAACATTTTACTAAAGTTAAAACTCACAAAATGGGTGCTTTAACTTTTAGTAACTTGCTAAATCCATATGATATATACTTGCTCAACGTGTTGTGCAATCACTGTTATACCTTTTTATCAAGCTAAAAATTAACCCACGTAATCTCAGATCTGTTCCACTTTTTTACCTTCTTGTCGGTTCTATAGCCCTTTCGAAGTAAGAATAAGTTTATATTGTCTAAGTTTATTCGTAAGCCAAATAAATAAAGCAAATAAATTACCCTGTATTAAATTTTAAAAAAATGTGTACATTTTTGCAATAGTCTGTTATCAACGTCAATTTTAGAAAAATAGAAAAAAGAATTAAACTTTGGGGGCTTAATATTAATTTGTATTCTTTTCTAAACGAAAATTGGTTATTGTTTAATTTTTTGTCGTTTTAATTCTAACATAGTTAAAGCATGTTGTAATTAGTCTTTGGAAATCTCGTTTTAGCCAAAGCAAATTTGAAAAGAGGAAGTTATTCTTTTGATTAGTTGAAAATGTTTTCACTTTTGTAAAAATCTTCTCATCAAATACAAATGTGCAATGTGACAAGAATGGGCAAGGTCTTGTCAAGAATTCTCCCACTTCCATTTTGTGTCAGTAATTAAATTAATTTCTCATTGTACATTGCATTTGAAATTTGAATAACGTTGTCAATGATAAACATGAAAACATTTTATTTGCAGTATTTGTAGTAAAAAGTTCAAAATTGAGAAAGTTTCTTTTTAACAAAAACCATTATTGAAGATAAAATTAAAAATTCATTTATTGATTTATTTAGTTCTGTAATTGTGTTTGTATTAAACAAATACAAAATGTTTTTTTTTATGAAAAAAATAAGTTCTTAAGCCATCTTCTCACTTTTAAGTGAGAATTTATTGCAGTTTAACCACGAACAAAAATGTAGGTTCTTTTCACGTACTTTTATATACACTGCGTTGAATTGGAATGGAGCTCAATACCATTCCATCCCTCGCAGCGATAGTATTTTAAACTGTGTACCAAATTTCGAATGCAAGAATAAATACATTTCTTGCAAGAACCCATTGCTGAGTCGAATATTTTTCAGAAACATCTAAGCAATCTTTTACACATAGAAGATTCGTTTGTGAAGTTGGATGCCTTGTCGATACGATGGTTATATACAGGCAGATCAAATGCGTGAAATCATTTTTTAACACTAATTACGAAAAATGATATTGGCGCAAAATTTAAAACAGCTTAGTATTAAGGCATTAGTATTTAACTTAACAATTTGCTACTATTTAAGTAGATTACTAGCTCTTTCTTAATTTTAAACATTTTCTAACCAGTATCGTGCTAAGGCAATTTTTAATTGCGACTTATAGGTACTATAAGGCAAGTTATGCATTCGGAAAAAAAATCGAACTCGAGATTTATTTTGATCAAAGTTGCAATTACGATGATAGTGAAGACCAAAAAAGTGGGTCTCGCAATTCTGTCTGTCTGTCTATCTGTCTGTCTGTCTGTTCGACTACAGTTAAACGGCTCGGCTGATTTTCTTCAAACATGGTAGATATGGGTTTTATTTTTTTCCCCCGGATATTTTTTGATTTGATTGTTTAAGATCAAAAATAACGGTACCTGCCATACGATTTTTTTTCGAAATTTTATAAATATTTTTTTTTTTCAAAGACTGCCACAAATTTTTTTTTAAAAAATTCACAAAATCTCATTTAGTTAAACCTAGGTAATGAATGAAAAAAAAATTCCAAAAAATTATTATTTTTGGTACCCCCCTTGGAACCATTTTTTTGTTTTTGATTTTTTCAAAAACGGTACAACTGATTTTGATCATTTTTTTTTCATGTTACGGCTCCCCAGCAGTTTTAATACTATTGTGTATTCAAATTTTCAAAAAAAAATTTTTTGGATTTTTAAAAAAATTTTGCAAATTTCATACAAATGTTAAAAAATGGTTTTCGAAAATCGTACTTTTCTCGAAAATGGTTCCGAGAATTTTGCTTAAATTTTTAGCCTTTCGATTAATTTTTAAGATCCATAATTTAATACAAACAATTTTGAAAACAAGAAATTACTGACTGTACCTATCATAGAACGATTTTTTTAAATTTCGAATTCCTCATTATCGACATAACGGATTTTAATGAAATTTTTTATAGAGATGCTACTAAAAATTTTAAGAAACATTGCATTTCAAAACTTTGAAAAAAAATATTTTTTGAATTTTTGAAACAAAATAATCATTTTTTTTTTGGAAAATTCGATATCTCAAAAATGGGTCAATATTTGTTTTGGAAATCTAGTTTTCATTCGTACAATAATAAAAACTTAAAGTTGACGTACCAAGTTTTTTTTTAAATATTTTAAAAATTTTGTATGTAAAACCTTATTTTATTAAGAAACCACTACAACGACTCATACTTTTTGTTCTTGCACAAATTCATATTTGCATAGCATTCTCCTTTTGTCTCTTACTACTAAAAGAATTTAAAAAATGATGATAATTTTATCCTTATGAACAGTTTTTTCTAATAACATTTGTTTTTAAAATTAGTAGTCTATTACATAGGAGCAAGTTCGTGTGACCCAGTCGTGCATTTTATTTTTAATAAATTGCTTCTGAACACACTTATAACAATGCCAGTTCGTGCTGAAAACCAAGGTAAACAAACCTTTTTTGGCATTTGTAAATGTCAAAAAACAGTCATATGAAGATAGCACGATACTAATTAAATTAAATAGCTGTTTTATGATTTTAAGTTTAATAAAATGTTAGAGTAATTATGATGCTAAACAGCATCTTTTTAATTCGACTAAAATTTTGCGCCCTTATGTTTTATTTAATTTTAAAGTTAACACTATTTTTTTTCATTTTGAGTGTGTACAGTGGAAAATGTTCAAGTTTAAAATAAAATTAAGAAAATATTAATTTATTTTGAAATCTTATATATACAAAATGGAGTTTAACGATGTATTTAAATTAGTTTTGCCGTCAGATAATTTCATTTTCTTTTGAATTTTATTCCTCCAAGAAGACTTAACTTTGTAAATAGTATAATGTTAAAACTGTTTTTGTATAATAGATACTTGGTTAAAACGACAATTTTGCAAATTTAAATTGAGTTTTTCTAAGATTTTATCAAAGTTCAAATCATCAAATAGCTATTTTTAGCATCGTTTGGATCTTTGATATTTACAAACGTCAAAAAAGTCTGTTCACTTTATGTTTTTCCCTAACTGACATTGTTTGGCGTGTGTTCAGAAGCAATTTAAAAAAAAATAGCCTTATCACTAGTTACAAATGCGCAAAATTTTAAACGATTTAGTAAGATGCTAAAGACATTTTAGTAAGCTTCAAATTTAAAAAGAAGATTTTGCTAATTCGAAACGATTTTAACATCTTTCTCCCTGTTATATTTTTTTAAAGTTAAAATCACAAAATGTGTATACTTTAACTTTAAGTATCTTGCTAAATCCATATGACATCTGCATACAATTGTATGTGAAAGAGCTAAATTGTGTTTTTTTATGATTCCTGAGCTAATTAACTCAACGTTGTGCCAAATGTTTGACTGAGTTTGCGGATTTTTTTAAATAGCACTTGGTCTAAAAATATGTTTAGTTCTCTCCTTAATGAACCAACGCCAGTAACTGCAATTTCTAGTTCATTTTTACGCTTGTATAGAAAAATCAAAATAGGTTTTAAATCATCGGTGCATGATTTAAAATTAACTGAACGTTTTTTAACTAATCTTCAACTCGATTATAAAATACAAATGCAAAATAGTGTGTTTTTTTTTTTCTGAATTTAAAAATATAAATTATACTGCATTGCGATCGTCCTTAACTTTGGAATTTTGGGATGAAGTTTATCATTCAAGTGATCCTTCTATAGCGTTTGATCTATTTTTGAATAAGTTGCAGACACATATTTCAAATTGCACCGTAACTACCGCTAAATATCCTTGCCGTTATTAAATAAAATAAAAAAGAAAAATCGTCTTCGAATATCTGTTTCAAAGCATCCAAACTGTTCAAGACTTAAGAACTTCTATCACAAATCACTGCGATTTGAAAACTGAAATACCTAAATGCAGAGATAATTATCACGCTCATAAATTGCCTGAAAACGTTGGAAATATTAAAAAGGAATGGGGACTATACTCTGTCCAATAAAAATATGCAGTGTGGGAAAGATAGGACGTTTGCCTCGCATTCTGGCTACAGTGAATTGCATAAATCTGTTCTTCATTAAAGCTCTCACAGGGTTATCGTAGTGTTGATTTTAAATGGACTTTTTTATAAAGCTCTAAAATCAAAAGCACCTCAACAGAAACCCAAGGAAAAAAAAAAATGAACAAGTTACGAAATGAACAAGGTTAACTCTGAACGCACATCAATATTTAATGGGGGTTGAAATTGAATAGCACCAACAGCCATAGACCACAGCAATTCAGTGCACAGGCACACACAGATGTGCAGTCAATAGGACGTTGGGCCTGCGTCAGATGCAATCGAAAATTTATGGGCGCACAAACACTTTTTTATGGAGGAGTTCTTTCAATTTAGTATGGTGCAAAAATATAGAACGCTACTGATTTTGAAAAAGCTCTCCCATAAGACGTGTACTGCATATTTTTGTTGGATGAAGTATAGTGAATGAAATTTTGAATCGAAATTCATCAGATGTCGAATTCAAAATTAATAAAGATACAGAAATAATCGCAAATCCTATTGATGTAGCTAATATTTTCAATCTGCATTTTTCAACAATTTACAGTTTGATAATTTAAATATCCAGGATGAGGTAGTTTCTGTTTTGATGACTTATCTGGCTTAGAAATTCACAAATTGATTTTTTTTCTCTTAAATCTTCAAACTCAGCCTCCTATGGCATGATTTCCAGTCATATCTTAAAAAATATTTAATTTCAAATTACTGATGTTCTTTGTTTCATATTTAATCTTTATGTTTGAAAAGGTGTGTTTGAAATAACAATTACATATATTGATTTTTATTTAAATTTATTGTGTTATAAATTGTAAAAAAATTTCTTCTATCAAAGGTTTATTCGACACTTATTCTTTTGAATAATAGGATTAACCTAACTATTTAATCTTAAATTTTGCTTAAAGTTAACTATTAATTGTATATATTTTTTTAGATTTTAAACTTTTATAATCGCGATTGTAACTATTCATTTTACTTTTGTAATATTTAATTAACGGACTTACCGCGATGGTATTTTATTCAAAAAATTGAATTGAAATCCCGACGTTTCGACAAGGTTCCACTTGTCGTGGTCACGCATAAGTCGAAATTTGCAAATTTTCAGGAGAGCCTTTTAAAGTTTTTTTTCATACTGAAAAAAAAAAATTCGTTGTTCATAAAAAACAAAACTCGAATGTTGAATGCGTGGAAAAATTGCATTTTTTGTTTGTTAAGTTTTATAAAAAACGAAATATTAAAAAAAAAAAACAAAAATTGATTTATGCAGCATTTATACGTAGAAAATGACAGGGATGTTTTTGAAAGTTGAGAGCGGCGCTTTTTCATAACTCGGAAACTAGAAGAAGTAGGTTAACGCCGATTACACAGAAAAATTGTGTTTTTTTTTCAGCTCAGTTGTGTGTTCAAAACTAAAAAACGACAAATTTCGACTTATGCCATTCTGCCGGAAAAGCGACGATATACAAAAAAATAAAAATAAAAAAAAAGATACTAACTTAATTGAAATATGAAATATTATTTAATCTTTTCTTTTTATTTTTGATAAAATTTTATCACCATAAACAGAAAACTAATTAAAAAACTGCGATGTTTTAAGTTCCGAGCAAATCCTTTTTGAAGAGCTGTAGACGATGGAAAATTTTAAAAGGCAATAATTCGGTTCTTGGTTGAAAACCTAAACATTCAAGACCGAATTACAAACCGTTGTTTGCTCTGTTTTTTTACTTGCGATATATGTACATAGGTACTATAGGGCAAGTTCTGCATTTGGAAAAAAAATCGAACTCGAGATTTTGATCAAAGTTGACATTACGATGATAGCGAAGACGAAAAAAGTGGGTCCGGCAATTCCGTCTGTCTGTCTGTATGTCTGTACCTCGATCTACAGCCTAAGCCACTGGACCTGTTTGCTTCAAACTCGCTACTTAAGGGTCTTCGGTGATTCCCTAGAGGAACAATTGAAATTTTTTTTTAGCTCCAAAACTAACGGTACCCCCCATACAATCGTATTTAAATTTGGGGGGAAATGTTATTAGGGGTACCTGTCCTAGAACGGTTTTTTTGATTTTCGAATATCTCATCAACGGCTCAAGCGATTTCAACCAAAAATTTTATGTAGGAGCTCCTTTGCATTTTAAACAATAAAATTTAAAATTTTTTTTTCGAAAAAATAGTTTTTGGATTTAAAAAAACATAACACAATTTTTTTTTTTTAAATTCAATATCTTGAAAACGGATACATGATTAAATTTTTAAATTACATTTTAAAATGTATTTAAGTAAATACTAACAATTTACATATCAACTTTTCTTATAAAATTTTTAAGGAAAATTTAGTACACAAAGAACATGTTTCAGTGTGTCTCTATGTCTGTACCTCTACCTACAGCCTAAGCCAATGGCTCTATTTTCTTCAATCTGGGTAGTCAAAGGTCATCGGTGATTCCCTAGAGGAGAAATTGAAATTTTTTTTTTAGCTCCAAAAATAACGGTATCCCCCATGCACCCCTAAAGCAAAATCTTAATTATCTCGAAAACGGCTCTAACGATTTCGATAAAAAAAATTAGGTGTGATATTATGGACATGGAATACATTTTGGTCAAAAAATATTTTGGGGCAAAAAATATTTTGAGGCAAAATGTTTAAGGGTACCTGTCATGAACCGTTTTTTTTATTTTCGAATTTCTTATCAACGACTCTAACGATTTTAACCAAAAAATTTCAGCAGGAGTCTCCTTAAGTTTAAAATAATATTGTGTATAAAATTATTCGAAAAAATATTTTTTTTTTTGTAAAATCAATATCTTCAAAACCTATGAACGATTATTTTTTTGAAATTATTTTCTAAAATTGATATTATTAAATACTTAAAATTCGCACATTACATTTGTTTCTTGAAAAATTTTAAAGAAATTTCTTATACAAAAATGTATTTAATAAAAACATGATTTTTTAAAGTTTGTTTGCATAAATACATACTTTTCTAGAAATCAGACGACAATTTTATGCATTTGAACATTATTATCTCATTAAATCCATGTCTTCTATTTATAAAATGTATCTTAAATTCCAAAGAACTTTTACATAAGAGCAAGTGCGTGCGATCCAGTCGTGCATTTTATTTTTTATTATTTATGCGTGTTCAGATGCACCGGTTTTAATAAAAGGGAATTAGTATTTCACTAGCTAGTAAAGAAGAACTAGTAATTTACTAAACGTTTCAAAAATTCCTAACTATAGTAACATGCTAAGCCCTTCACAATAGGTTGTTGGAAATTTTTCCCCAAAATGTTTAAAATTACGAAAGATTCAGTTAGCTTCTTTAGAAATTGCAGGTTTTTTAGTAGTATAATACCAATACCTTTACACTGGGCGTTGTTATTAAGGATATACCATGTTTTGTGAAAAAAAAAACTATTTTACATTAATGGAATGCGAGCTGCACTCTTTTCGTCCTCAAACACATACATATGTGTATATAAATTGCTTTGGTTATTTTTAAATAATATTATAAATTATATTGACCAGCATACAACTAAAGGAATATACATACATTTTTTTATTCTTAGGTTAGGTAGTATAAAATATTTTGCTCTCAGGCGCTGCTTAAAATCAAAATTCGAACCTGGCCTTCAACTACAAGTGGCCGTTGGATCGAAAAGTATGGATTTTGTCCCGCAACTACAATATGAGGGTTTGTGGGTTTCCCCATTAATTTTGTCCTACACCAACTTCATTTTGACTTAGAAAGGATTTTCTCTTGTGCAAGATTACTCTACGATTGGAAACGCTATATGCAAGGAATATAAATGGATAAAGCTTATGGTCTTTTGATGATAACGTGACCAATTTTGCTTGGTTTTGCTAAACCATATTGGTATATATGTATGGTACGTGCTATCAATGAATGGACTTTCGAACTAAATAAACCACTTTCCAGTTTTCATAGTAAGAATTATGAATTTTTGTTGAAAGTTATCTCAAAACATTCATATACATATACATAATGCAAAGGTAGGGAGTTTGCTAGGAGTCGAGTGGGTGTGGGTTGTTATGCATTTCAATATCTGTATGAGTGTCGGTGTCAAAGTTCAAGCTCAGTTATACTGTAAATGCAAACCAAAAATCATTTAATGGATTAAGAGGTTATTTGAAATGATGTTAAAGGTAACTAGATAATGTGGTTAAAAATTCCCATTCCAATTCGAATTTTTGGTATGTTTTGAAGAAAACTATTTTTCGGAGAAATTAGTTTATATTTTTCCCTTCGCTTATGATGACCTTAAATTCCAGAAACACTTTGATGTCTTACATAAAGTTCAAAATTCAAAATTCCTTTGGACAAAAAAGGAAATCCAATATTTAATTTAGTGGCATGGTAGTTCCATATAATTTCCTTTCTTAATTATGTAAGCAGGCCTCGTTAAATAATAAATCCAAAATCTCCAACACAATTTCTCCATTAACTATAAGCTCTTGACATCAATTATTGAAACTTGTGACTGACATCACCGCTAATAAAGTTCATAATCTGATCTCATTGCAATTGACTTAACTTACGAACAAAATATAATTCTCGTTAGCAATCAATATGCGCAATACAAAGCCTTCACTATTCATTTGTCTCCATAAGTGTCGGGCCGGGCTGTCAAACAAATAACACCTTTCAGCCTACCCTGAGTAGATAGAGGTACCCTTATATCCGATCATTTGAAAATAGAATATAAATTTACGGATGTACGTGAGCCAACCTGGCCGATATCCACAGTGCCATTGCAAGTATGGCATAGCTGCAAGCTTGATAATAATAATAGGCAGGCACAAGCTTATTGATTACCTATTCCCTGTTTTGCTATAATCGAAAACGCTTTCCCTCAATGAGAACCCCTTTCCAGGACTGTCTATTCGATCCAAAAGGTTTATTATGGATTATGGAGGACGCGTTGTATTAATTAAAAATTCTATCCAATGATGTTAAATGGATTATCCTTCGAAAGCAATAGACCCGCCATACGTAGGATATATTTCAGATCAATAAACGCCGTCTATTTTGGAACGGGGCTTTGTGTTATTTAAATTGAATTAGAATTATGACATGGATATGGAGTGTTCGGAGTTTATGTTAATTTTCTATTTTTCATTAGCATTAACAAGGTGTTTTCAATTTTTGATTATATTAGAGACTGAACTTTTCCAATTTAGAAAGGTAAAGAAAGTTGTCCAGCTTCAGTTCTTGAGTCAGAAATATATATACATTTTGCTATAAATTTCTATTGTGGTTTTTGGGGAGAGCGAATAATCTTGTTTTTAGTCCTTTTAGTAATTTGAAGTTGTTAACACTCAGCAACTGTACAATAATTCTTCTCAATCAAACTTTGTAGAACTATTCATCTACGAAATTCTTTTTCCTGTCTTACACTTTATCGAGGTCAAAAACTAAATTTGTTTTATTGAGAAAAAGTTACTTTTTAAGTCCTAGGTCTTCACTGAAAGAAAAATAAACCTGATTGCAACAGTGACAAAACTTTTGTTTATATTTAATATTTAAGTACACACTTTAAAATACGTTCACCGATATTGAAGAATTGAAGATTGTTAAATGAAATGAAGTTGTTTAAATAAAATTTTTGTTTAGTAGTATCCCTTGGAATAAATTGTGCGTTGGACTGTAAAGTTGGGGGGATGCATTCGCTCTCCAGCAGCTGCAATCTAAAAATAAATAAAATGCACGACTGGATCGCACGTACTTGCTCTTATGTAAAAGTTCTTTGAAATTTTTAAAATTGTGTATAAAAAGAACAGCGGTAAAATTAGAAAAAAAAGCTTAT
This sequence comes from Philhelius festivus, assembly GCA_963931855.1. Taxonomy (NCBI): domain Eukaryota; kingdom Metazoa; phylum Arthropoda; class Insecta; order Diptera; family Syrphidae; genus Philhelius; species Philhelius festivus. Next base: position 75,990,476 of record OZ007555.1, on the reverse strand, counting down.
ATGCATTCAACTGATATGACTTTATGACTTTATGCAAACAAAATTTAAAAATCGATTTATTAATATAAAGTGATATAAAGGGTTTTTTCAACAGGGACGCTACAAAAGTAGAGCGACAGGGACAGCAAACGACGCCATATTTCTTGCTGCTCTTTTGACATTTCTCTTCAGTAAGGTTTGCCATTTCATAATGGAAAGATATACGAGCCAACAACGAGTCGAAATTATTAAAATTTACTACCGAAATTTGGAGTCAGTGGCCTCAACGTTAAGAGCGCTACGTCCTAGCAGATCAACAATTGAGAATTGAGCGTCTAGTGGAAAAATTTGAATCCACAGGCACCGTACAAAATGTTCCCGTGCCAGTGAGAGAAAGAAGTGCCCGTAATGTCGAGAATATTGATATTGACGATTGACAATATTGAATATTGACAATTGATGAACTTCGTACGAATATCAAACGTGAAATTGCAGCAGTATCGGCCGATTTATGCTTGAAAATCGTCGAAAATTGGGTTCAGCGTCTGGACTTCTGCAAGCGTGCCCGTGGTGGCCATGCAAAAGAAATCGAATTCCATACATAATGGCATCGAACTTACTTTTACAGGAATAAAGAATTTCATTGATATCCAAAACCGTTTTTGTTTTATAAAAAAAACTTTTGTAGCGCTCTTATGGAAAAACCCGATATTTATGGTCATAGTGAAAGCAAGCCGCACTGGAAATTGCAGTCGTTTAATTTCAAACGGTACGTCAGTTGGTACCATTGAGATGCGGGCAGAGATGGCAGAAATGCATGTTTTTTTGAAAAACGTAGAGTTAACTACCTACCAAAATTGGCAAATTCATTTTAAATTCTCATAATTTTAGAAATGTGTTCGACTTTCTTAAGTGCAGCTGTGAGAATTGTGATTTAAATAAAAAGATTAAAATATATTGGTAAAAAAGTATTAATTCAAACATAGCTACTCAAGGAGGAGGAGTGTTCTCTCAATGGTCATTTGTACACACTAAAGTTCGAAATAGAATAGCTGAGAGCATCCAAAAAATATAATTAATATTTACTCGTATTATTGCTTAAAAATGATAGATACAAATAAAACAGTTGAATATTAAATTTGTATGTGTTTTACTTAAATTACGAATTTGCGAATTATTTCAACTCATTATTTGGTCCTTGTTCTCTTTTTTCTCCGATTTGACTTTTATTAAGTATTGCGATTTTAATTGACATGTATGCTAGTAAATTGTATGTTTTATCTATCAATTTTTTTGTAAAATTTAATGTTTTTCTGTTAATGTAATTCGTGTAACAAATGAAACAAATTAAGCGTGTAGCTTACCCGATAAACTACGTGTAGGAAATTGAGTAGATTACTCGTCGTAATTTAATCTGCCATCTCTGGATGCGGGGTATCAACACATCCTCTCCTTTATATTTTCCCTTCGATCATATTGTTCAGTAATTTTTTCACTGCTAGCCGTGTACCGTTACAAAGTCGCGGTTGGTTGCTATTTCGTAACATTATGACCACCGATCCTACTTTTAATTGAAGATTATTGGGAGGTAATCCTGGCAAATCCTGTGAGTTTAAAAATGCTGGTGGATTATTGACAACATCATCTTCGTTAGTTGCGCAATCAACTGATTTGTATGTCCTTAATTTACCGGCAATTTCATTTTGGATTTTGATATTTATTTCATTTACATCCGTGTCTTTGGCAACTAATATAGCTCGTTCACTCAACCAACAATGATCTCTGATTTTGAGCCACGTTTGGCAACACCTTTTCTATAAGCTCAGTTTTTAATTCTGTAAACTGACAAAAATTGACAGGAAATGTAATGTAATGCCATAACATCTACAGGGATTTTACCATTACCAATGTCAATTTACTGTTTTGAAAATATTTCTCCAGATCGATCATTTTGCAATTCAACACGCATATTCTTGCTCAAATTTGGTATCTTAATTTTTGTCCACAAAATTGAGGACTTCAAACATGCATTCAGTTCATCCGCTGGTGTAGACCGTGGAATAACTGGTAATGTTTGACGAAAATGATTTCTCCGCAGATCTTTGGGAGTTCTGTCTAATACCTCCAAAGACTTTTTATATGCCATCGTGCATTCATTCCATATACTATCAACTTGCATTGCTGAAAAACCTTTGCCATTGCAGAGTGCAAGTCGGAGTTTCGTTGCTTTGAATATTCAATGGTAATTTTAGCGCTGAAGGGCTGTTCGACCGCCTAACAACAATGTACCTGCAATACCAGAATAAGCAAGTGCGAGTGCAATTGCATTTTGTAAGCGAATTGTTGCTAAAATTAAATTAAAAATGTCTTTCATGTACCACCAGGAGCATCCAAAAAGTAAAATCCTCCAGTTCCATCATTTATAACTTCCATAAGTGTATCTATCAAAGACAACAACGGAACATATATTCGAACCGATTCCCTTAAAGCATCTGGATCGAACAGTTTTTCTCACGATGCAACTCTTGATTAAAAGGCGTGCGTCGTGCATTGGGATTGTAAATATCGATTTCCTGTTCCATTGCGCATTTGATGCATAATATCGTCACACATATCATTGTATTTGATCCATAAATCAATTGAGTTTGACAGAAAGCATGTTGATATAATTATAGAAAACAATGTTCGTATTTGTTGAGCTTTTGAAGAAATTACAGCATCATTTAAAGTTTGATCCCAATGAGCATCATTTTCTAACAGTTCCAAACGCTGACAGGCTTCTCTGTAAGAGCCAATGTAACGAAGCGTTACACTTTTCCTCCTACCGCCCGAAAACCTCCAAACTACCGCCGCCGTATACCGAATCACTACATTAAAATACCCGCTTGAAACCTCATTTAATTTACCGAACCGATGCTATTTTCAATTTTAAATCAACCAACCTCCCGAACCCTGGGTTGCTGTCGCTTTACATATCACACCGCTTTGCCGCACCATACTACCAAGCCGTCTTACCAAAAGGAAATTAGCATATATATTTATACTGTGTCACCGAACCCTGGGTTGTTATTCACTTCATACCGAACCCCGAGAGCATTTAACTGCCTACATCCATATAAGGAATGAGGACAACCAGATGTTTGATAAGATGTATGCATGTATGACGTTGTTGGTAGTTCGTTTATTTCTTTCAATTCACACTGCCTTTTGACTGGAATATTAATAAGGAGATGTGAATAAGCAATACAAATTCGTCTTCTACCTTTGCCTGATACTTTGTACCAATCAAGTGTACATAAAGGGAGAAAACCAAGCTGATAAAATTTAATTCGGGAACCGAATAAATTAATTAGCAAGTAAGAACACACTGCTGGGTACGAAGTGTACTAGATAGTAGTTCCGAAAAACATTTTGGGTTCTGAACCCCTACCTGCCGCTTAACCTGACCTGTTCCCTGACCAGTTCCCCACGTTTATTTCTACGCTCCACTTCTTCTAAGTGGAGCGTGGACAAGGCTTGACCTACAACGATTTTTCTTCTAGTCTTTCGCTAGAAGCAGGGCCGTATCCCCACCGATTCTTTCTGTGGTTACCCTTCTTCAAAGAGTGCCACAGACACACTTGTTGCCGCGAACTAAGCACCGATTATTCTTCTAGTTTGTTGCTAGGAGCAAAAAGGTAGTTGTACCTGTTTATTTCTACGCTTCACTTCTTCTAAGTGTAGCGTGGACAAGGCTTGACCTAAACCGATTATTCTTCTAGTCTTTTGCTGGAAGCAGGGCGTATCCCCACCGATTCTTTCTGTGGCTACCCTTCTTCAAAGAGTACCACAGACACGCTTGTTGTCGCGAACAAAGCACCGATTATTCTTCTAGTTTGTTGCTAGGAGCAAGAAGGTAATTGTACCTGTTTATTTCTACGCTCCACTTCTTCTAAGTGTAGCGTGGACAAGGCTTGGCCTAAACAGATTATTCTTCTAGTCTTTTGCTAGGAGCAGGGCCGTCATCCCAAATGATTATTTCTGTGGCTACCCTTCTTCAAAGAGTACCACAGACAAGCTTGTTGCCGCGAACGAAGCCCCGATTTTTCCTCCGGTCTTTTGCCGGATGCATGATTAAACCGTAAAGCCGCATATGAAATAGTATGTTAGTTATAATAAGAATATTCGTTGTCAATTATATGAAATACTTTGTTAATTAAATAATAAGAAGTAACTTAATAAATTATAAACGCTGTAACCGAATTTGTAAATGAATAAAGATTGAATTGATTTGGAGTTTGGAAACTTCTACCCAAGTTTTTTGCTTTCTTTAGGACAAATACTGGACACCGACGAGCCTACCTCAGCCTCGAAATAAAAAAGCATCACACCACATAATTCACCATTAACAGTTCGTAAATGTTGGAATGATGTTGGACCCCAAACATTGACTAAGAGTAATCTAGATAAATAAAAATGAATCGCAAAATTTGTTGCTAAGCGTAAAATATGAGAATGCCCCAATAAACGTTTTTTCTCTCCATAAGAAACTTCCTTGAACCTTAACAAAAACTTAAAAAAAAACTAGGGGAATTGATCAAGCCGTTCTCGAGTTTAACGCTTAGCAACACATTTTGCGATTAATTTTTATTTATATAGATTTGTTCAAAATTTTCCAAAAAAAAATGGTATACCAATTTAATGCATTTAATAATATACTTACGCTTAGTTAAACATACTTTTTTACCCATTTTTAAAATAAATAAGATTTTCATAACGGCTGTATGCCAGGTAGGTAAAAAAATACAGACATTTCCATTATTTTCTTGCATTTTCAAGATTAGATTTAGGTTTTCTTTATGTTATAAAAAAGTTTGGTAAGTTTTTTTTCGTAAAAAATCGAACTCGATATTTTGGACAAAGTTAAGATGATAGCCAAGACGAAAAACGTGGGTCTTACAATTCTGTCTGCTTGTTAGGTAGCATTTTTACATTTTGCCTGACATATGTAAATAACGGTACCTGCCAAACAATTTTTTTTCGAAATTTAAGAAAGAAATTTGTTCTAAAAAACTGCTCTACAGATAAAAAAAAAATCACAAAATTTCATTGAAATGAAGCTAGGTAATGGTTGGAAAACAATTTTCGAGAAACGCTTGTTAGTGGTACCTCCCTTAGAACCATTTTTTTGTTTTTGATTTTTTAAGAAAAGGGTACCGGCCAATTTTATCATTTTTGTATGCTAAGGCTCCCCAAAAGTTTAAATAGTAGTAATTTCCAAAAGAAATGTTTGGATTAAAAAAAATTGAAAATTTATTTAATGAAAACCCCATGCTCTTTTTTTTAATTTAATTATTTAAAGTTTTTTAATAAAATCTACAAGATTTGAGACAAAAAACTATAGTCCATCTAAAAATAACGATACCCAGCACACAATTTTGAAAAATGATTTTTGATTTTCAAAAATCGTATTTTTCACGAAAACGGCACCTAGAAAATTTTTGTTGAATAATTTTTACGATCTATAATTCAATAATAAAAAATGGAAATGAAGATGTTACTGTCTGTAACTACCGCAGGTGTGGGTGACGGCGTGCTTGAGTGGTATGGCTTGTCGGGGGCTCTGTTGAACTCTATTTGGGTTGCTGCGGATGCACAATCCATGCACTAACGTGTATGGGTGCTGAAACGGTATACCGGGTTTGATGTTTTGATGGGCTCGTCCAGTAACTTTGTCGGTGGGCCGGTATTACTACCTTGCACAATGCTGTCATCCCCGGTTCCTATCGACCTCCACGCGGTGCCTGTGGATAGGTTACTGTAATGGTAACTGAACTAACTTGATAGGAACAGTCTGGTCTGGACAGTGTCCTTAAAGTAGGAATCCGCTAAGGAGTTTGTAACAACTCACCAGAGTGGTGCACATTCTTAGTTGTAGTTTCTACTTCGATTATAGCTGGGTGTGTGTATACCAAGGGTTGGCAGGCCCAGAGTTTTGCAGGAGCTCATCTGCAATTGACCATAATGGTGGCGAAGCTCGACCGGAAGCTTTATTCTGGCACCATGGGAGATAGTGCCCACGACTATCTATGAGGTAGGCCCCCTAGTGGGAGTATCATTGTGGCTTGGTTTACTCCAAATGCGGAAACATATGGTTTTCAAGCGTGCTTGAATTCAAGAGGTGTTAGATAGACCTCGCCTTAAATCAAGAGGTGTGCACATGCTGCAACATGTCACAACTTTGCTACTGAACCGAATTCGGCTGATTCGGGGTTAATGGTCAGAACCCAATCTGACTCCGATGGAGGTAGGCTTCCCGTGGGGTAAAATCGGAAACGGTAGGCATCCACGTTAAACCCAAAGACGATCTTGTCTGTAACTACCATATAACCATTTTTTTGAATCTTGAATTTCGAATTTCGATATCCTTTATTCGTACAAGAATACAAATTTTAAGCTGGAGTTCGAATTTGTTTTCTTAAAAATGTTTTAAAAATTTTATGTATAAGATCATATTTTTAAACAACCGCTACAACGATTTATAATTTTTGTTCTTGCATATACTAATATTTACTTGAGAAATCTCATGGCATTCTATTTTTTAGGTCCAACTAACTGTTGTTTTAGACATTTAATAAATTAATTTTATGGTTATGAACACATTCCTCTGGTAACATTAATTTTTAATTTCTTTTAATCTTAAAGAGTGATTTTTTAAGAGCTATCGGAAGTTAAAAAAAAATACAATTCAGAAAAATGCATGAAATCTGTATTTGCGTCGATAGTCCGGTCAAATGCAAATGTTGGCCGCGGCTGCGCCTTAAATGGTCCAACCGCTTAGTCCAATTTTGGCATACTCTTTCTAACATTTTGGTCGGTATCTCACGAATAAATATTTCAATGTTGTCTTCCAGTGCGTCAATCGAAGCGAGCTTATCGCTATGGACATGAGCCTTAACATAGCTCCACAAAAAATAGTCTAGAGGCGTCAAATCGCACGATCTAGGCGACCAATTGACCGGAGCCAAGCGTGAAATAAACTGTTGACCGAACTCACCTCTCAATTGGTCCATTGTTACGCCTGCTGTGTGGCTTATGGCACCTTCTTGTTGAAACCTTATTTCATGCAAGTCAAGCTCTTCCATTTTCGACAAAAAAAAAGTTTGTTATCATCGCACGGTAACGCTCACCATTCACAGTAACGTTGCGATTCGATTAATCTTTGAAGAAATACGGCCCAATGATTCCGCTAGCCCATAATCCGCACCAAACAGTGACTTTTTCTGAATGCATTGGTAGCTCTTGCAATGCGTCTGGCTGCCTTCACTCCAAATACGTCAGTTTTTCTTGTTCACGTATCCATTCAACCAGAAATGAGCTTCGTCGGTAAACATAATTTTTTGATAAAAAAGTGGATCTTCAGCCAACTTTTCAAGAGCCCATTCACCACAAATTCGGCGTTGTGGTAGGACGTTCGGCTTCAATTCTTGCACAAGCTGTATTTTGAAAGGCTTCACACCTAAATCCTTCCGCAAAATTTTCCATGTAGTGGAATAACAGAGGCCCAATTGCTGCGAACGGCGCGGCGCGGCGGCGCCGAATCGATAATTCACGGTCATCACTAAAGTACTATTCACATGAGAGCGACCAACGGCCGACGAATGAACGAACATTCGCCCATTTTGACATTTCGTTCACATGCATTTTTTTTTTATTCGTCGCGAATGGCGTTTACTTAGACAACTGTCTTCTCTTCTTTCTTGTACCTATCTGAATATGAACAGTCGGCCTTGTTGTATAGTGTTGGATTTGCTTCCACTTCCAAAATCAATCTTTCGTCAAATTCCCAGAATTATTTACATTATTTTAGTATTCCTTGCTTAAAAATTTATTTGAATTTTTATTGAATATATTTATTTACCTTTGTTTCCATGATCGCTTCAGCCATTACCAAACACCAAGAAAATTATTTTAGAATGATTTTGAGGTTAGTCGCGCACGAACAATTCATTCGTTGCAGTGTGGATGGTATGTGGAACGCGAATAGTGTTTGACAGTTCGTAGCAGTCATATTGCAATTCGCGACGACCAATTTATTTTCTCAAATTTCTCTCATTTAATCAATTACAACGCAAATTTTAATATATTAACATTAAATTAAACTAGATTTCTACCCGTTTGTAAAGTTTTTGTGAAGAATTTAGGCTTATATATGTTTTAAATCACCTTTCTTTTTTTATTCGTTGGTCGTTGGTCGCTCTCATGTGAATAGTACTTAACACTGGCCGATACAGTTGCGATATTTTCCTCACTCACTCTATACGTAAGCGTGTTGGTGGTTTAATGTCTAACAACGTAAATTTGGTGCAAAATTTAGTCACAATAGCCCGAATAGCCGCCTCAGTAGGTCGATTAAACTGACCATAAAATGGAAGAAGGTAAAATGTTTGTAGATACATTAAGATTTAAACATGGTGCGGTAGTGAGATTTGTGGTGCATAATGAATTTTCAAAATGTATTATTTGTATATTAATTTCGGAATTGAATTTTATTTATAACGAAAACGTGTTCTATAGCTTGTTATACCTAACTATCTTAATAAAATATTTAGCAAACAGCTGAAGTCTCCAAAAGTAATAAATCACCAATATCTACATTCTACAAATTTAAATCTCAATATGTATTAGCATTAGAAACTCTTCCCTATCCATAAAAAAGTCGTAAACAATAATCAGAGAAGAAACTACCCATTGTCATTTGTTATGTTAAAAATACAAAAACCTACTATGTAGTATAAATATATCAAAAAACTTTGCTCAATTTCAAGCCCCCAGAGAGTCATAATCACTTCGTTATATATGTCTCCTACAACAAACTGTTTATTTATCAAAGTACTCTTACGCTGCTTGTATGTTCATACTCGATAAGGGAATTAACCGTCCTCTTCTCCATTTTTATCAATCTCCCATTGATTAATTAAGAGCTTATAGCGCACCTACTGATGATTTCTTAATCAAACAGGCCTTATCACAAACTTCTTACACCCTTCTACCCATTTAATTGGGGCGATGAATGCCGTAATTATAACATAAAAAGCTTTTAAATATATCTTTTATCTAATTATACCTAACAGAAAAAGGATATTTTTTTTGCAAAGGCGTTTTCATAACTAATTAAGTATACAATCAAGATCGAGGGAGGCCTATCTTTAGCTAAAAAAAAAGTCTTAATTTAATAAATTTCTCTTTATATATAATGTAATAATATTTATTAAACGTTGTTTTTTTTTTTTGTCTTTTCTATTTTTAGGTGGCAAACACAACAACTATTCACCCCGCACTGAAATCTAGCCATGAATGAAACAGAGTGTGAGAACCTCATACAATCTGTAAAATGGACAGAACCTGCAAGCTTAATCTCATTAGCAATACTCGAATTTATAAATGTTTTAGTCATAGGAGGAAATCTCTTAGTTATAGCCGCTGTATTTTGTTCAAACAAATTACGTAGTGTTACGAATTTTTTTATTGTTAATTTAGCTGTAGCTGATCTCTTAGTTGGACTTGCTGTTCTTCCATTTTCTGCTACTTGGGAAGTATTTAAGGTAAATTTTTGATTTATTTATTAATTTAACTAGATGACCCACTGAACTTCGTATTACCTACTTATATTTTTGAAAAATTTGGCCAAAACTTAATTAAAAATTTGTATCTACATAAAGTGTAACACAGTTATACACTTAATCAATTTAAGGCTTTCTGATGTAGGTACTATATTTTTTGTCTTCTTTTTTTTTTGAGGTGCGTAAATATATAAAGATAATGGTTTTCCGACTCGCGACGTATAAGGTGCAGGAAAATAAGTCCACGGGAACTAAGTCCACTGAGGGACTCAGTTCTCACTTAATGGGAACGAAATCCACTTTACCAAAGTGGTCTTTGTTCCTATGCATGTGAGAAATTCGTTACAAAAAACTGTGGGTTTTAGTTCCCTTTGAATGTGAAATAAATTCCCATGTTAAGCCATGGAAACGACACGTATAAACAGTGAGGTATGTTAGGGAAGGCATGCTGCCCCCCTGCAATCCCCCTGCTTGGGCTCACTATAGGATTTGGGGTAGGTGCGAAGTTGGGTGTATGCAAAGTTTCTTTAGCATTTAAAGAATCTGGAAAATAACCAACATAAAATCAATAAGTTTTTGTTGTTCGAAATTCATTCCCACTTTATATTTTCGAGTGTGTACTAATTTCCCATGAGAAAGTGGACTTAGTTCTCACTTAATGGGAACAAAGACCCATTTAGTAAAGGGGATTTCGTTCCAATTAAGTGAGAACTGAGTCCCTCAGTGCACTTATTTCCCACCTCAAGTGAGAACTTAGTCCCTCAGTGGACTTAGTTCCCGTGGCCTTATTTCCCTGCACCGACGTATAATTGCCCATGCGCGAAACAGGGAAACTCCAAGTTGATTCCGTAAAATTTCAACGACTGGCCCTGCGATTTATTTATGGTCATCGCAAAGGATAGACGGACGGGAAATTTATTTATTTAAAATCGAATGGCAAAGCCGTTGGAATCATCCATGCACGCGGATCAAGATATCCTCTCGTTTGTATTTTCGCTTGATGAGCTTGGCCGCGATGACGTTATTCATTAGCTCTTTACTTGCGACTTATAGGTACAAGGCAAGTATAAGGTAAAAGGCAAGTTATATATTCGTAAAAAAATTTTGATCAAAGTTGACATTACGATGATAGCGAAGACTAAAAGAGTGGGTCTACCTATTCTGTCTGTCTGTCGGTCTGTTCGACGACAGAATAAACGGCTCGGCCGATTTTCTTCAAGCTTGGTAGATATGGTTTTAAAAAAAAAAATCAAAAAATTTCATTTAGTTAAAGCTAAATCTGGTTGAAAAAAATTTTCCAAAAAATGGTTATTTTTGCTACCCCCCTACCTTTAACCATTTTTTTTGTTTTTGATTTTCTCAAAAACAGCACCATCGATTTTGATCATTTTTGTTATGTTAAGGCTCCCCAGCATTTTCGATATTATTGTGTATTCAAATTTTTTAGAATTTTTATTGGAAAACGCAATATTTCGAAAACCTTATGCTGGATTTTTTTAAAACTTGATAAGTAAAAGTCTCTTACTATAATCTACAAGATATGAGAAAAAAAATTTATTTTACCTAAAATAACGGCACCCTCCATACAAATGTTAAAAAATGGTTTTCGAAAATCGTATTTTGCTAAAAAACGGTTCCGAGAATTTTGCTAAAAATTTTTTTTTTCGATTTATTTTTAATATCTATAATTTAATAAAAAAAACTTTAAAAACAAGATATTACTGACTGTACCTACCATAGAACGATTTGTTTCAAATTTTGAATTTCTCATTACCGGCATAACGGATTTTAATGAAATTTTTTGGAGAGAAGCTTTTAAGAAGTTTTAAAAACATTGCATTTCAAAACTTTAAGAAAAATATTTTTTTGAATTTTGAAAAATAAAGTCTTTTTTTTTTCTTGGAAAATTCAATATCTCAAAAACTGCTCAATATTTTTTTTTTGTAAATTCAATTTTTATTTCGAACAATAATAAAAACTTTAAATTGGCGTACCAAAATTTTTTCTTAAGAATCTTTTAATTTTTTTTTATATAAAAGCTTAGTTTTTTTAAGAAACCACTAAAATGACTTATAATTTTTTTTCTTGCATAAATTCATATTTGCATAGCATTCTGTTTTTATCTTTTACTACTAAAAAGTTTAAAAACTAAAATGTATTCTTATGAACAGTTTTCTCTATGATAACATTCATTTTAAACTTCCTATTCAATTACAGAGGAGCAAGTTCGTGCAACGCAGTCATGCATTTTATTTACAGTCAGTCTCGTTCCATTGCATAGTTAATTGTGAGGTGGTAGTAGAAGAAGAAGGTGGTAGAAGGGAATTTAAAAACTCTGGGGTAGTTGACTACGTCATCCTGGTTTGTAACTGTGTCAACTGATTTTTATGAAAACAACTTTCCGGGAAAAAAGTTCTAAATGGTTGCATTGAGATCATCGACATCTTTGTTTTTGGCTTCCAATATTGCTCGTTCACTTGGCCAATTATGTTTTCTGAACTGTTGTTCTATATCCGTAAACACACGCTGAATAAGCTCCTCTTTTGAGTCGACTAAGTGGCAAAAATTCGTTAGTAGTGTAATTAATCCAGTCAAGGTGTTAACTGTGTCCTTACCATTTCCAATATCTAATAAATGCTTCGAATACCTAATCTCATTCTGTTCTTGTTGTAAAAACACTCGCATGTTAGTTGTTCATTGGAGTGTCTTTATGTGCCGCAAATAAGATAAGATAAAATAAGATAAGCATAAGTTTAGTTGGTCAGCTACAGTTGATCGAGCAATAATTGGAAGAGTCTGACGAAAATCACCTGACAACAGAATCATGGCTCCATCAAAAATGTTTTGGTTGTCACGAAGATCTTGTAACGTTCTGTCCAGTGCCTCCAATGACCTCTTGTGGGCCATCGTACATTCATCCCAAACGATCAATTTGCATATCTGTAGAATCTCCGCCATTACGCTGTTTTTGGCGATGTTGATGTTACAAACTGGTGCTTCGTTGATTTGCATGTTTAGTGGTAATTTCAAGGCATAATGTGCAGTTCGTCCACCTTCTAACAATGTCGCAGCTATTCCAGGTGAAGCTAATGCTAGGGCTACTTCATTTTGCGATCTGATCTTTGCCAAGAAGTAAATTCCACCAGATCCACTGCTCACAGTTTCCATCAAAGTATCGTAAGCAATTCATTGTTGTTAATTCAATTGCGGAACATTTGAATGAACTGTTTTGGCCAAAACTTCAGTACCGTATTGTTGTTCTCTTTGTAACTCGTGGTTAAGTGCATTGCGCATAGGACGATTAGGTGCTGTCATGCACAAACACGCCAATACTTTATTTCCCATCAATAAACACATAATTTTCTATCATGATCAATGTCTCATTGTAAATTTCTGCAGTAATTTGTAGTGTAGGATTCAAAGTTCCACGTGTAATAGCGTGTCAAATCAGCATACGGCAAAGTGCCAGCAGAAACATCTGTTCAACAAATTGAGAAGAAACTTGTTAATGTGGTCGATGGTGGACGTATTTGTATTCCAGCAAAACAGACCAAAAAGATCGGACCCCATACAACAACTATGAAACAAACAAATTTCTGAACGCACCTATAAATATTTGACAACCAAGTGACGTTACAAAAAAAAGGACAAAAGACAAAAGACATCAAATACCTTACAACTAGGAATATTTTGTATTGGAAAATTAAATTGTCGTTTTAATTATTTTTCGATGCTCATTATTTATGTTTCTCACCGTTTAAACCTTACCTGAACTTCCACAAATATTTAGAGATCAAAATTAGCAAAATCCGTCGAGCCATTCTCGAGTTTAAGCGAGACAAACGAACAGCAATTGATTTTTATATATAAAGATAGAAGATAGAAGATAAAACCATATTATGTTTAACGTGGACACCTGTCAACTAAGACTTAATTCCACGGTGGGCGTACACACATCGGAGTCAGATTGAGCGCTGACTATTAGCTCTGATATAGCCGAACACACACTTTGCTTTAGAGCGAGGCCTACCAAGCACCCCTTGAATCCAAGTAAACCAGTTAAACCCGGTAAACTTGGAAACCATATGCCTCCGGAGTAACCACAGCCACCATGATACTCCTACTAGGGGGCCTACCTCATAGATAGTCTGAGATAGAGAGGTTGCACTACGCGACCCATCTCTACCTCCTGCGCACTATTTCCCATGGTGCCAGAATATAGCTTCTGGTAAAGCTTTCGCAACCGTGATAAGTTCCGCAAAACTCAAGGCCTGTCAACCTTGGATACACACACCCAGCAATTGATCGAAGTGGAAATCAACAACCAAGAGTGTGCACCCTTAATTAGTCTTTATTCGCCCTACAACGAACCAGGAACGATAGTCATAAGCAATCTTTCTTAAGGGTTGGGTACGATATCCCCCTTTTTATAATCTCTTTTTATAATCCCGTTTTTTATAATCCTGTTTCTTATAATCCCGCTTTTTATAATCCCGCATTTTAAAATCCCACTTTTTAGAATCCCTTCTTTTATAATACCGTTTTTTATAATTCCTTTCCTTTTTACGGTATGTAAACAGTGGCAGCATGCCCCCCTGCAACGCCCCTGCTTGGGCACACTGTAGGATTTAGGGTTGGTGCGAGGTTTGGTGTATACAAAGTTTCTTTAGCATTTAAAGAATCTGGAAAATAACCAACATAAAATTAATAAGTCTTAGCTACGTATTCTAAAAAACGGGATAAGCGCTATAAGACGGGATTTTAAAAAGCGGGATTATAATAGAACGGGATTTTGAATAAACGGGATTTTAAAAAAGCTGTATTGTAAAAAAAAGGTATTATAGAGGATGGTATTTTAAAACTTTTTTTACTGGATTTTTGAAAAACGGGATTATAAAAAAGCGGGATTCCGTTACGCTCCCCTTTCTTAATCTTAATCTGTTAGCATCAATTATCCTAAATTAACATAATATCAGTTTCATTATTACGTAATACTCGTACTTAATGCATGTAATATTTTAATTTCAAATTCAATAACAGGATACCCAAGAGCTTTCCACAATATGGTTCCGAATCGTTTTTTAACACTTTATAAGTTCATAGAGTCTATACATTTCTGTAATATAAAATAGAGTTACTAGTTTAAATGAAAAAAGTTAATGCTTCAAAGTAACAGGGGCATACTTAGATACTAAAAATTGTAAAAAGTACAATTTTATTTATAATATACAAAATTTTTTTATGGAAAAATAAATAAAAAAAAACAATTTTGGTCTTGATTTTACTTAAGTTAAACTTATTTTATTCAATGTTATTTAATCAAAAAATAGGTTTGGATATTCGGAGATGTTTGGTGTCGCATTTGGCTAGCGGTTGATGTCTGGATGTGTACTGCTTCCATTTTGAATTTATGTGCAATATCACTGGATAGATACGTTGCTGTTACTAGACCTGTCACATATCCGAGTATAATGTCAACAAAAAAAGCCAAATCACTGATAGCTGGAATTTGGGTGTTGTCGTTCGTTATTTGTTTCCCACCATTAGTCGGATGGAAGGATAAAAAGGTGCGTATAGTTAACAATATCTAAGAGGCTATTGGCTCTATTAAATTCAAATTATTTTAATTAATATTTTATAGTGCTTTGTTTCCTTACTCTATAATACAATAGCTATACAAAAAAAAGCAACATTAAATTTTACGACTACTTCAAGTCATATGTCTACATCGAAGTTATATTTTTGAATACAAAGTAGAACTAAGTATAATGTACTTTTTCCGCTTTCTTGAATATTTGGGGGTATATAAAAATCTTTAACCATAATTTTATAATGTCTTAAACCAGGCCCACACCCTTATTTACATCAGTTCAAAAGGTACGATGTTATTAGCTAAATTGTTATTATTATTAGTTTAATGATGGATATACACTGTGTTGAAAAAGTGAATTCATGCTGGAAATGAATAAACAAGTTGATGATTTTCTTTATTCAAAACCATCCTGAAGGATGTCATATTCACATCTGAATGCTGTATCGATAAATTAGCAAACAAAATTAAGCACCTGGGACTCCGAAAATCTAAAAGTAAAACTGGTACAATCCCTTCATCCGCCGCGGGTGACTGATTTGTGCGGTTTCTTAGCTGGCACGGGACGGTGTGATTTAGCCATGTTTCTTTAAAAGTGATGAACGTGAGCTGGTTTCATTAAATAGATTTAGTTACTATGCAATTGTGTACATACTTTTTTAGCCTTTAAATTAATGTTTAAGACGTTTAATTTCTGCAGGATAGTGGCGGCGGTAATAAAACTCTATTGCGAGACAAATTTCTTGGATTAGTGCTTTCTCGAAATGGAGACTCCAATTGGCCGCCTATATCGTGCTAAGCCCAATTCATGAAGTCTATACAAACATGTTCGTGTACCGGTCTGAGTTAACTGTAACTATGGTCTCATTTTCATAAAAAAAAACATTGTTCAACAATCCCAGTTGAGGAAAATGCACACCGCAGCACTGTGCTTCTATATGAATGGAAAGGAATTTTATGCAATATCTTAAATTGGTATGAGTTTTGTAAACAAGTTCATGTTCTGTTTGCTGATGCATCAGCTAAATTAAAAAGAACTGGAAAAAGTACTCTTCGACTGCAAACACACTACCACCACTATTATAACGTCTAATGGCAACTGACTAAGAATGAAACTAAACTTTAGAACCACCTCTGTCGAATGAGAGATCAGACCGTTCTAACACCATTACCACCATTTAAAAAGAAGAGACTTGATGTTTCCACACCCTTTAAAATATTTCTACAGGGTGCCCCACAGTTATCTGAGTTTTATATAAAGTTTGCGTTACAAATTAACTTCTTGAGATATGTAGAAACTTAGAATGTGCTTCTATATGGAGTTAAATTGGCATTTTTTTCAAATTAAGTTTGGGCAAACAAGTCCTGGAAAAGATTCCGATTAGATATTTTCCATATAATAAACAAAGCTACTTGTTAAATACGGCAAGCAAAAAGACGACATTATACCGCTAGACTTGATCCTTTGCTAAACAAAAATTGTGGAAAAATCTAAGGAAAATTGGAGTGGGCAAACAAATAAGCCGAAAAAAATAATAATTTGGACAGTAATGAGTTGAATAAGCTTCTTACATTTTATCTCTTCATCAAATGTTGACGGTGACCTAATTACCTATGATGATAATGGTGATGACTCCGAGAACATTTTGTCTTCCTGCATTTACCTTAAAACGTATAACTCACTTATTTAATACAATTTGTATTACCGGAGTTTTTCTCTCCACTTGAAAATGGCCAAAATAATATCGGTTTCCAAAAAACAAAATCAAAACAGAAGAGGAGACAAAAAGATCAAAAATCTGGAAAGAACTCCCTAAGCTAAGACAGGCAAAACTCCTACTCGGGGACTACAACCGAGAGCTTTTTCTAACCTGCATTAGCTTAAGTAGGAACAACCTCAGGAAAATCACGGGGCTTCTCACAGGCCACTGTAGGTTGAGAAGACACCTCAACATCCTTGGCCTGGTGAACAACGCTACTTGCAGATTCTGCAACACTCTCGAAGAGACACCTGACCACATACTAGGGAAATGGGATGCACTCGTGCATCAAAGGCACAAATATCTGGGCAAGCATCACATAAAAGAGAGTGAATTATCATCCCTTAAAATACTCCAAATACTTCGATTCCTCAGAGGAGCAGATTTGGACGAAGAACTGTAATAATGAGCCAACCTCATCCAGTTCTAGATGGGGGACACAATAGATCTTTAGGTCGCAGTGTTTTTATACCCCAATTTATTCATTCATCGGTTTCCAAAAATGAAATTGAGTTTATATCGATTGCCATTTTACCCTTTCTCTTCAAGGTTCCTGAAAGTGTCATGTAAGCAATTACAAGTAATAATCAGTCTGGATTCCGTTCAAAATATATGTAGTTGTACTACTGAACCAATTTATGTTACGGAAGACATCAGACAAGCTGCCGACAAAGATAAAATAACTTTCCATATCGTTCTTGATTTTTCCAAAGCGTTTGATGCTGTAAACTACAAAGTACTCTGCACTAAACTTCGAAATCGATTAAAATTCCCGTGGAGTCAACAAAACTTTTAGGTTTTTATCTATTTCGTAGATTTAAGGACTCTGTTCCAGTTTTTCTTCCACTTAGTTTATGTGTAACACAAGAGTCGATACTTTTACTATTATTCTTTTCTTTGAATATAAATGACCTCCCCAAATGCAAACTAGACTAAGGTTCTTTGTTCGGAAGAGGTTTTCCTTGGTTCTCGTAGAAAATGCTACACACGAAATGAATAAAGATCTGGATCTGGATATAATAGGTTGAGTGAATGGTCTCCGTTTAAATTGATACGTCATACTTTCCTAAGGTATATCTTGATAATAACAGTATGGAATTTGTTAATTCTACAAAAAATCTGGGAATAACATTTAACAAAGCATTGACGTGGAATAACCCTATTAGATTTATAGAAATCTTCGCATGTAATAGGAAACGATTAATTCTGACTGGGTTAGGTTAGGTTGGTATGACAGAAGTGAAGTGTTCCTTGTTTAACGTGGATACCTAGCTATTACGCCTTGACCCCACGGGTGGCCTACCACCATTGGAGCCAGATTTAGTCCTAGCCATTAACCCCTCCATAGCAAGCTATTTCGGTCGCAAAGTTGTGATATGTTGCAGCATATGCACACCTCTTGCTTTTGAGTCGAGGCCTATCTACACCTCTTGAACCCAAGAAAAGAATCTTGAATCCCATTCGTTTCCGCATTTGGAGTAAACCACGCCACCACGATCTCCCACTAGGGGGCCGACCTCAAGATAGCAGAATAAAGAGAACTGACACACCCGAAGATGTGCACTATTGTTCTCAAAATCCTGGGCACTATCACCCATGGTGCCAGAATATAGCTTCCGGTGGAGCTTCGCAACTTCGTCAATTCCTTCCTAGGCGAAACGGAAAAAGGACATGCCTTAATCCTACTCAGCTTCGGAATCTCGGAAAAGAACTAGTCACTTCCAGATGGGTTACTGCAAAACCCGGGGCCTGACGACCCGCATCAGGATACACATTGAGAAGTAAGTCGAGGGCGGTCAACAAACAACTCATGTGCATCCCTGTCTTATTTAGCTCGCCTACGGCTATTCAAGGAAAGACACCCCTGTCTTTAGTTACCAGTTGGTAAGCAAGGAGAGACGCTCCTGTCTTTTGATCCCCTTGCGGTTCACACGGGTGCCGCCCCGGTCTTTGTTCCGAAGAACTCTGGATGACGCTCCACTTCACGCTATTAACGTAGGACGCCAGGTACAAGTACCCGGAACCCCCAAGTCTATCTGACACTTCTATACTCTTTCTGACACTTCTCGACACACGTCCTTGTCTTTTTGAAGAACTCCAGCCGGCCCAGACCAGCCGAAGAACTTCGCCACATCTGATGTATCCAACCAATCATTATCCATGTACCAACCACCGGAACCACCATCGAAATCACTTACCACACGATCGCTTGGGAATTACGCATGGTACACCCTGGAGACATGCCACCAAGCCTCATGTATATAGTAAGCAACCTTCAACAGCATCCCAGCAGCAGCACACTTCAAACAACCGATCAGACACATCAGACAACTCTCTGACACCTCTTGACCAATATGACACATAATGTCACACCAGACTCAGTCCCCAGACACCGGATGAGACCTAGGATCCCCAACTGTATGCCCAGTCGAAAATCCACAGTCCCACCCATCACACTACCATCAAGATCAAATCAAAAGGTTCTCATTGGTCGCGTATCCCAAAGAGAACCATGCCAATTTTACTCAACACACACACCCATTTTTCTGGTAGGACTTTCGGAGCCCTAGTCATCGCAGCAACCAGAGACCCTACGGTCCTACCAAACACTACCAATCAATATCAAATACTACGGGATGCATTAGGTTTCCGGCTAGGCATATCACCGGAATCCTAACCATCCCATATCGTCTCCAACCCTGACAGTCCCTATCTCCCTGACTCTTGGGTTTTCTTAGTTGCCTAATTCCACCTGCTGATGCTCAACAGCAGGAGGATAGACTTAAGGCCCCCCACCATCGACAAGGTGAAACCCGTCGGGGGGGGGAGGGGGTTGTTGGTATGACAGTAGATCTTGTTACCATCACACTTAGATCAATGTAGATCCTTTGTGATACCCTAGGGGCTTGCGCCAATAAAGCCCGTTAAGGGTGCTGATGCATTACAGTCATTGAAGAAATGTCTGGCATCATAACCAACTGGATAAGGAGAGGTAGACGCCTTCTAAGGGCATGGTCCCTTCCTTTACCCTCACTTGAGAAATCATCCCTCGGCCAGGCTCGTAGGAGCATGTGGTTCCTTGCAACGTCTAATAAATGAGTCCGATATGTTAGTGTTTGGTGTTTATGTTCGTTTCATTCTAAAACTCTACACATTCAAATTATGCTCTTTGCGTGTGAGATTTTTAGCAACTGTGACTATGAGCACAAACGAAAACTTAATATGGCTTACAACAGCATCGCAAAATCTTAATAGATTAATAGAAATTTGTATATTTATTTCGTTCAAAATTTCAATTTCTTATTGCACAATTTTCAATCATAAGCAATAATACGAAGATCGTACCTAATTATAGCTCCCATGAATGAATGAATAAAAATTGAGAAAGGCTTTGCACTGCGACCTAAAGATCTATTGTGCTACAGCTTTTTCTCTAAGTTTAACCCTTTGATGAGTTTGATTATTTGGAGTACTTTCAGTGAGGATAAATTACTCACTTCTTCCTAGTAGCGTTCCAGATAATTATTTCTTTGATACAATAGTGTATTTCCGGTATTTTGTCTTGAGTATTGCAGAATCTGCATGTGGGGCTGTTTACCAGGCCAGGAATACTCAAGTATCTTCTTAGCTTACAGTGACCCGTGAGGAGTCCGTTTCTATATGCACATTCTTCCTAATTAAGTTGATACAGATCTTGAAACGATCTTGCCTCAGTTTTGGGAGTTCTTTTCAGTTTTTGGATCTTTTGGACTCCTCTATTTTGGTTTTGTTCTTAATCCTGTTTTCTGCTATTCCACGCAATGCATCAGAGGAGTACTTGTGCCTATTTTTCCCAGGACAACTAAGACATTATTGTTCTTGCTAAGTTCATTTAGCCTGCCTACATATACCCACACCAACTTGACGTGATGGCGAATGAACTTATTGCTTTGAGTGCGGCTTGACTATCTGGTATATTGGCAATGTTTTGGTTTCGGTAATTCCTTTCAAGACTTCGACCTGCACATTCCACTATGGCATTGACTTCGGCCTGAAAAAAAGCTAGTGGATTGTCACATTGGTATGGAAAGTTTGGTTCTAGGTACAGTTCCTTCTGTCGTTCTCGAACCATCAGTGTACCACTTAATGGCATTGGCTTTAAGTGTGTAGCTTTCTGATTCACCTACCCACGTGATAGAGGCCCAAAAGTTATGTACGAATCAAAAAGTAAGTACATATTCACAATCCACTCGTTAATACGCAACTTTTGATACCACTTTCGATAAAAAATTCGAGATTTTTTTTTTCCTTCATACAACGACGGGACAGCCTAGCGCACGGCCCCTTATTTTAATGATTCTCTGTGTATTTGGTCCTGCTATTGTGCCTCTGTTCTAGTGTCCAGCATTTCACCAATTCATCTAGCTTTTGTATAAGATAGACACTTTCTTATTTAGGCTTTATTTACTGTGACATGGGGGGTATTATCAAAGGCACCCATACTCCCATACGAAATTATCTCCAAAGTTTTGCCAAGCATAAACAAGAAAACTACTCAAATTTTCGTTTTCAACTTTGCTCATCACTTATTTGTCAATATACAATACATATACCGCATGACATACTCGTTCGGCGCATTTTTCTACAGCTAAAACTTCACAGAATCTGTAAGTTTTTAACTTTATGTGAACTTTACCTTGTGAAAAAAAAAATTGAAAACGAAAAGACAGACAATTCACCATAGTCACCCATTTATTTGATTAAATTCACTGGCAATCATGAAAACAAATTCTTTGAAATCTTCGCATACAATTTCTTTTCATCATGGAATAGGTATTTTACACATATTCTCTAATTTAGGAACTGCATTTACAGAATGTGTAAACTATATTTATAGTCTACGTTAAACTGCACATTAGATTTTTATAAAAAAAAAACAGGAAAATATATTTCGATATTTCTAAAGAACGCAAACCAAAGGATTTAAAGTTAGCATACGTATTGAAACTCAGCGAAAAAAAAGATAAATAAAAAGAAAACTGCAAAGTTATTAATAAAAATCAAGCTACTACTTAATTATTTATTAAGGAGTTTATCCGGAAGTCAAATCTGATTTCAATAAATATTAAAGAAATTGTATTAAGCGCCAAATGCCTGACTCCTTCGGAACAGCGAAGAAAGGTAGCCTAGTCACCGAACCATAGAAAATTAGCGATGTTTTCATGCTGAATTTTTAAGAGCTTCTAAATGTAAATATAAGCGAAAATAAAGTGAGAAGACAACCCACTTCCCTTCAATAAAGAACCAGTTCCATTACCCAATAAGAGAGAGGAAGGGTTAGCTATAAAAAAAAGCTTGCTAACATCAAGGCCGCAGGATCTAATGTCTTAACTACAGAGCTCTTCAAGTACGAAAGCAATGTTTCGGTAGAGTGTATGCAGCAAATCGTAGTACGCCTTGGCATGAGTTGTACACTCATGTAGACGGTCCTGGGTTCGGTTCTCAGCCGCAGCATACGAGTTTTTCAGAGGTAATACCTCTTGCGAAGAATTGTCGAATCCTCAAAGAGTATCTATTGTCATGAGAAGTGCTGCCGTTCGAAATCAGTAGAAAGTTGTAGGTTCCCTCCATTCCTGGTATCACGAACACAGGAATGGTTGAGAGTTGTAAATCACTAGATTAAGGCTCCCTGAGCCTCTAATTGATTAAAGTATGCATAAAATCATAAACTAAGTATTGGTGGAAAGAAGCATGTACGATTACTGAACTATCAAATGCATTATGTCCCATCTATATAAAAATGCGATCCTACTATGTTCGGCAAGAACAATCAAGGAATATATTATCTTCTAAGCGGCTAAATGTGCAAAAGGCTAACAAATTTCAAAAACTCATTTTGTTTTCATCGACTTGAAAGTCGCAATTAATAGCATTCATATTCGAAGGATGTTCGAGCTCGCGAAAACGGATCCACCTGATTCGTGAGACATTTGAAAAT
Organism: Philhelius festivus; assembly: GCA_963931855.1. Lineage (NCBI taxonomy): Eukaryota > Metazoa > Arthropoda > Insecta > Diptera > Syrphidae > Philhelius > Philhelius festivus. Next base: position 75,967,568 of record OZ007555.1, on the reverse strand, counting down.
ACGCGGTGCCAGTGCAATGTGGAATTAGGAAATTGTTCCTGCGAGCGAAAAATATCAAATATACACTGGAGAGAAAATTGCATGATTTTGAAAACCCTTATACTGAAATCGATTTCAGGAAATAATTTATTTCATGAAATTTTGTGATCTGCATTGTAAATTTTTCTGGCATACCAAAAAAAATTGGGAATAAAACTATTTCGCGTGAAGGCGTGGGGTTTTCATGTTTTTCATTATTCAATCGTTATTTCTAATGAGTGATTTTTAAGAAAAATGGATGAAATCTTTATTTGAATATATTTGAAGATTATTTAATGCAAGTGTTGGCTGCAGCTGCGGCTCAAATGGTCCATCCGCTTAGTCCAATTTTGGCATACTCTTTCTAACATTTCGGTCGGTATCACACGAATACATGCTTCAATATTGGCCTCCAGTGCATTAATCGAAGCGGGCTTGTCGCTATAGGCATGAGCCTTTATAGTCTAGAGGCGTTAAATTGCACGATCTACGCGGCCCCAAGCGTGAAATAAAATAAATTGGTCCATTGATACGCGTGCTGTGCTGTGTGGCATGTGGCACTGTCTTGTTGAAAACACATATCATGCAAGTCAAGCTCTTCCATTTTGCGCAAAAAAAAAAGTTTGTTATCATCGCACGGTAGAGCTCACCATTCACAGTAACGTTGCAATTCGCATCATATTTGAAGAAATACGGCCCAATGATTCCGCCAGTCCATAATCCGCACCAAACAGTGACTTTTTCTGGATGCATTGGTAGCTCTTGCAATTTCTCTGTCTGCCTTCACTCCAAATACGTCAGTTTTGCTTGTTCACGTATTCATTCAACCAGAAATGAGCTTCGTCGCTGAACACAAGTTTTCGATAAAAAAGTGGATTTTCGGCCAACTTTTCAAGAGCCAATTCACCAAAAAATCGGCGTTGTAGTAGGTCGTTCGGCTTCAATTCTTGCACCAGCTGTATTTTGAAAGGCTTCACACCTAAATCCTTCCGCAAAATTTTCGACGTAGTGGAGAAACAGAGGCCCAATTGCTGCGAACGGCGCTGAATCGATAATCCACTAATCGGTATTCACTAATACTGGCCGATACAGCTGCGATATTTTCCTCAGTTCGCACTCTACGTAAGCGTGTTGGTGGTTTAATGTCCAAAAATGTAAATTTGGTGCGAAATTTAGTCACAATAGCCCGAATAGCCGCCTCAGTGGGTCGATTAAACTGACCATAAAATGGAAGAAGCGCGCGATGAACTTTCTTAACAGAGCACGCATTTTGATAGTAAAATTCAATAATTTGCGCGTTGTTCGTTTGTAAGACGATTCATGGTTAAATTATAGACCAAACTGAAGATGTTTGACACTGATACAAAACACGAAACGTGCGTGAGCTTTCAAAACCAGTGTTGCCAAAAAGGAAATAGCAAAAAAATCGCCCATTATATCGCAAATAAAAAATATTATTTTAAAATTATAAAAATAGTGTTTTATCATTAAGAAAGTATAACACTTCCCAAATGGAAATAACATTTGTTTAATTTGTTCATCATTTTTGTCCTTTAATTTTCTCGTAGTTAATTCTTCACGAAAAGTTAAGCGTTAAGGATGTAGCCGAAAGAACAGATCGAATGTATAACTCCATTATGTGAATTGGCAATAAAAATTAAAAAAAAAATAAAATTTATTTTTGAAAGGGTGTACATGAAAATTTTGTGATTCTTAAAAACAGAAAATTATTCAAAAATTATCAAAGTCATGGGTATGGACAAGTTACAAAATTCTAATAAGCTATAATTTGGCATTTCATTAATTTAAGTTTGATCTATTATTTTGTGACACCTTGTATACGTGTGAATCAAATTCTCTTATTTTAGGGACGAGTAAATCGTTTAATTTGAAATAATATTCACTTATTTACCATTGACACTAACTTTAATGAACACATCCACTTTCACTACCACTTATCAATTTGAGGTTCGTTTTAAAATATTGTCTGCCAAGAATTTGCCTGAATGCTTCTCTTGTAAAGAATCAATAAATTGTTTTAAAAGGCCTAATAAACCTAGGTTTTAACCGAGTATTTTAGGACTATGAGAAATTAATGTGAAGTTATTACATAAGCAATTAAAAAAGAATTAATCCGAAAAAAAGATTTATGCTATAGTTCAACAATAAAACACCAGCCCGAAAGGATGAACATTCATACGAAGACAAGAGCCCTTAAACAATAGATACATTGTATTCAATCCTTCGAGTCCCACTTAATTTCCCAACATAAATTATTTTATTTTGCTCACCAAAATGACCATTTGACATGTCATAAATTGTGTCATAAAAGTATAGAGAATATGTTTTTTTTAATTATTATTAAAACATTTCGGACTCTTGATATTGGTATTTACTTTTGTATCTTCAATCTATTGTTAAAATAAAAAAATAATAAAATCTACATATAAAAGGAAAACTTAAATGTACCATTGGGTCGTAGATACTTGCTTCTTGCGTAATAATAACACACAATGCAACGATGCAAATTCGTGTCTCCCTTCTTAAATAAAAATATTTGTAACATTTAAATCTTTGAATAAATTCATTACAAAATTAAGTCGATTATTAAATTTTTATTTTATTGTAGAACCTCAGCTTTGCTTTTAAGGCATCTTAACTTATGACTAGAACTTAAAACTAAACTGAATATAAACTAAAATATCAATATACACTGCATCAAAATAACTTTAACATACATACATATTAAGCACAAGTTTTAAATATTCTTAAAGATAAATATAATATCTTATAATTACTATCCAAAGAATATTCTAAACATGGTTCATATAGATATAATAAATATTCGTTTATTTTTTAATCAATATCACCCCCTTAAATTAAGTGTAGATGCTTTTTCATAAAATGGTACGGAGAGTGTGCTACTTGTATCTGGTCTCAATAGAGGTAAAGATTGCTAATTAAGTAAATTAAATGGTGTTAGATAATAGTTTATAAGCGACTGTTAAGATTTTAATATTTAAAAGCAAAACTAGCAAGCAAACAAAAAATTATCGTGCAAAAAGAAAAGTTACAAGTAAGAATAAAAAGACACGTCTTGTCTAATTGAGAGCTTCATTACAAGTGATCTTTTTCTTATCTTAATATTTAACAGTTTTGTCAGTCAAGGAGAGTACATTACATATAGTACATACAATAGGTACATAAATCATTCGATTTTATAGTAGGTATATGTAAGTAATTATACAATGAATTTATACAAGAACGTTATGTATAATAGTTGAGTACTAAAAGTTAAAGTAACGAGATGAATATAGGGTGATCGCATTTAATTATTTCTTGATTATATTAAATAAAGTCTCTTACAAGTTATCATTTAAACTTAGATCAATATGAGAATGAAGTAAATATCTTACGAGTAGGTTTGGGTGTATACGTATTCGCTCATTTTTCTTTAATAGAAGTTCAATTTGTTGGGTTTTCTAAATTTTCCACAGCAGAATCTCAAGAATTTTCTTTCAAATATTTCCATTACCCCGGCTACAGAAGTTAATATTGTGAACCAAATAGGAAAACCATACGAGAGTATTGGTCTTATTAACACTTGCTTGGGGTTAAGTACTTGTTTTAACATCACCGAAACCATTTTTGCTCTGTTTAAAACGATTAATGCATGGTTATCAAACAAAACTCTAATTCGAAAATTTATACATAGATATGTACTTTGTTTCACTTTGCAATGCTTTTGGGTTTTCATTTATTTTCAAAGATAGTGCTTTACTCTCTTTGACGGCGAGATATTGTCCTTTGCCACTGAAGTTTCTAAAGCAAGTTAAGCCAAATTTATTAGTGTTGAGTTTTAGTCTCCACTTTTTCAAATAATTTTCAACATGTGGGAGTTTTGCTTTGATTTTATTCAATGATCAATGCAATACTAGGCCGGGAATCGCTGGATATTATAGCAGTATCATCAGCATAGTGAATTGATCCAGGTTCATCTGTGATTTGATCTGACAGGGGGAAGTCCTAAAAATAGATATTAAATAAGCAAGGGCCAAGGATTATTCCTTGTGGAACCCCAAAAAGTACAAAAAATAGGTCCCGATTTTACTGAACCTTTCGCTATTAAAGTGGTACGGCTAGTAAGGAAGCCAGTCAGGATATCTTAAATTTAAAAGTTTAAAAATGAGTCATGCCATATCGAATCAAAAGCCTTTTCGAGGTCAATATCCAAGCTAACTATACAGTTTTTATTTCTTAACTTTTCAATCACCTTGTTTTGGATAATGAGTAATATGTGCTCAGTTGAGCTTTCTTTTTTAAAACCAAATTGGTTATTTGGAACAATATTTGCTTCTTCAGTAAAGCTGTTCAAATGATGATAAATATTAAGGACAAAACTATATCCAAGGGACAAGGGCATTGTTATGTATGAAAAGAGTAAAATAATGCGTCGTTATTATTAAGTACTTTATTATAACTAAATGTTAAAAGGAATTAATATACAAAATTGCTGCAGGGCCTTCAGTCTGGGTAGAACGACGGAAACTTAATCAATCGGAAGAAACATGCTTTTTTAAAATGACAGCTGATAGAAGATTAAAATGGACGGTCGATGTCGTAGGTCCGTTCATAACTTGTTGTGGACACAACACTGCCGTCGGTCTGTTCATAACTTGTCGTGGACACAACACTCTCCGCCTGGCCAAAAAAAAAATAAATTCCATCTCCGTGCTAATCAATTTCATCGAGATAATAATCTCTTAATCTAATAGGTCGTCTAGTTTGCCTTCTTGTGCGTTGTGGTATTTGAATCTCGGGAGGTGGAGGCGCAGCTGCGGTTGCTATTACAGGTGTTTCTGGTACTCGAACCACGGCTTCACAATGGGCTGGTCGAGTCACAATCACATCGTAATCGGCGAATGTAACTGTCCGAGGTTTGTGGACAACTGGCTTCGGGGCTGGAACTGTGCGGTCTACTGGCTTAGGGGCTGGAACAGTGACACGTCTGAGTTGATCAATGTGTCGTTTGAATACATGACCGCTATCTAGCTTGACTGTGTAATGCATTGAACCAAGCTTGTCCACGACTGAGCCAAGTTCCCATGATGGTTTTTTGTTTCGGTAAATTCGGGCTATTACGCGTTCACCCACCTTGAGACTTCGTAGGACACCTTGTAGTGGAACAGCTTTTGGTAACTCCTTGGTAGGCCGGATAGCATCCAGACGAATACGTATAATACGGTTCAGGTACAACTCCGCTGGACTCTTTCCACAGGCTAAAGGTGTCGCTCTAAACAATTGCAATATCTGTTGAACTTTATCGATGTGAATTGGATCATTATGCATCTTTTCCAATTTCAGCTTTAAGGTTTGTACGTACCTCTCTGCAAGACCATTAGTTGACGGGTGTCCTGGTGCAGTAAAGATTTGGAAAATTCCCCGTTCCTTGCAAAAAGTTTCAAATACTGGATTTTTGAATATTGTTGCGTTGTCAGAAACCAGAAACTGTGGGTATCCATGAAAAGAAAATATTTCTTCCAATAGCTTCAGGGTTATTGACGTGTCCGGGGCTTTTGAAATTTCTTTTATCTCAGGCCATTTCGATTTTGCATCTACTAATATGAGATAGTATTTGCCATTTTTGGGACCAGCATAATCAATATGCACTCTTGAAAAATTTTCTTTGGGCTCTTCCCAATGGTGTGCCGGTGCCTTAGCTGGAGACTTCTGGTTAAGTGCGCATGATTGACAAGAGCGGACGGTTCGTTCGATGTCCAGGTCGATGTTCGGCCAGTAGCAATATCGTCTCGCTAGCTGTTTCATGCGGACGATGCCCGGGTGTGTAACGTGAAGTTCCTGTAATATTTTTTGTTGCAGTGCTTTGGGGATGCAAACTCTAGAATCTCTAAACAAAATACTGCCTTGTAGGGTATAGTCCTCCAAATGACTTGTGCCGGCTTTGATTTCTTTGATGATCTGTGATAGGGCTGGATCTTGAGGTGTATATTGCTTGATCATCTCACTGGTTACTTGAGCTGTAGATATGAAGCTGAGTGTTTGATTCTGGATCTGGAGAATTTCTTCATCAATAATGTGAACGTCAGTTGGAGACTCTTTATCGACAGGATTTCTAGAGAAATAGTCAGCATTCACGTTTTGGTCACCATTTCGGTGGACTATTTCGTAGTTGAAATTGGATAAGTATGACGCATACCTGAGCAATCTGGCAGCTGTCATGGAAGGTAAATTTTTATTATGATGAAATATTCTTACCAAAGGTTTATTGTCCGTGATAAGCGTAAACTTCCTGCCATACAGGTAAGTGTATAGTCGGTCAAGTGCAAACACAATGGCTAGGGCTTCGCGGTCAATCTGGCTGTAATTCTTCTCTGGTTTTGAAAGGGACCTCGACACGAAACATATTGGCTTCTCGATTTCATCAATGACGTGAGATAGGACTGCGGCTATTCCCACTGGGCTGGCATCACAAGCGACAGTGACTGGCAATGCTGGATCGTATGGTACTAGAGTCTGTTCACTCCCAATATGGTTCTTAAGTCTGATGAACGCGGCTTCACAACTCGCAGACCAGAAAAAATCTGAGTCTTTACAGAGGAGCTCTCGAATGGGCGCTGTGAGTGTTGAATGATTTGGGATGAACTTGCTGTAGTACGTAACTAGACCAAGAAACTGCTTGACTTCCTTCTCATTTGTCGGTCTCGGTGCTTCGAGGATAGCTTTAACTTTTCTCGGATCCTTGTCAATTGTTTTGTAGGATATGATATATCCGAGATATGATATTCGTGTAGCAAAAAATTTACACTTGGCTTTGTTCAGATGGAGATCGTTGTTTTGAAGTCTTTGAAAGCATTTCATGAGATTGTCTTCGCACTCACTAAGTGACTCTCCATGAACGATAATATCGTCAAAATATGACACAACTCCGTTCAAGCCATTTAGAACTTGGTCGAGTATTCTGTGGAATTCACTTGGGGCTGATTTAATGCCAAAACTAAGACGGTTCATTTTGAAGGTGCCCTTGTGTGTTGAAATTGTTTGTATTATCGCACTCATTTCGTCGACTTCTATGTGGAGGTACGCCTTATAGAGGTCAAGCTTACAAAAGAATCTGGAGTTTCTGAGCTTGTTCACCAATTCGTCGATCCGGGGAATTGGGTAGTGCGCGTCTATCAGTTGTTTGTTGACAGCAACTTTGTAGTCAAAGCACAACCTCACATTCCCATCTGCTTTGGGCACGGCTACGATAGGTGAACCCCAATCGCTTTTGTCAATAGGTGTAATTATTCCATCTTTTTCAAGCATAGAAAGCTCATGTTCGACCTTATGTCTGATGGCAAACGGGATCGTACGTGCTTTAATGAATACTGGCCTGGAATTCTTTCTTAATTGTAAGGAGCATTTGACGCCTGGAATTTTCCCTACTGATTGTTCGAATATTTTGGGAAACAGTTTCTCAAATTGTTCGATTGACTTTATCTGGAGTACATCTTGAGTGGTGTTTTTGATGGGCTGGCTGATTTTGTCGATTTCTTGAAGGCTGATATTTAGATGTCGAATCCACGTTCTACCCAGTAAAGGTGAAAATCCATCAGGAACTATGAAAAGTTGTTGAATAGAATCCATATTGTTGTATCTCACCGGTACATTGACGACTCCTAGAGGTGCCACGATTCCTGAGTCATAAGTTCTGAACTTCACAAAGCACTTTTGGAGCTTAGTATTCAATTTTAAGCGTTTGAACTCGTTGTTGGGGAGAAATGTGTAACCGGATCCAGAGTCTACTTCAAATTTCACATTTTTGTTCGCGATGGAAATCTCAATTTCATATTTCTTTGTGGTTATTTCTGTGGTAAACAAATCAATTATTTCTACTTTGTTGAGATCGTTTTGACCATAAGTTGACGTTGACTGGAAATCTTGAAAATCTGTCACACTTGATATGTTTCTGGAAGCTGACTGGCTTGACGATAATGTAGAATGCTTGTTTTTTACAAGAGTTGAAATGCAGACTTTTGACACATGTCCTTGTTTACGACACGACGAACACTTAAGCTTGTGTGAAGCAGTTTTGCACTCTGAAGATGCATGATTATTTTTGCCACATCTGATGCACAGATCGCTGATGCCGATGTCTTTGAAATCCACACGGTAACTGGACTTTCTGCCAAGGGACGCACTTCGGCCTCGTGAATATGCATGGCCTCCGGCTGATTTCTTTGTGTCTGCATGATATCTGGACCTTGAAATTCGATTAATTGACGTAAGCGATGAATTGACTGAGTTGGAAGGGCATTGAGCTACTTCATGAGCATTTAGCTTGGCGGTTTCTGATGCTAAGGCTTTTTGAACGATGGCATTGAATTCTAAGTCTTCCTGTAACATTTGTTCTCTAATGGTGTTGTCTTTGAGACCTCTTATAAATTGGGCTCTTAGGAACAGATTTGCAACAGATTTGCCGCAGGTGCAAATTAGTTTGCAATCAACCGCAAGCTTTTGTAGAGCAGCACTGTATTCTGAGCAAGACTCGTTTGACTGTTGTACCCTCATGAGAAGTCGATGCTGACCCACAAGTTGGTTTACTGGAGGTGCAATGTGAAACTGCAAAGCCTTCACAATATCGTCATAGGTAGACTCATCGATAGTTTTCGGTGCTATTAAACATTTACATTTGTCGTAGAGGTTAGGACCAATCGAGTTGAGAAACATCCTCTTCCGAATTGACTCGTCGGTAATGCTTTTTAATGCACAATAGTTGTCAAATCTCTCGACGTATTGTTGAAAATTTTCTTGACCCTCATTGAAGGCTTCAAAATTTGCGGCGATGATGGTCATTGAAGTGGCGGGCGCAGCAGCAGCAGCAGCAGGTTGGGGTAGCAGCTCTTTCATTACCTGGAGGAATTGGCTAAATTGTGCGGCGTCCATATTAGGTATTCCTGTTTAGCCTCGTCGCCAAAATGTTATGTATGAAAAGAGTAAAATAATGCGTCGTTATTATTAAGTACTTTATTATAACTAAATGTTAAAAGGAATTAATATACAAAATTGCTGCAGGGCCTTCAGTCTGGGTAGAACGACGGAAACTTAATCAATCGGAAGAAACATGCTTTTTTAAAATGACAGCTGATAGAAGATTAAAATGGACGGTCGATGTCGTAGGTCCGTTCATAACTTGTTGTGGACACAACACTGCCGTCGGTCTGTTCATAACTTGTCGTGGACACAACAGGCATTTTCTTGAAATAAAATTTGAAATCTGATCATTACTAGTGTGAAAACCTTATAGGATCTCAGAATATAAAATGGACACAAATTAAAATTATTCTTTTTATTATTATTTTCCATTTTTCATCTGACTGTTGAATGAATATTTGGAAACTGAAAGTTAATAAAGGGTTTTTTTTTTAAAGAGCGGAGAGATTTAGGCGGCCATGTTGCTTTGGTGACATCTCTGTCAAATCTGTTGTTTATTAAAAATTACGGTCTAAATGACACAATTACCATGAATATATAGTACATAAAATTAAATATAAGACTTCTGATGGAAAATTAAGCAAAGTTCTTTTTGAGAAGCACAACTATGTATATAAACATGTATATATAAAACAAAAATCAGTTCATAAAATGTTTTATATATAACTATATAATTTATTAATTTATTGATACATGTTACCAATTAAATGTTTGATCCGTGCTAGGCTGCTTAAACTAAAATGGCATATAAAAGCCCTGCTTAGCAATGAAACAGCCAAAGTCACTCAAAATCAAAATATCTACAACCCACTACAATTGTGGCTTTCCAGTGACTCTCTTGAACTATAAAGTACAGCTTATTAGAAGATTAATTGCGTTAGATAAATTTAGTAATTAAAAGTTTCAGATAAAAGATCATTTATGAATGTAAGGAAGAGTGTCGTGTGCCCTGGGGCACACCATCAGCGTTTATTTTGTGGATATTAGATTTGAATCCGCCCAAAACTACTTGTAGTAAACGGTGAAATTGCCTTTGAAATATCAAGTGCAATAATCTTACTTTCTCCAAAACGATATTCAGATTTGTTCCACTGTTCGGTGAGATAAGCCATCAAATGACCAG